>JAPPVO010000017.1:50652196-51288684 GCA_030407325.1 Camellia japonica
GCAAGCAGTTGCTTCGACCTTCCACTAGGTTATGCATTTTCCGGCACCGAGAGAACAAATAGAGGAAGTTTGGGGAGACCAGGTGATGGCAAAACAATGCTTCGTTGCGGTGAATGGCAGCCGAGCAGCCAAGGGGTTTGTCCAAATGATTGAGGGACCTGAAGGGAAGGAAGTCCTTGAAGATGTGGGAAGAAAGGCCGAGGAAAAATCGGTCGAGGATTTGGTGGAAGTGCGCATTGACGAGAATGATCCAACTAAATTCTTCCTCTTAGGATCATCCTTGTCTAGTGCCGAGCGGACGGATTATGTCAACTTTTTGGTTTCCAATTTGGAGGCCTTTGCCTGGACGCCTTACGACATGCCTGGCGTCGACCCGAGCTTCATTTGCCATCAGTTGAATGTCTTCTCCAATGCCCGGCCAGTCATTCAAAGGACGCGCCGCTCGGCCTTGCACCATGCTGAAGTGATGGCAAAAGAAGTGAAGAATTTGTTGGAAGTTGGGGCCATAGAGGAGGTGCAATACCCTCGGTGGATATCCAACACGGTGGTTGTTCCGAAGAAGAACGGCAAGTGGCGAGTCTGCGTTGACTACAAGACTGTCAACCGAGCTTGCCCCAAGGATAGCTTTCCCCTCCCTCGAATTGACCAGCTGGTGGACTTAACCGCTGGCCATCAGAGGTTTAGCTTCCTGGACGCATATCGCGGCTACCACCAGATAGCCATGTATAAACCGGACAGAGAGGTCACGTCGTTCACCACCCCCAGAGGCTTGTATTGTTACAAAGTCATGTCGTTCGGACTAAAGAACGTCGGGGCGACCTTTCAGCGGATGGTAACAAAAATGTTCGCTCCTCTTTTCGGCCGAACAATGGAGGCCTATATCGACGATATGGTGGTGAAGAGTAAGGAGAAGTCTCAACACCTCGCCGATCTAGTAGAGATGTTCGCCATACTTAAGCACCACAAACTTCGTTTGAATGCCTCCAAGTGCGCCTTCGGAGTGGGTACCGGAAAGTTTCTGGGCTTTTTGGTCACTAACCGGGGAATCGAAGCCGACCCATCCCAAATCAAGGAGATACAGGAACTGGAGCGCCCAAACTCTACGAAGGACGTGCAACTTTGCTGGGATGGCAGCCGCGCTGAACAGATTTATCAACCGTTTCGGATCGTTGCGGCCTTCTTTAAGACTTTGAAGGCTAAGTTTTTCTGGGACGATGAGTGTGACCGCGCACTGGCGGACCTAAAAGTATACCTCTCCTCCGCCCCTATTTTGGTCACACCTCAGCCCGGCGAAGAGTTATATCTCTACTTGGCGGTCTCTCAACATGCGGTGAGTGCCGTCCTGGTTTACGCTGAAGGCGTCCAACACTCGCCCATCTTCTATGTAAGTAAGACTCTGCTCCCAGCCGAGACGAGATATCTTCCTTTGGAAAAATTGGCGCTGGCTCTGATGATGGCGTCAAGGAAGCTGGCACACTATTTTCATGCCCATACAATAGTGGTGCTGACCGAGTTTCCACTTAAGGTGCTTTTTGATAAGGCAGACTTCACTGGGAGGATTCTGAAATGGGCCGTGGAATTGGGACAGTACGACATCAAGTTTCGCCCGCGCACTGCAATCAAAGCTCAAGCTCTTGCAGACTTTGTGGCGGAATTTGCCCCTGGAATGCATCCAGTTTGCCCGGTTGACTTGGTTGGTGCGGATTTAGCACAGCCCATGGTTCAGGCAGTAGAAGAAAGTGTTGGTGCGCAAGAGGAGAAAAGGCAAAGAGTGACCGAACCAGCAAAGGCGAGTGACTTGTTGGAGGGCAGAGTCAACCATGATGAGGAAAGAGACCAGAATGAGCCGATCAGAGACTTGGAATTAAGAAGCTCCCAAAACCCTTCTGATTGCTGGAAGCTGTTCATTGGCGAGATGTGGAAGCTCTTCGTCGATGGGGCATCCAACAGACATGGGGTCGGGCTGGGAATTGTGCTGACCTCACCGGACGGGCTGATTATCGAGCAGGCAATTACACTCGGCTTCCCAGCTTCCAACAACGAGGCGGAGTATGAAGCCCTCCTCGCCGGTCTAAGAAGTGCATTGAGGATGAAGGCATCGACCCTTATGGTGTTCAGCGATTCTAAACTAGTGGTCAATCAGGTCTCAGGGGAGTATGAGGCAAGGGATGAGAGAATGGCCAAGTATCAGGCACTGGTACGCGCGGAGATCAAAATGTTCGACGCCATAAGAGTAGAACAAATCAACCGCGAAGGAAACAACATGGTTGATGAGTTGGCTTGGCTCGCCTCTACTCAGACAGCTTTTCCTAACCCTTGATGATAGAATTTTACCTCGGCCAAGTATTGAGGAACCGGAAGTGACCGAGGTACTTTGCACCGACTTGGGTCTTCTTGGATGGATCCCATCATCACCTTCCTGAGAGATGAGTTCTACCAGAAGAAAGAAGGCGGCCCAAGATCCGAGCAAAGTCAGAGCGGTTTTGGCTCTCCCATCCGGGGCCTTGTACAAAAGATCTTTCACCGGGCCGTATTTGAAGTGTGTCCACCCCGCCAAGGTGGAGGCTTTCCTCTATGAGATACACGAGGGCATCTGCGGAAGCCATACTGGGGTAGGTCTTTGGCACCGAGCAATTCCCAAGGTTACTGGTGGCCGTGCATGCAGTGGGACACACAGAAATACGTTCGCCGGTGTGAAAAAGTGTCAGAAATTCGCTCACCAGATCCACCAGCCAGCTAGAGATTTGCTCCCTCTTTCGAGTCCTTGGCCGTTCGCGCTTTGGGGTTGGATATTGTTGGACCACCCAGCAGCACCGGGCAATCGCAAGTTCTTCATCGCTGCCACCGACTACTTCAGCAAGTGGGTCGAGGCCGAGCCACTGGCGACCATAAAGGAAAGGATGTGAAAGTTTGTTTGGCAAAATTCATCACTCGCCAGTATACCCAGGGCCCTCATCTCGGATAATGGCACTCAATTCGATGGAAACTCTTTCGCGGATTTTGCGAAGAGTTGAGGATTGAGTTCTACAATTCAACGCCGGCCTATCCTCAGTCAAATGGTCAAGCAGAGGCCTCGAACAAGAACATCCTGGACGGCTGAAGAAGCGGCTTGAGAAAGCCAAGAGAAGTGGGCTGAAGAACTCCCTAATGCTCGGCATACCGCACTACGCCAAGGCGATCGACCGGAGAAACTCCATTTGCCCTGGCCTACGCATGAGGCCGTCATCCCACTGGAGATTGGCATGCCAACCATCCGGTCTGAAAGTTTCCAGCCAGATCTGAACAATGAAGCTGGGCGTTGGTGCTGGATTTTGCTGAGGAAAGGAGAGAGCGCGCACTGATCCACATAGCGGCTTATCAGCAAGAACTTTCCAGAAATACAACAAGGCTGTACACCCCAGGCTGTTCAAGATCGGAGACTGGGTCTTAAGAAAGGTGCTCGGCAACACGGTGGTCCCTGGCGAAGGAAAGCCGGTTGCCAATTGGGAAGGGCCATACAAGGTGACTGGCCTTGCTGGAAAAGGGGCATACCATCTGGAAGATTTAGATGGCAAAGCTATCCCCCAACCGTGGAATGCAGCCAATCTTAAGATTTTCTACTTTTAAGATGTAATTTGCTTTTGCTGCTTAGCTTTCTAGACCTTTAGCCTAGTGGCATTTGATGTAAGAAACAGCACATTTCCTTGTAATAAAAAATAGCCCCTTTTCTTTGTTTTGTATTACATCTTTCTGTGCAAATGACACGACAAGGATTCTGGGCCACTGTGAATGCTAGGGGCAAGGAGACCGGCCTGAACGGGGCCGGGCAAACTTTCTCCTGCCGGTATAGACTTGGACCGCGCAAACAGTTGGCTCCATCGAAATAATTGGTGTGTTGTCGAATTCGTGTAATCGCCGAGCTGACTTTTACTCGCCCAATTGTTGTGTCGGCGTCATGACCAACTTAACTGGAATATTGGTGTTCTGTGCAATGAAAAGGCCGAGCGGATTTTGCTCGGCCAAAGCGTAATGTTGGTGTTTTGTCCAACTGAATTTGCTCGGCCAAGGGATATGTTGGTGAATTGCCCAACTTACAAGATCCAAGCTGGCTTTGCTTGGGCGAAGGTAATGTTGGCGTCCTATCCAACCCAACGGCCGAGCTGATTTTGCTCGGCCACATCGGAAAATTGGTGATTTATCCAATATATGCCGAGCTGATTTTGCTCGGCCGAAGTCATGTTGGTGATTTCCCCAACTTCCTATTAGGGCCGAGCTGATTTCTACCCGCACAAATACAGGACTTAAATACTGTCAAAGCCCAATTGCGGAGGTAATTTTTGCTTGGACCGAGCTTATTTTGCTCGGCTCATGAAAATGACGGTTCATTCGAAAGATGAAAGAGCCGAGCTGGTTTAAGTCCAAGCAATTCTGATTTTAGCTCAGCATATTGCACGGCAAAGCCGACCTATCAGTTGTTATTTATTAAAGTTTGAATCAAGAAATTCATGTACATGCCAACCGAACAGAAATAGGCAATCAACGAGCAAAAATTTCGAATTTCATTGATAGAAGATATTTCATTACAAGAGGCGGGGCCAAGCCCGGTTACATTCAAAAAAAAAAAAAAAAAAAAACGAAGCAAGGAAAATAAAGGGTGATGTTTCAATCCAGTTCCAAGTCAACGGTTTGCTCGGCGGCCTCCGTTATCTGCTCGGCGATCTAGACATTTTGCTTGGGCAAGTTTTCCTCGGCCTCATCGTCAGCGCCTACCCCCACGGCAACCTCCCGATCAGCCACTTCGTCTTCCGCATCTTGAAATGCTTCAGTAGTGGTTTGCTCGGCTTGTTGCGCGGCGGCGACTTCTTCCTCGGCCTCTTTCCTTGCCTCCGCAATGAGCTGGTTTTGAGTTGCGTTGGCGTATGCCTGCATGTAAACCGGGATATACGCTGCAGGGGGATTGACGAACATTTCAGCGTCCTGACCAAGGCCAACTTTTTCCACGGCTGCTTTCCAGCCGCACTGGAAAAAGATGTCCTTGGTCGCTTGGACCTGCCGCTCGTAAGTCTTCTCAGCCTGCGCGTAACCCCGGTCCTCGGCTTCATCAATGGCCTTGTCCTTCTCTTCCCGGTGTGCGTCGCGCAGCTTCCACAGCTCGGCAAGGTACCGGGCCTTGGTTGACTTCACGGCCCGCTGCTTGTCAGCTTCAGCTCGATCAACTTTCAGCCTTAGATCATTTCGATCCGCCGCGATAGCCTCCTGCGCCGCCTTAAGCTTCGTTATCTCGGCCTCTTGGGCCTTGTTTTCGGTAATGGCATCCCGGAGGCTCTGCCGCACTTTGATCATCCGGTCGTGGGCCAGATAGTTCTTTTGCGCGGCCTGGAAACAAGTGAAAGATTGTGAGTATTCGGGAAACCGAGCAAAAACCGAGCGAAAGCTTTGAAGAAAAGAACGGAGAACTTACCAGCACTATGGATTTTGGCGCCGAGCGTAGGACCTTCAGGTCGGAAAGCTCATCGTGTTTTTTCATGTCGGCGGGCAGGATCAACCCCTTGGTCAAATTAAAACCCAGCGAGTACTCCTTGTCCGCGTAGTCCGAGTCTTCTGCCGAAACAGCTCGGCCCTGGTATTTGAACTCGGGCACCCAGACCGGGGGGGTGGCGGGGCTCTTGGATGGCCTAGCAAGTGGCTGCTCGGTCTGGTCCCCCAGTTCGGTGGAGGCGAGCTCAGTGGAGTCTTCGTCAATGAGGCCTTGTCTCACTGTATCCTTCCTTGGTCTTTTCTTTGACCGGCCAGCCGGTTGTTCGCTGGCGAGAGCCAACACCGCGCTCTCCTTTTGCCCGGCAGGTGCGGATGATTTGGGACTCGCCTTCCTCACCAGTAATCATGGATTTGATGGCCCTGATCTTCGTTATTTCTTGCTCGGCGGTGAGAGGAACAAGTCTGATCGGCGGCAGATTTGGATCGGGTTTTAGGGAAGGAGCGCGGAGGAAGTCAGTCACTTTGCTTTTGCGCGGGGCGGTGTAATGGTAGGTCTGCTCAAAGCCGAGCAGTTTAGATGACTCTCTCTCTTCGGCCGGGTGACGCAGTAAGACCCTTATGGCTTCTTGGTTAGCCCGGTAGTAGTCTGCTGCTAGATACTTATCTGCAAAAAGAAAACAAGTGTTAGACCGGCGAAAAGAGAAACTAATGCAAAGACGAAATAGTGCGGTTAGCCGAGCTACTCACCAGCACTGCCGAAGTCCTTCCTAATGTACCAGCCCGGTATGGGCCCCTCGGTGTCCTCATAATTACCGGACACCCAGAGGAAGTCATCGTCGTTGGTTTCTTTATCTGGGTTGCCTTCGATGAGTTTTGCTCGGCCCTTTTTTACCTTAAGGTACCAGCAAAACCCACCCTTATTTTTGCTAAGGCTATACTGGTGGAAAATTTCAGCAAGGCCGAGATTGAGACCGAGCCTCCGATTCAGCTCGGCGACTCCGTTTATTATTTTGTACGTATTGTTGGAAACTTGCGTCGGGCAAAGCCTTGTCTGCCTCAAAAATTCGCAGATCAAGGGTTGGACGGGGAAGCGAAGCCCTCCTTCAACAATAGAGACGACCGTGAAGGGGCACCGATCTAGGTCCCCCCAAGGAGTTTCTCACTTTTTGGCGAGTTCTAAGACGACGTCACCCGGGATGTGGTACTCCCTTCGAAACTTGGCCATCGCACCGGGCGAGCTCACCATGAATCGGTACTTCCCCATCTACCTCGGTTTTATTGGGTAATTAAATTTGTCTCGGTCAAAAATGTTGGTTTGTTTGCTCGGTCTTTGAGCTCCACCAATGATAGTGCTGGTCTGGCCTAGTCGGTTCTAGTTTGTTCTGCATTGTTAAAAAATAATTCCAAGGGTTAGCACGGCATAAATTGCACGGCTCCTATTGGAACTGGCTCAGTGAAAGGATTATTAGTGTTTGATCGGTCCGACCCTATCTCGGCTAGACTACTTGGTCAATTTCGTAGTTCGGTTCTGACTCTCCACTTCCGGCTCGGCCAAGGTCTAAGAAGGGGATACTCACGAAGCTCTAGCTCGGTTCAAGCATACTTGCAGATCCAATTGAGCCTTTAGCTCGGTCATAGCCCAAGCGAAGATCTCAGGCGTTTAGCCCGACTCAGTCCTATTACCAATCTAATCGAGTACTAAGCTCGGTTGCGGCCTCAGCGGGAAGCCACAAACCAGTTTCTGCTCAGCAGAGGCCCTACCTATGGATCTAAATGAGCATTTAGCTCGATTCTATCCAGATTCAAACTGTTCATATGAAGTGCAGAGGTTTTGTTTTGAAGCTTGGGGAATCAAGGGGCACGAGGACCCCAGTTACTGTTTGCCCTAGGATGTGCCAATACTACCCCATAGAGGAGGTATTGGGAGATGCCTATCGTCCCTAAGCGAAGAACATCAAGAACACGAAGACAAAAAATGAAGAACACGTGTGGAGATCTCGGGAAGGGAAAACTTACCAGAGTGAGAGGACGAAGTTGGTTCAACTCCACAAGCTTGATGACAGCTCCAACGGGGACGGAAATGGTGGGTGCAACGAGAAGAGACGCAGCAGCAGAGAGGGCGAAATTTCAGAGAGTATGGGAGCTAGGGTTTTGGGTTGAGGAAGGAGGTGAAAAGTGCAGGGTTTGGACCCCTCGTTGGAGCCAAAATAGGGGGAAACCCAAACGGCTGCGCCGTTTGAATCCTGCGCGTGCAAGACAGCTGGTTGCACGACCCAATGGCGTGAAGCCACGTGGCACTGAGAAAAAGGGGTTGTCAGTACGGCTGCACGCCCATCGATAAGACTTCTGAGGCAGTGACCGACCAAATGAAGGCAGCTCGGCCCTGGTTTCGATCCTCATCACGCTCGGCTTGGAAATGACACAGCTCACTGACCGTTGGCTCGGTCGCAATGGTAACCCCAATCACGATTAGCTCGGATAGGATTAAGGGGCAATTGAGAGGGGAGATCTGCACCTTTAGTACGGCCGAGCTACGATAGCGCGGGATGTGACAGACCTCTCAGCGCCGTACCATTCCCTTCATGTAGCGCGGTCCATGAGTCTATTTTGCACGGTCAAGGAGATCGGTCGACCAGGCACGATCCAGTGCCTGACCGAGCCGTGACGCGGCAGAGTACGCAGCGGTGACTGGTAACCGAACTAAGGGTAGCCCGGACTGGACTTAAGACGCGGTTAGGGTCGGCATGCCGCTAACCGATCAGCCGAGATGGACAGGCTTCGTGTAATTGAGGATGAAGGTAGAACGGGCTGAGGCCGGCGCGCACCGCGGCCGGGTGCCATGATAGACCGATCAATTACAGCTCGGCTGTGAGAGTCCGGTATTTGTCCTTTTGCCGAGGGACAAGTCGGCGTGTCATAGCTCGGTCATGCTGCTTGTGGTGGCAATTCTCCGTGCGCTAGACCGGCCGTGATACTCCGGTTAGGTGCGCCACGTGGGCCAATGGCATGAGGGAGAGGACATCTGCTCCATGCACGCATCAATACCGTTGGACAGTTCTGCATATACTGATTGGAGGACAAAACCTTTACACCCGTAAGGTGGTGAGAGGCGAGCACTGCCACCTGTCCAGGGAAGGACAACAGAGGTAGTGCGCGCACAATCTTGAGGCTGCATGGCCAGCCTAGAAATAAGAGGAAGATGAACGTTAGAGGTATGCAACTTCTTTCCCTGAAAATATATTCTCTCTCTAACAATCTTCTTCTTCCCCAAGTGGTCTGACTTGATCGTCGGAGGGTCTATCCGGCACACCACCGCCGAGCAGCTCACCGTTTCTGTGTCGCCAGGTTAGACGCCGTCAAGTGAAGCTTGGAGTGCAAGGAGTACGGAACGCAGAGGATATTTCACCCCCGTACATGTGGGAACTTAAAAAAAGAAATGATAAAAGTGAGAGAAATATAAATGAAATATCATTTATCTTTTCAATTTTATATACAACTTCATTATCCAAACAGTGTAATTCAGAAAACAATTCAGCATATATAGATTTGAAGGAGGGAAAACCCAAAACCCAACCCAGCTCAGATATCTGGAGCTAATAACAAGGCTTGTGGTTATAGTACAATTCTTTTTGTGATGATGGGAACCTTTACATGGTTGTGTAAATCTCAACAAGAGCAAATTGAAAGCTCTAAAAAATAAAAGATGAATTTCATAAAGAGAGATTTCGAAATTAAATTAATTTCTGTAGGTTTGATGTCAAAAAGAGCAATTTGGAGAGGTTCATGAAGCTGTTTTAGAGTTTGTTGACTATCTTTGTTCTTAAAGATGAAGAAAGCTCATGGTTTTGTATATAGAGAATAGGGAAATATGATGTCAAATGAGAAATGAAAGATAAGAAATAGTGAAAAGTTAAAATAAATATCTTAAAAATTAGAAAGAAAAAGATGTGTCCCTTATTTCTTGCTCATTCAAACACAATAATAATAAACCATACTTGTGCAAATTTTTCTCATCTAAATGAGAAATTACAATCTTTCCTCAATTCTTTTCCCAAGTAATTTACGAACCAAATTATAATAATCTGAGATCCTATCATTTTCACCTAATAATAAGATGTTCAAACATACCAGAATTAAATTTCAATCATATATTGTTTTTTGAAATTGTATTTTATGCCCGTATCTTTACTATAAGATGTTTGGTCTGCATTGTGGGACTTCAACCTTGCACCTAACAACAAAAACAAAAAAAGGTCAGAGCTTTGCCTAACTCAGATATAGCTTTTGATATGTGAACACAATAATAATAAAGTATTCACTTCTATGCTAATTTAAGTAGGATTTAGCTGTTATACTGTGATAACTTGACTTTCCTAAGACACTTGTTAAGAACTTGTTTTTTATGCAGAAAAAAAAAATGGCTTCATCTTCTATTGATAATACGAACTTAAATCTAAAGCCAAGGTTTTGTAATTGTGGAAGAATAGCTTCCGTGCGTGTTGTACGAACCAATGCGAATGGAAATGAAGGACGTGTCTATTTTGTTTGCCCAAGAAAATATGTAAGTACCTGTTATATAAATGAATCTGTTACTTTTTACAAATTTCATTTGTCCTTTATTGATTAATTGATTCTTGTCCATTGTAGACTTCGAACGACCACTGCAATTACTTTAGGTGGTTCACACATGATGACGACGACGACGACGACATTACCTCAATCCGTGCCAATGCTGGACCTCGGACAGATTCAAGAACAGAAGAAATTAATGATCTAAGGACAAGGCTTAGTGAGCATGATAGAAGGCTTCAAAAGATTGAGAAGATCTTGAAGGCAATGAGTTATGTCATTGTATTTTGTGTATTTTTGTACTTTATCATGTAAATTACTCAATTCTTAGGTTTTGGAACATGCTATGAATGTAATCTACTTTTCTACTTGTTTTGTAATTTTTTTTTGGTGCTTAAAAATCTGAAGGTTTGCAAAAACAAGTGTGTAACAGGTTTGTTTGAGATGAAATGTTGAATGAACAGTTTGTGAAATCTATTGAATTATGTTGGTTGCTTAACAATGTGTATTATATGTGATGGTTTGAAAATGTTGAATGTTGTATAACAGGTTTCTGAAATGTTGAATAATGTTGAATGTTGAATTGTTGAAATGTTGAAAATGTTGAATGTTGTATAACAGATTTCTGAAATGTTGAATAATGTTGAATGTTGAAATGTTGAAATGTTGAAAATGTTGAATGTTGTCTAACAGATTTCTGAAATGTATTGAAAATGTTGAAATGTTGTAGGGTAAGAATGTTGTATAACAGGTTGCTGTATAACTGTCTTCCCCAATATCCAATTCTCCCCAACTGAAGACCTTCACAAGCAGCCAACAATGAAACATTCCCTTCATACACACCTACCATACTGAAGCCTACGTGAATTGCAAATACAGTAAAGTCCTTAACTCTTACATTATACAACATTTTCAATAGATTTCAGAAACCTGTTATACAACATTCTTTAACTTCCTCTCCAAAGCAGAATTTTAAAATCTTCTAAGTCTTGTCTTGCATCATCCACACAGAATTTAAATCTGCAAACAAAATTGAAGCAAAAATTCTGTCAAGTATTTAAGCAAAAATTTGTATTGCCTTGCATCATCCAGACAGAATTTAAGCAAGAATTTAAGCATTATAAAAGCAGAATTTAAATCCGTCAAAGCTGCAAACAGAGATACTGCAACTCTAATTCTATTTCAGCAAAAAAATCTGCAACAGTTTAAGGCTATTTCAGCAACATTTCAACTCTATTACAGCAAATTTTCAGCAACAATTTCAGCAAATTTTCTGCAACAATTTCAGCAACATTCCATCAACTCTATTTCAGCAACATTTCAGCATTATTGAAGCAAAAAATCAGCAACAGTTTAACTCTATTTCAGCAACATTTCAACTCTATTTCAGCAAATTTTCTGCAACAAATTCAGCAACATTTTAACTCCATTACAGCAACATTTCAGCAACAATTTCAGCAACATTTCATCAACTCTATTTCAGCAACATTTGAGCATTATTCAAGCAAAAATTCTGCAACAGTTTAACTCTATTTCAACAACATTTCAACTCTATTTCAGCAAATTTTCAGCAACATTTTAACTCCATTACAGCAACATTTCAGCAACAGTTTCATGAAAGGTTTTCAATATTACATATCCAAAATAAAATTCACAAAAATTCCCAAAACAAAATAACGCTACGATGTTGACGTGTGATCCATGTGCCCATGCCCACGCCCACGCCCACGCCCACGCCCACGACCATATAGTACCTACAAAAAAAATAAAATAATATTACATCGAAGGAACCATAAAATAAATTGGAACTTTAAATGAATGAATGACAAAATAAAAGAGGAAAGGTGAAAAATAAATTACTTCACTACATGCGGGACTATTTGAGGCTTGCGAGTGATAACTACTTGCATTGTTAAGCAATGCTTGATAGGTTCCATGGACGGAATACATCGATGGCATGGAAAAATGCATATTGTGATGAAGAAAACTTGGCTGCAACAATAACAAACACATATCAATTTCAAATGATAATAGTCATCTACAAATCTCTACTAAAACTTCTTATTAAACTAACTTACATCATAGGCGGGATACATAAATTGAGACAAAGAAGCTCTAACTTCAGGAACACTCGGCGAGAATGGAGGAAGTTGAGGAGCACTTGAAAATAAAGGAGCCGACTAAGGAAATAAGGGAGGTGCTTCAGGAGCACTTGCCGAAAATAAGGGAGGAGTTTGAGGAGTAACAGACATGGAAGTTTGAGAAGCATTATGTGAACTTGTTTTATTTTTCTTTGCCAACGCAAGCTCCAAACCACCTTTTATCCGCCTTCGTCCCTTGCTAGTGCACTCTCTTCTCTTGAGTCCTTTTGCTTGAACTACATTTTTATCCGCTACACCATCCACTTCAAAGCTTTCGGGGGGGCTTTTTTCTTGAATAGTATCTGAACAAGGCATGTTGAATTTTGCGCTTAACATGGTTTTAATGTCTGCAATTAATTCATCTGCTTTCTCGACCGTCAAATTATACGTTTCCTCACTTTCAGAAGCTCTACACGCTACTGATCTGAATATTGCCATCAATGACCTATAACGTGAAGTTTGATGCAATCTTACATCAACCTGAATATCATGCCCACACCTATCTTTCACATTTTCAGATCTTGCTTTTTTAGTCCATCTCTTCAGAATATATTGTGAAGGAATCTCTTTGAATTTGAGTCTTTCTCTAAGGATCTTCAAACAATGACTACACAAAATGCCCTTTATTTCAAACTTCCTACAACTGCAAGTGACTGAATCATCACACTCTTGCCTCACCTTCCTCACCTTTATACCATCACTATCAAGAACCGTATAAACGGTACCCTCACCATCATTTTCAATTTCTTCAATGTTTACTTCAAGGGACTTGACATACTCATCCTGAAACTCTTCAAAAATTTTATTTGTGTAAACATCAGCAGCTTGCTCCATAATCTTTACTTTAATATTCACCCTTGGCAACTTTTGGCATAGAGCATATTCGGCTTGTAACTCTTTGTACCTCTTCTCAGACAGAACTCGATCAAAATGCATGAAAAATTGTATTAAGTTATGATCAGACTGAATGAAATCCTTCAAGAAAGCATTGAAGGATTCACTAAGTTGGGTGCTACTCATGCCCGCACCCCATGCATTTCTAACATATGGCCAACCCCATTTTTCCTTCACCCCAAATGTTAACTTCAACCAATGATTATCTCTTACTTCATACTTGTCAAGCATTTCCTCCCATTTTAACGTAAACTCTTCCTCATCCTCAATGTCGTACATAAACGTGGATAAAACACTCTTCATCCCCTTATCCTTCACCGCCTTATCCTTGAAGATAGAATTTGCATGCCTTAATGCATTTTGCATCAAATGCCAAGTGCAAAGGCGGTGGGTTGTGTTAGGCATGACAATAGGTATGGCCTTAGCCATTGCAGTATCCTGATCTGTAAAAATTGTTTTTGGAGCCTTACTTGACATTGCCTCCAAGAATCTTCTAAAAAGCCATACAAAAGAATCGGCGGTCTCATCATACATCAAAGCTGCACTGAATATCACAGTTTCCCTATGATGGTTAAATCCAACAAAAGACGCAAATAATCTATGTGCACTATTTAACTTGTAAGTAGTGTCGAAAGTGACAACATCACCAAATTGCCCATAATCCATGATCATCTGAGCATCGGCCCAAAATATGTTTGTAATCTGCTCCTCGTTATCTAATTGGACCGAGTAAAAAAAGATGGATTCTCCAATGATTTGTCACGAAAATATTGCAAAATGCTACCTGCCTCCCCATATGCTAAACTGTTTTGCCTCTTCGTTCTCAAATAATTTTTTTGGTCCAGTTTTGAACCCAAGTGACTCCCTTCCACCACTTCATTACCCATGAGCTCAAATGCAGCATTAAGACGGATTCCAGATTTTTCGGCTAAATCTATTTCGGTTGCCTGTGATGCAAATATCTTCCTTTGGGATGGTAACATATGCGTACATTCTGTTGGTACAAAGATATGATTATGTTGTTCAACAAAATCACTAACAAAAAATTTCTGCATATTCCTATCCCACTTAATGACAAGTCGGGCTTGACAACCAATCCTCACTTCCTGCCTAGGATTTTTTGTTAATGGATCTCGCTTGTCGACAACCCGAAATCCCTCCTTATTACAAACAAATTGCCTTGAAGTGATTTGCCCGTCTTTGCTCTTGTTTACATAACCCCTTCTAATACTAAAGCCCAACCTTCCTCCATAAGTATTATAGAAAACATAACCTTCTTGTTCTGTATCAAACGTCATGCGAACTCTAGGCTTCCAATCACACTCACCCCCGTCATTCTCATGATTGTTAGGTTCTATATGAATGTGCCAAGTCACTTAAAAAATTAAGAAGTGCTCAATATTAGCATAAAAACTGTAAATTATGTTTGCAAAATAATACAAACTAAATAACATAATCAACGAATAAAAGAAATTAGATAATCAAGGCAAACAAAAAAAATAGAAATTAACAAAAACCAAATGCCAATTGCAATATGCTATCTTTGTGGTTAGAGTTGCAGTAATAAACTTCATTTGAGGAGGGTCAAACTTTATCAGAAGGAGAAATAAAAAAGTTGATTCCAATGTTATGTTCTGGATTTGTCTAATTTGTTCTTTTCTTTTCCAGTGTTGCTTGCTGGAGAAGGGCACAAATGATACATTTTGCATTGCTATAAAACTTAAAGAATGAGCCTTAACTCTTATGAGCCTATAACAAAAACTACAGAACGTCATAACAAGTTTCTAGCTTGTATGTTTGTTACAGAGATTTATCTACACAATATGTTTGTCAAGTTTCATTTTACTTGAAATTCTATCAGAAGAAGAAAGAAGCACCTATAAAACACATTGAGGAGCAATCCCATTGAGAAAAAAAAATTGATTAATGAATATCTGATAAAAAAATACATGTTCCCTCAGATGTTGATTAATGAATATCTGATAAAAAAATATGTGTTTATTACAAAGAAGCACCTTCTCAAATGTTGCCAGTGGTGGACGTTTCTTTATATGTTCCCTCAACCCAATTAATGAATATCTGATAAAAAAATACATGTAATGACTACAAAGAAAAACAATGACTACAAGGAAACTTCAGGATGTAAATTGCCTATGTCCACTTAAGAAACAGGAAAAAAAAAAAAAATTTGTTGTTTGACAGAGAAATAATCTGGTTAGATTTGCATACAGAGATGGGAGAGCTTCCCGTTGACTTACATAAGCATACAGAGCTGAACCCATTTTTTTCCTAAGGTTGCTTCACGTTGACGTATATATAATGTATAATGTATATATATATCTATTATCACAGGGATTGAGCAATATATATCAGCAAGATTGAAGCAACATTTGTGTGGAGCAATATATATCAGTAATATTTCAGCAACATTTCAGCAAAAAATTCAAGATTTCAGCAACATTTCAACATAAAATTATATATATAATATAATCATTCCTCAGTCTTAGAAACAGAAAACCAAACTAATAAATCATTAATGGCCAATAAATTATAAATCCAACTGAAATACTGAAATTAAAGACCACCCCTGATGTTCGTGGAGTTTTTAATCTGAATGAAAGTATGAACCATTAAATAAAAAAACATGAATAAAAAAAAAACAATTTATGTTCTTCCAATCAAATTTTTTTCTGCGACAATATTGCCCAAAACTTTATAAATAAATCGCAAAATGAAAATGTGAACTAACCCAATAGTGAAGCAGGGCAACGGCCACGGCGGCGGCGACAGCAGGACGGCGGCGACGGTGGGGCGACAAGATGCTCTTCGCGACGGCCAACTCTTCTTCACTCTCTCCTTCTTTCTTTGATTATTCCCGCCGTCTGTATAGTCGTGTGTATACATATGGAGGGAATTTTGAAATCCCTTTTGAAACCCCTGATTCTTGTTTTTTTTTTTTTTTTTTTTTTTGAAAATCCTCACCAAAACGACGTCGTTTTGGTGAGGCTTAACCACAGCCGTCCGATCATCCACTTTAGGAGATCACTCTAGAGAGTTACTCTAGAGGATCCTTACGCGACCAAACCACCCTTTTGTTACCGAATCACCATGCGAGTTAAAAGTGTCCAGTCATGAGGGGGCGGCTGTATTATTATTCTATTTCATTAATAGGAAAAAAGCGTTTTTGACCATCCATCTCCATAATTCATGTATCAATAATATTTTATCTTACCACATCATATCATAAGGTCAAGTTTGACATGTCTGAAAAAAGATAAAAAAATTACTCAAAAAATTAAAAAGTTATCACTATTCACTAAAAGAAATATTAAAAAATTAATTTTACACACAAAATTACAACTCATCAATCTGACCCGTTCAGATCTGTGTTGCGTTTTTTTAGAAAAATTGCACAGTTAGGGTGCAATTTTAACACACTGTTGTTCGGCCCGTGGGGGCCCATCACGGGTCCCGTTTTGATAATCTGAACCGTTCAATGTGTAGAACTCATCGAGTACTGTATGGTTGTAAAAAATCACATTGATTGGATATCGATAACTACATGATCAAATCAGTTTTGTATTAAAAAATGGATGGTGTTATAATTAACGGTTGAAAAAAAACAAATCTGATTAGATAGCTATCGATATCCGATCAACGTAATTTTTTACAAATATATAGTACTCGATGAGTTCTACACATTGAACGGTTCAGATTATCAAAACGGGACCCGTGATGGCCCCCACGAGTCGAACAACACCGTCTAGTGCAATGCCCAAAAAGTAGACAATTACTTCTTAGCATCTATTCAACCTGCGCAGATAGGACAACTGTATAACTCACAATCCTAATCTTCTCTTGCACACTAATTTATATAATTTTTTAATACACATTTTTTCATAAAAAGTCAAAAAGTTAACCCAAACAACCATATTTTTTTCCTCAACTTTTTAGTCCAAAAAGTCAAAAAGTGCACTTATTTAGGACACCCCAAACAATCCCAATTAAGATGATAGAAATAGAGAGTAATCCATATTTAGGGATCGATTAATAGGACTCAGTTTCTATGTTCACTGCACAGTGCAATTTGTTCATTGAGGGGTTAATTAAAATATTCATCTGGTAAGATTCGTTAACTAGATTATTCATATTTAAAAATCAAATTAATCGGATATCAATAGCCACACAATCAAATCACATTTTTCTCTAACAAGCCTTATAAGATGAACGGTTTGAATCATTAAGGTAGATTTAGAGTAAGTCCATAGTGGGCAAAATGCATGATAAGTAGATTACGAAGGAAACATGGGAAGTAGACTACGGAGAAATTGTTTCTGAGAAGGTAATTTATGCATGAACTTGGGCCGAGCTAAGTCCAGATGTTGAAATGGATCGAGTTATGGGTCGAGGTAATAGCTTACATAGCTTTGTCCTTGATCCCTTCAGTTCGGTCAGAGATGGCTGCTAGTAGCCTGGTCTGGATACTCTAGACCGAGGTATAGATGAAAGGAGGACCGAGCTAGACGATGCCCAAGATAACACCGAGCTGAGTGAGCGCGGTTAAGACTGGTGTTAGGCAGGGCAGTGTTAGCTCGGTTATGCTGCTACCAGACCGTGGTTAAACTATCTCACTTGGTTAAGCAGTGAGGAGGGTATAAAAAGATAAGCTATATCTTTGTGACTCCTAGGAGGACTCTACTAAGGTGAGTTGGAGTCTTACTAGGATTGTACCAGGTGAATCTATAAAAGCTCATGATAGGACCTATGGGCAAGTATCACAATTTCTACTCTCAAAGACACAAAGTTTTTTGTCTATTGTCTATTTTGCTGACTTAGGCATCGGAGAGGTATCCGGCACACACCCGCCGGCCAGCTCACGTTTGTGTTTTCAGGAAGTAAAGCGATAGCGTTTAGAGAATCGCAAACTTGATCAACAGGATTATATGAGAAAATTATTTCGTCCTCGTACAATTGGCACCATATGTGGGAAACACACGAAGAACAAAACCTTTTGATCGAAGTTTTCCACTTTAGTTGAAATCAATGGCGCACAATGAAGATTTGCCGCAATCTCCGATTGATGGACAAACCTCGAAGGAGGGCGAGAGACGCGAAGGCTTACCTTTTATCCCACCCATGGCAGAGTTAGATCCCCAGCGACAGAACTCCCGGAGGGACACACGGGAGAGACGGGGCTCCAGCCATCGTCGCTCCCAAAGTCCTGAACGGCAGAGGCGGAGGTTGGATCCTCAGGTTCTGGAGGATCGCGTGAGAGAGCAAGACGAATTGATAAGAAAGATGACGACAGACATGGAGACTATGAAGCACCAGATAAAGAGCAAAGGGGCTGCGGAAGAAGAGGCGGGCGAGAGTGGGGCTCACCCTTGCCACTCAGAAGATCGTGACAGGTAAGTCACGCCGTCTCAGACGGAAAGTAAAAGCCTAAGGACAGGAAATACACAATCACGAACCTCTAGGACTCGTTACTCCAGGTTTGAGAGAACGAGAACTGAGAGGTCGTATACGGAGGGAAGCAGTTATCAGCCCTCGCGCACACACCAAACAACATCTAGGCATACGGAGTTGCCTAGGTCAACAGACCTGCAAACAGTGCTAGAGGAAAGGGCCCGATAGAAGGAGGACACTAAGGCTAACGACCCTTATAAAGTTTCAGCTCTACAGCGATTGGCCCCTAGGACACATAGGAGTGTTGAGGTAGGGATGGCAATGTCGCGCCTTGCTTACGAACTAGCAGATAAAGTGTTAACAAGGTTACAGAGCTCGCCGTTTGTTCTGGCAATTCAGAACGCACTGCTACCCTCAGGCTTCCACCAATCCAAATTCACTACTTATGAGGGGAAGTCAGACTCCTACATACACTTAAGCCACTTTCGCCAGGTTATGGCAGTATATCGGTAAAACGAGGCTCTAATGTGTATCTTGTTTCCTTCCAACCTTGGTGACCTAGGTCTAACATGGTTCGAAAGGCTGGCAGAAGGCAGCATAGCCTCATGGGCGCAGTTGGCAGAGACGTTTGTGATTGGATTTAGAACGAATACCAAGACACCAGTGGAGATTGACCAGCTACTCTCTATTGACATAGGCGAGAAGGAAACATTGAGGTCTTACAACAGTTGATTTTGGGAGACTTTCAACCAGATTGGGGATTGCCCCACAAACCTCGCCATCGCACAGTACAAACGGGGTTTACCGGTCGGTGACAAGTTGAGGGATTCAATGACGATGATGCCACCCCTCACGATCGAGGCCCTAATGGAGAGAGTGCATCAACATATCTGGGTAGAGGAAGATAGCGCCCGTGCTAAAGCAAAATCTGGCACAACAACGTTGCCAGATAAAAAGACTACAGCAAAAGTCAACACAGTAGAACAACCAAGCAAGAATGAGCGAGGTAGGCGAGCCAACAGAAAGGAGCCCTAAACAAGGAAGTTAAGAGTCCGCACTGCCATTACCATAGTATTCAATAAACCCATCTACCGGATTCTTAGCGAGATACGAGATGAACCCTTCGTTCGGCGGCCAGCCAAGTTGGGAGAAGCGCAAAGAGGTTACGATGAGAGGTACCGTTGCATCTTCCATGATGAAAAGGGGCACCGAACTAAAAATTGTACACCATTGAGGCAACATCTGGAGGAGTTAGTGGCCGCTGGTCACCTGGACTAATATATAGAAGGGGGAACATAGCCAGCCCTCTAGGACCACCGCAGGCCGAGCAGGATGCCCATCGACGGTCCAACCCAAGGCATAATCAACGTTATGCATGGGATCGTCGAACCTGAGCGGGTATGTGAGCTCAGAGGGATGATCAAAAAGGCTGAGCACTTGAGAGAGGTACTAAGTGCACAACCCACCGTCAAAAGGGAAAAAACGAAGGCAACAAACGTCATCTCCTTCTCTGACAAGGATCTAACAAGGCTACATTGCCCTCACAATGATGCGCTGGTGGTCACTTTACGCGTCAAGAATTTCGACATCAAGCGGATTCTAATTGACTAAGGAAGCTCATGCGAGATAATGTACTACGAGACCTTCAAGCAACTAAAATTGGAGGACAGAGACTTGGCACTTATAATATCTCCCATCGTCGGTTTCAACTCAATGCTGGAATGGCCAGTTGGCAAGATAATTCTACCAGTCAAAGCAGGAACAATGACGAAACAGGTGGAATTTTGGGTTTTGAAGGTCCCTTTCACCTACAACATAATCTTGAGAAGAGCATGGTTGCACGCCATGTGTTCGATGGCATCAACCTACCATTAGGCATTACGGTTCCCCAACGAAACCGAAGTGATTGAAGAAGTATTAGGAGACCAAATCATGTCAAAACAGTGCTTCGTCACAGTAAACGGCAGTTGGGCTGCAAAAGGGTTTTTGCAGATGGTGGAGGAGCCAGAAAGCAATGACCTATTTACAGATGTCGGCAAAGCAGCCGAACAAAAGGCGGTGGAAGACTTGGTAGAGGTAACGATAAATGAAAAGAACCCAGAAAAGTTCTTTTTGCTCGGCTCATCTCAGTCCAGCACTGAGAGAATAGAGGTCATGGAATTTTTAACCTCTAACATCGAAGTGATTGCCTGGACACCGTACGACATGCCTGGCATTGACCTTAATTTCATCTGCCATCAACTTAATGTCCATCCAACTGCTAGACCAATTATACAATGAACTCGCCGACCGGCACTCCACCACGCAAAGATAGTGGAGGAGGAAATGGAAAACTTGCTAAAGACAAAAGCAATCAGACAAGTACACTATCCCAGGTGGATCTTGTAGACACCCCATTTTTGACCGTCCTCAAGACTTGGACGTCACCGTTTGAACAATCGGTGATCATTCATGTTCGTGTTCGTTTTGAGTTCTCGAAGGTCTCGGCCGCGTGCCTCGCCTCAAGATCTCTCAACTTGACTACTTTGTGCTTGGTTGTGGGCCAAACATTTGTGTTTCTATTTTGAGAGAAGAGGGTGGCTTGTTTGCTATTTCCTCAACCCACCGGCCTTGGTCTGAGGTCACCGGCCATGTTTTATTACTACCGGCCAATAGTTTTGGCCGATCGACACTATAGTTGGTCGGCCGGCCATTGATTTGGTCGATCGGCCACATTTTCTGGCCGAGACCTTTTCTTTGCCTTTTTCAGGCATTGTGCATGCCAGTTGTGCCAGCTGGTAGGCACAGACTCTGCCCTCCATACACGTGTATGGAGGGATTTCATCCTTGTTTAGCTTCTCTTGGAAGCTTTGCAATTTGGTTTTTCTATAAAATGAGGGCCTCCCCTCCCTTTCCAGGGGTTAATTCATCTGATATACAAGATATATATCACTCTCTCTCTATATCTCCCCCTCTCTCTAGTTGTGTGTGTAATAGTGTTCAAAAGTGTGTTTTTGTTCCTATTTTTGTACTAAGGCACCTAGTGTTACACTATACTTTGGTTACTGAGGTGTTGAGGGGTTGATTTCAGAGTTTTTGAGTTGGTTTTGATCAAAAGGAGGTGCTGGAGTTGGTGTTCTTGAAGTGTTCTTCAAGGGTGAGAACTTACCTTTTTATTCCCATTTTTGCTTAAGGCTTTAGACCTATTTGCATATTTTTTTGAGCTTAGTGTATAACTGATAAAAGTTCTGTATTTTGATGCTTGTTATAGTTGTTTAAGGTCATTTTGGTGTTGGGGGTTGTCTACCCCCTCTTAGGCCTTGTTTGGCCCTTTTTGTGCCTTCCTCTTTGGGCTTTGGAACCCTTCGTGTATTGACCTTCTCACCACTGAAATCCAGAGGATTTTCAGTGGTGGAGAGGTGGTTTTGAGGTCTTGTATAGGGGAGGGACACCCCTCTCCCCTTATGACTTATTTGCTTGCATTTAGGGCTCATAAAGGTAGCATGTTTGCATAGCTTCATTTGGCTCCATTTCAGGGGGTATTTGGTGTTAGTTTATCATGTTAGACCTCTGTTTCATGTTGGTTCGATGGCCTATTGTATGCATCATGCACTTGCTTTGTAATCCCCTCTATTGTCATAACATGTACCATGCATTTAGACCATCATGCTTGCATGTTTTAGCTTGACTTCATGAAGCTTTTAGCCATGTTGTGACATGTTTAAGTTCTGTTTGGTGTTGATTTAGCCATGTTTGCCATGATTATAGCCACCATGTATCCTAGCTTGTTAGCTTTGAGTGTGTGAGTCATGAGCATGCTTTATTTGGGTTATTTCAGTGATTTGGAATCACTTATCATGCTATTTTAGTCCATGCTCCATGCTTGTATGCTTGCATTTACCACCCCTTTCAATACTTTGAAGAGTTGTTCTTTTGTGCCTTAAAATAGGTCATTATGCATGCCTCTTTGTTTAAGTCCTTGGGCTGCCATATCAGTGGGTTTTGGGGCTCCTTTTGGCATATTATAGCTCTGTTTTTCTTTGAATAATCCATGCCATGTGTGGTTGAGGTAGTGGTAGTGGAGTGCTCTCTTTGTGGCCTTGAATGCCCTTGGTTTTGCGCCCTTTTTCTTAGCATGTTTTGGCCTTGTTCCATGCATGCTTTAGCCTTATTTTGGTCTGCCCCGGGACGATTTTAAGTCATCTTGGCCATGGTTTGAACCCCTTTGGTAACCTTGAGTTTTGGGCTTTGTTGCATGCCTTACTTGCATGGTTTGGTTGATTTGGCATCATCCTTTACACATTTTCAGAGCTTGTCATGCTTGTGATTTGTCCATATTTGTCTCTTCTTAATGTGCTTGAGAGTCGACTCTTTTCATGCCTAAGTGTTGGACCTTTACATGTGCACGTTTGGGTGTGTTTTGTCCCTCATTTTTTGGTACTTTGGCCACTATTTTGGTACGGCTGAGGCCTATCCATCCTTAGTGTAAGTCCATAGATCATGCACTCATATATTGTTGTAGGCTTACCGCATTGCATGTCATTGCATCCTCGTGGTTGGTATCATTGTTACATGCCTATCATTTTGTATACTTACATACCTAGGTTGCTGTAGACGTCCCCGAACGCCCCGGGAGGGTTAAGTCCCGTTCTGTTCATTTTGGGGCTCACTACAGTTCGGACTCCCTTTTTGTTTGTTGCGGTTCTAAATCTGAACCAAAGAGTCCAACTCTGGCAAATCGTTTTGAAGGAAAACAGATTTTTGAAAAGTAGTGCCAAACATGGACTGCTTTGCCAAATTACAGAGTCGCCACCTAAATATTTTAAAATGGGAAATTTAGGAAACCCTGACTCGGTGCCGAAGGCCACGTGTCCGTCATCACCAAATGTCTCGGCTCGGGAGCTTGGGTACGATCGGGGAAGGTCAGCTATGAGCACCCCCTTTCGCCCGGTCCGAAGACCGGCCTCTACTAACCGTGATATCCGATTTTGAAAACGTTATGTGTTCTTATCCAATTATTAGCCTAGAATTACTATGTTATGCGCACAGCAAACAAGTATAGACTAGATTGCCTAATTTGGAAAAAACATTGCATATCCGTTTTGTCTCGAAAAACGTGTTAGTTTTTGCTACTCGCAAGTAGGCTAAAATACGGATTTCAATGAGTTGTTCCAACTCACGCAATCCAACCTCACCCACAGGCATTCAAACAGTAATATCACATAAGCATTTAGCCGCATGGCAATCATACTGTCATGTTAGCATTCACACGCATGCGCTATGCTAAAGCGTAAAAACTTACATCGTACTCCGTGCCAAAACAAGGAACTAGTTAGCAAACATGCATGACCTAGTTCATGTTAAGCTAATGCAACACAGGCATAGATGCAATCTAGAGTAGGCTCGGCTAACCCTAAGCATGGCATGTGAAATGTTACAACTATCACGTATTCAATTGGAATTGAAAATATGATGCAGTTTGTATGATGTACCGAGCCCGGTGTATGTAAACAAATGCATGAATGCACGCATGCATTGCATAAGGTATGCTAATTTAG
Source organism: Camellia japonica (assembly GCA_030407325.1). Lineage (NCBI taxonomy): Eukaryota > Viridiplantae > Streptophyta > Magnoliopsida > Ericales > Theaceae > Camellia > Camellia japonica. The sequence continues at coordinate 50,676,201 of JAPPVO010000017.1, forward strand.
ATGTGCCCTAATCTACCATCATAAGCAGGTAAATAAAAGGGTAGAAAGAAGTGGGGGTTGGAAGACATACACCCACTCACACACACTTATTACAAATTTGCCCTCACTCGGAGGGACCGAATAAATAATACAGATTAACTACACGAGCTAATTAAATATTACAAATCACTAAATTAATTAAATAAAATAATTAATCTAATTAAAGCATAACGCCTCGGGATGAGGGCCGGATGCAGCATGCTCGGGACTGGCTCGGAATCGCACTGTCATGCATGATTTGCCTGTTTCCTCTGCTCTCCTCCTCAGAAAATTACCAAAGTCCCAGGAGTGCCTCTCAGGGCACTAGGGATACCACCGGCTGGGGTAGAGCACCACCGGCGAAGAAGGAGGCCACCGGCACTAGATGAAGTTATCGGCTGGAAATTGACTGCCGGTCGGCACTAAACAGTGCCGGTCGGCACAAAACCTGCAGAACCTGCAACTCACAGCAGCAGAGGGCAACAACATGCATGGCAATATAATTCAAGCCATTTATGCACTACACACACCTTATCATGTTTTGACTCAAAGGGGCATGTGCCTCGATTCCCGGACCATCAATCGCGCATTTCATGCATGATGGCCCTAAGAACCAAGAATGCAACTTTATTTCAAATGCAAACAAGCAAACAAGTGCTCAACCTCATCACTTCACTTCAAGAGGCCAAAGCATGCACTCATGCAACTAAAGCATGTCAACTAGGCATGCAACATGGACTATGCAATGCCTGTGCAAGCATGCAAGCAAGCATACAAGAGCATGCAAAAAGGAAGATGGTCTTACATGACTTAGGCAACTCAAATAGGCCTAAAATCAGTGGCCAAATGCTAGAAGAGGGACAAACACACACACATGCAAGTGTTATGATCCAAACTTAAGCATGAACATGGCAACTCTCAAGCACACTTAAAGAGACCAAACATAGACAATGAGCATGCATTGTAAAGCTCTGAAATACATGCAAAACATGGTGCCAAACCAAGTCGAAGATAGCCAAACAAAGCATGCAAATGGTCTAAGGCTTAAAGCTAGTCAAAGAGGCTTTGAACCAAACTATGCAAGGCGATTATGGCATGCACTAAACAACTAAAACAGGTTTTTAGTATGTCAAAACAAAGCCAAAAGGCTACTTAGATGGCATCTAAGAGGCTTGAAATCAAAGGCATGCAAAATGGCCAAAACATGGGGGCATTCAAGACATGCTTTCAAAGCGTTAAAGAGGCGACTAAGGTGAGCATACAAGCACACCAAAAGGTCTGAAATAGCATGCTAGGTGGTTCCAAACCATCAAAAATGAAGCAAGCATGGCATGCTACACATTCATGCTCTTGAGGCCAACAAGCCAAATGTAAAGGGGCTATATGATGCATGCCAAGATTGACCAAAACAACTTAGGACAGAGCTAAAACATGTCAAAATAAGCATACAAGCTTCATGGATCTAGGCCTAAAACATGCTAGAAAGAAGGCATACAAACCTAGAGCAAGTTAAGGCAATACAAGGCATTACAAAGCATCTATGCGAAGCATGCAAGGAGTGCTAAAACCAACTTAAAACAGAGTTTAATCATGGCATAATAGGCATGAAAAACAGCCAAGACATGCTCAAAACACAACCAAACATGGTGCTCCTTTGGAGGCCAAAACTTGCCCTTTTCAAGGACATCAAGGAGAGGGGGTGGCCCTCTCCTTTTGGAGACTTCAAGGCACCATCTCCACCACTGAAATCCCTCAAGATTTCAGTGGGGAGAGGCCCAAGCACCAAAGTCTCGGAGCTCTCACAAAATGGCCTAAAAATGGCCCTTTTCAAGGCCTAAGGGTGGTCAAACCTACCCAAAGTGCAAAACACTCTTGATAAACAAAAGAGGGTTAAAAAAGAAACTTTTATGTGTTATGGACTAAGCACAAAAACAACTCTAAGCTAGGTAAAAACAAGGTGCAAAAATGGGGTACATAAAGTAAGTTTTGTTACCTTGAAGACCACCTTCACAAAGGTTGGAGTTGTTGGTTCCTTGAGCTCCAAACCAGTCAAGAACTTCAAGAACAAGCCCTTAGCACCTCAGTTCCAAGAGGAAGGTGAAACACTAGGTGTTGGTGTGCAATAGTAAGGCACAAACACCTAGTGTACAAAACAAGAAAGAAAGAGAGAGATAGGATAGATACACAAAACCTAACCTAAAACCAGAGCTTCCCCCCCTCCTAAAATGTCTAACTCTCCAAAATTCCAACCCTTGAGCCAAGAGAAGAGGCTTCTCTTGTATATGCCCCCAAAACTTACAAGTTAAGGCATCAAAAGGGCTCATCCCTCCATACACGTGTATGGAGGGGAAACAAACACCAGAAAGCTGTCTGAAAATATCTCCAAAAACAGCTGTAAAGTGGTCGGCAGGGCAAAATGGTCATTTTGCCAAAAAGAGTGCCGACCGGCACAAAATAGTGCCGACCGGCACAATATAGTGTCGGTGGCCACACCAGCCAGCCGGTGGCCTCTAGCCACAGCCGGTGGTATGTGGGGATGCCTCACAAAGCATTCCCTGCCCTTCCAAGGCAAAACACAAGTGTTTGGTGCAAAACCAGACACAAAACAGTCAAGTTCAGAGGTCCTGAGGCAGGGCGCGTAGCCGAGAACTCCGGGGACTCCAAACAAACACAAACATGGATGATCACCGAGTGTTCAAGCGGTGACGTCCAAGTCTTGAGGACGGTCAAAAATGGGGTGTCTACAGTTGCCCCTCTTTGACAGAACTCGAAAGTCATAAGAATGACGGGAGTGAATGTCAAAGCCCAGAGACGACCCATTTTTGACAAGGCCGAAGACTTGGACAAACACACAAAGCGCAAATGGTTGAACTCGCAAGCTGCCTACGTATCCCAAGGATGGGAATCAAGCCTTACGTAGTTCAGGCACAGGCATACAAGCCGCAGATAAGGTATGCGCCCGTAGGCGGGGGCAAGATGCAATGGACGATGCAAAAGGCCGAGCATAACTTATGATCATGCGAAGAAAGCTGTAATGAAGCACACATGCGACAGTTATAAGCTAGCATGCACCAATCTACACTACAATGCAGAAAGGATGTAAGAGAATTATGCAATTCTCGATACGTCTCACTCGGGAGATACAATACCTGTGTGGCTCGTCCGGTTGCACCGGCCTCAAATGAGCCGTACATACAATATCGTGCCTGCAAAGAAAGCAAACTTAACAGGTACAATATTGTTAGCCCCATGCAAATCATGCAAAATGAATGCAAAATGATATGCAATTGAATCTAAATGTAATGCAAATGATATGCAAAACTAATAACAAATATAAACAATGCAAATAATATGCAATGTAAATAGCAATGCAATTGAATCATGATCCAATCATGAGCGGTTCAAAACCACACAAATGTCAGATAGATTGATGGAGGTAACAAGTCCGTGTCCCATAGAACGATGTCTGATCTATGAGTAATACGCACGAACACAAGCACAAGTATTGGGTGGATTGACATAAGTGGGGAAACGACCCGCTGATGAGTGGACAATGATCCTAATGCAGGATGCAACAATTACACTACAATGCAATGGAAATGGATACAATGGATATGGCACGCGGGCCAAACCGAATCTTGCCTAGGAAAGGCATGTACGCATACGAACCGCGTCTAACACAGAAAATGTGCCGCAACCCTCAAACCAAGCTCATCAAGGAATAGGCGCGTACACGAAACCGGGCTTCGACGTGAAAAGTAGGGGCACATACCAGACCAAGCTCAACCTGGAAAGGCGCAAGCCATAGATGGAAGTGATGCAGTGGATGCATGCAACTACAATGCAATAGAAATGCATGACATATGCACTATACTACAATGAAATGCATGACATATGCATGGTTTTTTTTTTGTTGTTTTGTTTTTTGAAATGCATGACAAATGCAAAATCTAGCATGATGCATGACAATGCATGTGTTTTTGTTTTTGGATTTTTTGAAACAACATATGCAGTATTTACAAATGATGCATGATAATGCACTATGATGCAACGACTATGATCGCAGCTTTCCCTATCTTACCAACAGGGCGATATACTAGGTTGGTTCAGTATCCAGAATCGAGGCGTAAACACGCCGCCTCAACTTATGGGCTTCCATACAGATTCAAGCCGAGGGTACACCCCCTGGGTATTTAAACCAGACTTTAGTCTCGGAAATTCCGAACCTTTGCGTTCTAGGCGTAAGCCGTTCGAACTCTAGTTTTCACCGTCCCAGTTGGTCTTCTAGGAACTCACCGCAAACACAGGCTGGTGGCTTTACCAGACCACCGAAAGTCGTTCGGGCACGACAAACACCGAAGGAATTGCACCTTCAGAGGATTTAAGGTCTCCTAGACCAGGATGCACAGAATAATGCAATGAGATGCGCAGAATAGCGCGATGCGATGCGTGCAAAATGCAATGAGATGCGCAAAACAGCGCGGTGCGTTAGACAACGCGAGTGCACAAGACAGTGCGATGCGCAAGATAGCGCGATTGAATGCATGCAAAATGCAATGAGATGCGCAAAACAGCGCGGTACGTTAGACAACGCGAGTGCACAAGATAGTGCGATGTGATGCATGCCAAATGCGATGGGGGTGCACCTCAATGCACCGAAGGTCTTGCACCTCCCGAGGATTTAAGGTCTCCTAGACCGCGCGTGTTTAAGGTCCCGCCGGACCCGTGCGTGTTTTTGGTCCAGCCGGACCCTGCTCATAAGATGAGATGCTCATGAGGCACGCATACCTCATTTGATGGAAAATGAAGTGCAAAACGAGGCATACGTGCCTCGAGATGCAATGAAATGCGAAATGAGGCACGCGTACCTCATTTGATGGAAAATGAAGTGCAAAATGAGGCATACGTGCCTCGAGATGCAATGAAATGCGAAATGAGGCACGCGTACCTCATTTGATGGAAAATGAAAGTGCAAAACGAGGCATACGTGCCTCGAGATGCAATGAAATGCGAAATGAGGCACGCGTACCTCATTTGATGGAAAATGAAGTGCAAAACGAGGCATACGTGCCTCGAGATGCAATGAAATGCGAAATGAGGCACGCGTACCTCATTTGATGGAAAATGAAGTGCAAAACGAGGCATACGTGCCTCGAGATGCAATGAAATGCGAAATGAGGCACGCGTACCTCATTTGATGGAAAATGAAGTGCAAAACAGTGCAAGTCCCAAGGGACGCGCGAAACGGCGCGATGCGACGCCCCGGACAATGCGATGGATGCATGCAACGCACGCGGGGCAACTTTTGAATCTTATAGAAGACAAAAGGATACAAAAGGATACAATCTTTGCTTGAATTTGAGTGCCACGCACAGAAGACACGGTCCGAGGTCAAAACGGAGGCCGGTTGAGCGTCGGGGATGCACTTTCTTGCACTTTCTTGAGCTATGAAGACCCAAAACCCCTCATCTAGCCTAAACAAGGCCTTGGGAACACCACCGGCTGGGTGGGGAGGTCACCGGCTGCCACCGGCTGCCTAAACTTCTCCACCGGCACAAAATGTGCCGACCGGCACAAATAGTGCCGACCGGCAGAAAATGCCTGATCGGGGGCAGATTCGGCATTTCGCTATGGGTTTTATAAAATAGGGCTTCTAAACCCTATTTTCACTTCCCTTCCGCCGAAATCCTCCACTCTCTCTCTCTAGAGCTTTGTTCTCTCTTTTCGCGTTTCTTCGCGTTCACGCTGTTTTCCGTCGGATTCGCGATATTCTTCGCGTTTCGGACATTTCCACCGATCGAAATCTCATTTCGGGATCCCTTTGCTATTTTCGCCTTTTCAGGGACTTGTTCCCTCGATTTTCTCTACATTTCCGTGTATTTTCATCTCCCGACCTTCCCGGCCATTCCGGCTCGCTCGGAGTTGACTTTTTTTCGGTTGACTTTCGTATTCTTGCTCGGTTTTCCTTTTCCGGCTATTTTCTCATCTCCATTGCCATGGCTGACGACATTCCACATGTCGGGACTCCCCCGGATCACGAGATGGATCCGGGGTTGAGCTTCTCCCTTGAGCGAGCGCCCCATTTGATCCGGCGACCTACCGGCCGGCTATTCACATTCTAAACCACCCGATGGACTTCGCCATTTCCGCGGTTTCGACCGAGCGGCTGGACCCGAGGCTTCTTCTGCGCGAGCCGACCTCGCACCTGTCCTTCGGCGCTTCCGAGGTAACATCTCTACTTTGTTTTACTTTCTGCAATGTAGAACTGTAATCTGTCAACTGCCATAGCTAACTGCACCCGTTACTGCTTAATTCTGACATGCCGTATATTGTAGTTTGATTGTAGATAACTTCACGACTTATATCTGCTTAGGACCGACACACATGCACACACACTGCACTAGCCTGAATCACCCAAAACACACGGCACACATTGCACTTTTGACATGAACTCACCAACACCCGGTGCTTATTTGAATCTGAAAACTCGCACGCATGCTAGGCTTGCACTGGCTCACACAAACACGCAGACGCATCACACGTTGGTAATCCACTGAAAAATACCGGTACCCGGCATCTGTTTAAACTTTGAAAACTTGCACACATGCTAGATTTATACTGATCCGCACGGGAGTACTGACACGTCACAGGCCGTAGTCCACCTACTGGTGCACTGAAGCCTGACATTTGCTTGCATCTGAAAAACGTGCACACGTGCACCAAATTTACACTGGACCACTCAAAACACACTGACGCATCACGCGCCGTAGTTTACTGTAAGCACACCGGTACCCGGTTTCTGTTTGAATCTGAAAGACTTGCGCATGCTAGATTTGTACTGACTTTAACTGTTTCTTCAAAACTGTACATTTCATATTGCTTTGCAACTATTTTCTTGAAAACAGGGAGATTCCCATGCCATCCGCGGGTATGGGAATGTTGCGGCTCGAGATTGGTATTTGGAGCTCCCAGAGGCGGTTCGACGCATCGTGGACGATGCGGGTTTCAGTTCCTTTTGCAGGGGACTTTCCAGGCTCTCCGCCTGCAGACCTCTTCTTGCCGCCTTGGCAGAGAGATGGTGGGACACCACCGATTCATTTCATCTTTCTGCAGCTGGAGACATGACGATGACCCTTACGATTTCTCGGTGCTCACCGGCATCGGGGTAGGGGGTGATCCGATCCCCTTCGACACCGCCATGGACGAGTGGACCCGCTCAGATCTACTTGCTCGGTGAGGCGCCACCCCTTGCTCGTCCAGGATTTGTCCGCTACTCCTGGTTTCGAGGTGCAGTTCAGAGTGCAGTCCGCGTTGGTGGCGACGGCTCCGATGACCGAGGCGGCTGTAGAGCAGTACGCGCGCGGCTTTTTGATGTTTTTGCTAGGGACGACCCTCTTCGCCGACCGGGCGAACCCGTGCCTCTCTGCCTGCTCAGCGCACTGGATACGTCCGAGCATCCTGCGATATGACTGGGGCGGCGCTGCTCTGGCCACCCTCTATGGCTATATGAGCTCAGTTTCTCGTGGCAGCGGGCAGTTGCTCGGGGGCTACTGCGGGCTTGGGAGGTATGTCTTCTTTTCTGCTTTATATTCCTGCTCTACATACTTTCTGTATTCTGTACTGCACACACTGTATCTGCTTTACATTTGCTGTATACTGTACACACGGCACACACATACTCTGCTTTTCACTTGCTGCATACTGTACACACGGCACACACACTTTGCTTTACACTGACTGTACACTGCTCACACTGTGCACACATGGCTTTATTATTTCTGCTTCACTCTGTACTCTGCTTTATCTGATAGTCATACTGACATCTGTCTTGCAGCTGTGGGTCTATGCCTACTTTCCCAGGCTGGAGCCTGTGCCGGAGACGGAGACTCCTCTGGTGGTCCCTTTCTCCCGCCGCTACGACGGGCGGTGCACCCGGAGGCCCCGGGATACACTCAGTTTCTTTCGTCGCTATTTCGATACCATTACTCCTGCCGAGGTATGTTATACTTACAGTTTATTTAAGCCTCGCTTCTCCACTGTATATTTGCATTACCAGCAGATAACAACTGTATTTCAATTTCAGATCACTGGCAGCCGTGGGCTCCTCTGCCAGCGATAGTGCGGGATCGATTTGCCGCGCCGTTGAGACCTCGCGTTACGGATTTTGCTGGAGGGCCCGGTCTGTCGGGCTTGGTACCTAGGCGAGCGCTTCTTGCGTCAGACCTTAGGGTTACCTGAGCAGATAGTCCGGTGCATCCTCCTGAGCACATGAGGGACACGGAGAGGTTCACCGCCGAGCAGATGGCGGACTACACCATCGGCTGGGAGATGGCTTCAGAGGCGAGGGCGATTACTCAGAGTACGTCCAGACCTTCATCATGCGACCACTGAGTGGTGGTCGCCGAGCTGAAGAGAGAGACCTGCGGCGCCGGCGGCCGGAGCAGGAGTAGGAGGAGGAGCGCCGAGGAGGGCTCGAGTTCGCGGCAGGGGCGGGGTTCAGAGGGGACGGGGGGCCGGTTGGCCTGCTCTGCCCACCATGCTGACATACAGAGGGCAGGGTGGGGAGACCTTTCAGATCCCCTTCGCTCCTCCCCGGCTGGTCATGAGTTAGCCGGTATTCCCGACTTGCCTCCGGTACGTATCATTTCATTTCGTATCTTGCATTGTCATTCCATTTCAGTTTATCTGGTATCCCAGAATACTGATGCATCTGATACTTTTGCAGGCGTCCTCCGAGTACACCCGGCAGTCCGTGGAGTTGAATGCCTCCATGATGGGGATGCTGCAGCGGACCTTCGACATCTTGGCTCTTTACAGCATTCCGGTATGTCTTCTCTGACTGTTCCATACAATCTGATATACCGCGCAAAACCTGATAACTGCTCACGGCACTCACACACTGTATTCATACACTGCATTCTGCACTGATTCATCTGTTCTCAGTATTCTCATACACTGTACTCATACACTGCATTCTACACTGATTCATCTGTTCACGGCATTCACATACACTGTACTCATACATTGCATTCTACACTGATTCATCTGTTCACGGCATTGATGCATTTGTCTTTTCATGCTTTTTCAGCCTCCCTTCCAGATTCCTCCGGTGGGGGCGCTCCAGCTGGACCTCCCATTTCTACTCGGGATGGCAGAGCATATCCTCGTACCAGAGGGGGGCGTTCATGTTGGAGTAGCTCGCGGGCTCCAGTCCAGATGACGAGTCTGAGGAGGAGGCGGAGTCATCCGAGGAGGAGGCCGGGGCAGCTCGGGCTCGGCTCGGATAGTGACACTTCTGGTGATGCTCCTGGGCTCTGCCCAGGAAGAGGGCGAGGACAGATCCCCCGGCGCGAGGCCATTGATGATGCTGATGACCCAGACTTCTAGCTATTATTTTTTCTTATTCTTTTCTCTTTTGTTGGTAGATAGAGCATTTTGTACTGCCGCAGGCAGATTTTGTTTCCGAAACTTATGTACTTGAAAAGATGATATGAAATGAAACAAACTTTTTGTTTAAAAAAGTATTTACATTCGTGTATACTTCATACCCTGCACTGCATTGCATCATATTACACCTCAAATGTAAATGATATTGATCTGTCGTCTGAAAAGTGAATACTTGTAATTTGAGCACTTGCACTATGATAATCGGATAACCAACCAACTAACAGCAAACAACTCATACAAACCATTGCTTGAACTAAATACAGCCCAATACTCTACTGGGGATTGATCTGCATACAGCTCGTAACACAGCTCTCAGCTCACTCTGCACACAGCAAACCCTGGACAAATAACCCCATCTGACAAGACGGATCACATAACTGAAACGGTTGGAGTTGAAACTCACTCGGATGTCCCAAATTTCCTTTTCTTTCTCTTGCTTCGCACGAATGTAGAGAATGGCACAGCATCCTGAACACAAACGATTAATCTTTGGAAGAGGGGTTTCACAACCAGGGTAGCGAGCCTACAACTGAACACAGTGAAAAGGACTCAAGTGAAGAAAATAAAAGGCACACGACCTAAATACAACGAGATACACTCGGAAAAGACTCAAAGCTAAATTGAGAGACAAATCAAAAGACACGACACACACGTGTTTACACAAAAGAGACCTTGACTCGAGGAGCCAATTCCTCCGGGCATTTTCCCACCCTTTCTGATTTGTGTGATTCTCACGCCACTCGGCCCTCAAGCTCGGTTTTTCTCTCAAAACCCTCTTGTTCACTTTTCTCTCGACTTACACCTCTCTATTCTTTATTCTCTCATTTTCATCCCTCCCCAGGGTGATTGATGGATGAATAGGAAGCGGTGATTCATGCCAAACAGCTAGCTCACGGCTATTTCTTCTGATAGATAAATGCTTTCCTGGCAGGCGTGTTGATGACAAGGAGAGACAGAACACCCGACTCAACTGTGCCCCTAGTTCATTACTTGACCATTTTTTTGTTTTCTTTCTAAAACAGTTTTGATCAAAATGAACGTCAGATTAACATGCTTGTTCAATTTTTGATTTGAAAATCATGCGAATCAGGCTGTGCGCACTGAAAATTCTCCTTTTGGGTCCCAACCTGGTCCTATTTTGAAAAATGAAATAGTTTTCGAGAAGATAAGTCAACTTTAGTGAAAATTTTCAAAAACTATTTTTGCAAACAGTGAACGCTCAACGAGCGTAGAACTTACCCTCGAGATATGCAACCTCGGATCGGAGGTAATGGGAAATTGCCCCTGGCTTAAAGGGGGATAAGGCAACGGAAAGTTGCCCCTGGTTTGGAAGACAACTCAGGGCAACTTATGGCAATGCATGGCAACGGAAAGTTGCCCCTTGTTTGGGATGATGCCGCGGCACATTGTAAGCCAGTCTTTGTTGATGACGATCGGACCCTCAGACGCGGAGGAGCCGAAGACGGTTTGAATCAATATATGGACACAGTCACCTGGAAGGTGTTGGCGGTTTGGGCTTTAAGAGGAAGTTAATCACGTAGCTCCCGTTTGCTGCAGTCGAGGCGTTGGATTTAGAGGAGGCAAAAGTGATCAAAACCATGGCATGGACTGAGACGCTATGAAAGCGTTGGGGGCTGGACTTCAGGATGAAGTTGCCTACGTATCCCAAACATGGGAATCAAGCCTTACGTAGTTCCGGTTAAGGTACACTCGGGTATTTTAACCTTCACTGTTTAGGCTCTAACTTTTGCCAAGGCGCCCAATGCGGGTTTTCAACCTTGCGAGCTATGTTTTTCTTTCTTTTTTCTTTTCTTTCTATTTTCTTTTTTTTTTTTTCTTTTCTTTTCTTTTTTTTGCTTCTTTTGTTTTTTTTTTTTTCTTTTTTTTTTTTTTTTTTTCTTCTTCTTTTTTCTTTGCTCTAACTTTTGCCTGGGCCGCCCTTCCGGGTTTTCGGCCCAGCGAGCCTCTCAAAGGGTAAAAGTGTAGCAAGCCCATGCCAAATGGTTTTTGAAATGGAAGCCCTCTGTATCCGGGAGAGCGGTTGTTGGGTTGATTTGCAGGAAAAGTCCATCATGGTTGCTTCTCGAGCTTTGCTTGGTGGGATCTGATCTCCCTGATCTGACTTTGAGGCCTCTTGTTCGAGGGCTGCTTCAAAATGGGCCACACAGGCGTTTCATGGCACTGTTGGATGTTCTGAACGGATTCCGGTTCACAATAAATAAATCGAATTTTGAGGCCGAGAGTGATCCTGGGCTACACAATCTCAAGAACGATTCCACACAAGTCTTCACGAGACTGCGCAAAATATTTTGTTTTTGAAAGTTTTTAAGAAAGCGACAAATCGCTCGCGCTGAAGAAAGTGTGGAACCAGTCTGGGTCAGGCCAGGGTCCTTCTCAGTACTCACGCCGACAAGCATAAATTCATTCATAAAAAGCTTAGCATGCGTTTCTTTTTTTTCAAAATGATCAAAATTTTACAAAACCCGAGGAATTACTTCCTTTTTGTTTTTATCACCACAGTGTTCGAAAAAAAAAGGGGTTTTGAAAAGCTTAGGTCATCATAACAATGTTTAAGGCACAAGAGAGCAGGCGGTATGTGCTGTCGTTCCATTCACACCCTCTGGCGCGGCTAACTCAAATAGCAACAAATATGGCACATGGTGGCCATGGCTGTTTCATTCGGATTTGTTGGCATAACTGGCTCCCTGACAGAAACAGACTCAAAAAGCAAAAACAACTGTTTATAAGATAAAACGGTGTTTGAGGCAACAACCCCGAAATCACCATGGTACTCTATACAAGAGGGATTGACTCATTACAATTAGACAGACCCTTAAGCAAAAGGAATGTCTCAAAACAATGAGACAGGCTCAAGACAAAACAGAAGACTGACTCGACACCCAAGTCAGAAATTACAGAAATTAATAGGTGCCCAAAAATGCGTGCCAAACGCCACATCCAAAAATGCACCAAGCATCGCCCACAGGCGGTTCACCTTCTGATTACATACTCGCAGTATCTGTGTCCTCAAAATCCAAGAACTCTGTAGTGACTGACTTGGCCGAGGTGGGTGGGAGGATAACCTCGTTGTCAATCAGATCCTGCACCTCGTGACGGAGGCGAAAACAATTGTCAGTGGCATGGCCCGTCTGCTGATGGTACGCACAGTACAGAGAAGCATCATGTGCGGCGGGGAGATTCTTCGGTAGGGGCCGGGGCTCCAAGGGTTTGAGATGCCCCTTTTTGGCCAAAATCAACAGTGCCCTAGACAGAGGCATGTAAAGAGGGTGGAAGACCCTGTGCCCTCGGGGCAGATACTTCGGGGCCTGAGCACTCTTGCTAGATGCACTAGCGAACGGATCGGCGGGGGCGGCCTTGGATTTCTGATCCCTCCCGGGTGCAAGGTTGGGAGCGGGAAGAACTGTTTTGGTGACGGGGCCTATCCGATTCTCTGATTGACTGGAACTGCCCTCAGGCGGAGTGGGGAAAGCACCCTCCACAGCTTTTGTCACAACTGCAGATACCTGTTGCTTGTTCATCCCCCTGGCTTTCAAAGCCTCTACTGCCCACAGCAGTTGTTCGATAGGGTCGGCATCTGTCTTCATCTTGCCTTTATCTCTGGCCTCGGCCTGATCTAGAGTTTGGTTTACTGCGTCGTTACCATAACTGGAGGTCATCTCCGGTTGGTTGAGTTCAATCACAATTCGTCCCAGTAGAGGGGGCTCCTGGGGTATGAGGCCTCCGACATATGGTGCGGCTGGCGGCGAAACTGACATTCCATAGGCGAGATCCGTCACGGATCTTTGAAGATCACCTATCATCCCCATTAGTTCAAATGTAGTGGGCTCGCGAGCCTGATATAGCTGAGGGGCCCAAACTGGGTGCGCGGCCGGCGATCTGGGCGGATGCGGCATGTCACAGGTCTCATCATGTAGGGTGATTCCTTGATCCAACGCGGCCGTCATGACCACGACTTCTTCTGAATTCTGCGTCATGCTAGGAGAAGACACTAACTGTTCTGGATCGACCCTCTGAATCTCTGAACTGAAACGGAAAACAAACAGTATTTCAGCCCCAGACAGATCAAGCACGGGTAGCCGGATAACTGTACTCTACTACTGATCACTGTTCCCAGAATCACTATTCAAAGCTGAACTGATACCCGCAGACACAACTGATTCTCAACAACACTGATACTGGTGCCCTCGGGGATACCCAAACTTGCAAACTGATATGCGTTCCCTGCAGAGATACACTCTAAAAGCACATAACAGGTAGAAAAAGCCAATACACCCCTATGTTGGGGTAGGGTTTCCCTGTCCTATTTTGTCAGGAGCTAGGGTTTCACTACGCACACAGCGGTTTCAAACAACCTAAATCGGGTAAGCAACCTGTCCTAGTTTGGAATGGTCACTATGGATTCCGAATATGCACTAGGTCGAATGGTCAAAAAAGGGTGCCCCGGTAAAACCGGGGTTTGTGTTCCCATGCTGTCAGAGCCCATAACCGGTCAGCCTTATGGTCATGCCTTGACAAGACAAGCCTCCGGCAAACCGTTCAGGAATGGCAGATGGCAAACACGGTGTCCTAGGCGCACCAATGCACATGCAATGCAAAGAAACACATAAGTGTAATCAAAACAGGATATCACGAGTTCGAGTCAAGCTCTCTAAAATCCCCAGTAGAGTCACCAGAAACTGTAGACGTCCCCCGAACGCCCCGGGAGGGTTAGGTCCCGTTCTGTTCATTTTGGGGTTACTACAGTTCGGACTCCCTTTTTTGTTTGTTGTGGTTCTTAATCTGAACCAAAGAGTCCAACTCTGGCAAATCGTTTTGAAGGAAAACAGATTTTTGAAAAGTAGTGCCAAACATGGACTGCTTTGCCAGATACAGAGTCGCCACCTAAATATTTTAAAATGGGGAATTTAGGAAACCCTGACTCGGTGCCGAAGGCCACGTGTCCGTCATCACCAAATGTCTCGGCTCGGGAGCTTGGGTACGATCGGGGAAGGTCAGCTATGAGCACCCCCTTTCGCCCGGTCCGAAGACCGGCCTCTACTAACCGTGATATCCGATTTTGAAAACGTTATGTGTTCTTATCCCAATTATTAGCCTAGAATTACTATGTTATGCGCACAGCAAACAAGTATAGACTAGATTGCCTAATTTGGAAATAAACATTGCATATCCGTTTTGTCTCGAAAAACGTGTTAGTTTTTGCTACTCGCAAGTAGGCTAAAATACGGATTTCAATGAGTTGTTCCAACTCACGCAATCCAACCTCCACCCACAGGCATTCAAACAGTAATATCACATAAGCATTTAGCCGCATGGCAATCATACTGTCATGTTAGCATTCACACGCATGCGCTATGCTAAAGCGTAAAAACTTACATCGTACTCCGTGCCAAAAACAAGGAACTAGTTAGCAAACATGCATGACCTAGTTCATGTTAAGTGGCTAATGCAACACAGGCATAGATGCAATCTAGAGTAGGCTCGGCTAACCCTAAGCATGGCATGTGAAATGTTACAACTATCACGTATTCAATTGGAATTGAAAATACTGTAGTTTGTATGATGTACCGAGCCCGGTGCATGTAAACAAATGCATGAATGCACGCATGCATTGCATAAGGTATGCTAATTTAGATGTGCCCTAATCTACCATCATAAGCAGGTAAATAAAAGGGAGAAAGAAGTGGGGGTTGGAAGACATACACCCACTCACACACACTTATTACAATTATGCCCTCGCTCGGGGGACCGAATAAATAATACAGATTAACTACACGAGCTAATTAAATATTACAAATCACTAAATTAATTAAATAAATAATTAATCTAATTAAAGCAGTAAACGCCTCGGGATGAGGGCCGGATGCAGCGCTCGGGACTGGCTCGGAATCGCACTGTCATGCATGATTGCCTCTGTTTCCTCTGCTCTCCTCCTCAGAAAATGCAAAGTCCCAGGAGTGCTCTCAGGGCACTAGGGATCACCACCGGCTGGGGCAGAGCACCACCGGCCGAAGAAGGAGGCCACCGGCACTAGATGAAGTTATCGGCTGGAAATTGACTGCCGGTCGGCACTAAACAGTGCCTCGGCACAAAATACCTGCAGAACCTGCAACTCACAGCAGCAGAGGGCAACAACATGCATGGCAATATAATTCAAGCCATTTATGCACTACACACACCCCTTATCATGTTTTGACTCAAAGGGGCATGTGCCTCGATTCCCGGACCACCAATCGCGCATTTCTGCATGATGGCCCTAAGAACCAAGAATGCAACTTTGATTTCAAATGCATGCAATGCAAACAAGCAAACAAGGGTGCTCAACCTCCATCATACTTCACTTCAAGAGGCCAAACATGCACAATACAATGCAACCCTAAACATGTCAACTAGGCATGCGACATGGACTATGCAATGCGCTGTGCAAGCATGCAAGTAAGCATACAATAAGCATGCAAATTAAAGGAAGTGGTCTTATACATGAATTAGGCAACTCAAATAGGCCTAAAATCAGTGGCCGAAATGCTAAGTCAGAGGGCCAAACACACACACATGCAAGTGTTATGATCAAACTTAAGCATGAACATGGCAACTCTCAAGCACACTTAAAGAGACCAAACATAGACAATGAGCATGCATTGTAAAGCTCTGAAATACATGCAAAACATGGTGCCAAACCAAGTCGAAGATAGCCAAACAAGCATGCAAATGGTCTAAGGCTTAAAGCTAGTCAAAGAGGCTTTGAACCAAACCTATGCAAGGCGATTATGGCATGCACTAAACAACTAAAACAGGTTTTTAGTATGTCAAAACAAAGCCAAAACTACTTAGATGGCATCTAAGAGGCTTAAATCAAAGGCATGCAAAATGGCCAAAACATGGGGGCATTCAAGACATGCTTTCAAAGCGTTAAAGAGGCGACTAAGGTGAGCATACAAGCACACCAAAAGGTCTGAAATAGCATGCTAGGTGGTTCCAAACCATCAAAAATGAAGCAAGCATGGCATGCTACACATTCATACTCTTGAGGCCAACAGCCAAATGTAAAGGGGCTATATGATGCATGCCAAGATTGACCAAAACAACTTCGGACAGAGCTAAAACATGCAAAATAAGCATACAAGCTTCATGGATCTAGGCCTAAAACATGCTAGAAAGAAGGCATACAAACCTAGAGCAAGTTAAGGCAATACAAGGCATTACAAAGCATCTATGCGAGGCATGCAAGGAGTGCTAAAACCAACTTAAAACAGAGTTTAATCATGGCATAATAGGCATGAAAAACAGCCAAGACATGCTCAAAACACAACCAAACATGGTGCTCCTTTGGAGGCCAAAACTTGCCCTTTTCAAGGACATCAAGGAGAGGGGGTGGCCCTCTCCTTTTGGAGACTTCAAGGCACCATCTCCACCACTGAAATCCCTCAAGATTTCAGTGGGGAGAGGCCCAAGTACCAAAGTCTCGGAGCTCTCACAAAATGGCCTAAAAATGGCCCTTTTCAAGGCCTAAGGGTGGTCAAACCTACCCAAAGTGCAAAACACTCTTGATAAACAATAAGAGGGTTAAAAAAAGAACTTTTATGTGTTATGGACTAAGCACAAAAACAACTCTAAGCTAGGTAAAAACAAGGTGCAAAAATGGGGTAAATAAAGTAAGTTTTGTTACCTTTGAAGACCACCTTCACAAAGGTTGGAGTTGTTGGTTCCTTGAGCTCCAAACCAGTCAAGAACTTCAAGAACAAGCCCTTAGCACCTCAGTTCCAAGAGGAAGGTGAAACACTAGGTGTTGGTGTGCAATAGTAAGGCACAAACACCTAGTGTACAAAACAAGAAAGAAAGAGAGAGATAGGATAGATACACAAAACCTAACCTAAAACCAGAGCTTCCCCCCTCCTAAAATGTCTAACTCTCCAAAATTCTAACCCTTGAGCCAAGAGAAGAGGCTTCTCTTGTATAGGCCCCCAAAACTTACAAGTTAAGGCATCAAAAGGGCTCATCCCTCCATACACGTGTATGGAGGGGAAACAAACACCAGAAAGCTGTCTGAAAATATCTCCAAAAACAGCTGTAAAGTGGTCGGCAGGGCAAAATGGTCATTTTGCCAAAAAGAGTGCCGACCGGCACAATATAGTGCCGGTGGCCACACCAGCCAGCCGGTGGCCTCTAGCCACAGCCGGTGGTATGTGGGGATGCCTCACAAAGCATTCCCTGCCCTTCCAAGGCAAAACACAAGTGTTTGGTGCAAAACCAGACACAAAACAGTCAAGTTCAGAGGTCCTGAGGCAGGGCGCGTAGCCGAGAACTCCGGGGACTCCAAACAAACACAAACATGGATGATCACCGAGTGTTCAAGCGGTGACGTCCAAGTCTTGAGGACGGTCAAAAATGGGGTGTCTACAGTTGCATTGTAGTACTGCATACCTATTGTATTACCAGGTTGCTTGCATGTTAAGTTGCATTGTTCATGTTGTATTGCATGCTTTGCATTGTATATGGCATACATACATAGCATTATGTTTGGTTTGGGGTGTCAAACCAAACATGAGGAATGAGGGACGTTCGTACTTGAAGTGACGAAACGTACCTCAATCCTCGGTCGCCGACACTCTTGATTCAACATGATAGGGTGTGTAGCATTCATTTGTTTTATTGCATTCATTCATATTGATTTGCACACTTGACATCTTCGGATCATCATGCATCGAAATGCGTGATTGGTGGCCCGAGGGTCGAGGGCCACACTCCCTTGAGTCCATAGCATGATAGGGAGGGTGGTGGTGCATACATTGTCTTGTGAATTCCTTGCCATGCACTGTCTGTCCTCTGCTGCAGCAAAACCAGTGTTCTGCAGGAATAAATGGCCGATCGGCCACTTTCATTGCCGGCCGACTACCAAAATCAAGCCGGTGATCCCATTTTTGGTCGATGACCATATTTCCATGGCCGGTGGTGTTTTCTCTTGACCAGTGGCATCCTAAAATGCTCAGGGAGTGGTTCAGAAGCAACCTTAGGATTTTCACAATTCTCAGAGGTGCAGAACAGTGCAAACAGAGGCAACATGTGGCATGGCAACGGGTTTCCGAGCAAGGCGAATCGAGCATGCATCATCCAATCATTTCGAGGCAGAGCTACGGCGGCCTTTCGAATTTCATACTTAGTTTATTTTGTAATTAATTCGTTAATTAATTAAGAGTCTGTAATAATTAATTAGCTAGAGTAGTTAATTATTTAATTGGTTTGTATTATTCTTTCGGACCCTCCGTCGAGAGGGCGAATTTGTAATAAGTGTGCGTGTGTGTGATATATGTCTTCCAACCCCACGTCTTTCTCCTTTTTATTTACTAGCTTATGATGGTTAGTTTTAGGGCATGTTTCAATTAGCATCTATATGTTCGCATGTTTGCATTCATTCATCTGTATTGTATGCACCAGGCTCAGCCCATCATGCTAACTGCATTGTATTTCAATTCCAATTTGAATACATGTATCGATTGTTACATCTCATATGCCATCTTAGAATAGCCGAGCCTATTGTAGTTGCATTTTTGCATGTGTTGCATTAGGCATTCTTAGCATAGTTAGGATTCATGCATGATTTCTAATTAGCTTATTTCTTTGGCTTGGAGTACTCGGTAAGTATTTATGCTTTAGTGTCACAACCCAAACCCGCCCCTATGGGTTTAGCACCGTAACCGGCCAGTAATCCGAGATTACCGAAGGCCTTCTTAACAGTAATACAGTAAAACAGAGTACAGGGGCATGGCGGAAGCCAATACAGTAATAAAACAATGTCCAATGAGCTGTGACAGTCTGTATGCAAAAAGACTTTTCATACATATATGCAGTCGGTGACAAAACAGTATGTACATATATACAATCATTCAAAACAGGGACTTAATTCCCATTAACAGTGCAGTAACAGTCTATACAGATACGATACGGTTACAGAGACAGAAGGGGGAGATTAAAACACCCCTAAGCCAAAGCTTGAACAGGCTTGGAACCTCGCAGTGAGGCACAAAGGTTGGCTTGACAAAACTGGAGTTTACCCCGACGCTTCTAGCATTGGTCCGGTGCCTGTACACCTACATATATATATGAGCAGTGAGCTAAAGCCTAGTGAATAACATAATGCGTAAAGAGGTTTAGAATGAATGTCCTTACAGTAATGAAAACAGTTCATTAAATCAGTATATCAGTTATTCAGTATAGTAAACAGTCATATGTGGTACATCCATTAGCATAACAGTAACAGTAGGTCTTAAAAGACCGAACAGTAAATGATGGCCATCAATCAGTAAACAGTAGTGGTTCCAACGAGGGAACTGACAGAGATCTCTGTAACAGTAACAGTAATTGCTAAGGATGCGACAATACAGTTCAAAATATAGGACATACATTCACTCAGTTAACAGTATCAGTTCAGAAAACAGTACAGTTCAGTATTCAGAAGATAATCATTTTGAACATATCTTTACACAATTGTTACTCACAGAGTTCTGGGCTACGGTAAGCTAGAGCGTCCCCTCGGAAAGCCAACCCTACACAGTTTACAGATTGAACACACACTAAGCTACACAGTGGGAAAGTAATAACTTAATCCCTAAATTGCCTCGGTGTGGTTCTACATCTATATCCTCATTAAGATGCCTTAAACTAGGCCTAAGAATGCCTAGGACGGGATGAGGATGCAAAGATACACTTAGAAAACATTTTCAGAATTTTTCAGAAAAACAGAGTCCCGCTCGAGCGCAGGTTTCCCCGCTCGAGCGGACACGCAACCAAGGTCTACGCTCGAGCGTAAACTCCACCGCTCGAGCGGACCAAAAAGTACTGGATGCTCAAAAATCAAGCTCAATTGGGCGCTCGATAGCCGCTCGAGCGCAAGACACAAGGTCCCGCTCGAGCGTCAGCGGGCTGTAATGCAGTGCAAAGTACTGGATGCCCGAATTCCCCGCTCGAGCGCTACTTTTCCCGCTCGAGCGGGAGTGCAAAATCTGGAAAACCCAGATTACATCTTCAAGCCAAAAATCAAGTTTAAATGCACTAAATTCGATCCTCTTGGGCCAAATTTCTGGAAAACACAAGTAAACTCATAAAACAACATGTTACAAAGGTCAATTTGAGGAATCAAGGCCCAAGGGTGTTTCAATTAAACTCACTTTCAAACCCATTTTTCATGAACAATGTTCAAACATGACATGCATGCACTCAAACCAATTTAAAGCTTTAATGCTTGCTCAATTGAGCTCATTTCTTCAAGAACTTGGTGACAACATGAACTATAACAATATTTTGAACATGCATGTGAGGAATTATGAACTATAACCACAAAACTTATCAATGTGCACATGCATGCAACAATTGAGCTCTAATTTAACATATTGAACCAATTCAAGCCTTAGATCACTAAAGACCCATTAATCATGCAAGAATAAACTCAAATACACAATGAGGGAGGTCAATGATCTACCTTAAGTCTTGAATTCAAGTGTAGAAGCCCAAATAAGCAAGAATCCCCTTCAATTCCACCAAGTTCACAAGCCAATACTCTAGATGAAAACAATCTTCTTGTTTCTCTCTCTCCAAATTCGGCTAGAGCTCTCAAAATGGGCTGAACAAATATTGTATAATACAAGACTAAGTCTTGGACAATGTATGGTGTAGTGGCCCACTAGATGGCAAAATGGTAAAAATGCCGAACTATGTGATTTAACTTATTTTAATCTGATTTAATCATACCAAACCAGTTTCAAATTAAATATACCATAAAATCATATAAAATCTAAGGATCATGGAATATCAATCAATTTCAGATTCGGCCGCCGATAAGGCCTTCAATTCGCAATTTAAACACAGAGACATGAACAGATAATCAAACGATCAACAGATAGAATGCATTTAAACAGATACAGTCAATCAGTCAGTTCAGTATTTCAGTCAATTCAATTATCAATTATAATCATTCTCAGTTTAGCAGTAATCGGCAATTAATCGGTAATCAGTGGTGAGGGTTATTACATTTAGCATCCTTGCATGCGTGTGAGTGACTGCCATGATAGCATGCTTACCATGAGGCTATTTGCTTATGTGATATAACTGCCTGAATGCCTGTGGGTGGAGGTTGGGTTATTTGAATTGGAACAATGCATTGAATGAGAGTTTTAAGCCCACTTGAGAGTGGCAAAATCATGTTTTCTAAGCCCACTCGCGGGTGGCAAAATCCACGTCTTAGCCTACTTGCGAGTAGCACCTTCAACCCGTTTTTTTTTTAAAATGAACGTGAGATGTTTTGTTCCAATTCAGGCGACCCAGTCTATACTTGTATGTTGTGCGCATCACATAGTAATTCTAGGCTAATAACCGGAATAAGAGCACATGTGTTTTCAAAAACAAGATATCATGTTTAGTAGTAGCTGATCTTTGATCGGGCGAGCAGGGGTGCTCATAGCTGACCTTCCCCAATCGTACCCAAGTTCCCGAGCCGAGGCAACTTTGGTGATGACGGACACGTGGCCTTAGGCATGAGTCAGGGTTTCCTAAATTCCCCCAAAACAAAATATTTAGGTGGCGACTCTGTATCTGGCAAAGTAGTCCATGTTTGGCACTTCTTTCTTAAAAATCAGTTTTCCAAAACGATTTGCCGGATTTGGACTCTTTGATGATTCATCGGTCTTGCATTGCACTCCGCGAGATTAGATACAAGACCGTGACATTGAGTCCAAACTGTAGTAAGCCCCAATGAACAAAACGGGATTTCTCCCGGGACGTTCGGGGACGCCTACAGATCTCCAACACTGTAGTAGTGCCAAAAAAGAACGGCAAATGGCGCATTTGCGTGGACTACAAAACAGTTAACAAAACATGCCCAAAAGACAGTTGTCCCCTACCACGGATAAACCATCAGATCGCTATGTACGAACCGACTTAGCTTCCTTGATGCGTATTGAGGTTACCATCAGATCGCTATGTACGAACCGAACCAAGAGGTCACGTCATTTACAACACCCAGAGGACTATACTGTTACAAGGTCATGCCCTCTGGCCTAAAGAACGCAGGGGCTACATTCCAACAGATGGTCACGAAAATGTTTGAACCATTGTTAGGCAAAACAATGAAGGCTTACATAGATGACATAGTGGTCAAAAGTAGAGATAAGAAGGACCATCTCAGGGACCTAGATGAAATGTTTCAAATTTTGAAGTCCCACAAGTTGCGTCTAAACATATCTAAGTGCCCATTCGGCGTAAGGTCAGGCAAATTACTGGGCTTTCTAGTGACCAACCGGGGTATAGAAGCTGATCCCTTTCAGATCAAAGCCATACAAGATCTTGAGAGGTCCAACACAGTCAAAGAAGTACAGTATCTCACTGGCCTAATAGCCGCGCTCAACCGTTTCATAAGTCGGTCGTCAAACAGGTGTCAACCATTCTTCCAGGCACTGCAGGCCAAATTTGAATGGGATGCTGAGTGTGACTGCGCCCTAGAAAGCTTGAAAGACTACATGACCTCTCCTTCGTTGTTAGTAACCCCAGTACCAAGAGAAGATCTCTTTTTGTACTTAGCAGTTTCACAACATGCAGTCAGCGCAGTGTTGGTCAGAGCAGAGGGAATACAACATCTGCCTATTTTTTATCTTAGCAAG
This sequence comes from Camellia japonica, assembly GCA_030407325.1. Classification (NCBI taxonomy): domain Eukaryota; kingdom Viridiplantae; phylum Streptophyta; class Magnoliopsida; order Ericales; family Theaceae; genus Camellia; species Camellia japonica. The sequence goes on from JAPPVO010000017.1 coordinate 50,699,330, forward strand.
ACCTTGCTGGGCACTGAAACAAGGTACCTACTGTTGGAAAAGCTGGCATTGGCTTTGATGATGGCTTCAAAAAAGTTGTCACACTATTTCCATACCCACACCGTGATTGTCCTAACGGCTTTCCCCTTAAAAGCCTTGTTTGAGAAGGCAAATTTTTTTGGACGAATCTTGAAATGGGTAATGGAATTGGGGCAGTTCAATTTAACCAAGAACCGCAATAAAAGCTCAAGCTTTGGCAGACTTTGTGGCCGAGTTCACGCCAGGAAGTCATCATGTTTGCCCAATCGAATTGACCGGGGCAACCGAAAGAAGGGAGAAAAGTGCCGCGGGAATTGTGCAACCCCCAAAGTAGGACGCCCAGCTGCATAGCAAGCCATACAGGTTTGAGGATAGGGAAGAAGGAACAGACCATGGTATTCTCAGCAGGGACTCACCAAAAAGTAAAGACTTGAGGCAGTCAGACAAAGAAGATCAAAGCCCAATAGCAGACATCGACCTGGAAGAAAATATCAATAACACCCCTGATCCCAAGACATCATCCGATCCCTCTACTTGCTGGAAGCTATTCATCGGAGAGATGTGAAAACTCTTCGTGGATGGAACATCCAACAGATCTGGTGTAGGACATGGCATAGTCCTCATCTCATCGGATGACCTAACAATTGAACAGGCAGTCAACCTTGGCTTCCTAACATCTAACAACGAAGCGGAGTATGAAGCATTACTAGTAGGTTTAAAATCAGCACTTCACATGAAGGCCACCGAACTGATGGTGTACAGTGACTCCCAGCTGGTAGTCAACCAGATTTCAAGCAACTACGAGGCAAAGGATGATAGGATGGCTAAGTACCAAGAGTTGGTCAGAAAGGAGATCATGAAGTTCGAAGTAATCCGGATAGAGCAAATCAGCCAAGAGGAAAATAGTAGAGCAAATGAGCTGGCCGGTTTTGCATCAATGGGAGATACATCTATCTCATATCCATTACTAATAGACTTCCTACCCAGACCAAGTATTGAAGAACCCGAAGCAGCCGAGGCATATTGTACCAAACTAGGCCCTTCCTGGATGGATCCCATCATATTATTCTTAAAAGATGGCATCTTGCCTGAAGAAAAGAAAGAAGCCAACAAAATTAGAGCAAAAGCACTTCGATTTTAGCTCTCTCCATCACTAGCATTATACAAAAAATCCTTTACAGGACCTTACCTGAAATGTGTCCATCCCAGTAAGGTCGAGGCATTTTTGTTCGAAATACATGAAGGTGTCTGCGGAAGCCACCAAGGGGGAAGATCATTGGCCTACAAAGCAATTTCACAAGGATATTGGTGGCCATACATGCAAGCAGATTCAGAGAAATATGTCAAAAAGTGCTAGAAATGTCAAAAGTTGGCACACCAAATACATCAACCAGCCAGAGAGCTTCTACCATTGACCAGCCCGTGGCCCTTTGCAATATGGGGCCTAGACATAGGCCCTGTTTGGTAGAGCTGTGGGAAAGTGCTTATAGCTTATGCCTAAACAGTTTATAGCTTATAACTATGAACATAAGCTAATTTCTGACTTATAAATTAAGCATCTCCTACCCCACTCAAAGAATAAGCTGATTTCTGACTTCCAAAAAGCTATAAGCTATAAGCTAAACCAAACACATCAAAATAGCTTAAATTAAGCTGAAAGCTAAAATAAGCAGCTTTTAAGCTGCACCAAACAGGGTTATAGTGGGATCACTTCTAACTGTGCCCGGCAACAAAAAGTTCTTTCTCATAGCAACAGACTATTTCACAAAGTGGGTAGAGGCGGAAACACTAGCATCTATAAAAGAGAAGCACGTTAAAAAGTTTGTCTGGCAGAACATCACAACTTGATTCGGCATACCCAAGGCTCTAATATCCAACAACAGCACTCAGTTCGATAGCAAAATCTTCAGAATTCTACAACTCTACACCGGCATACAAGATAGAATTCTACAACTCTACACCGGCATACCCTCAAGCGAATGGCCAGGCTGAAGCTTCCAACAAAGTCGTCTTAGACGGTTTGAAGAAGAGGTTGGAAAAAGAAAAAGGCAAGTGGGCTGAAGAGCTTCCTCATGTTTTATGGCCTTACCGTACCACACATCGGCGATCAACTGGAGAAACGCCTTTTTCCTTGGCCTATGGCATGGAGGCAGTAATCCCGCTGGAAGTAGGCCTCCCCACTATTAGAAGCAAAAATTTTGACCCAAACTTGAATGGTGAGGCCATAACCTTGGAACTCGACCTTGCAGAAGAAAGAATGGAAAGAGCACTAGTTTATATTGCCTCATACCAACAAGAGTTATCCAAAAAATATAACAAAACAGTGCACCCGAGGCAATTCAAGATTGGAGATTGGGTACTGCGCAAAGTAATGGGCAACACTTTGGTACCTGGAGATGGCAAGTTATGACCTAACTGGGAAGGACCATACAAAGTGGTTAGTTTAGCAAGAAAAAGGGCATATCACTTGGAAGATATAGACAGCAAAGCTATTCCCAAACTATGGAACACAGCCAATCTCAAACTATTTTATTTTTAGCTTTTCCTTAAGTCACTGGTAATTTTTCTTTTTTCAAATAAAACAAGTAGTTTTCTCCAGCACAATTCTTTTTATTGCAAAAGTTGTTCATAGTTATTGCCAACTGGGGGCAATCAACAAGGTTAGCAGGTTTGACCAAACATTTAGTTCTTTTCTTCAACTGAGATAAGGACCTAGGCTGAAGAAGGTTAGCAGGTTTGACCAACACTTTTTCTTTCTTCAGCGGAGATAAGGATCTAGGCTAAAGAAAGTTTGGCAGGTTTGACCAAACATCTTTTGTTCTTCAGCCGAGATGAGGATCTAGGCTGAAGAAGGTTGGCAGGTTTGACCAACACTTTTTCCTTCTTCAGCCGAGATAAGGATCTAGGCTCAAGGAAGGTTGGCAAGTTTGACCAACATTTAGATTTCTTCTTCAGCCGAGACAAGGATCTAAGCTGAAGAAGGTTGGCAGGTTTGACCAACATTTAGTTCTCTTCTTCAGCCAAGATAAGGATCCAGGCTGAAGAAGGTTGGCAGGTTTGTCCAACAATAATCTAAAGTCTCAAAGTCGTTATCCGGCCGAGATATTTATCTCGGCCAAAAAAATGGGGGGCAGGATAAGTGAAGACCAAGCCAAGATAGGCCAAGCTTGAAGAAAGTACATTCACCGAACAAAAAGATAAACTTGAAGAAAGATAGTACATTAACTGAACAGAAAGATGTCAAAAGGGAAAGTTTCATTTCATTTGTAAATAAGTACAAGAGGGGCTCGTAGCCCGGTTATATTTTCTTAAAGAAAAAAGAAAGAAAGAAATCAGGCAAACAAATCATCAAGGTCGGCGTCTAAATCGACTCGGACTTCGCCCATTGGTAGATCGGTTATAGCATCAGCCCCCTGGTTGGGCTCGGGCACAAGCACTTCGTCAACTACCCTGTGCAAAGCTTGGCTGGAGTCTACCGGAGTAAGAGATACAAACTGACGGCTGAGCTGAGTGTTGGAAGGAGGAGCGTTATGAGGAACAGGGACCTCATCATCCTCCCCCTCTTGAAGGAACTTCTGTTGGACCGCGTTAGCATAGTCCGTCATGTTTCCCGGTATGAAGTGGGGAGGGGGATTCAGGAAGACCTTGGAGTCATGTCCATAAACGAGCTTTTCAGCAGCGGCCTTCTAACCACACTTAAAGAACATATCCTTGGCGGCTTAGCACTGTTAGACATAGGTCTCCTCTCCCTCCTTGAAGCCTCGGTCCTCTGCGTCCTGCATTTTTTTCTTTACCTCCTCCAGCTCGACATTCTTCTTCTTCTCCAACTTTGCCAGCTCCCGCAAGTGGCGATCTTTTTTCCCGACTAAAGCTTTTTGTTTGTTAGCCTCTGTCGTGCTGGCCAGTTCGGCTAGCCTTGCATTTTCAGTTTCTAACTCGGCCAGCTTCATCTTAACATCTTTTAATTCAACTGCCTTGGCGTCTGCTTCAACAACGGCTGACCGCGCCGTCTTCCGCAACTCAAGCACTCGTTTATGAGCCATTTGGCTCTTTCACAGGGCCTGCACAACATTCAGAGCGGTTATAGGAAAACCAAAGCATTGGGACCATAATGGTATCATTTGTTGAGTTATAGGGATTTTGGGGCTTACCAGTATCATCGACTTAGACGCCGAGCGAATGGCCTTTAGCTCGGTCAAACCCTCATGCCGCTTCATGCTAGTAGGCAGGCAGACGCTCTTCGCCAAGTTGAAGGCCAGAAGATGATCCTTTTAGGCGCTAACTGAGTCAGAGGCCGTTATGGCACGACCCCTGAAAGAGGCAGTTAGTGCCTACACCGGATGAGATGGAGGATTTGAGGGGCTAGGTCGGTGTTGACCTTGGGAAAGAGTTACTTCTTGAGGCTCAATCTCGGATGGCGCGGTGTCATCCTCGTCTCTCAGGCATTGTGTACGGGGCTGTTTGTTTGGTCGAGATAACGAAGCTCGGGTTGTGGGAAGAGCCACCACAGCCACGTGTGACTAACCGGCCTGTGGTGCCTCGGTTTGAACCTCGACAGTTGGAGTTGTAGTTTGTTCGGTGATTAGGGCGCAAACAGCACGGCGCTTAGCCATTTCTTGTTCTTTAGTTAGAGGAATGAGGGTGATTTCGGGTAGGTTTGGGTCTGGTTCTGGTGATGATTTGAGAAGAAAATTAGTCACCCTAGTCTTCCTTCTTCCACTATACTAGTAGGTCGGTTCGAACTTCAGTAGCTCGGCCCAATCACGGTGACGGTATCGGAGCGCGGCACGAAGAGCGTCTTGGTTGGCGTATGTATAATGTGATTTAAGCTGGTTTAAGTCTGCAGAAAAGAAATACAAAGCGCTTATGTGTTAACACGGTGAAAAAGTATAGCCCGGAACAGCAAAAAAAAATTAAACCGAGGTATTCTTACCAGCAGTCCCTTTATTCCAATTTATATTATAGCCCAGTATCCGGGCTTCCTGGTCTTCAAAATTGCCCGAAACCCAGAAGAAATTGTCATTGTTCAAGTCTTTGTTTGGTGTGTTTTTTATGATTTTTTCTTGGCCTCTTCTTACCCGAAGATAGTACACCCAACCGTCGTCATTTTGGCCGAGCGAATATTGATGCCAATCCGAGGTTGAGGCCAAGCCGGAGATTTAGCTCGGCAATGCCATTTATTATTCTGTAGGTGTTGGTGGAGAGTTGTGTTGGGCATAATCTGGTTTGCCTGAGGAACTCACATATGAAGGGCTGTACAGGGAACCGGAGTCCAGCCTTTGCAATTGATATTACGGTGAAAGGCACGAAGCCCGGTTTTCCCCAAGGCGTGGTATCTAGTTCGGCTAAGGAGAGGTGGACGTCGTCAGGGATATGGTAGTCTTTTCAGAATTCAGCAATGGCCCTAGGCGAGTTTACCAGGAATCGGTATTTACCCATTAAACTTAAAGGTTGTAGAAAAATTAGCACGATAGCCTAGCTCAGCGTTGAGGTGACTTTGGATGGCTCAGTTGAGCAATGGCGCCAAGGGGCAAAGTGCAATGGTGTGCCTAGCCAACCTAGTCAAGTCTGCAAAGTAGAAATAAAAAGTGTTATGCCCAGATGACTGGACCGGGCTAAGCAAGGAGGCAAAATAACATAGCCCTAGGTCAGCTAAATGGGTTACAACCCATTCTTAGTTCGGTCGTAAAGCAAGACGGGCTCAAGGTTTTAGCTCGGTTATTGGGCACAAAGGTTTCCAGTTCGATCATGCGCAAGCCTACCACAAACAGGTTCCTAGCTCGGTCATAGTACTATTTTGGATCAAAAGCTCGTGTTCCAGACTGATTGAAAATCCAGTTAATATGTTTTTGGGTCTGAGCATGTGGTTTTGGGGTTTCTGCTATTTTCTCAAAATCTTGGTGGTCATTACACACGTACGTGGAGCTAAAGTAATGCATTTTAAAAATATATATAATATATATATTCGCAGAATAAACAAAAAGAAGCAACTTACAGATTTAAACAAGAAGTCGAAGACCAAACAGCAAGAATGCCAGCTAGAACACGAGCGAAGCAGGTGCTATGGTCTTGGGTTGAGATTGAAGAAGTGAACATGGAGACTCAGGAGGCGAGGGAGAAAAGATGAACAATAAGGGTGTTTGATTCAAAAAATGGGTTTTTGTATAAGCACGAGAATAGGCGGGACTGTTCAAATTTTCATAGTACAAACACGGCTGTAGCAGGTGTACTTGACTAGTGGGAGCAAGCCACGTGTCCAGAGGAATAAATAACGATTCAGACGTGCTTGAGAAATGGAACGACGTGCAGAACAACTGACAAGACGTTCTTGGACTGCACAAATCGGTAGCCCGATGATACTTGAGCTCGGTTAGAGGCTTGAACATTTAGCTCGGCTTGAGAAGAATAATCTCAAATCATGCGTTGCAGATGGAATTAAGGGGCAATTGAGAGGGTAATTTATGTATGAACTTGGGCCGAGCTAAGTCCAGATGTTGAAATGGACCGAGCTATGGGCCGAGGTAATGGTCTACATAGCTTTGTCCTTAATCCCTTCAGTTCGGTCAAAGATGGCTGCTAGTAGCCTGGTCTGGATACTCTGGACCGAGGTATAGGTGGAAGAAGGACCGAGCTAGACGATGCCCAAGATAGCACCGAGCTGAGTGAGCGCGGTTAAGACTGGTGTTAGGCAAGGCAATGTTAGCTCGGTTGTGCTGCTACCAGACCGTGGTTAAACCATCTCACTTGGTTAAGAAGTGAGGAGGGTGTAAAAAGATAAGTTGTATCTTTGTGATTTCTATGAGGACTCTACTAAGGTGAGTTGGAGTCCTACTAGGATTGTGCCAGGTGAATCTATAAAAGCTCATGACAGGACCTATGGGCAGGTATTATAATTTCTACTCTCAAAGACACAGAGCTTTTTGTCTATTGTCTATTTTGCTGACTTAGGCATCGGAAAGGTATTCGGCACACACCCGCCAGCCAGCTCACGTTTGTGTTTTCAGGAAGTAAAACGATGGCATTTAGAGGAGCGCAAACTTGATCAACAGGATTATACGAGAAGATTATTTCGCCCTCGTACAGTTTCCTTAATAGAAAATTATTAAGTAGTTCTGAAATATCACATAACATTATAGACGTAATGTTTTGATGAGTGAAAAATTACAAAATATGTTAAGTAGGTTATTCTTTATTTCTTAACTATTTAATAAAAGTAGGTCAATATTGTCCCACCTTAACTATGTTACTAATTAAGAACACAATATTATGTCATACTTTAGAATTATTTAAATACTTATCCCAATTGACATAGCACTCAAAAGATATATTTTGGAGGAGAGGCGATGACACCCCAAAAATTTTAGGAAATCCTCTTCAAAATTGTAAGATTTCACATCTCCAAAACCACATAGGTTCCTATCCCAAATTACCTATATGACAATTTTAAAAATAGTTTTCAAGTGGAGTTTTTTATTGAATATTAGTTCCTTTACCCACAAATTAATTATATGACAATTTTAAAAATAATTTTCTAGTCGAGTGTTATTAGATATTAGTTCCTTTGTATCTGTTATTTGTGTTAATTTGTTTTGTATATATTGCTTTGAGTTGTTTCTATTCTTGTATTGTCCTTATTTATTCATATTTTTTGTTCATTTATATTTAGTCTAAATATTATACTTTAATTTACTTATTCTTTTACCTTAATTCTGGTTTGTTCATTCTCTACAAATAAAAATGTTGTTTATATTTGACATGACATTTTGGGTCTTTTGGCAACAAGTTAAAAAAAATCAGCTTTTTAGTTTTTTTACATATGAAAAATAAATAAATAAATAAATAATTAACTAACTAACTAACTAACTAACTTTTTTAGCCAAAAAAGTCAATTTTTTTGCCAAAAAAACCACTAGAAAAGTCAAAAAGTTAATTTTTTACTAACTTCTCAAAACACTAAAAATGAGTTCATATAAGTTAATGCTGGCTATTGAAATGTATTATCCTGTTATTCATATATTAATTCGTCTTGTATTAATTCAACCAGGCATTTGTTTGAACATGGCATTCTGGAGGTTTTGATGACAAATATATTATATATGTTTTCCATATTACAAAAAATAAAAATTGTCGAACACAACATTTCCTAACAATTACAAATTTTGTAATAATACAAAAGGAAATGCGATCAACAAAATATCATATTTTTATACTTAACTATATTGAGAAAGTTGTTGTTAGGTAAAAACTTTTTTAGTTGGCTTTTTGGAATTGAAACTTTTTTAACTTAGGATTAAAAAGTTCGTTTGGTAAAAACTTTTTAATTTTTTTAATTTTTGTGAAAGAAAAAATAAAATAATTATAATTTAGATGTGATATTTGTTGGTTTTTTTGGCTTTCGAAAGTTAATTGTATAATTTTAAGCGTGCCAGTAAGGATCAATCATCCTTACAGAATTTTAATTGCCAACCAATTATCAGACGATTGTGTTGAAATTCTTCAAGCCTCAATGAAGAGGACTTTTACTGGTAGCTTATTTGAGAAGAAATTTATAAGAAATAACGAGTACAAAATAATTCAGAAACTAAATTTCATTAAGTAAATAGGAACTTACAATAAAATGACCCAGCCTTGAAAAAGTTTACAGCAACGACTACTTGAAACTACTCCTAGGAAATGAAGTGCAGTACAGGAATTAAAGTGCTGGAAATGTAAAGAACTGAAAATGTAAAAACTGGAAGGAAATAAGACAAAATAAATAAACTGGTTTCTAAATCTGAGTCTAGGTCTTTCAATTTGGGACTTTCCATGCTATTTATACTCTTCAAGAGTAACCGTCGAAGTGGGTTTCCAACCATTGAAATGTCCTCTCATGATTGCTGATAATGCTCTCTCACAGTCAGTCCCACTACACCATTCTTGCAGTTAGGCTTCCCTCTTGGATTTGAATTTGAATTTGAATTCGTGAGTAACCGTTGTGCCATGTCATCTTGCGCTTTCTAACTATTCCAGTGCTGCACAGATCCATTATAACTAATATGACATGTCATATGTTTGTTTTTTACTAGAGACTTGTATTAACTCCATAAATTGCCTCTCATGTACCACGTGTCAAGTTACGATTAGTTTTTACAAAATATATAGCCAATAATATTTTATTTTATTAAATTATTTAACTTATTTTGTCATTTATACTTTTTTTTTTTTTTTAATTTCAACTGAAATAACCAAACAAAGCCATAGAATATCTAATTATCGGACTTCTCTAGCCATAAATTTACTTTTTACAGACTTCATTTATAAGGATTTTTTCTCTGATCCAAAAGACAACACCTTGTTGTTACTATGCCTAATGCCGTATGCCTTATTCATATTGCTAAATTAATTTATGGGTTTTTTTTTACTAATATATATATATATTGGTGCCAGTAGAAATTAATATTATGTTTAAAAATATATATATTTGAGAATTTTTTTTTTTTTTAGACCCCACAACCCTTTAGATCTCAACTATTGATATATGTGTGGGACTCACTCATATATGTGTGAAACCCACACCATCAATGATTGAGATCCAAAGGAATTGTGGAGTTCTAAAAAAAAGAGTCTCAATCATTATTGTAAGAAAAATTCATAAATTGTTTTGGGATCCCTACAACCCCGTTGGATCTCAATCATGGATGGTGTGAGCCCCACACATACATGAGTGTGTCTCACACAAATATCAATAGTTGAGATCCAAAGAAATTGTTGTGGGGATCTCCAAAAAAAAAAAAAGGATCCCAAGCATTTCTCTTTTTCTTAAGGGTAAATTACAAATACACCTCCTGAGGTTTACTTAAAATACAGATTGTCCTCTGTAATTTAAAAAATTACAAATACCCCATTATTAGAATTTTTTATTTTACAAAATTAACTAAAAAAAATAAAATTTATAATTGTTCTCCTATACAATAATAAAATTACCTAAATTATTAATTAAAACATATTTTTAATATCATTAAAAACTATTAATTAACTTGATGATTTATTAATAAAATAGGTAATTTGTTATGAAATTAAAAACCTCAGATGGTGGAGTGTAATTTTTAAAATCACAAGTGATAATTTATATTTTAATCAAATTTCGAGAGTATTTATAATTTGTCCATTGCTTAACTACATATACTTTTACACAAGAGAAAAGTTAGGGGTCATGAAATTTTTTTCATGAAAATGATCATAAAAGATTTATGATCATTGGATTACCTTGATTAGTGTGTGGTGCTTTATTCTAAGTGTAATTCAAGAGTTACAAAACTTTTATGATTATTTTTATAAAAAAATTTTCATAATACCTAATATTGCTGTTTACACAAAGTCTAGGTTCCAGATTCGTCCTTGATTACATGTACTTTTACACAAGGTTTAGGTTCTGGATTCGTCCTTGATGGTACTGTTGCCTATATAAAAAAAAAAAATTATTAATTAATTTTGAAGTGTCATGTGATTATATCTCATATTAATCATAATTTATTATATATTTTCATATCTTTGGATTATTCAACATAAATTCATGGATCACATTTCCTTGATCAATTACAATACTATTAAAATATCACATAACGGCGCCTCAAACCAAATCATAGCTATAGGGTCTTTTGGCTGCAAGCTAGCTAAAAATTAACTTTTAGCTTTTAACTTATTTTGAATCACATCACATCTCACATTTTTTATTCACAAAAAGATAAAAATACCAAAAAATTAACCTTTAACCAATTTCTCAAATTATTCCTATATGTATTCAACCTCACTTTTATTTGCTGATAAGTTTTTTTTATTTTTTAGTAGTTTAGTGTTCACTTCATTCATTGCTTATTCATCAACCAATAAAGAATTAAAATAGAATAATGTTAGAGATTTCAAAAATTTTATTAAAAATTCTATTAAATATCTCATATGAGTGTGCGATCCACACAATGTGGGTCCCATCTCATGTGGATCTCATACTTATGTAAGATATTTGGTAAAATTTTTAGTAAAATTTTTGAGATCTCTAATAGTTTTGATTAAAAATATTACAAGCAGACTTGGTGCTTTGTTGAAAAATAAAATTCTCTCTCCTACTTATTTTAATTATAAATTATAAATATATTTTTTAAATTTTATTTTAAATATAAATCATTACATGTGATTTTAAAAATTACAAATACCCCCATATCTAACTTTTTATTTAACAATATTAACATAAAAAATTAAATTTCTAATTACTTTCTTATACAACAATAAAATTACTTAAATTATTAATTAAAATATATTTATGATATTATTAAAAATTATTAATTAAATTAATAATTTATTAATAAAATAATTCATTTATTATGAAAATAAAAACTTAAAAGAATGAAATATAATTTTTAAAATTACATAAGATAATTTATAATTTATCCTTATTTTAAAAATTGCACTGCAGTGAGTAGGCCAATGTCAAAGGGAGAATAGTCAAATTAAAACATTGTCAAATCAGAAAGTCAACCCTCACTTGGTCAAATCAAAAAAATATTGTCCACTCCTAATACATTTTGATAGGGCTAAGTTGCTTTAATTTGGGATTGAATTACTAATTCAATAAAACATATAATCTCATATTTAATTAACAAAATCAAATTTATCCAAATATAATATCTGTCGTAATCATGATCATCGCATGCATTTGGTGGAGTCATTTATCTAAGCAACAATCTTTGAAGAAAGTAGTAAAAGACTCATCGTACAATTCTCACAATATTATTCTCTCATAAAAATAGGAAGATTGTATTTAAATAAAAAAATTTAAGAAATGATTTGTAAGAAGAAAAAAAATGAAGTTTTTTTATTTTATCCCTATTTTATCCTACCTCTTTAGTAGATGACGAGTTTTTCTAATTTGATTTATAATAGAGAGGTGATTTAGAATGAAATTGACGAGATCAGAATAGAAAATTCTTGTCATCTAATCACGTATTTTAGTTACTATAACCAAGGTAGAGGTAAAGTACAATAGGGTCCTGGCCACTCCAAAATTTTGATAAAGCTTCTTTTTATATGATAGTAAACTTTTAAATTATTTGCATCCCATATAACAACCCTCCAGATTCAATTCGAAAAGTCCAAAAAAATTTATAAGTAGCCTTTCAAATTTTAAAACTTCATGCAATAGCTCCAAAAAATAGAGCGATTTAGTCAAAACCTCTATATTGGACCATTTATTTAGTCAGAATGACAACGCCATTTATTTTACTTCATAAACGCTTTAAGGAGGAAGCACATAATTGAATAATGATAAAGTAAATTTTTTTTTTTTTTTTTTTTTTTTTTTTTTTTTTTGGACAATATTATCAAAGTAACATATTACTGTAAGACAGAATAACATGTTACTATCAAACAGAGTAACATGTTACTGTTTACATCAATTTCGACAGTAATAAAAAAAAAATTTGAAGAATTTCAAAATTAACATGGATCTTATTTGATAAATCTTGATGAGAAAATTCTAAAAGTACTAATTTTATTAAAATCTACATCTAGATTAAAAATTATATTATTTTAAAATTTGATATTTTAGTAATAGTGGTATGTGTTAGAATTCTCAAGAATTTTTTTTTTTTTTTTTGTGCTTATTTTTAATGCATTAAAATTTGATTATAGAAAAGTTTTGACCAAATCTCTCAAAAAAATATTTTTGATTCGGGCTCCTGTCATTAGTAACACGTGTTAAAAAATTTTGTAATGAACAATGATATGGTTTTTTTTATTAATGTAAAATTATATTTTTTTTATTTTTTTTTTCCTAAACCAATTACATTTGCTAAAGAAAATGAAATAAAAATTATAAATTATTGAAAGAGATAAAATAAAAATAAAAAATTAAATTTACAAGGGAGATGAGCTAATTAGAAACTACCAATTTTGATAGCATCAATCTCAGTTTTTTTTTTTTTTTTTTTTTTTGGTAAGAAGTGTTCAGATCATCTTATGCGCAATTTTTTTTTTTAATATCTCAACAAATTTGAGAATCTTGAAGTCAACAACCAGACAAACCTCCAATAGTCCTTTGGAGTGACTTGAACTCGGGCAAATATCTAATCAGCTTGTTTGGTTTTATAACTCAAGATTCACTTTTCAGAAAATTGAAATTTTTTGTTTTTCATATTTTTTTGCTTTTTCTAATTTTTTTAAAATATTTTATGCAGTTTTTTTAATTTTTAGATACACCTAACATAAAAGTGTAATATTTGTGAAAAAATCTTTAAAAAATTCACTAAATACCAAAAATATTAAAAAAAAATACCAAAATTTAGTACATTTTTCGTATTCTTATGTATTTATTGATTTTTTAAAATATTTTCTTACAAATATTTTACTTTTTAGATACATCTAAGTAAGGTGCATCTAAAAAAGTAAAAAAAAAATTGTTTAAAATTTTAAAAATATTCACTAAGAATAAAAAAAAAATACAAAAAATAAAAAAACTCGATTTTCATAAAATTAAATTCAAAAAATTGAAATCAAACATAATAAGTTTTTTTAGAGTGACTTGAACTCAAGACCTTAAAGTTATTCTCAAATTCTTACTGCTTAACAAATTATTAAGATTAATCTCAACCTGTAATTAACTATTTTCAATTTTGTCAATCCAATTGCTTTTAGTGTGTGACACCTGCTCTGCCATGTGGAGACAGGGTGCTGTTTTGCGGGATACAACAGTTACTATTGTGTCGTCATTGAGTCCCATTTTAGAGTTTGTTTTAATAATTCAAATTGTCCACTTTTAAAACATATTGAATAAAATATACGTGCAAAAAAAATTAAATTTATTAGACATCATTAACTTTTTCATTGACTCACATTTGTATTTAGTTTATACTCTAACTCACATTTGTCATTTATTTTTGTAAATACAAATGCAATTCGATGAAAATATTAAGAATGTTCGATCAATTTGATTTTTTATAAAAATATTTTATTCAATATACTATAAAAAAATAAACAATTTAAATAATCAAAATAGACGCAGAAATAGTCCCCAATCACACCAAGCACCCATCTCTCATTTGGCCTTCGTTTGGCATGTCAGGTTTTTTGGCGTTTTGATTATTTTAGTCATAAAAAGACAAAATAGGCTTTTTAACCTAATAAGACAAAACATTACATCCAAACCATTCGTTTGGAATGTAGGTTGGCTTTTTGACTATTTTAGTCTGAGTTAAAAAGTCTCGTTTAGAATAAATTTTTTTGACATTTTTTATTTTTGTGAGAGAAAAAATAAAATGATTATGGTTTGAATGTAATATTTTGTCGTGTTGACTTTTTAACTTATTTTATCTTTTTATGACTAAAATAATCAAAAAAAATCAAACTTTGCGACATGCCAAATGCAGACTTAATGACTCCCATCCCTCTTCTCTCGAGAACAAGATAGATATATAACATATTTTGATACATAAAAATAAAATAAAAATAAAATTGTGACAAGGTTACATTTGCATCAAAAAAAAAAACAATAATGGATGAGCTCTCTGTATAATAATGATAGTAATAATGCTGCCTCCTTGGACATCTAATAGGACTCGTCTCTGTCTCCATAACCCTTGACATCTAATTAAAACACTCTTATTTTAAGACTTTCTTTTTTTTAATGTGTCCAAAAAAAATTGATTTTTCAATGAATTTAGTGCTAAAGAAACTTTTTTTTTAAAAAAAAATTAAAGTAAAACTATTTTTTTTTTAGTGGACAAAACTAATATTTTTTTTTTAGTGGACACTTTTTCAATTTTTTATTTTTTTACTTTTAATTTGTCTAAAAAAATTAAAATTTTCACTAAAAATATATAAAAAAAAAATCCAACAAAAAATTATTTTGTTACTTTTTTATTTTTTTTTAGTTTTTTAAGAGCTACAACCTGATGATCAAATTTTAATTGTTTTAAAAAAATTATCAAGATCATGTTAATTGTTTAATTTTTTAAAAACAAGCGTGCTTTTATTACGGATCTATAGATGTCCAATCAATTTAATTTTTTATATGAATAATTTACTCAACAAATCTTATAATATGATGGTTCGAATTATCGAAAATAACTTGAAAAAGCCCCTATCAAAGCATCACAACACGCTGTTGCAACCCCTTGGTTCGAGATGGTGCTGTGATCCTTGCATGAGTGGTTTTCAGACCTTTTTTGATTATTTATGATGATACAGTTCGTTCCCGGTGGATGGGCTGAACCGATCCAAGCTCCTCGAGCCCACGTCTAGGTGGCGGAGCCCACTAGATGACCTGCAAGCAAGTTCAGTGGGGAACAGGGTAGTCCCCCAGCGAACCCTCCGACGAGCAAGTTAGCAAGTAGGAAAGGAGATGAAGTATGTAGAGAGAGATTGGAAATAGAAAAGCTTAACCTTCTTCTTGTCTTCGATGCTTGCTTATATCCTTTGGTAATCATTTCACTGTCCCTTCCGACGTGCCCCTCACGCCGAAAGCCTGTGTTGTAGCTTGCCTTGTACAGGGTAAGGGGGCGCTGTTCCGACGGGGAGGTGTTGTCGTAATAAATGCTGTGATGGGCTACATTAATGGTGATGTATTGTAGCAATAACTTTACAGATCTTTGTCTGCTGACGTGGCCTGTTCTGCACCTGCCATGTGTCCGAATGCCATTGGTCCTTCATGTCCAGTTGGCCTCCAGCTGTCATGGACTTTACCAACCGGGTTATGCAATGGGATCCAAATTATGGGCTTGGGTCTGTTCACTTGTGGGCTGTGGCCTTTATGGGCCTATCCATGTCAGTAGTCCCCCATTCCCAAGTGCAGCTTCAGTCCAACAAAGGGAATAGTAATGAGGAAGATGTGCCCGGCCGTCGGGGGGTGGGGGGGTTCGAGTTAGCGGACCAACCGCGAGGGGTGCCGACCGCGAGTGGAGCCGAGTGGGAGGGCCGACCGCGAGGAGTGCCGACCGCAAGCGGGGCTGAGTGGGAGGGCCGACCGCGAGGAGCGCCGACCGCGAGCGAGGCTGAGTGGGAGGGCTGACCGCGAGCGGGGCTGAGTGGGCGTGCTGACCGCGAGGAGTAGGCCGACCACGAGAAGTGCCGACCGCGGGCGGGGCTGAGTGAGAGGGTCGCCCGCAAGGAGTGCCAACCGCGAGGAGAGCCGAGTGGGAGAGCCGACCGCGAGGGGTGCCGAGTGGGAGGACCGACCGCAAGGATTGCCGAATGGGAGGGCCGACTGCAAGAAGTGCCGACCGCGAGGAGAGCCGAGTGGGAGGGCCGACCGCGAGGGGTGCCGACCGCAAGGAGTGCTGACCGCGTGAAGGCCGAGCGGAGGGGTGCGGGGCTCAAGAGGCGGCGTGTGAAATGAGGATTTGAAGTGGAAAAGACAGGGGAAGTTGGTGGGGCAGTGCATCGCGGCCATACACGTGGCGATATCGTGAGGGGGAAGTTAGGCGTTGGAGCAAAAATGAAACGATAAGTCATTATGGGGTTGAAAAGACAGTTTTGGCGGATGATTTGAAAAGTTTTCAAACTGACGAAAATTAATTGGGATCCTTGAAATACGGGCAAACCGTAGGCTTTTGGCATTGTGCGATTCACTTACTCATTTACAAAAAACCAAAACATTCCAAGTCTTACTTCATTTGTTGCTCACGATACGCCTTTGCAACACTTCTTCGATTTTCTTGCTCCTGCATCAGAAGCGATTCGCAGACACAGCATAGAAATGGCTCAGGACAAAACTGCGATTATCAGGGTAGATCCGCTTAGAGAGGATGATGCCGTGGAGTTGGCACAGCAGTATAGGATGGAGAGGGCGGGGGAAACGGTTGCACGATTCCGCAGTTCCACCGTGATAGCAGCTGCGGAGCCAATCAGCCAGGCGGAACCGGACCACTGGCACACAAAGGCGGATAAATTGACGGTTACTGCGGCGGATTTGGAGGCTATTCGTGAAAAATTCCAGATTCCGATGGAGGTGGAGTTATTGCTGCCGACATCAACGAAGAGGCCGTCTGACGCCAGATCAAGAGAGTTTTCCCTGTACGAGGAGGCTCTAAAGGGTGGACTGAGGTTGCCACTGCCTCAAGTAGTAGTGGACGTGCTCAACCGTTTGAAGGTGGCACCGGGCCAGCTGATGCCCAATGCATGGAAGATCCTGTTGGCCTGTGCAAGCGCATGGCCGAAGGCGAATGGAGGGGAGGCCATAACAGTAGATGAATTTTTCGCCTGCTATAAAGCCTCAGGGCAACAAGAGACGTGGGTCACTTTGCAGGCAGTAATGGGGAAGGGGTTGGTGGCGGGGCTGCCGTCGTCAATCAAGGGGTGGCGACCAAGATGGTTCTATGTGTCTGCTAATGGGGGGCCTGGGGTGCGCACCATCTGGAAGGTGCCCATCAGGTCGATGGAGGCAAGACTGGGGGCAGCGGCAGAGGAGAGGGTGAAGAGGGTGAAGGAGTGGAGGGAGGGAGAGAGAGAAGGTCAAATGGGACGAGCTCGTTCAGCCGTCCGCATTATTCGAGGCAGGGTTGGGGCCACTGCCGATCGGTGGGGACCTCGACCGAGCAGAGTTGGAAGCGAGGAGGGAAGCTCAGGCGACAGAGGATCAGGCTATCCTAGCCAAAGCCAAAAAGTTTAAGGAAGCGCAAGACGACCGACCGGCTCAACCGATCGCGCGGGAGAGGATTCGACCGCACCCAAGGCCACTGGGGGGAAAGGACTTAAGCAGTTTTGAGCCGCGACCACCCCCAGTTGATCCTGTGAAAGAACAAGCCAGAAGGGAATGAGAGGCTCTGAAGAAGAAAAAGAAGAAGAAGAGAAGTGCCCCAGAGGAGGCTACGGATGAGCCTGGGTCCAAAAAAGCGAAGGTCGTTCCAGGCATGGTGGAGATCTCTGTAGCCAAGGATGCCCCAGAAGTGGTGGAGGTAACCCCAATGTTGGAGGTTGTGGAGATTGCCCCAGTAGCACAAGTAGGAGTTGGGGTAACTGGTGCAGAGCCAAGTGTGGGGCAACAGACCCAAAGGGGCTCTGATCCTCAGGAAGGGGGAGTCAGTCTCGCCACAGCAATTTATCATGTCCGTGCGGTGGCTGGACGGCTGGAAGGAGAGGAGGGGCCAGCCAGGGCAGGAGCAGACCGCCTGGTGAAGATTGTAGAGGAGTCAGCTCTGCGCTCGGCGTCCAGATTCAGCGAGGATGACCTGTTGAGGGGGTTATGCTCCGCTCAAATGGAGGTAACCACCCTCGCAGGGCTCTGCTGAGGAAAGCAGGGGCTGCTAAACTCAAGGATGATGAGGTCAAGGCTCAACTGGCCAAGTTAAAGAAAGATAGTGCAAGCTGGGAAACGGCTCACAGTGATCTGCAGGCGATCAGGGTGGAACTGGAGGGCACACGCCGTCAGGTTGTGTCGCTCGAGTTCCAACTTACTGGTGAGCAGAAGAAGTTGGAGGAGGCCCAAAGAGCTTGCGCCGTTGCAGTCGAGCGGCATGAGGAGGCCATGACAAATAATGAAGAGCTCGTCAGGCAAAAAGATGAGGCGGATGTTAAGGTCGATGCTCTGCAGAAGGAGCTGGAGGGTGAGCGTGCCAAGGCGGTGGAGCAGAGGGAAAGCCTGCGTAAGGAGTTGAAGGCAGAGCGAGGCAGAGCGACTGTGGAGAGGGAGACTCTGCAGAAGGAGAGGGAAGCAGAGAGGGCGGGGGCAGCCGCTGAAATGGAGGCTCTACGTAAGGAGCTGGAGACAGAAAGGACCAAAGCATCCGCTGAGAAGGCCATCCTACAAAAAGAGCTGGACGAGGAAAGGGCGAAGGCAGCCTCAGAAAGGGCGGCCTACCCCGATCTGTGCGTTGCAGCAGTTAATCAATTCAAAGGATCCCCTGAATTTCAGATAGCAGTGGATGCCGCAGTCGCCAGCAGCTTAGCGGGGGTGGAATCTGGGGGGGCTGGGCCATCAAGGACGACTGCTGGGGGGAGGACTGAGTCTGAAGTCATTGAGAGTTTCCAGCAGTCAGACTTTTACAAGCACGAAATGGCTGAGTACTGGGACAGCGAGTGGAAGATGTTCAAACGTAGGGCTGAGGAGCTGTTCCCAAAGCTTGACCTGAGTAGTGTTACGATTGGGGAGGATGACGTGGCTCAGACCCCCCTAGATGAAGGAATTGAAGAAGCAGATCTCGTCTCCAGTGAGGAAGAGGAGTGAATTGAAGATATGTGTACTTAAGAGTTTTTGTTTGGTTTTTGTATACACATTGTATCTTTTTTTTTTTTCTTTTTTTTTTTTCTTTTTTTTTTTTTTTGTTTGAAGTACTGTAGTGGACTGATGTACATATTTCTGAATAAATGAAATTTCAATTTTATTTCGCAATTGAGTATGTTTACCTATGTCTAAAATAGATGAAGACTTGTGACAGAAACTGGTGATGATAGCTGAGTAAGGCTAGGGACGCCTAAATGCAGAAGGAAATTGAATTCGCAATAATACAGAGTTAAGTTAAAAATTCCGCTTTGTGTAGTGAAACTGAATTTGTAATAATGTAAAGTGAAGTTAGGAATTCCTTAACGCAGAGGGAAATTGAACTTGTAATAATGATTCAATGTAGATCAAAGTTGGGGTATTAAACTTGTGATGGAGTTGTGTGTTGGTGTTCACCGCGCTGCTGAGGAAGTAATCTGATTGGTGAAGAAAAAGTGAAAGAAAGTCTCTGGGAATTTAACTAAGTAAAGGGTGGTATAAGAATGTTGATCTCAAATTGTGACTAAGTGTGCTACTAAGGGTAAATTTAAGCAATTTTCTAGACCTGAGGTGATGGCACTCCGTTTGGCTGAGGTGATCATAGTGTTCAGTCTGACTGAGACGTTGGAAGTGCTCAGTCTGGTTGAGGCTTTTGCAGTGCTCAGGCTGGCTGAGGCTTTTGCAGTGCTCAGTCGGGCTGAGGCTTTTGAAGTGCTCAGTCTGGCTGAGACTTTGGAAGTGCTCAGTTTTGCTGAGGCTTTGGAAGTGCTCGGTCTGGCTGAGGCTTTGGAAGTGCTCGGTCTGGCTAAGGCTTTGGAAATGCTCGATCTGGCCGAGGCTTTCGAAGTGCTCAGTCTGGCTGAGGCTTTTGAAGTGCTCAGTCTGGCTGAGGCTTTGGAAGTGCTCGGTCTGGCCGAGGCTTTTGAAGTGCTCAGTCTGGCTGAGGCTTTTGAAGTGCTCAGTCTGGCTGAGGCTTTGGAAATGCTCAGTCTGGCTGAGGCTTTGGAAGTGCTCGGTTTGGCCAAGGCTTTTGAAGTGCTCAGTCCGGCTGAGGCTTTGGAAGTGCTCGGTCTGGCCGAGGCTTTTGAAATGCTCAGTCTGGCTGAGGCTTTTGAAGTGCTCAGTCTGGCCGAAGCTTTTGAGGTGCTCAGTCTGGTTGAGGTTTTTGAAGTGCTCAGTCTGGTTGAGGCTTTTGGAGTGCTCAGTCTGGCTGAGGCTTTTGAAGTACTCAGTCTGGCTGAGGCTTTTGGAGTGCTCAGTCTGGCTGAGGCTTTTGAAGTGCTCGGTCTGGCCGAGGCTTTTGAAGTGCTCAGTCTGGCTGAGGCTGTGGAAGTGCTCGGTCTTGCTGAGGCTTTGAAGGTGCTTGGTCTGGCCGAGGCTTTAGGTGCTCAGTCTGGCTGAGGCTTACTGGAACTAAAACGTCATTGAGACACCATATATGTGACTGAGAGATATAAATGTCAATAAATTACATTGCACAAAAATGATGACAGGAATGTTCAAGCGTGTAACTTCTCGAAAAGAAAATACAATAACTGAGCAACTCAAAAGCAGTAGTTTATTGAAAATAACGTTTTAAGTGTTCGGCATTCCAGGGGTGTGGGATGTCTCGTCCTTCCAGATCCTGAAGCCGGTAAGTCCCTGGACGTGGTCTGGCCTTCACAATGTAAGGTCTCTCCCATTTGGCTGCCAATTTACCCTCAGTCGGATTCTTGGTGGCAAGGGTTGCTTCTCTCAACACTAGGTCCCCAACAGCAAACTCCCTTGGTCGGACCTTGCGGTTGTAATGTGTTCTCATTTTTTGTTGGTATGAGGCCAGTCTGACAGCAGTGGTCTCCCTGAGTTCTTCAATTAGGTCTAGGTCGGCTCGGCGGAGCTCGTCAGTGAGCGCTGGATTCGAATGTAAAACTCTGGGGGTTGGCAGACCGACTTCCACTGGAATAACCGCCTCAGCGCCGTATGTTAGGCGGAAAGGGGTTTCCCCGGTGGGAGTCCGAGTTGTAGTTCGGTAGGCCCAGAGTCCCTTAGCAGCTTCCAGCTTAGCCTTGATGATCTTCAGAAGAGAACGATTGGTGACCTTAACTTGGCCGTGGGCTTGGGGATGACCGGGGGAGGAGAAACATGGTTGGATCTGGAGGTCTACACAGAACTTTCTGTATCTGGCGTTGTCGAATTGTTTGCCGTTGTCTGACACGATGGCCTGAGGGATGCCAAATCTGCAAACGATTGACTGCCAGATGAACTTGGTTGTGTTCCGTTCGGTGATGGTGGCGAGGGGTTCTGCCTCAACCCACTTGGTGAAGTAATCAATGGCAACAACCGCGAACTTGGTCTGGCCTCGACCGGTGGGAAGTGGACCAATTAGGTCGATCCCCCATTTCGCGAACGGGTACGGGCTGCAGAACGTAATCAGTTCAGTGGGAGGAGCATAGAGGATGTTGGCAAAGCGCTGACACTTATCGCATTTGAGGACAAAATCAGTGGCATCTTGATTGAGAGTCGGCCAGAAATAACCAGTACGGAGTATTTTGTGGGCCAAAGACCTGCCACCAGAATGATTGCCACAAATTCCCTCATGGATTTCTTGCATCACATAGGTTGCTTGGGTTGAGTTGAGGCATCGCAGATATGGTCGTGAAAAACCACGTTTGTACAAGACGCCATTGACCAGGACGTAGTTAGACGACCGAGCCCTGACCTTTGCGGCCTGCTGTTGGTCATTTAGGAGTTCTCCTGTTGTCAAAAATAGGGTGATGTCGGATGCCCAGGGAATGGGTTCATTTTGGAGGAACTGCACCTCGTGCGGGTCGGGTGAGATAGCCGGGTGAGTTAGGTATTCGAGGCGGACTCCATGGCTGAGGTCGGACTGATCTGCTGAGGCCAACTGAGCCATCTCATCAGCTTTGGAGTTTTCCGCCCGAGGAATGTGCTTGATCTGGAAAGTATTGAAGAGGCGAATAAGAGGGAGCGCCATGTCCCTGTAGGCCCGCATTGTGCCATCCTTGGCATCGAATTCCCTCGTGATTTGACCGACGACGAGCTGTGAGTCACTGAACACTCGGATGTGGCTGACACCAATATCCTTGGCCAGGCGGAGTCCTGCTATCAACGCTTCATATTCGGCCGCGTTGTTGCTGGCCTCAAACAAGAGACGGAGAGCACATTTGAAATAACCACCCTCCGGGGAGGTGAGGATGAGGCCAGCCCCACTACCTTCCCTTCGGGATGACCCGTCGACATTGAGAGTCCAAGAATTGGGGTCTTCTGGGTCGGCAGGGGTCGGTGGGGTTAGAGAGGGAGTGGTTGGGGTAGGGTTGGTGAATTCCAGGATGAAGTCGGCTATGGCCTGTCCCTTGATTGCGGTGCGAGGACAGTAGGAGATGTCAAACTGGCTGAGTTCCACTGACCACTGCATAAGTCGGCCAGAAAGCTCTGGTTACTGCATAACCTTCTTCAGGGGATGGTCGGTGAGGACCACTATGGAATGGCCTGGAAGTAGGGACGAAGTCGTCTGGAGGCGATGACCAAGCCCAGGGACAACTTTTTCTAGCAATGGGTAATCTGCTCCGCTCCCTGAGAGCTCGACTGGATTGTAGTAGACCGGCCGCTGGACTGAGCCGTCTTCTCTGATAAGAGCTGCATTGACGACGGTGTTCGATACTGCTAAGTAGAGGAAGAGGGGCTCGCCCGTGATTGCTTGTGAAAGAGAGGGGGGGATTGGCATACATTGCTTTAACTGCTGAAAGGCCTCTTCAGATTCAAGTTGTCCATTCAAAAGTCTGGGCCAGGACTTTGAAGAATGGTAGGCACGTTATCTGTTGCGGGCGGGAAATGAAGGCGTTGAGAGCCGCCACTCTGCCAGTGAGTCTTTGAACTTCTTTGACAATCCTACGCCGAAGGCGCACTTCTCGGGGTTGAGCTTCATCTGATACTTGCGAAGGGTGGAAAGGTCTCCCGTAGGTCGGTCAGATGGTCAGTGGAGAGTTTGCTCTTGACTAGCATGTCGTCCACATACACTTCCATGTTCCGACCGATCTGATCTTGGAAAACAGCATTGACTAACCGTTGATAGGTGGCCCAGCATTCTTTAGTCCGAACGGCATTACACAGTAGTGGTAGGTACCTCGGTCGGTAATGAAGGATGTGTGTTCCGATCGGATGGGTGCATCATGATTTGGTTGTACCCAGAGAAAGCATCCATGAAGCTGAGCATTTGGTGACCGGCCGTGGTCGACCAGCAAATCTATGCGGGGGAGTGGATAGCTATCTTTGGGGCAAGCTCGGTTCAGGTCAGAGTAATCAACGCACAGTCGCCACTTGCCATTGTTCTTACGGACTAGAACCACATTGGACAGCCACTTAGGATATCTACATTTTGGATGAATTGGGCCTCAAGAAGTTTGTCGACCTCTGCAGCTATAAGAGTATTGCGCTCCGGGTGGAAGATGCGCTGCTTCTGGCGGTAAGGTTTGAAATGGGGTTCGATGTTGAGGCGGTGAGTTATGAAGGAGGGGTCGATGCCCGGCATGTCTGAATGGGTCCAGGCAAATACGTCATTGTGCTCAGTCAGGAGGGCAGTGAGGTCGGACTTGGCTTGGGGGATAGCTGACTGCCGATTTGGCAGTTTTCATTGGGTTAGTGGGGTCGATAGGAACCTCAACGAGCTCCTCAACAGGTTCTCCCTGATCAGCTCATCTTCGTCTCGGACATCAAGTCCTTCAATAATCATGGCCTCCTTCAGTTTAATTTCTTGAGTGAGGCGACATAGCATTCTCTGGCCACGGTTTGTTCTCCCCTCACTGTTCCGACTCCGAGATCAGTAGGAAACTTGATGGCCAGGTGGTAGGTGGAGGTAATCACTTGGAAGGCGTTGAGGGCCGTGCGACCAAGATGATGTTGTAGGCAGAGGGGCAGTCGACAACAAGAAAGGTAAGCAACTTCGTGGTTTGCCGTGGGTATTCTCCAATGGTGATGGGGAGGTCAATGGAGCGATGGAGGTCACCGGTCGCCAGTGAAACCAACCAAAGGGGTTTGGAGGGGAGACAGACTTCCTCTCCGATCTTGAGCTGGCGGAAGCAGTTAAGGAATATGATATCTGAAGAGCTTCATTGTCGATGAGAACTCGTCTGACCTTATAGTTGGAGAGGATGGCGAAACGACAAGAGGATCATCATGAGGATAACGGATGCCTGTACAGTCGGCGTCCGTGAAGGTGATGGGCTCTGTCCACTGCTTGGGCTGTTTGGGGGGTCGGTCTACGTGGTGACTGCCTTGTCTGAGCCCTGCCGTATTTTTCTAAGTTCTGCCTTCTGAGCTGAGCGAGATGGTCCCCCCAAGCAAGACACCTGAAATAACTAATTTTCTTCCCAACTGGTGGAGGTGGATTACTTGTGGCCGAGGTTGCTGGGGAGGTCGATCATGGCCTTGATTTGGTTGAGCTGGCTGCCGGGTGGGGTGCGTCGGCGATTGTCTCTGTGGGGTTCGGTTCTTTGCCTTTGCTGAGGGCAGGTGTCTGTGAACGGGCTTAGACGCCCCTGGCGAATGAGGGTCTCCATGATCTTTGAGGTTGATGCAGTCGTCAGTGTTATGGCCATGGTCTTGGTGGAAACGGCAATATTTGGACTGGTCTTTCCGGTTGGAAGGGTTCCGTGGAGGGGGAGGTCATTTGAGGGGGTAGTCCGTTGGATCTGGTTGAGGACATGTTCCATGGGAGAATTGAGGGGTGTATTACCGCTCGAACGACCGGGCGGTCAGGCTGGCGCGACCGGTCTGCACGAGGGGGTCGGTCGGTAATAGCGGGGTGTTTGGCTATGATACTAGGCGTTTCTCTGGTTCTGGGTCTTTTCTCTTTCTCCTGGGGGTCGGGTTTTTAGCTGTTGGTCCTGCCGAGCGGCTAGTGAATCTTCCGGCATTCATGTATTTTTGGGCTTTGGAGAGTAAGGACTGCCATTGAGGGTGGGGGGTTTTAGAGAGGGAGAAAGGAAATCAAATAACCGCAGACGGCCATGAAAGCTGTGAGATGACCTTGTCGTCATTTTCTGCGACTTGCAGGGCTTCGGTGTTGAAGCGAGTAACGAAGCTGCACAGTGATTCCCCCTCGGACTGACGAATATTGAGGAGTTGGGTTGCGGGGCGTCGCTGGCGCTGGCTCCGATTAAATGGCTCAGGAAAGAGTCACTGAGATGTTGAATGGAGACAGAGTCTGGTGGTAACTGGCTAAACCACAGCCGAGCTTGACCCCTTCAGTGTCACGGGAAAAGCTCGGCACATGATCTCGTCTGGGAAGGCAGGGAATCATGAGGGTGCGGTAGGTCTCCAGATGGTCGACCGGGTCTGTCGTACCGTCAAAGGAGTCGATGGAGGGCATTTTAAACTTGGCGGGCAGAGTTTGTCTCGGATGGAGGCGACAAATGGTGAGTTTGCCGTAGTGGAGGGCTTATGCTGGATGTTTTGCATAACCCCTTGGAGCTGGAGTTTCATGGCGCGGAGTTCAGCGTCCCAAAGGGGAATGTTGTCACCACCAGAGGGAGACAGGTGTTGGATGCTGCTGGCCTCTCCCTCGGGGCTGGTGCTATGATCGATGGGTGCGGGGTGGAGGTGGTGGATTTATATGTAGGTGAGGAGGTTGCAAACCTCCCAAATTAGGTGGATTGGGCTGTGGGGCAGTATGGCCCGGAGTCGTTCTGGGTTGGGTAGAATATCTGGAGGTGGTGGTGGAGAATGGGGAGGTTCCTTGGAGTAAAGCGTTTATCAGGGCCTGGTTTTGCTCGGCCATACGATTAATGCTGTTGGTAAGCTCGGTGAAATACTGTGGTGGGTTGTTTGGATTGGGAGGGTCGGTTTGGATGGTCGGCAGCATTATGGTGGGAAGCCATGGATCTAGTCGTGACCATACACCTTGATGGATGAGATGAAAAGGTTGCTTGGAACAGGGTCTCCGGCGGCAATGAACACAACTGGCGCACGGACAAACCAGTTCCACAGACAGCGCCAACTGATGATACAGTTCGTTCCGGTGGATGGGCTGGACCGATCCAAGCTCCTCGAGCCCACGTCTGGGTGGCGGAGCCCACTAGAGATGACCTGCAAGCAAGTTCAGTGGGGAACGGGTAGTTCCCCAGCGAACCCTTCGACGAGCAAGTTAGCAAGTAGGAAAAGAGATGAAGTATGTAGAGAGAGATTGGAAATAGAAAAGCTTAACCTTCTTCTTGTCTTCGATGCTTGCTTATAATCCTTTGGTAATCATTTCACTGTCCCTTCCGACGTGCCCCTCACGCCGAAAGCCTGTGTTGTAGCTTGCCTTGTACAGGGTAAGGGGGCGCTGTTCCGACGGGAGGTGTTATCGTAATAAATGCTGTGATGGGCTGCATTAATGGTGATGTATTGTAGCAAATAACATAACTTTGAGATCTTTGTCTGCTGACGTGGCCTGTTCTGCACCTGCCATGTGTCCGAATGCCATTGGTCCTTCATGTCCAGTTGACCTCCAGCTGTCATGGACTTTACCAACCGGGTTATGCAATAGGATCCAAATGGTGGGCTTGGGTCTGTTCACTTGTGGGCTGTGGCCTTTATAGGCCTATCCATGTCAATTTAAATTGTTTATATTATAAAATTTGTCGGACATTTGTAATCATATCATTAAGTCTTAATTATATTTAAAAAATAAATAATTGTTTGTCATTTATTTTTTAAAAAACAAATATGATCTTTTTATGTAACTAGAAATATCTTATTAGTATTTTTTTTTTTTTCATGAATGATTTACTCGACAAATCTTACAATATGAATTATTCAGATCATAGAAATAGATCTAGAATCAAGCCACACAAGGCACAAGAGCATCTCTAATTCCTAATCGGAGTTCTAATGTCTTCCATGTGACTTTTAAACTTAATTATTTACCAAGATAATGATAAAAACAATATATATATATATATATATTAATGAATTGAATTGTGGATTTATCACTTTAGAA
Source organism: Camellia japonica (assembly GCA_030407325.1). Classification (NCBI taxonomy): domain Eukaryota; kingdom Viridiplantae; phylum Streptophyta; class Magnoliopsida; order Ericales; family Theaceae; genus Camellia; species Camellia japonica. The sequence goes on from JAPPVO010000017.1 coordinate 50,726,548, forward strand.
TTAAAATTTTATTTATATATTTTTTAAATGGGAGCTTTTTTGATAAATCCCTTCCTAAGAGTTTTATACCATAAAACCCAAACACTTTTTGATTATCCCATTAGATCCCATTTAGTGTAATAGGACCAAAGAACCCCTCAAGCCTCTCGCGCGTTTCTGTATGTTTGAATTGAAACATAGAATCAGTTAAGCAACGATCTCACCGAATATATCCCCCTTCCAAAATCCCAAACCCTAGGTCATCAATCTCCTACATTCCATCTCTCACATCGTCTCATTGTCTCTACTCTGTTCTTCACTATAATCACAGTCGGTCACCAAAACCCGACATCGTCACATCGCCTCATCGTCCCATTTGTTGTAACCCAAACCTTAGCAACACCGTAAAGCCCATCATCGCTACATGGTGATTACCGTCGATTCACTAGAAACCATCATTGTTGCATCGTCGCATCAGTGGCAACGCAATCGTCACAAACACCGTGAATCCCATCGTCTTGTCGCTATTATTACCCATTGTTAGTGTTGTTTCACAGGAATCACCAAATCATCAAAAATAGTGAAAAAATGTAAGTGTTCATCACAAATCTTATATACAAACTGTAATCCTCTGTTTTTTATTTATTTATAATTTCAACTGTCAACCAAATTTATTGATCCTATTTGTGCAATGTGTGAAGTTCGTACTATTGTTGTTATTCCCGTTGTCATTCAATTGTTGTTATTAACACTAATAGTCATTGAATATAAAACCCTCACCCCCCAAACAAATTGCAGTAACAGCTTGTATGTTAATAGTAGTGAACATTCACATAGAGAAAAAATATGTGGACCAACACAGTTGTTTCCATTGTGGTGTTGTTGTATGATACTTATATGTGAACATTCAGACTATTCTTAGCCCTAATATTGTTGTTGTTAATACTATTGAACATTCACATGAAAGTAAAGAATCGTGGTGCAACTTTTGTTATTTCCATGTCAACTTTAATGTTTTAAAATGTATTTCAATTTTGATGTTGAACTGTAACATTGGCATTGCATGACTGTAATAAGTATGTGCATTGTCATCTATATTACAAGTATGAATGTTCATAACATAATTTGACATGTTGGATTAACATTTGATAAATGTGAAAGCTCATACAAATGTCCTAATCCAATTGAATGTCATAGTCAATATGTTGGGCCGAACTAGATGTTGCAGATATTGTTCTTGTTGTTGTATTTTTTAATCATGTGAATGTCCTATTCAAATTGCACCAATATGAACTTCCATACATATCTCCTGTTTCTATGCATATAATGTGTGTAATTTCATATTGTTACTGTTCTTGGCCCTAATATTGTGGTTGTTAACAATAGTGAACATGCACATGCAAACAAAGAATAGTAGTCCAACTTGCTTGTGTGAGATGTTATTGTTATATATAATTATGTTGTGAACATTCATAACATATGTAAATTGATTAGACACTTTGTGAACATTCACCACTGTGTTTAGAGGTGACATATCACTTTTGTTATTCTATGTTTGAAACTGCATTTCAATTTTGAGGTTGAATTATAGCATCAACGTTGCATAATTGTAATGTTTTTATGCATTGGCATCGAAATTAGTAGTGTGAATGTTCACAACATAAATTGATCTTTTTGGTAAACATTAGCATGTTCTTAAATGTTCTTCATGGTTGTATCAACACACAGTGATCTTTACACACACATTGTGCACACTATGTTTATGTTGAGATGAGGCAGTGGAACTCCACATCTATGGATAGATGTGAATATGCATATCAGTCTGTTGACACAGATGTTGACATTCTCATATGTGCACTGTTGTGAATGTTTATATCCACCAACTGTCACTGTAGACATCATTATGTTGAATGTTCATATAACTGATGTTGTTGGCAACATATACCACTTGTTACCTATTCTAATCGCATGAGTCTTGTCTTAAATTTTATGCTCTATTTTGTAGATATTGCACAGAAAAAAAACCTCAAAGCAAAAAATGGATGAATATCATGTTAAGGAAGAAAGCCCACATGAAAATACTAGCAGTAATGTTGACATGCGCCGTGTCAACTATAGATCTAACATGACCGAGCTGGTGAAATTAATGAAAAGCACCAAATTCACACAAGCACGGCTTGGCTGCCTGCGACAAACACATTTCTGACATTTATTAAATGCATTGAGAACCGGTGAGATCGAGCTTGACGAATGCATGAAGTATGATGATGTTGTTGTGTATGTTCTACAGACGTACAAGGCATCAAAAAATGCCTTCTACATTGGGGAGAAGAAGATGAACATACACGACAGCGACATTAAGCTGATTTTTGGTGTGGACAGTGGCGCGAAACCAATAGACATATCATATGGTGCAAAATTGAAGACTGGCATTATACAAAAAAAAAAGTGAAAAAATGTCAGCCGGTTGACCTCAAAATGGATGTGCACCCTTTTGGCCGAGGCATTAAATGGCAAGAAGAAAGATGACAACGAACAAGTCGCACGATTAGTGTACATATATACTTATCAAAAACTTTTTTTCTCGACAAGCGGCGAGACAATAGGATAGGGTTACTATGCACATATGGTCTCATTGGAAAGAATGCAAGAATATGATTGGGCCAAACAAATTAGAACAACGCTTACATCCTCCATTTCCCAGAACGACAAAAAGCTAGTAAAAGCTGTGTTATGTTATTGATGGTAAGTACCCATGTTCTCAAATATTAACATTCACATGGTCTCGATTGTTTTCATCTCTGTCCAACTGTGAACATTCACATCGGTGCCATTATTGTGACTGTGAACATTCACATATGTGTCATTGTTATGATTGTGAACATTCACAACAGTGCCACTGTTGTAAATGTTCACACTCACACCTGTGGCATTGTTGTAAATGTTCACATTCACACATGTGGCACTGTTGCGAATGTTTAAATTCACATCTGTGGCACTGTTGTGAATGTTTACAACTGTCGAGATTGCTCTGAAATAGCAAAATAACATGTCTTTGTTGTTTGTTGAAGTATTGGTTGTGTGAACACATAACCATCCTACAACTCCACAAGCCCAATGCAATTCCTCGTTGTGTCAAGTGGGACCTGACTGCTTTACACAAAAAGATAAGATCCACATCGTTGGCTGATCTTGGTTTTAATAAGGTATGACCTTCAAATGGTGTTCAAAACATTCACATCATGACACGACCTAAATATGTACGTTAACTAAAATGACTTTTTCAATTCAGGTTAATGTCGGTGAGCTCTTCGCAACCCAAACAGAATTCCAAATGTTCCAGCGTACCACATTGAAGGTGGATCTACATTGTGATGAACCAACAACCACATCACCCGAACTCGCTAACATCAAGGAAGAACAACATAGTGGCAACAACTCTGAATTTCCCAGGGAGGGAGTTGACATAAATGTTAGTGACGAGGACAACAACATTCCCTTTAGCAGCTTACTTAGTGAGAGAGTTATTGTCATAGCAAGCACAAGCCAAACCAACATCATCGATATGCTTGTCAAAGAAAATCAGAAGGCTTGGGGCATCATAAGTTAGTGAGAAGCAAAATACGAACACCTTGAATTCTCATGAAAGTTAAGGGCAAGAGTCATAGCTGATCTTAAAGATAAACTGTTCAATCAGTCAAGCCCACCCAACATTAACACTAAAATAAATAAATAAAATGAATGGAACAGAAGGATGCAGAAATTGTGCGCTTAACGCAGCTGGTCATGGACTTAGAATGAGAGAAAACAATTCTTCAGGACCATTTTGATGATCAATCTGTCCACATTGTCACACAAGCTGAGGCGCAGAAGCATCATGACAGCCTTAGCAAGCAACACCCTGCCCCAATACAACACAATCTCAGCCCACCTTCTAGGGTGAAACGTATCAAGTAGAAAGATCGAAAAGAGCACCGATTGCTTTACTTCCAATACCCAGACCTACCTGGCAAAAAAAAAAACATGATCGAGATCCAAAGCAGTCCCATACAGTTCACATAGTTAAAGATGTGGACATATATCCACCGGTGAAGCACCCAAAAAAATTATTGACATTGACCAACAAGTTCAAGGTCTGAAGCATGATGTCCAAACACGACAAGCAAAAAGTTCAAACTTTGCAGAAGAGTGGAGGCGATGAGTAAGTGACTGTATGAACACCTAATGTGAACATTCACCTTTCATAAATGTGAATATGCACAATTGTATTTATTGATTTGGTTTAGTTTACTTATGTACAATGTTAATATTCATATCGGTTTACTAAAAATACACAGGTTGCTTGTGTGGAAAGGAGACTCGAAAGCTAGATACGTGTATTTTGATGATATCGTGTACCTTATTAAGGAGGAATCGATACACAGCAACATATGTCTTTACCAATATTGTTCACTATTTACACACAGACACACAGATAGACATACACAAACACACACACATACACACACTGTTCACCCACCACAAATAATATATACGACCCTATGTTTGTGCAGGTCAGGAAGCCTCATTTATCTTCACGAGCATGTGTTTGGTAGCATCTCTAACATTCCATGTTTATTAAATGTGAATGTGAATCTTCACAGTCCATTAATTTGATTGTTACATAATTGAATGTCCAATGTCTGCAGAAAGTGATACGAGAGTACCTCTTCGTAAAAAAAATAAACATATTGATGCACATATGAAAGACTACCAAGGAGAGAGATACCTACTATTTCCATTGCACTATAACTTTCACTAGACGATCGTTGTGTACGACGCTAAAGACAATCTGTGGAGGCATTATAACTCATTATAACCAAGGCCCGGCATACACGACCCGCATGTCGACCAAGCACAGCAAGTTATAAGTGACTCTTATTGTACACAAATATGAATTGTTGTGATGTGTTAAATTCCAAAATGAATGTACGCACACAATCCATCACAACAAATCATAGCAATTGATATTTGTCCTCACCAGGCCGACACCTCGTAAGCCTCACAAACATTTTGTACAAATTCTCCACAACCATTATGCAAACATAAATATCAAGTGCTAATCATAACCATTTTGCATTTACTGGGTGGACTGCGGATCCGCAGTATGTTACATCATGTGGGCACACATATACCATGAAGAAATTGTTAGTATCCTCACTCATTCTAAATGGTATGGTGTAGGAGATTTATTAGTACACAGTTTTTGAATCACAGAAAAACATAACACCATGAAAACCTATAGGTGGGGGGTGTCTACCTACAAACTAACCAACGCTCAATATGAATGTTAATACCAATTGATTTGACATTTTGACAAACAAAAATTAATTCTAAGTCAGCGATATGAAATCTATTAATGTTCCGATATGCCACTTGTGCATTTTGATCTACATTTGGTGTTGTTCTGTTAATTTATGCAATTATTTGAACCACATTGTTCTATAATACACATACTATGTGCAGGAATGTTGACATTGTATACACGACATCATTACGAAGGGCAGACACAGAAGTGAATATTAACATCCGTTCTTATTCGCAATAGGTGTGAATGTTCACACCATGTCAAATTGTATACATGTGAAAGTTCACATCCCAAATTATATTCATGGCAACATTCAAAGCAATGATGTGAAAAATTCAACCCAAGTACGAGTATTCACATAATATGAACCTTCTACACAAGTGTGAATGTTCACATTATGTAGTAATCATTAAAACACCAATAAATGTCAGTTTGCTACCCAAAAAAAAAAAAAAAACAATATCCCCCTTTATTTACACCCTCATTCCAAAACCATACAAGAAAATGAAATATAGACAAGACAAATCAAATAGAATGTTTACCAACGCATTATTATGTTTGCCAACACAACGTAATCTTATTTCAATACAATGTTTGCCAACACACCGCAATTTGTTATTCACAACAAGTAAATGAATGTTCACATCATGTCAAAATGTATGCATGTGAAAGTTCACATACAATGTTTGCCAACACACCGCAATTTGTTATTCACAACAAGTATGAATGTTCACATCATGTCAAAATGTATGCATGTGAAAGTTCACATCCCAGATTATATTCATGTCAACATTCATAGCAATGATGTGAAAAGTTCAACCCAGGTGCGAGTATTCACATAATGTGAATCTTCTACACAAGTGTGAATGTTCACATTATGTAATAATCCTTAAAACACCAACAAATGTTAGTTTGCCACCAAAAAAAACAAAACAAAACAAAACAAACAAACAAACAAACAATGTCCCCCTTTCTTTACACCCTCATTCCAAAAACATACAAGAAAACGAAATATAGACAAAACAAATCAAATAGTATGTTTGCCAACGCATCATTATGTTTGCCAATACAACGCAATCTTATTTCAAATATCAATCAAAGAATCCCGTGTCAAACACAATGTTCAAATGAAAATTGTACACCATATATCGGCTATTTGCATGATTTCCGATTGTGACTTCCCAACTTATCACATCTCTCGCATCTTATTTGTTTTAGCTTCTCACCCCTTGATGGGATTCTATTCTTCTTCAGCCTGCTAGGTGGTTTTTTTACAGTTAGTGGGTGTATAGTAAAGTCCATGGGATCAAAATGCGGCTTTTCCACTGACGGTATGGGGAATATGGTACCCAAATAGGCTACACGATACGTCTCTACATTAAAGTAATGTTCCATGCAATCATTGAAATTGTACCGACTCTTTTGAATAGCAATAACACCATGGTCACATGGGAATCCGTTGATCTACTATTGGAAACAAGAACACGTACGTCTTGCAATGTCAACTGTAACAGATGGTATTGAATGAATTTCAAATATATCTTCATTGACTTTGCTAACTTGCCAAGACTTGCTATCGTTTAACAAATCAAGAAACATGGTTCGAATGTCAGACAAATTGTTTCCTTCCACTTGTTTGATTGGTCATGTCGCGTTGAAAGTTGTAGCATCAACTAAGTACGAATTGTGTCCACCAACCGAGTAATAGGAAGACTATGTGCTTCTTTAATCCAATTATTAAATGTCTCTGCCTTATTGGATGTCATCTCCCCATGACGCATGTCCCTGCACAATATCACAACATTATACAAAATTGAAGTTAATTTTTTCAAAACTGAATATGAAATTTCACATCGCTACAAAGCATGACTGAAATTACTACACGCTACCATTCTAAAATTGACAAATGGAATACATCAGGAAACTACTATTACCTGAAGTATGAATTTGCCCAATGCTCAGGTGTCAATTCCTTGAAAAAATTATGTGCTCGTTGTTTGCCCTCCTCTTTTAATTTCTCAAGTTTTTCATAGAACCCCACCACAGTTGGCTCGTAAGCACAATCACCCAACTACTAACCAGGGGGTCCATAAATCCATTATCAATCCCCTTCATCCGGTCTCTTAAATTATTCTTCAAGTGTTGTAAGCAATAACCGTGGTGAGCTGATGGGAACACCTTAGGCATCACCTCTAACAAACTAAGATTATGGTCAGAAATAAAAGTAATCTGACACTTACCATCAACAACTTTTCCAAGTTCATGCAAGAACCACGACCAATTGGCCGTGGTCTCCAAATCAACAATGGAAAATGCAACAGGGAATAGACCTACAACATACCAACATTAAACAACTTATCACAATATTCCAATGTGAATATTAACACAAGTAGTTACAAAAACACTAAAAAGCCAGCAGGTGTTGTGAATATTCACACTGTGTAATGGTAAGCCAGATATCCACACTACGCCACTCAATGTGAATATTTGCATGGACACACCCAGATACAAAAAAATACTAACCATTGTTCCCATATTTTGTCGTTGTCGCAAGTAGCTGACCTTTGTACTTTCTTTTGAGGAACGTTCCATCAAGAAATAACAAAGGCTGACAAAAATAGTACCCAGAGATACATGGAGCGAAAGATACAAAAAAATGATAAAATTGTTGACTACTCTCGTCGTAGTCAATATTGACATAACTCCTCGGATTGTAATGCATCACAGCATCCAAATACCACCGCAGCTGGTCAAACGATAATGAGTGATCTCCATGAATGACAGACTTTGTGTTCTCCACGCCCAGCCATACCATGTGGTAGCTTACATCCAAGCCATAATCTTGCTTCAAAATAGTCACCACCTCACACAAGCGAGTTAACAGCTTGTCCCTCATAATTTCAAATATAGTACTTTATATCAAATCAGAACTAACTCTGGGATTCTTCAACGTCCGGACATCCGTACCACAACTATGCACATCACTGAACCTCTTGATGTAAAAAAATTCATTTGCTCGTTGTGCTCTACAATGTATAGCCCACAAGCATCCTCTTCCCTCGCGTATCGCACACACCGTAGTAACCCTCGTTGTTTCATTCTTGACATACTCAAACTGAAACCCGCATTGGATTGCATACTTGCATAAAACATCACGAAATTCTTATGCACCTCCTACAAACCGCTGTCCCACATTCGTAATACCATTTGCCCAAGAGGCTGACAACAACACCTTCTCCTTATGGTGGCAAAATCTTCGGAGTGCATCAATTTCTTCCCCACTCCTACAAACCGCTGTCCCACATTCGTAATACCATTTGCCCAATGGGCACCCAACACCTTCTCCTTATGGTGGCAAAATCTTTGGAGTACATCAATTCCTTCCCCACTCCCCACATGCAGCGACCCAGAGCTACTTGTCACGACCCAAACCCGCCCCTATAGGTTTAGCATCGTAACCGGCCAGTAATCTGTGATTACCAAAGGCCTGCTTAACAATAATGACAGTAATACAGAGTAAGGGGCTGGCGGAAGCCAAACAGTAAATAAAAGATGTCCAATGAGCTGTGAAAATCTGAATGCAAAAAAACTTTTATGAGCAAAGCCACATTCACAACCAAAACATATATACATACATCATGTACACATAGCATCTAGGTTAGGGACCAATTCCCTTCACCATAACTGTACAATCAAGTCTTATTCAGTCAATACGAAACAGAGACAAAGGGGTGAATCTGAAACACCCCAAAACAGCCTTGGCTTGAACGAACTCGGAACCTCGAAATGAGGCACAATGGTTGGCTCGACAAAACGAGAGCTTAACTTAACGCTCCTAGCTCCGGTCCGGTGCCTGGACACCTACATACATATATAAACAGTGAGCTAAAGTCCAGTGAATAACAAATATGTAAAAAGGTTAAGAATGAATGTCCTTTCAATAATTAAAACAATCTTTGTATCAATAGATCAGTTATTCAATCAGTGGCTCATATTTTGTGCCATATCAGTCGATTAGAAATCATAGTAGTCATACGTGGTACATCCAATAGCAGAACAGTACAGTAGGTCTTAACAGATCGAACAGTCAGTTGATGGCCATCAAAACAGTAAACAGTGGTAGTTCCAAATAGGGGTGCAACTTGGGCGGGCTCAACTCGAGCCCAGTCCGAATTTTTTTAGGGCTTGGACAAAATATTTTTAAATTCGGTACGGGCTTGGGCAAAAATTCAGAAGTCCGAATTAAATTTGGGCGGGCTTGGGCAAAGACGTCAAACAACCCAAGCAACCCGAAGCCCGAATTATATATATATATAGATATATAAAAATATTAAATATACATATAAATTATTAGCCATTACATGATATTAAAGTAATTTATATTATTAAATCATATTGAATATATATTATATATACAAATAACATAAAATATTACTTTTTTTTTTCTTTTTTTTTTCACTCATAAATTATAAGGACTACTATAGTCGCATCTCTCTTACATTATATAAATTATTTATTTTGATGGTATTAATGATTTTCTATAGATAAAAAAAATTATAAATAGAGTCAAATTTTAATAATTTAATAATGTAGCAAAAAAAAAAAAAAAACCTAAAATTCATTTACAACTCGGGCAATTCGGGTTTAACTCGGGTCGGGCTTGGGCAGACAACCTCGGGTTACAATTCGGGCTTGGGCAGGTCTCAGCACAACTTGGGCTAAGCTTGGACAACCTCCTAACCCGACTGAACCCGCCCGAGTTGCACCCTTAGTTCCAAACATTGGAACTGACAGAGATCTCTGTAACAGTAGCAGTAACAGTGACAGTACAGTAGCAGTAGCAATAACAGTAACAGTAACAGTAAGTTGCTATGGATGCCACGAGTACAGTTTACAATTAGGACAAATATTCATTCAGTAAACAATGTCATTTTAGAAGGCAGTACAATCAATCGTTTAGAAAATAATTATAATTGAACGTATCTTTACAACATTGTTACTCACAGATTACTAGGCTATAGACAGGCTAGTCAGTGTTCTCGAGTGCCAACCTTACACAGAAGCAGAGCGAACACACACACTAAGTTACACACTTGGGATTAATAACTTAGCCCCTTAACTTGACTTGGTGTGATTTTATAGCATTATCCTCATTAAGATGCCTTAAACATGGCCTAGGAATGCCTAGGATGGAATGAGGATGCAAAGATGTACTTTAAAACACTTTTTCAAAATTTGCTGAAAACAGGGGTCTCGCTCGAGCGTGGCTTTCCCCGCTCGAGTGGACATGCAGACAAAGAGGCTCCGCTCGAGCGTGACTTCCCCCGCTCGAGCGGACTGCAAACTCATGAAAAAGTACTGGTTGTACGTTTTTCACGCTAGATGAACGCTCGACCCACGATCGAGCGTGAGACTCAGACCCTCGCTCGAGCGCAAATTACCTCGCTCAAGCGGACTGCAAAACACATGAACTTCTGGGCATATGCATTTCACGCTCGAGCGGAAGTGCATGTACTCAGACTGTACGCTCGAGCGTGAAGTCCTCCGCTCGAGCGTGGATCAAAAATCTGGAATTTCCAGATTGATCCTCAAGCACAAAACTCAACCTCTAAAGCTTCAAATTCGATTTTTCTGGGCCAATTTTCTGGAAAACACTTAGAAACCCATAATACAACATGTTTTAAAGATCATTTTATAAAATCAAACCCAAATGTGTGACAATTGAACACAATTTCAACCCAAAATTCAAGAACATGATGTAAATATGCCATGCATGTGTTTATTTGAAATTGAAGCTTCTAACACATGATCAAATGAGCCATTCTTTCCAAGAACATGATAAATTCTAAGAACACAACCATAATCTAGACATGCATGGAAGAATTTCATGCAAAACAACTTCAAAATACTATGATATGAACATGCATGCAAACAATGCAACTCAATACAACACATTAAGCTAATTCTTGACTTTAATCACCAATTCTCCATGAACCATGCATGTAATAACTCAAATTCATAATTAAGATGGTGAATTTCCTACTTTAGGTCTTGAATTCCAAGTGTGCTAGCTCAATTTTGTAAATTCTCTTCAATTCCTCTAAGTTTTCAAGCTAATCTCTAGATGAATTTCATTTCCTTCCAAGTCTCTCTCTCTCTCTCTCTCTCTCTCTCTCTCTCTCTCTCTCTCTCTCTCTCTCGTTTGGTCTTGAAGGTGGATGAAAAGATGATGCACAAAACATCTGTAAAGTGTAATAAGGGTTGGTCTTGAATCAATCCACTTAGTGGCAAACATGTAATTAGTCTAGGTTCAATTAATTTAGCATTATGTAATCTAATTTAATCATTCCAAATTAAATTTTAATTAAACTTACCATAAAATTCTATAAATCCTAATTAGCATATAACACTAACCAATTTCTGAATCAGTCGCCGATAGGGCTTTCAATTCGCAATTCGAAATCAAAACATGAACAGATCATTCAATGACAAACAGATAGAAATGCATTTAAGGCAACACACTCATACGATCAATTCAGGATTTTATCTTAATCAATTACTTATCATGCTTAATCACAATTTAACGCTAATTAGAGGTAAGGGTTGTCACACTACTCGACTGACCAATATCACTTTTCAACTCAATGACAACCTCTACATGTTGTACCCCCATTGATTTGGCAAGCAATAACATGTTCTGAAATTCTTCATCATTGTCCAAATTACACCTATTAATCCCAAGTAGCCGACAAAACAATGAAATAGAACAAGCAAACAACTCATCCCATTTTTCACACAAACACTCCACCAAATGTAAATAACACAATGCGCGAACCACATTTATTACAGTTGTACTGCAACCATATGTGCACACCAACATCATAAAGGTATCTATTTCCTATAAAAACACAACAATACAACAGTCAACAACCACGTTACAACCACACAAACAATAACACATACAATAATACATACTATATGAAAATTCACATTGTGCAAAAGTAAATGCCTATATGTACAGTTCCACTACTAAAGCCATAATGAAAACTATCATCACCATCCTTACACAACATAAAACATTTTACAATATCAAAATGACACCACCAGAATGAGGTGACATTACACAACATGCAAGCAACCCTTCATAACTTCATATTAAATAAATGTGAACATTCACATTGTTACAGATACTCTGAATTATTTCGCCCACACAGAACCTCATTAAGCAAACATCAAAAACTCATCAAACAAACACTTGCATTACCACATAAATCAAAACATAAAATAAAACGAACATACAAAGTATATACGTATATGTACATTTTACACTGCCAAAACCAAACTCAAAATATCACCATCATCACTACAAATAAAATGTGAACATCCACATTCTTCACATAATATGAATTATCTCCCCACCATATAGCCACGTAAAATACATATAATTGAAAAAACAAAGCATCTGATTCATATCAAACAAAAAATAGAGCGTCCAATCCATCAGACACATCAAAACATAAACTGAACATGCATTCATAACCAAAATGATACTAACCTTAATCATGCAATCCTGCAATTGTCCTCTATCTCGAAAACGATTGATTTCAACTAGTTATAATCCAAAAAATGTCACAACCGAACACCGTTCAAGCCGTCGTCTTTACTCCTAAATCACTGAACCCTACCACAACAGCAACAATGAAACCCTAGCACATAGAAGCCTTCAAACGAGCCAGCAAAATTAAAACGTATCGTCTAAATTAGAATCATGATCAAAAGTGTGAATACATAAACTACCAAAACAGAATGAAAAAAAAAAAAAAGGAAATGTCTGTATCTGTTATTTCTATCAACACTATAGATAAGGGCATAATAGTCCATTAAAAATATAAAATTAGTAAAAAGGATCTCATGAAATAAAAAGATAAGTATATGGGACTCATCAGGTTATAACAATCCTTTGTGAACCTAATAGATTACAACAACTTTAAAATGAATTTATCAATAAAAATCCCTTTCTAAATACCACCATCACTTTAAGATTTTACTTCTGATGAATAAATTTGTACAAAAAATTTCTTATAAGATTGGAACTTGCAAGACTCCTCGTTGAGGATACAATCCCAAGAGTCAAGACAGGTCTCTTGCTTTGATCATCCACCGAGGGCCACTTGATGGGTTAACCCAACCAAGAAAAAAATTAGAGTCAAACCTCTTTAATATAATGTTGCATCTTGAATTTGTGGAGTGATAAAGCAAAATTAAAGAGAACATGTAGACAAAAGAAATGAAATGAAAGAAGTTTAGCTCTGGAATAAAACCAAAATATAATGTTTAGATCTTGAATTTATTGAGTCACAAAAAAATAAAAGAGAAAAGATAGATAAAAGAAAGGGCAAAAGAAAGGGTAATTTACACCGACTCCACTTGAGATTTGAAAAAAAATACAGTAAGTCTTGCAATTTTTGACATAATTACGTTGGGATGCTTTAAATTTTTAATTCATACAATACTTAACTCCTTTTTCATCAATAAAAATAAGAATATTGCCGTATATTTTACAGTAATATATATTTTTTCTTATTTATCCTTATATTTTCAATATACTTATATCAAAATTATGAAATTTATTATATTTTCTCAAAGCCTTAGGGAGTCCATGTATAATTTACCTTAAAATGAATGAAGTGGGGAAAAAAATTCTTCCAAAAAATGAAGAAAATTAATTATTTATGAGGAAAATAAAATTTTGATTGGTTATCCATAAAAATATAAATATGTATTAAGTAAATTAATCTCCTTTTAATTTTTTAATTGACAAATTTTAAAATCTAAACATTAACGATGAATTGATGGTTACATTTTTTTAAGGAGCCAAAAAAAAAATCTCTTATTTATTGAAGAAGAATAAGCCTATAAATGCCTATTCATTTTCTTTTTATTTTTCCATCCCAACATGCATTCAGCTCTGTTTTCACCAAAAAAAACCCAAAAACAAATATATATATATATATATATCTAATATAAAATTTATTTGACAAGCTATTTTAAAAAAAGTAAAAATGACAGTCACACACTTTTTTACAATATTTATTATTACTCACAATGAAAATGCCCCATGTCTTGTGATGATGTGAGTTTCACTCCCATTATAAGCGTTACAAAATTATTGTAAAATAAAATAGACTATGACCCTATTTGATACAGCTTAATTTTAACTTATTTCAGCTTTCAACTTAATTTAAATTATTTTAATGTGTTTGGTTTAACTTAACAATACAGCTTATAACTTTTTGTAAATCAGAAATCAACTTATTCTTTGAGTGGGGCAGGAAAAGCTTAATTTATAAGTCAAAAATCAACTTATGTTCATAGTTGTAAGCTATAAACTATTAAGGTATAAGCTATAAACACTTTCCCACAACTCTACCAAACAAGGTCTATAACAAACTCTATTAAATATTTGTTCTCATAAAATTTTTTACAAACACACCCTCACCACTGCCAACACCACCATCAACACATAAATTCAAAATTGCAACCAAAAAAAAAAAATTGTTTTTGAAGGAAAATATTTTTCTAAAAAAGTTTGTCATAGAAAAATATTTTCTACCAAAAACAAACGGAAGGTAAGTGACAATTCCATCCATTAACATGGCATAGTTAAAATAAAACAAGGGCCTCTTAATCTAGATTGTGTAGAGCATTAAGCTTAGCTCGACTAATTTAAATTTTCCAGCAACAGAGCCATCTGCAGTGAAATTATAAGATGGAATTTTTCATGATATAACCACTGCAATGAACACCTCAAAAGAAATCGCACAGTAATAGTGAAAAATGAACAGTTTACCCTTGTGTAAAATTACAGAAAGGAGAATATTAACATCATCGGACCCCGCCCGCTTGCAGGGTCAATTCCAACGTCTCCCAGGTCACTCTAAAGAATAGCTGTACAAACAAATTATTATATACTGTAAAACAGAGCTAACCCATCAAGATGGTTGTTCCTCACATTTAAGAAGAGCCATCCTTTGAGACCTTGAATGGCTTTGCCTATTACTAAGGACATCAATGTAAGTGCGGAGTCTATAGCGGTCTGAATTTGTGAGAGAGAAGGGAGGATTCAGAATGAGGGATGGTGCTTCGACGAGAAGGAAGACCAACAAACGCACTGCTTTCGAGTAGTAAACTGCTGCACTTTCCATGTAGCCCATGTACTCGTCAACCTGCCAAACATACAAAAGAGACAACAATCCTCAAAGGTGTTGCCAATTTATTTTTAACATTTATAAAATAAAAATAAATAAAAAAAATATGCTGCTTGTTTGTCTGTCTTGTCAGAACTCAGAAGGTTTAGGAGAGAAGGAAATGAGAATGGCTGCTCTCCAGTTTGGACCCGAACGGGAGAGGTCCAGTCCTGACTCCCAAACACCAGATGATGCCACGTCAGCATTCCAAAGTGGAGAGAACCGATCTCAAAGGAAATTGGAATGCTCAAGCGAAGTCAAGTACCTGGTATTTTAGGCATTTTCCTTTTCCCTCCAGAGAATGACAGAGTCTAAACATTACAAAAAATATATATATCCAGAAAACTAATAGTAGCAGAAATGATTGTATATGATGAGATCACTTGTAGATAACTAGAATTATAAATTATCTTGAATTTTATTGTACAGTGAAAAAAAAAAATCACCAACTAAATTGTCAGTCCAAGGGTGTAAAATAAGTACTTACAGCTCCATGTTTGCCCAAAGCAAGGGCAGATTGATATATTGTCTCCATTGCATCTGGCATCTCCATATTTCCTGAAAGCATGACCAAAAAAAAAACTAACAAAATAAATAGATGTATTAAGTATTTAGTTCCCTACAGACTTGAACCATGAAGACTATAGCTTTTATGTTCTGACAAACACATATAGAAGTCCATTTTATGCATGTATGCATAAAAATTAAAATGTTTGCTGCCAATAAGGATCCAGGAGACACCCAAACTCTGCTATTAGAAGGAATACAAAAAATGGAAATACAGTTCCATCTTTCCTCATAAATACAGCTATCAAGTATGCTGATATTAAAACTCAAAATAAGAGCACACTCGGATTTGGGTCGCATCACTTCAACCAGAAGCAAAAGAAGGTAGGTACCACAAATAAAATTATTGTTCTCTTCTAGAGTTGTTTTGTGCTTTAATTTGCATGACTAAAACATTTATGTGCCTCCAATGCCTTCAAAAATGAAACATTGGAGTTGAAAGTTCATCAAAACTATTAGTCTAGAACATGAGCAAGAAAAATACAGGTATCAAATTAACTGAGTTAAAAGGATGACTAAAAATGATACTATTTGATCAAACAGGATACAAGTACACATGCAGTAATTGCTATATCGCCATCATCAATGATAGATCTAGGGCAGGTGTAGGGGGGTGATCACATCTCCAAAAATTTTAAAAACTCTCATAATTATAGCAGCAATTATTTACAGGATTTTGCAACCCCAAAATTATAAGATTTTGCACCCCCGAATTAACTATGAGTTTAAAAATAGTTTTCTAGTCAAGTTTTATCAACTATTGGTCCTCTAGCATATGCTGTGTTATTTGTTATATATACAGTTTTCTTGTATTTGTCCTTGTTTGTTACCATTCTTGTTTATGTCCTTGGGTCATTTAATTTGCTTACGCCCCTTATTTTGCATCCATTCTTGTTTGTTCATCCTCTAGGAATGGGAATATTATGACATCAAGACTTTAAAGCCATACCTGGCTCAATGACTTTGGCAAGTTCCTCGGCACTTTCAACTTCAAGAAGAAATTCCCTCTCAATCTGTGAGCAAATATCCTGCGGTCTTCTAGTGTTAGCACCACCAGGACTACCATGCTCCTTGTTAATGCTCTCCCTCAATCTAGCCATCTCTTGTGTTGGGCTTCCTTCAATAGCTGACATGGCTTGGGTATGACAAATGTGAAGAGCTTGCTTCCATATTGCAAGAATTACAAGCTCAATAGAGAATGCTTCTAGTTGCCTACCTGCCACAATCTTTTCAGAGAACAGAAAACAATGTAATTATTTGAACTTCGAAGATATCAGAAATGTATGCAAGACAACAAAACCTGAACCAGCATATATGAATTCATGGCTACAAAAAAGAATACCATATGAAGATTCTAGTAACCGCTTGCAATGCACATTGCATACATGTACGGTGGTCTAGATTTAATATGTACTGAGACTCAGCACCGCCCAACTAGTAGATTAATTGGACAATGCTTTACAATTCACTCAGTACAGTTTGAAGTCAGTACAATGATTTATATCAAGACTCAATGCACATTGCATACATGCACAGGGTCTGCTGCATGATTGCTTAGTCACTCCACAGAGCACTCCTTTTCACTTTCCAACAAAAAATGGTGGAGGAAATTGCAAATAAATAAAAATAAAAATGTTTGATTGCACAAGTGGAGTTGCCATGAATTACCTTTTCATTTACTAATTCTGTGATGGCAGATGCAAACCGCTGCAATGACTTAATCCTGGTCATGCAGTGAGCTGATGACTGCTCTAAAGCATCTCGTATATCCACGGATCCTTGTGAAGTCCCAGAAGGAACAGAGCTCTGACTGTCTAAGCTTCCAATGCAACCAACTCCACTGCCTGTTGCACCAATGATTTGCATTGGGGCACTTGACGTGGAGTTGACATTTTCAGATGCTTGATGGGGACTCTCTGACTTGCATGGCAAATGGCTGACCTTGGAAGCACTTGCCGAAGAAGACGATGCATCCATTTGGGATCCAGACACAAAAACATATTCAAGATCAATAAACTCCAATGAATCCATAACTGTAGAATCCATGCACACAACAATAAAAAAGGATAAAGTTTAGGAAAACAGATTATGGACATAGATAAAAGAATATGGAATTAACATTTGGTTTATGGAAAATGAAGTTACCTCTCGAGCGCATGCTCATTGGTCTTTGGTCCATGGATTTGAGAGATTCTTTCAAATTTCCTTCTGAAGGTCTGTAGCTGTCAGGCCTAAAACCAGTATTTTCTGGGTTATGTGTAACACTACCAGACTTGGAAATAAGATCCGTGTCTTTTGAAGTGTTGAACACTTCCTTTCTATCAACTTTTGTATCAAGCAAAAAGCCATATGTGCACTTCATAGAGGGCCTCCTAACAATGGATGGATTCCCATCATGAACACCAGAATCATCATCAAGACTGAAAGGTAAACAATCTTCTTGAGAACACTCTTCTGCATTCCTCGCAGGTTTGTGTTCAGAAAAGGGAAAACCATCTATTATTCTCGGTGGCTGCCTATTCCTGCATTGCCAAATGAATTCCATAAATTTTGAGTATAGAATGAGAACCATAGCATATTGCTATCATGAAAATTCTTCGCCTCATTTACCTCAATTCATCTGGTTGCCTCAGAGACAGAAAAGGGTGGTTAAAAAACTCGTCAAATGTCAACCGTTCCACTGCAGATGCAAGATACAGAGAAAGATTAGAAAGGATTGGGTATGAGAGATGGTTGAATTGTTCATTTTGAATTATTAGGATAACTGATGATTCTTTTTGTCATTATTTCCTCACTTGTAACATCTTATCTCATTCCCATAATGTTTCTATCGCTTCCTCTCCTGTGGCACCCATATCTCAAATTTCAATTTTTTTAAGAAATTTCAGTGATTGGGTAGCTAATGAATTATCTTCTTTGTTAGCTATCCTTCATTTGTTTCTTTAAAGTGTGAAACTATTGATAAAAGAGTGAACTATTCATTCACCGGGGTTATCTCTTGTAGGTCTTTTTGTGATAAGATTATTGATAAATGTACTACTCTTTACTCCTCATAAGGTGATTTGTAGTTACTGTTGGTAAAAGTGCGGGGCGCACTTATAAACACAAAGGCCTCCTAGAACCTAGGCACAAAGCGCAAGTAAATGCCTGATTGAAGTAAAGCACATATTTTTAAAAAATAATATATAATGACAAAGAATTCATAGTATTTAATTAGAAAAAAGTGATTGAAAAAAAATCAAACAGCAATATATTTAGCTTTTAGCATAGCTCAATACCAATGATATGATTCGGAGAAAGAAACCTAATTGCCTTTTTCTCCCACGGTGGTGTGTCATGCATAGGACAGAAGAGGAGAGCATTGACCATTTATTTTTTCATTGCCTTGTGGCATTGACCTGACACAAACTTTTCCATATGATGGAACTGGATTGGGTAGCATTCTCTGGTATTCAAATGCTTCATTGATTACAGAGCATTTTGGCACCAATAAAAAGGCATAAGCTTTCGTAGTTGTGTTACTTGTGCTGTGTTTTGACAGATTTGGTCGGACAGGAATGCAAAAATTTTGTAAGGAAGTCTTATTTGTCCACTTTTTGGGCTTCAGTTTCATCTCCTTTAAAGGGGATCCCTTTGTTTTTATTAGCAAAGAGGAGAGCTGCGTGTGATATGTAACTTTTGTTTCTTTGTATTTTCTTTTTGATGGACTTCTTGTCCTCTTTTTTTCCTGTATGGATTTCTCCTTGTTTCTTCCTTAATTATTTTTTTTTTTTTTTTTGTTCACAAGAGAGAGAGGGAGGGAGGGAGGGAGGGAGGGAGATGATTGAATTGTAGTTAATCTCATAACTGGAACCATTTAAAGATAAGCCGAATTTTCACAACTCTCTTGTTTCATTCCTTCACTTTATCTGTTAATAGTGAAAGCTGCAAAAAGACCAATAATTCACCTTCATTTAAAAATTTTTGTATCATGCCATTGTGAGAATATTGTGTATATATGTATATATGGTAGTATATTGTGATAGAGTGGGTGATTGTTTTCGTTTCCTTTTTAATCTTAGGGTTAGAAGTACTATATAATCAACTGTATCCTTTGTATTATGAGACAATTGAATATACAAAATACAAAAAACTTACATAGTATCAGACCCACGTCCGAAACCCTAGGCCTTGCCTTTGATCATTCGAAGTTCTTTCTCTTCGTCCACGCTTGTCGTTCGAAGTCTTCCTTGGTCTTCTCCGAAGTCACGAAGGTCTCTCTGGGCTTCTCCAAAGTCACGACAACCCTCTCTGTTCTTCTCCGAAGCCGCGACAAACTTCTCTGGTCTTCTCTGAAGTCGCGACAGACTTCTAGTGCTTGGTTTGAAGTCGCGACTCTGGTCTGGGTTTGAGGGATCTCTCTCTCTCTCTCTCTCTCTCTCTCTCTCGGGCAACCTCTACTTTGGCTTGACTTCTGGTTCTCTCTCTCTGGCTGTGTCGATCGAAGCTCTTCATCATTAGTCTCTGGTCTCTATTCTCTAATTTCAGTCCACCAGTATTTGACCCTTTTGTCCCAACTTTGGGTTATTACAGCTTGACCCCTCAAATTTATTGGGTTATTACACTTTGCCCAATCAGTTCCCTTCTCTTTTATTTCTGGTTCATTACAATGTCGGAAGATAAAATTCAGGCTATCAAGTGCAAACTTACAGGTGACAACTATGCTTACTGGTCTAATGTTATGAGAAATTTTCTCGGTCAAAAAAAATGGAGATATGTTTCTAGTACTATTCCTTGTCCATCGGATCCAAAATAAGAAGGATATCTGACTTCCTGTGACATTTGGAATGGTGATAATGCCAAAGTTTTGACCTGATTCTGTGGATGACCGTATCAGGATGATGTTCTCTAAATACAGCACTGCCAAAGAGATGTAGGATTACTTACAGAGGGTTTATCAGCAGTCCAACTTTGCCAAACAATATGAGTAGGAAATAACTATTCAGGGATCTCGTCAACGGAATCTGTCTATTCAGGATTTCTATATTGAGATAATAGGTCTTTGGGATCAGTTGGCTATTATATTATGGAACCTTCCAGCCTCAAGGTTCTAGATGCTTATATTGAGTTTCGGGAGCAGGGTCGTTTAGTGCAGTTCTTAACGACTCTCTCCCCTCAGTATGAGGCTATTCGTGGTGGCATCTTTCACCGATCTCCTCTTCCCTCTGTGGATGCCATTGTTCATGAGCTTCTTTTCGAGGAAACTCGTCTCAAAACGGCCAGTCAAACTCCGTCTCCATCTGTCTTCCTAGCTCCTGCTCAACCTCCACTATTATCGACACCACCGATTCAGGCCACTGCAAAGCCCAAGAAAGGGCTCTTGGTTTCAGGTGAGTATGCTTTCTACCATCAGAGGGGCCATTGAAATACAGTTGTCCCAAGAAGGGACGTCAACCACTTCAGACAAAGTTCCACGGTCCTACACAGAGTACTTTCCGGCCTCCTACCGCTTATGCAG
This sequence comes from Camellia japonica, assembly GCA_030407325.1. Lineage (NCBI taxonomy): Eukaryota > Viridiplantae > Streptophyta > Magnoliopsida > Ericales > Theaceae > Camellia > Camellia japonica. The sequence continues at coordinate 50,748,185 of JAPPVO010000017.1, forward strand.
CATCTACTCCTTCCAATCCTGACTTGGCTTCCTTAAGTACTCAGATTGCTCAACTTCAGCAGATTATGTCCACCTCTCAGCCATCACCATTTGTCTCCGCTCTTACCTCTCTTCATTCAGGTTTGCTTAGGTCTTCCTCTGGTATCCCTTCTTCTCTCTGGCTTTTTGATTCTAGTGCCTTTCATCATATGACTCCTCATATTTCCTTACTCCAAAACTGTAGTCCCCTTCCTGTACCTATTACTATTAATACTACTAATGGGTCTGGTATGTCTGTTGTGTGTATTGGGTCTGTCTTACCCTCTGTCATGTTTGATGTTACTATGAGGAGACCTTTGCACTTGTTGTGAAGATGACTATTGTCCATACTTTGATTTCTGTTACTGATGTTCGTCATTAGCCCTTTTATTAGATGGATGTTAAGAATGCTTTTCTTAATGGTCATCTCACTGAGGAGGTATACATGCGTCCTCCCCCTGGCCTTCCTCATTCCTTTAGGCAGGTTTGTCATCTTCGACGTGCTCTGTATGGTTAGAAGCAATCTCCTCATGCTTGGTATGATCGCTTTCAAACAGTTGTTACTGAGCTTGGGTTCTATCCTTGTGTCCACCTCTCAGCCATCACCATTTGTCTCTGCTCTTACCTCTCTTCATTCAGGTTTGCTTAGATCTTCCTCTGGTATCCCTTCTTCTCTCTGGCTTTTTGATTTTGGTGCCTCTCATCATATGACTCCTCATATTTCCTTACTCCAAAACTGTAGTCCCCTTCCTGTATCTATTACTATTAATACTGCTAATGGGTCTAGTATGTCTGTTGTATGTATTGGGTCTGTCTTACCCTCTGCTATGTTTGCTGTTACTATGAAGAGACATTTGCACCTGTTGTGAAGATGACTACTGTCCATACTTTGATTTCTGTTACTGATGTTCATCATTGGCCCCTTTATCAGAGGGATGTTAAGAATACTTTTCTTAATGGTCATCTCACTGAGGAGGTATACATGCGTCCTCCCCCTAACCTTTCTTATTCCTCTGGACAGGTTTGTCATCTTCGGCATGCTCTGTATGGTTAGAAGCAATCTCCTCATGCTTGGTATGATCGCTTTCAGACAGCTGTTATTGAGCTTGGGTTCCATCTTTGTGTCCACAAATCTACCTTGTTTAGTCAAATAGACTAAGCAACCCACAAGCTTGCGATATAAAATTGGATCATCTAGAGAGACACCATCAGCAGTGTTGAGCTTCACATTAAGCTTAATGGGGGTATCAGAAATTTTAGTGTCAGTAAGACCGCCACGGTGAATAACCTCATTGGCATACTTAGCCTGAGATAGAAAGTAGCTCTTGAGAGAAAAAGTCATCTCAATACCAAGAAAATACTACAAGGGTCCCAAATCCTTCATTTCAAAAGTGCTGCTTGACCTCAGAGATAGCAGAAGAGTTAGAGCCAGTGATGATCATATTATCTACATACAGTAATAAAGCAACAAAACCAACAAAGGTGTAGAGGTGCCTATGTTGTTCATGTGGTTAGTTAGTTTGTTTTTGCTCCTCACTCTACACATTGGGCTGCTTTGGATAGGATTCTTTGCTATCTTCGCAGTACTATCTTCCAAGGCTTGATGTTATCGGCTACTTCTTCCTTGGAGTTAGTGGCCTATGCTGATGCTGATTGAGCTGGGAATGTTACCGATCGTAAGTCCGCTTCTGGTTTCTATATGTTTCTTGTTGATTTCTTGATCTCTTGAAAAACTAAGAAACAAACTGTTGTTGCCCGTTCCACTGCCGAAGTTGAGTACCGTGCTATGACTCATGCTACTACTGAAGTTGTTTGCCTTCGCTGTCTTCTCTCTGACTTAGGCGTTCCTCAGTCTTCTCCGACCTGTCTCTATTGTGACAACCGCAGTGCTATTCAGATTGCATATAACACTGTCTTCGATGAGCAAACCAAGCACATTGAGATTGATTGTTACTTTATCCGTCAATATCTGCAATCTGGCTCTATCTCGCTTACTTTCGTGTCTTTGGCTCTGCAACTTGTTGACTTCTTTACCAAGACTCACATTACTGCACGGTTTCAATTTCTTCTTGGCAAACTCTCAGTGTTTTCTGCTAAAACACCTTGAGTTTGAGTTGAAGTGTGAGAATATTGTGTATATATGTACATATGGCAGTGTATTGTGAGAGAGTGGGTGATTGTTTTCATTTCCTTATTAGTCTTGGGGTTAGGAGTACATCGTTTCCCTTTTGGTCTTAGGGCTAGAGTACTATATAATCAATTGTATCCTTTGTATTATGAGACAATTGAATATACAGAATACTGAAAACTTACAGTCATAACTATGAACCCATATACATGACAAAATGCCAATAGTAGCATTGTCATGACACATTTTGCCCACCATGCCTTTAAATACAACAGAAAGGTATAAAGTAAGCCTTTAGCATATTAATACATAGCATAGATTGTTTCTAGGTATGCAAAGTGACATATCCAATGACTAATGTCTTTTTAAACATAAATTTTAAACAAAAAAAAAAAAAGTTCCAGATTAGAAACTAACTATCCAGGCCATTGTGATCTTATGTGTATCAAAAATCAAGATGAATACCTGGATTACGGCGTAGCAATTTTCGACACAAATCTATGCAGTCAGAACTTAAATCCTTTTTATCCGGAGGAAAATTCAATTCGGTTGATTTCACGATGTTCTGGAGCAGCTGCACAACACATAAGATGAAAATATTTCAGTTCAAGGTGACAATGCACAAAAATTACTGATATAATCTAAGTCAAACTCAAAGAATTCTTACAAAGCCTGGTGACATCATAGCTCAGTACATCACTAAATTATGGAAAAACTTGAGTGCTACATGAAATCACTTAGACATGCTACTAATAAAGATAACTAAACCTGTATTTGATTGCTTCCTGTAAATGGGGTTTTCCCCGTTGCAAGCTGAAACAAAATGGCACCAACACTCCAGAGATCTGCCTGCGTTTTCAGTTCAAGGTTAAAAGGATAAGGTATACAAAACAAAAATTGTTGAAGTGCTTGTATAAGGAAAAAGCGAATGTCACCTTTGCATCATACTTCTGAAGTTGCATTATTTCTGGAGCCATGTAAAGTGGTGAACCACACAAGGTTTCAGCAAGGCCTAAAGGTTGAAGGGTTCTGCCAAAAGAAAAGTTTAATTTTTTAACTTTGGACTTTTGAGACTTGAATGGAAGAATTTCAGGAAAATCTTCTAAACTTAGGCATTTTCTAATTAGATATACAAGGCATGCAGAGAATTTTATCTTCTGAATCATAGAAAAAATATATGGATCAATAAAAATTACCTTTTTAAAATAGAGAATTTTGAGCAGCGATTAATTGTAGTGCATCATTCCAATGGAAAAAATATAGGGTAAATTACAAATACCACCCCATGAGGTTTATGATAACTATAGATTGTCCCTCTGGTTTAAGAAATTACAAATATCCCTTATCAGAGTTTGTCTTTTAAGGAAGTGAACAGAAAGAATTAACTAATTACTCCAACATCAATAGAAAATAACCCAACCAACATTATCTCCTTCCCCCCTCACCCAAACCCCTCTCTCCAACCCTCAGCCTCCCTCCCTCACCCCTCCCTCAGTAAGAACATAATATCAATTTATTATTCTTTTTATTGTCTAGAAAGGGTGCTCGCCTTACAAGGGCCCGCCCACTTTTTGCTGTCCAACCTTGGAATCAAATAGGGGGCCTGGAACAAAAATTCACGGAAAGGAGAGTTTTGAATACATGGCCTTCAACAACTTAAAACTAGAGAAGTATTTTAAAAGCCCTCAAAGTGAAAGACGTCTGTAAATGGGTCAGTAGGTGAACCATCAAATGTATTGACTAATAAATCTTCTTTCAAAAGAAGGTTAATGAGAGAGAGAGAGAGAGGTAAAATCGAAGGAAAATTAAATTTAACATTTCAGATATTCCTAAAGAATTTATTTTTTATTTTTAAAAAAGGCCTTACAGGTAAGAAGGAATATATGATGTTGATGACAACTTTACCTTGCAAATCCAAAATCTGCAATCTTCAGGACTGCATTGTCATCATGTGTGGACAGAAGGAGATTCTGTTGTACAAATGATACGCATTATGATGATATATAAAAATGACGCATACGCACATACAAAGAATTACAAAGATACTGTTATATTCTAAACAAATTCCTTTGCAATCAGAAATTTCCCCCATCATTCTTTGAAGAACTGAAAATCATTAACCCACTTCAGTTCCAATTCTTATCTTCATTTTTTTTACTTTCTTTACTCACTTTGTTTATTCAACTATCTCTAATCCTAGATGCCCCATGCAAAAAGTTCAACAAAATGCATTTTGATTCCTAATTAAGAGAGACAAGATTGAAGTGCTCAGATAGACAAGCACCAAGATATGCAAGTTGATGAAAGCAAGTTTTTTGAGAGATGCTCTTAAACACTGGTGGCTTCATTAATAAAAAGTCAAGTAGAAGCTTTCACAAAGAATTAGGCCCATCATGTTCTATAGGAACAATTCTATCCAAAATCAAAATTGTCAACAAAGTTTTAACCATTTGCTTTGCACAACACAATTTTACGACTTTCACCCTTTGAATTGTAGACCTTTGCAAGTGGTCTGAATCCCTTTAGCTATGCATGTTCCAAGTTCCAACTCCTCCCCTTCCCCAAAGAAAGAAGGCAATGAAAGGTCTTTATGACTCCTCTCAACGTGACAGCAAAACACCATGGAGTACCACACTCATTACAAATAATGTTTATCCTAGTATTATTCTTTTAGATTTTATTTGGGCAATTTGGATAACTTGTAAAAGTCAGCTATTTGGCGGGACAGCATGTCAACCTCATGACCATAACCTGATCCTTAAACCTCCAGTTACTCTTTTCATCACATAGAATTTGAATTTATGAAACATAAAGACATATTTTGGACCAATAGCACTACAGGAGAAACCACAACCAAGGAAGCTCAAGCCTGGGAATGCTTAACTATATCCAAGAAAAGAAGGCAGATTTTCTCTCTTCACACACACACATTCATGTCCTGAATTTTGATTCTTGACTCTGAGAACATAATGCAAAGAGCATGCCAGAAACACGTGCATAACAGAGCATGGACATCAGGCCCATATGCGTATGCCAGATTCACGTGTACAATAGTCCCTCCTTCTGAAACATCTTTCATGTAAAGGCTAAATCTGAGCAAGATATACCCCCCCCCCCCCCCTCCCTCTCCCTCGGAAAAATAAATAAATAAAAATTAATAAAATCTAGAGTCAAGCCCTGGCCCAGTTTAGTAATATAAGCTACTATTTCACCAAGGGGAGAAAAAGGGTCACATAATAAATAAATGCCCAGTTCAGGTAATATATGCTCCTAATTCACCAGGGGTAGAAAAAGGTGACATAATAGATTAACTGTAGATGTAAGCTTATCATGATTGCACATACAGTTTTCCCCGTTCTAATGAATATTTTTTTCAAAACCATCAAAGTTGTCTCCAAGATTCATAAGCCAAAAAAGACCAATAAACACAACCCATATCTTTCCTTTCTTCTAATGCCATTCTATCTATTGCCTAGATAGAAAATAGCTTCCATGCCCATTCTCCTCAGCATCAAACAAAAACATTTTGCATGTTTTAGATATTGCTCAAACATTCTCCCAAAGCTTTTCAGAAATGATTCGTAAATTCAACATAGTGATAGTTAAGGCAACTCCACATATGATCATAACTGCTATACTTTGGGTCCACCCTTGTGACATTCTCTCTATCTTTCCAACCTAGTAAGAGGTTTAGTCAACTAATCGCCAACATGCTAACAGTGTTGTTGCTATCATCTTTATAAGATTGAAAAAAATCTTTTAAAAAACAAAATTCTTTGCACATACTTTTTTGTTTCCAACATAAATATATAGGTAAGTGGCAGGCAGTTAGATGGGAATTTCCAGATTCGTCTAAATCATGCCAGTCACCAATTTATGCAATATATATACCAAATACCAATGCATAAAATAGGAAAGATAATAGCATACCTGTGGCTTTAGATCTCGATGTATAAAGTTATTCTCACGGAGGATTTGTAGACCAGCCGCTGCATAATTCATAATCTAGTACCATTAGTAACGGCTCATTGAAGATGTGAAAAAACTAAACAACGAGGAAAGAAAAAAAAAATTCAATGTACCTAGCTGCTGCATAAAGTGCTTTGCTGTGCTTTCTGGAACTCTTCCTCGGCGTTGATGAATATACATATAAAGATCACCTCCTCTACAATATTCCAATACAAGATGTATTCTTCCAGGTTCCTAATTGACAAATACATCAGACTTGATTTGAAACAAATAAAGTGAAGTAAAATTGAAAGATTTCAAACTGCCTCCTAGGGTGAGGGCCCTACCATAAATTATTGCTATGCAGAACTTATATAAAAAATAAAATAAAAAATTAAATTAAATTTACACATACGATATCAGGTAAGACGAATTAGACACTCATAATACTACACAAGCAAAGCACACCCAGTCATCAGATTGCACAAATGTAATTACCATATCTTAAATGCGTAGAGTCTCCTGTGTAATCGAATGAAACTTAATAAAAAAAAAAATTCTTCTATAGTAATATCAGTTTTGACAACAAAAACACATACAGATAAAATCTTACACAATCTAACCAATTCTGCTGCCCCAATCAAATGGCAGAAACTTAGGAATAAATATCATTAAATTAAAAGTGCAGCGTACAAGCTACACCAGTTCCCTCATGTCTCTTTAACTGAGCTTAAACAAACTCTTCAGCTCAGCCAGACTGTGCCTTTTCAAAGCGAAAAAATTGATGACATCAAATATAAACCCAGAGTTTTATCTTTTTCTCTTCTATTATCTGTCTCACCAGTTTGCCACCCCACCCATTTTACCCCTTAACCACTGCAAAAACATTGATATGAGCTTTTTTCCATTTCTTGAAAGTTTATAATATTTATTTCCCAGTCACTTTATTACTAGTATCTCTCTATCTCATTCACTCTAATTAAGCAAGTATATCAACTTCTATAATGTTGAGGTTTCAATTTCTTGGAAATCCAATAACTCAAAGAAAATAGAAAATTTCATATGCTTTCTCTTTGAACCAGTTTGATCAGCAACACAAGCAGTCTAAAAATTAGTCTCCCATGCTGCTTCATTAACCCAACATTTAACAGCTACCATTAAATCAAGTTGAGAGTTTTTATTACTAGAAAACCAAATAACACAACTATTTCCCCATGAATTTCACAGAAACCAAACAGAAGATCAAACTAAATCTCTCTCTTCTATCTGTATCACCAGTTGCCACCTCACCCATTCTACCCATTAACCACTGCAAAAACATTGATATGAGCTTTTTTCCATTTCTTGAAAGTTTACAATACTTATTTCCTAGTCACTTTATTACTAGTCTCACTCTATCTCATTCACTCTAATCAAGCAATTATATCAACTGCCATATAATGTTAAGGTTTCAATTTCTCGAAAATCCAATAACTTAAAAAAGAATGAAAATTTCAATCGCTTCTCTTTTACCCAGTTTGATCAGCAAGACAAAAAATCTAAAAGCTAGTCTCCTACTCTGCTTCATTAGTCCAACATTCAACAGCTACACGAAATCAAGGTGAGACCAAATAACATAACTCTTTTTTCCTATGAATAATTTCTCAGCAACCAAACAGGAGATCAAAAACTAAGACTCTCTTCTTCATTCATTCATTCTAATACCAAAAACTGCATATACATATATACATACATATACCTCGATGATGTCGTGCAAGCGAATGACGTTAGGATGGTCAATCTGCTTCAAGATAACAATCTCAGACATGAGAGACTCTTGCAATTTCTTGCTCAATTTTTCCGTGACGATCTCTTTTATTGCTACCTCCGTACCCTGAACCCTGTGCCTCGCGTGCCACACCACCGAGAACGAGCCCGAACCAATCTGTTTCCCCACCATGTACTCACCAACGCACCTCCCTCCTCCTCCTCCTCTGCTCGTCGATTGAGCCATTACCAAAAATCCAAACAAGCCCTTAACTAAATTCAAAACTCAAAATTCAAAACCCTAGCTAGAAATTTGAAGGTCCAAAGGCCAATTCAAGCTCCAAATTCGATCGAAACAGCCAAAATTAAATTTTTTTATTTTTGAAATTGGAATTTTTGGGGGGGTTTTGAGGGGATTGATCGTTTGGGCTTTAGATGAGATGGGAATGGTGGAGTGTATAGTATAAATGGAAGGTTGTTTAGTTCTGATGAATGAAGTGATGACGATGATTAATTACCTTGATTACGGATAATACTATTAATAATAATAATAATGATAATTTAGGGGATTATGGTTTTTTTTAACTTGTCACATGCGGGAAAAATTAAAAAATATATACAATTCTAAATTAATTAATTTAAATTTGTTCAAATAATTTGAGAATTGGTAGGTTTATCGTTTTGGTCCGATTAAAATTTGAATAATATTATATGTACTAATCAGTATATTAACTGTATTAATAAATGATGTCACATAATTTTAGAAATTTTTGATATTTATAATTTGTATAAAGGTGGTGCTATACACATTAATTAGTGTACTAAGTGTACTAACGCTAGTTATGACATTATTATAGACCTTACTTATCTATTGATCTATCTATTGATATATATATATATTATATTAGTATAATACTCGTGCTATGCACAGATTAAAATAAATAATCAAAAATTATTTTTTAAATTAAATTATAACAAAAACTTTATTTATAATATAAAATAAAATTTATTTAACATTAATTAGTTCCCATATAATAATTATATTTATGATAAAATATAAATATATTTCATCTTGATGAATTTCGTAATTTTAGTTTTTCAATTTACCAATTATCTCATATCTATTATGTAAAATCAATTACCTTATCAATAAATCAAAATTGAAGAATAAATAATAAAAAAATAGAAAAGAAATAGAGTATTAGTGACCCCAATCTTCAATTCACTCCTCAAATAAGATTTCGATGATTTCGATCATGTTAGGCTGCTAGGTATAACCACTAAAACAGTCTCATTAAATATTAGTTAATTATATTTACCAATATTTTGAGATTAGACCAATTGAACATTTTGCAAACCCTACAACCATTTTCATAATTTGAACTCCATATAGATCATTTTTAATTTTTGATTTTTTATATTTTTAATTGTTTTATATTAAAAAAAATTAGAACTAATATATTGAACAAATAAATTAAACTGAATATGTATATAAAATAATTTAACTCTACCCCATATGCCTAAGTTTTTTTTTATTGTGTATTTGATTGAAAATGTGTTAAACTATTTTAATGGCTAATACCTAAATCTCAATATTTATTTAGTGGATAACTTTAGCCATAATGACTACTGGCTTATAATTAGCATGGTTCAAATAAAAGATAATGCATGTACTATACGTGAATTTAAAAATAAATAAATAAATAAATTCTCATTTGTTAATAAATTTATGCATAATCCACATTTTAAATAAGAATTTTATAAATTTTTAAGAGTTAATCACAAATTTAAAAAAAAAAAAAATAGACATGATACATTATAAATATGTATGAAACAACTTTATTAATAAACCATTTTTATTAAAAAAATATATCCTTCATCAAATAGTTCTTCTAGCATTTGAAAATTTAATATTTATGAATAAATTTAATATTTTCAAATATTCCTAACATTTTTCACATTTAAAATTTATGAATAAATTTATGTAATTTAAAAAATTTATATTTTATTAAAACTTTTAGCATTACGAAATCAATAATTAAGTTTTATCAAATATGCTTTAAATCTAATCATCAATCTATTTTTTAAACAAAATTTTCTCATTCGAAATTTTGGCAAATATTTATTTAGGAAAACTATCCACATATTAGTGCACCATGTTCACGGTTATTATTAAGCTTATGTAACTTAGGCCCTAATCTTAATGCATCTTATATTTTTAAAATTTTGTTTAATGTTTGGCATGACCTATAAAATAGTTGTAAATTATAAGTAAAATTTTAAATTATTAACTTAAAATAAGTTGTAAATTTATTTGGTGCAATGTAACTTTTGATAATCTATATAACATTTTTATTGTGTAAATATACATAATGCCTCAAAAATTATTACTAAGACGAAATATATAAGACTCTTATATTCATATGTATTTAAGGATTTCAAATAAGTTTTTTTTAAAAAAAAAAAGAAGTTACAAATTGTAGTTTAAAAAACCTCTATTTTTAGCCAAATAAGCTATAAAAATATCAAATAAATTATAATTTAAAATTACAACCAAATAAACTTAGTCACACAATAAAAGATAATATAATATAATAAATATAACATTATTTAAGAAAAAGTGCACCAACTATAAAATCTGAAAATTAAAAGCAAACTTTATAAAAATTTTGAAATATGAAATCATGGAAATTACAAAACATAAATATATAAGTAATATTATAACCATATGCATCATCCAAAAGAATAAGAAACTTACAATGAAAATTTGTAAATAAATATGCACATTTTCTCAATAGCCTCTGCATCCATATTTATGTACTTGATAAATATAGATTTTAAACCATTAAACCTCGACTAAAGAAATTGAAGATTTATTTTATAAAATGCACTTAGATTAAATAAGCATACAATAAATTTTTAGAAATTAACATAATTGTTAGATGCATAATAGAAATAACGATGTGAGAGTTAAAGATTATAAATTGATCTTTATAAAAAAGCATAAACTTACAATGAAAAGATTTATCAGTTGAATTATTCACAATTGCTTCATCACTAACAGTTACAACACTTGATAAACACCGACTCTAATTTGACTCGAATCCAATAAGTGCAAGAGAGAAGATTTATGGGAGATGTGAATTGCTTCTCATAATTTGTGATACACAATTTTAAAATTAATTTAGTCTTCTTTATTTTTTAGAAGTCATAAATTATGAGAAAATTAGATTTTTTTTTAATAGTTATATGGCACACTTTTGAATTTTTAAATGAGTTAGTATACTTTCCTTTTAAATTTCATAAATCATTAGATGGTTATATTTTTATTGTTGAGAAAATCCAATAGATTTTTTTAAAAAAAATTAATAATAAATAAAAATTAATCAAGAAACTTAGTATGTGAGTTTGGAAATAAATAAATAAACAAATGTAATTTTAAAAGCTTACTATATTGAATTTTGAAAGGAGGATTATTATAAATTTTGAAAAAGATTTCTATATTAGTTATAGCATAGATAACGTGATCATTTGAAAGGTTTTTATAAAATTTAGATTTTGTTGAATTGTTTATCATATTTAATGACACATAATTTTAAATCTTGAAATAGAAAAATATATATATTTAAAAATCATAAATTATGGAATAATTAGAGTTTTTTTATGATTATAATTAGATTTTAGTGAATTGCTTCCATATTTGTGGCACACAAATTTAATTGAGCACAGTTTCCTTTTAGAAGTCGTAATTTATGAATAATTAGAGTTTAATTGTTATGGTTAAATTAGAGTTAACTAATAGACTTTTTTAAAAATAAAAAAATAATTAGATTTAAGTGAATTGCTTCCATATATAATAGCATACAAATTTAAATTTTGAAATAGTTGAGCATACTTTCCTTTTAAAAAACGTAATTTATGGAATAATTAGAATTTTATTGTTATGATTAAATAAGAGTTTAATCAATAGAATGTTGTTTATTATTTAAAAAAATCATAAAATTTAGTTTGAGGGTTTAGAATTCCCACAAGCCTTATCATTAAAAATACCATTTCCTTATATAATAAGACTTGCATATCACCCGTGCTATGCACAGGATAAAATAATATATTATTTAATAAAAATATAATAATTATATTTAATTTTTTTTATATTTTGTAAAATAAAAGTTAAATGGAACTTGGTTAATCGGGATTTTCTTAATTTGCAACGCCCCCAAATTATTACAATAAATCCAATCCTTAAAACAGAATATTAATAAAAATAATATGCTTTCATTCATTAGAGTCCGTTTACAAAAGTTAACACATGCAATATACATTCACAAGTATTCATCATGAATCTGCAGCATGTGTTGCATAATAAGAGAATTGAAACTAAACAAATAGTCATATGCCTTATAGGCTTAGATCTTTCCAAGCCATTACTTGGTTACACAAAAGTGAACCTAGCTCAATACAATTTAAACCTTTGGTTATACAAAGAATATAACAAAATAAATAAGCTCTTGCTCCTAAAAGTCCCTCCAATGCTATTGTCGTAATGGAGGCATGTCACAAACACCTGAAAATCGTTTTCCCAAATAGGGTGAGCCAAAACCCAGTAGGAACAATCTAACACAATATATGAGATTTAATAAAAACATAAGAACAATGTGCATATACAATGCTTGTGACAAAACATTCACATTTTATATGATCATAAAGTCCCAAAGTTCACGTTTCAATCCATTTTCCTTCAATTCATTTCAAGTTAATTTATTTTTCTCAATTCATGAGCCAACTTCATTATCTTTCAACAACCCAACTGAGACTACAACTCAGTGGTCCTCTAATCAACACAATTACCACACAAACACTTCAATCTGCCATTTTACGGAAATTTCGGCCGCGGGATCGGTACCCATGTATACACGAGATTTCGTGACTTTCACCCTGAATACTCTGACCAACTTAATTTCAATGAAGTTCATCCCCTATCTCCTCCCAAACAATGGAATACATCCCATTTTTCTTATCAAATATCATACACATATAATGTATTTAAAGCATAGTCACATTCAATGACAATCAATATTAGATTAGTTTCAATTTACTTAATCCTCATGCAATTTCTGCAACAATCATAGCTACTCTCCACCGATAGCCCAATATAAATATTTCTAAACAGATATACAATATTTTCAATAGATAAATTATTCAAATTTTCATGAGTGAGAGACAACACACGTCCAATTCCACTACATATATCAATAACCATCCAATTTCGCATAACCAATGTCAATTTTAGTTATTTATACAAAATAACAATTTAATTCAATTAAGGCAAAACTCCTATTTTTTCCAAATGTCAACCCAAGTACCAAAATCAACAATTTTGACACAATGTAACCTTATATTCAAACTCCATACTCATTTATTTCACATTCACCAAAAACCCCTCTTTTTATTTCACACCCAAACCCTAGGTTTGTTCAAACTACTCTCAAATCCCACCACTGTTACACAACGACAAATAACTAAGCTAAAAATCATCTAGAGGTATAGAAAATCTCTACCTCAAAGAGAGAAGACGAGCCAAGCAAGGGTGAAACTTCAAAGGTGCCCAAACCCAATTATATTCGGATCAAAGTGGAGATCTTGAGATGGTCTACCTTTTTATCAAAGGGATCAGGGTGAAGAAATCACTAGAACTAGGTGAAAATGTAGAGAGAGAGAGAGAGAGAAAGAGAGTGTGTGTTTTAGAGAAAGAGGGTCTCAACTTTAGGTTTTAGGGAGAAAAGATCTGAAAAAGTGATGTAAAAAGTCATTTTCGCGATCTGATATACGCACAGTCCGCTCGAGCGTAAGATTTGACGCTCGAGCATCAGACACAAAAAGTTGTTCCGCTCGAGTGCAAGAAAGGCCGCTCGAGTACCAAGACCTAATGAACAAGACGTTCACCGCTCGAGCACAAGAAATGACGTTAGAGCGTAGAAAACATGCATCCAGTAGTTTTGCAGACAACAGACCAACGCTCGAGCGCAAGGAAGGCTGCTTGAGCGCTTACCCGCTCGAGCATAGAAAACACTCTCCCAGTAGTTTTGCAGACCTGCAAAGTACTGAGAGTTCACAAAGCCCACTCGAGCGCAAGAAGCGTCGCTCGAGCAGAGAAGCAAAAATTGCAAAGCCTTCTCGAGCACAAGAATGGCAGCTTGAGTAGAGGAACAAAAATCTGGGCAACAAAGGTTTCGAAAAACAAGCAACCAACCTATTTCAAACACACAACTACAATCCAATAACCAAATTTAAGGGGGATTAAGGGGAAAACGACAATTAACAACATTCAGGAACTATAAGCCCTGGTCCGGAATGCAACAAGAGTTAGGTCAAAATCGGAATCGCTATATAATTGTTTAAAATTAAGAATATTAAAAAAATTAGTATGAGATATTGATCATAAGGCTTCTTACTAAAAATCTCATTTTGCTTATTTAAATGAGAATATAAGATTCACTTTATGTAAGTGAAACAATTTACTTTTTTCTTCTTTTTTCGATGTGGGATTATAAAATAAAAGTTAAACGAAAGCCAGCCAACGGAGATTTTCTTAATTGTTTAAAAGTTAACAATTGTTTGGCATGGGATGTAACGCCCCGAAAAGATGGGCAGGGTATATCTATTTATGCAACAAACCCAGCTGATAGACAAATACATATATACATACAGCTAACTGTTCCATACATCCATTTCCATTTAATCCCAAATGCTAAATACATGCTGTTCACATCTCAATGCCCCAGTTCCAATCCCAAGCATGCATTGTACAACAAGTATGAAATGGAAGCCAAACAGATAATAAGTGCCCTACAGGCTTACAAATTTATCCAAGAACATTCTTAGTTACACAAAATGGAGTTTCAACTCAACACAAATACAGCCCTAGGCTTACATTTAATAAATAACCATAAAACAAAAATAGAGCCTCAACTCCGAGTCCTCCCAAGTTAGTGCCTTGGCGGAGGCATAACACTTGTACCTGAAATGGTTTCCCTTATAGGATGAGCCACAGTGCAGTAGAGATATACTACACAACATATGGACCATGACAAGACTAAAGAGGAGTATGCTTATGCCATGCTCATGATAAAACAATTTATCTCTCTTTTTATAAAGCATGCAATGCTGAGATGCAACAACAAATATAAAACCATTTCCATTTTAAACCATATCTGTTATATGAATACAGGCTTTATGAATCTCTAGGCGAGTGTCTACAAGTAGGCCCTAATGCATTACCACTGTCATTTTTACCAGTAAACTGGAAGGCTCGACACCTAACCACGCGGTTCTACACCCCTTACCTAGATTCACCCAGTATTCATCTTTTCGCAAATAGATACATTTCCAAACATTTCCAAAAAATAGATACATTTCCAATGAAATGAATGTAATGCAATGTCCAATGCAACAAATGAGGAATGTGGTTCAATTTACCTAAGTCTCATGCATTTATACAACAATCATGGCTATCCTCTACCGATAACCCAAAACAGATATTTCTAAACAGATATTTAAACAATTAAATTCCAAAAAATTCCGATAAATACAATCATTTCCACATCTCATCAAATATAAACAACTACACTAATTTTCATAACACAATCACGTCCGGTAACCTCTCAAGGTCCATTTCTAACCGTGTCGGTTTTATTCCAACAGATACATTAAGCAAAATAATGCCATTAATGCCCAAGAAAACATCATTCTCTTTCCAAACTCATTCTCCAAGCATTATTCAACTATAACATCCTATTTTGATCAAAAACCCCCAAAATTAAACATAATTCATTTCTTTTCTTTAAAAATGCTCTTTTGGTCGCAAACCGGTAAAAATTTCAAAACCGATCGAGTCGAAGTCCGTTTTTGTTCAAATTTAAAATATAGCTCTTTCATAACCTTACAAACATATTCCAAGTGTACACTTTCGCAATTTGGGCATCAACTCTTTATTTTTCCCAAAATTTCTCCTTTAAGCAAATAAATCACAAATTTTTCAAAAATTCTAATTAAATTATATATAACTCTAAGCTCTATATAATCAAGTAAAAGTGCATAAAGAAGTGTAGAAAAAATCCCTACCTCGATCCAAGAGCTTCCAAGAAAATAAAAATTTTCGGCGACAAAAATTCGATTCATTCAAATTAGATCGGAGCCTTCGGAACCCTCTACAATTTGATCTATGGAACTAGGGTCTAAAACCTGACAGGTTTTGATGAATCAAGGATTTTATATAATAAAAATAACCAAAGAAAAAAATTTCAAAAGGAGAGAGAGATAACCGAGAGAGAGAGGAAGAGAACTGAGAGCAATGAGGAAGAGCACACTACTGCTCAATAATAAAGAAAATGATAAGGTAATGCAATGGATAAGGAGGGGGAAAAACCCATGTGGCTGCTGCTATGCTATTTTCCTTTCTTTTCTTTTTCTTTTTTGTTTCAAACAAATATCTATCTATACATATACACCTATATATATATCAACTAAAAGTACATTTCAACATTTTTAATGACAAAAGTAAATATAATATTTTCTTATCACAAAATATATTTCGTTTAATGCTACACACCATAAAATTCACAACTCATTTATGTAATCAAATAATAATAATAAAACCACAACAATATTACATGGTTACTAACGGGTCACGATTCAATCAATTGGGTCCAAAATGAATAGAGTTTAATAATTTAAAATAAATCCTCAACTGAGATTAAAGTATAAATTCAATTTGATTCAACTCGTTACAATCTTCCCTCTTTAAGGAATTTCGTCCCCAAAATTTAAACTAGATAACCTCGTTGAATCAAAATTAATTACAACTGTATAAACGCAATCATGACATGATAACACAACCTCTCAATTAAACATAAGAAATTCACCCTATTCCATAACGTATACAATGTACATCCTAATATCAAAATAACATTTTTATTATAACTTTCAAACATCGATAAAAATGTCCGGATACTTCTTACGGACTTCAGCCTCATGTTTCCAAGTCGCCTCCTCAACCTCATGGTGTCTCCACAACACTTTCACCAAGGGAATTGTCTTGCCACGCAAGACCTGTTCTCGAGTGTCTAAAATCCTCACTGGTCTCTCCTCATAAGAGACGCCCTCGTCCACCTCTAACTTAGTCCAATCTAACACATGTGATGGATCGGGCTCGTATTTCCAAAGCATAGAAATATGAAAAACATCGTGAACTCCAGATAGTGGTGGCGGCAAAGCTAACCGATATGCCACTTCCCCAACTTCCCCCTCTTCTCAAACCTCATCAAACCCCGCTTAGGTGAGATCTTAAGAAATACATGATCCCCAACCTCAAAAGATAACTGCCTCCTCCTACGGTCGACGTAGCTCTTCTGAAGACTCTACGCTGTAACCAACCTTTTACGGATAAGAGCAATCTTCTCCGTCGTTTCCAACTCTGGATTGTAACAACCCTCGTACTGATTACCGAGAAACGACTGAATTAGCTACTGGTTACTGCTAAACTGAACTGATAATGACTGATAATTGGACCGAATAAAGTATGGAACTGACTGACTGAAATTGAAAACTGAAATGATTGAGTTTATCTATTGTATTGCATATTCTATCTGTCTGATCTATTTGATTATCTGTTCATACTGTATTTAAACTGCTAATTGAAGGCCTTATCGGCGGCCGAATTAGGAACCGTTTAGAGTTTTGGGATCAGTAGAATATTTGTGATTTAATGGTATAATTATCTGAAAACTGATTAGGTGCGATTAAATTAGATAATTTAAGCCAATTTAAGAGTTTGTTGTAACTACACTTTTGCCACCTAGTGGGGCCTTTGTTTAATCTTGTTTGAAGCCTTGTATGTGCATAATCAAAACATTTCCTCAAACCAAACTTCATTGTCCTTGCCGAAATTAGAGAGAGAGAGAGAAAAGTGAGAGAGTTGATTTCCATCTCATCTTGCTTGGTTTTTGCTTGGATTGTTGGAGGATTGAAGTGTGGTTGCGATTTGAGCCCATAGACCTTGAATACAAGACTTGAGGTAGGCCATTGAACCTCTTATTGTTGAGTTTAAACCTGTTCTTGCATGATTCATGCCAAATTTGAGAGTTGAACCATGATTTGGCTCTAGAATGTTGATTTGGAGCTCATTCCATGCATGCATGTGTATATTGAAGAGTTTGGGTTGATTTCTTGGCAAAATGATGCATGCATGTTCATGTTGATGTTTAAGACCATGATTTTATCTTGTTTTCAAAGATTTGAGCTCACTTGAGCAAGCTTTGAGGCTCTAAATTGGTTTGAAATTCATGCATGTCATGTTGGAGTATTGATCATGGAAATGGGTTTGAAATTGAGTTTGTTTGAAACATCCTTGGGCTTTGATTTTACAAATTGAGCTTCAAAACATGATATTCTATGTGTTTACAAGGATTTTCCAGAAAATAGGCCCAAGGGGATCGAATTGGGAGCATCAAAGTTGAGTTTTGAACTTGGAACACAAACCTGGATTTTCCAGATTTTTGCAGTCCGCTCGAGCGGGGAAATCATGCTCCCAGCACTTTCTTCGACTTGTTTTACAGTCCGCTCGAGCGGAGATATGCGCGCTCGAGCGGAGAAATCATGCATCCAGTACTTTGCATTGTTTATCATACCGCTCGAGCGGGGAAATGTACGCTCGAGCGGAGGATGGTGTGTCACGCTCGAGCGGGGACCTGTGTTTGCTTGTCCGCTCGAGCGGGGAAACCTGCGCTCGAGCGGAACCCTGTTTCACTGAATTTTTGAAAATGTTTTCTAAGCACATCTTTGCATCCTCATTCCATTCTAGGCATTCTTAGGCCTAGTTTAAGACATCTTAATGAGGATTTAGATGTAGAACACACCGGGGCAAATTAGGGATTAAATGATTATCTCTCCCAACTGTGAAACTTAGAGTGTGTTCATCCTGTTAACTGTATAGGGTTGGCGACTGGAGAGACGCGCTCTAGCACACTGTAGCCCAGAACTCTGTGAGTAACAATTGTATAAAGATATGTTCAAATGACTATCTTTTGAATACTCAACTGAACTGTTTACTGTACTGATATTATTTACTGAATGAATGTATGTCCTTTATTTCTGAACTATACTGTGGCATCCTTAGCACCTACTGTTATTGTTACTGTTACAGAGATCTCTGTCGGTTCCCTTGTGGAACCATACTGTTTACTGAATGACTGGCCATCATTACTGTTCGGTCTTTAAGACCTACTGTTTACTGTTATGCTAATGGATGTACCACATAAGACTGTATAACTGTTCTGACTGAAAGACTGAATTACTGTTTAATGAACTGTTTTCATTACTGTAAGGACATTACATTCTTAACCTCTTTATACATTATGTTAATCACTGGGCTTTAGCTCACTGCTCATATATATATGTAGGTGTACAGGCACCGGATCAAAGCTAGAGGCGTCGGGGTAGAGTCCCAGTTTTGTCAAGCCAGCCAATGTGCCTCACTGCGAGGTTCCGAGCCTGTTATGCTAAGGCTGAGGGGTGTTTTAGTATTTCCCCTTTTTGTACTGTCTCACTGTTTTGTAATGACCGAACGGATTGTATAGACTGAATGTTTACTGTACTGTTATCGAGGGATTAAGTCCCCGTACTGAATGTTGTATATGTTCGTATAGATTGCATATAGACTGTACTGTTTTGAACTGTATGAATGCATGAAAAATGTTTTTGGCATACAGATTTTCACAGCTCAATGGACACTAGTTATTTACTGTATTGGCTTCCGCCAGGCCCTGTACTCTGATTTACTGTATTACTGTTAAGCAGGCCTTCGGTAATCTCGGATTACTGGCCGGTTACGGTGCTAAACCCATAGGGCCGGGTTTGGGTCGTGACAGAGTGGTATCAGAGCGATACTTAACCACGAGTTATACTGCACACACGTGTCCAAATGAGCTATAGGGTGTCCTAGAAAGGCAATTAGGGCATCTCATGAATTTGAAAAGTGTATGCTTATGACTGACTGAATATATGTTAAAATGTTAAACTGTTTAATTATATAACCGCTTATCATGATAACTGTTATAACTGCTTATAGTGAAATGGATAACGCAAACGCTGCAAATGAAACTGAACCATCATCCTCTGAGGCTAGAATGGCCAGACTTGAACTAATGATGGGACTGATAATTGAAAGACTAGATCAACAACCGAACCAACCGCCCCCACCTCCTCCTCCTCCGGTGCAACCGGAACAGAATGTACAGAATGTGAATGCTAATGAGGTGGACATTATCGCACTGACTCATAAGTTCAGCAAGTTGAAACCGCCATCCTTTCAGGGAGGCCTTGAACCATTGAAGGCTGAAGCATGGGTTTTGGAGACTGAGAAACTGTTTGAAGTGTTTCCGTGTTCAGAGGCAAACAAAGTACTGTTAGCTACCTTCACCTTGCAAGAAGAGGCGAGAAGGTGGTGGATGCTTACTCGTGATGATAATACAGTTATGACTTGGGCTCAGTTTAAAGTAGCCTTCTTCGAAAAGTACTTCCCTCAGTGTGTTAGGGACAGGAAGGTCACTGAATTTGAACAGTTAAAACAGGGCACAATGTCAGTTGCTGAGTATGAAACAAAGTTTACCGGACTTGCTCGATATGCACCATATATGGTGGATACTGAATACAAGAAGGACAGGAGATTTGAAGGTGGCCTGAATGTTGCTATCCTTGACCGAGTCAACATGTTGAAATTGCCAACTTATGTGGGTGTTCTTGACGGGGCCTTGATGGCCGAATCAAATATTGAAGCACTGAAAACTGAAACACCAACAATTGAATGGCATGGTAAAAGGCATGGGTTCAAGTTTAAGAAAGGCAAGCATAACTCTGCAAACAAGAAACAGAATACGGGGTCGACAACTAGCCCCAGCCAAGGGAGTGGATTCATTCCACCCTGCTCTACATGTGGCAATAAGCACAAAGGAGTTTGTCACAACATAACGGGAGCCTGTTTCAGATGTGGCAAGGTGGGCCACAGAATTAAAGACTGCCCTTCTGCTCCACCAGCAAGTAGTAAAGCTACACCGAGCGCAGCAGCATCAAATGTAGCACCAAAGCCTAACCCCAAAGCTACCGGGAAAGAGCCTATGAGGCAGGGTCGAGTATTTGCCCTAGTACCGGGAGACGTCCAGAATACCGAGACCGTTGTGTCAGGTATTCTTTCTATTTGTACTCAGAATGCATATGTATTGATTGATTCGGGGTCTACACATTCTTATGTGTCGCATGCTTTCTCACGAAAATTGAATAGACCCTTAGAACCCATGAATTATCTGCTAGCTGTATCATCACCCGTAGGAGGATCCATGACATGTGCATATATGTATCCTGCTTGTGAGATTATTGTTGGGGATATGCATCTGTTTATTGATTTACTACCGTTAAACATTGATCATTTTGATGTAATATTGGGGATGGATTGGTTACAAAAATATCATGCTACTATCGATTGTGTGACTAAGCAAGTCGTTTTCCGTCCACCTGGCTTACCTGAATTTGTGTTTAATGGGATTGGAGTGGTACCCCCTCCATATCTGATTTCTTCTGTGAAAGCTGTCAAACTGATTAGGAAGGGGTGTAAAGGATATCTGTGTTCTGTACTGACTGTATCTGCTCATAATGATGGTAAACCTGATGTGAATTGCATTCCTATAGTTAGAGAATTCCCAGATGTATTTCCAGATGATCTACCAGGGGATTTGATTGACAGGGAGATTGAATTCACCATTGATATAGTTCCGGGTACACAACCAATATCTAAAGCCCCCTACCGAATGGCTCCGACTGAATTAAAAGAACTGAAAGTGCAATTGCAGGAACTGTTAGACAAGAAATTTATCAGACCCAGTACTTCACCGTGGGGTGCACCTGTTTTGTTTGTGAAGAAGAAAGATGGCTCACTGAGACTGTGCATTGACTACCGTGAATTGAATAAGGTAACTGTGAAAAATAAATACCCATTGCCACGTATTGATGATTTATTTGATCAGTTACAGGGTGCACAAGTGTTTTCCAAGATTGATCTCAGATCGGGATATCACCAAGTGAAAGTTAAACCAGAAGACATTGGTAAGACTGCTTTTAGAACGAGGTATGGCCATTATGAATTTTTAGTTATGCCATTCGGAGTCACGAATGCCCCTGCTGCATTTATGGACCTTATGAACAGAATTTTTAAACCATACCTTGATGATTTCGTTGTGGTATTTATTGATGACATACTGATTTATTCTAAGACTGCTGAAGAACATGAACACCATCTAAGACTTGCCCTACAGACCTTAAGAGAACAGAAACTGTATGCTAAACTGTCTAAGTGTGAATTTTGGCTTGATCATGTGATGTTTTTGGGGCATGTTATTAGCAAAGATGGAATTTCTGTTGATCCACAGAAAATTGAAGCTGTAGTGAACTGGCCTAGACCAACGAATGTAACCGAAGTCCGAAGCTTTTTGGGATTGGCTGGATACTACAGAAGATTTGTCAAAGATTTCTCCAAGATTGCCTTACCACTGACTCAGTTGACACAGAAGGGGACATCATTTGACTGGACTGACTAGAGGGAAACAGCGTTCCAAGAGTTGAAAACCCGACTTGTGACTGCACCGGTTCTGACCTTACCTTCAGGTACGGATGGTTATACTGTATTTAGTGATGCTTCTCATAAGGGTTTGGGGTGTGTTTTAATGCAGAATGGGAGAGTTATTGCTTATGCTTCCCGACAGTTGAGACCACATGAAAAGAACTACCCGACCCATGACTTGGAACTTGCTGCAGTAGTGTTTGCATTAAAAATTTGGCGTCACTATTTGTATGGAGCAACATGTGAAGTGTATACTGACCACAAAAGCCTGAAATACTTTTTCACTCAGAAGGAACTGAATATGAGACAGCGGAGATGGCTTAAACTGATCAAAGATTATGACCTACAGATTCTGTACCATCCGGGAAAAGCCAATACCGTTGCCGATGCTTTGAGCCGAAAATCGATTGGGAACTTAGCCTGTTTGCTGACTGGACAGAAGGAGTTGCTTTGTGACCTTGAAAAGTCTGAGATTGAAATTGTTTTGAAGGAACAAGGTGGAACCTTAGCTGCTATTTCTGCTCAACCAGCCTTGATTGAAGAAGTTAAAGAGAAACAACAATTGGATGACTTCTTGAAAAAGATCATCGAAGAAAGAGAGTCTAAGCCGAGACCGGGTTTCAAGTTTGAGAACAATGTATTGAAGTTTCAAGAAAGACTGTGTGTACCAAATGACACTGAATTGAAAAGAAGAGTTCTGCAAGAAGGCCACAATTCGAAGTTTTCGATCCATCCGGGGAATACGAAAATGTATCAAGACCTGAAACAGAATTTCTGGTGGCCGGGAATGAAGAAAGAAATTGCCGACTTTGTGTCCAAGTGTCTTCATTGCCAACAAGTCAAAGCTGAACATCAACGACCTGCCGGATTACTGCAACCCTTACCCATACCAGAGTGGAAATGGGAGCATATCACGATGGATTTCATCGTTGGGTTACCTCGCTCCAGGAAAGGTATGGATTCTATTTGGGTTATTGTTGATAGACTGACCAAATCTGCACACTTCCTACCTGTCAAGACAATCTATAATGCGGATAAATTGGCTGTTATCTATATTGATGAAATTGTTAGACTGCATGGAGTGCCTGTGTCTATTGTTTCTGACAGGGATTCGAAGTTTACATCGAGGTTTTGGCAGAGCCTACAGACTGCATTGGGAACTGAATTGAGGCTGAGTAGCACCTATCATCCTCAGACGGATGGACAGTCAGAAAGGACCATCCAAACTTTAGAGGATCTACTGAGAGTGTGTGTCCTTGATTTTCAGGGAAACTGGGAAAGTCACTTGCCGTTGGCCGAATTCGCCTACAACAACAGCTACCACTCGAGTATTGGTATGGCGCCTTTCGAGGCATTGTATGGCAGAAAGTGTAGATCTCCAATTTGCTGGGCAGAAGTTGGAGATGGGCCTTTGCTTGGACCCGAGATTGTATATGAGACGACTGAAAAGATCAAACTGATACAGCAGAGACTGAAAACCGCACAGAGTAGACAGAAAAGTTATGCGGATGTTAGAAGACGGGACAGAGAGTATGAAGTGGGTAATAACGTGTTTGTTAAAGTGACACCAATGAAAGGCCAGACTCGTTTTGGAGTCAAAGGCAAGTTAGCGCCGAGATATGTCGGGCCGTATGAGGTGATTGAGAAAATCAATCCGGTGGCGTATCAAGTTGCGCTTCCTCCTGAAATGGAGCATATGCATAATGTTTTTCACATTTCAATGTTGAGAGATTATCTCCGGGATCCCTTCCACGTGATTGAGCCTACTCGTATCGTGTTGAGTGATGACTACACTTACGAGGAACGGCCTATACAGATTGTAAACCGACGGATCAAGAAACTGAGAAACAAAGACATCCCGTTAGTGAAAGTTGACTGGCAGAACCATGGTGGTGTGTATGCCACTTGGGAAAGGGAAGATGACATGGCTAAAAGATACCCAGAACTGTTCCCGCTGAATCCTGTTTTCTTCCAGAATGAAGGTAACTCGAGTTTAGAGGACTAAACTCCTTATAAGGAGGGGAGACTGTAACAACCCTCGTACTGATTACCGAGAAACGACTGAATTAGCTACTGGTTACTGCTAAACTGAACTGATAATGACTGATAATTGGACCGAATAAAGTATGGAACTGACTGACTGAAATTGAAAACTGAAATGATTGAGTTTATCTATTGTATTGCATATTCTATCTGTCTGATCTATTTGATTATCTGTTCATACTGTATTTAAACTGCTAATTGAAGGCCTTATCGGCGGCCGAATTAGGAACCGTTTAGAGTTTTGGGATCAGTAGAATATTTGTGATTTAATGGTATAATTATCTGAAAACTGATTAGGTGCGATTAAATTAGATTAATTTAAGCCAATTTAAGAGTTTGTTGTAACTACACTTTTGCCACCTAGTGGGGCCTTTGTTTAATCTTGTTTGAAGCCTTGTATGTGCATAATCAAAACATTTCCTCAGACCAAACTTCATTGTCCTTGCCGAAATTAGAGAGAGAGAGAGAAAAGTGAGAGAGTTGATTTCCATCTCATCTTGCTTGGTTTTTGCTTGGATTGTTGGAGGATTGAAGTGTGGTTGCGATTTGAGCCCATAGACCTTGAATACAAGACTTGAGGTAGGCCATTGAACCTCTTATTGTTGAGTTTAAACCTGTTCTTGCATGATTCATGCCAAATTTGAGAGTTGAACCATGATTTGGCTCTAGAATGTTGATTTGGAGCTCATTCCATGCATGCATGTGTATATTGAAGAGTTTGGGTTGATTTCTTGGCAAAATGATGCATGCATGTTCATGTTGATGTTTAAGACCATGATTTTATCTTGTTTTCAAAGATTTGAGCTCACTTGAGCAAGCTTTGAGGCTCTAAATTGGTTTGAAATTCATGCATGTCATGTTGGAGTATTGATCATGGAAATGGGTTTGAAATTGAGTTTGTTTGAAACATCCTTGGGCTTTGATTTTACAAATTGAGCTTCAAAACATGATATTCTATGTGTTTACAAGGATTTTCCAGAAAATAGGCCCAAGGGGATCGAATTGGGAGCATCAAAGTTGAGTTTTGAACTTGGAACACAAACCTGGATTTTCCAGATTTTTGCAGTCCGCTCGAGCGGGGAAATCATGCTCCCAGCACTTTCTTCGACTTGTTTTACAGTCCGCTCGAGCGGAGATATGCGCGCTCGAGCGGAGAAATCATGCATCCAGTACTTTGCATTGTTTATCATACCGCTCGAGCGGGGAAATGTACGCTCGAGCGGAGGATGGTGTGTCACGCTCGAGCGGGGACCTGTGTTTGCTTGTCCGCTCGAGCGGGGAAACCTGCGCTCGAGCGGAACCCTGTTTCACTGAATTTCTGAAAATGTTTTCTAAGCACATCTTTGCATCCTCATTCCATTCTAGGCATTCTTAGGCCTAGTTTAAGACATCTTAATGAGGATTTAGATGTAGAACACACCGGGGCAAATTAGGGATTAAATGATTATCTCTCCCAACTGTGAAACTTAGAGTGTGTTCATCCTGTTAACTGTATAGGGTTGGCGACTGGAGAGACGCGCTCTAGCACACTGTAGCCCAGAACTCTGTGAGTAACAATTGTATAAAGATATGTTCAAATGACTATCTTTTGAATACTCAACTGAACTGTTTACTGTACTGATATTATTTACTGAATGAATGTATGTCCTTTATTTCTGAACTATACTGTGGCATCCTTAGCACCTACTGTTATTGTTACTGTTACAGAGATCTCTGTCGGTTCCCTTGTGGAACCATACTGTTTACTGAATGACTGGCCATCATTACTGTTCGGTCTTTAAGACCTACTGTTTACTGTTATGCTAATGGATGTACCACATAAGACTGTATAACTGTTCTGACTGAAAGACTGAATTACTGTTTAATGAACTGTTTTCATTACTGTAAGGACATTACATTCTTAACCTCTTTATACATTATGTTAATCACTGGGCTTTAGCTCACTGCTCATATATATATGTAGGTGTACAGGCACCGGATCAAAGCTAGAGGCGTCGGGGTAGAGTCCCAGTTTTGTCAAGCCAGCCAATGTGCCTCACTGCGAGGTTCCGAGCCTGTTATGCTAAGGCTGAGGGGTGTTTTAGTATTTCCCCTTTTTGTACTGTCTCACTGTTTTGTAATGACCGAACGGATTGTATAGACTGAATGTTTACTGTACTGTTATCGAGGGATTAAGTCCCCGTACTGAATGGTTGTATATGTTCGTATAGATTGCATATAGACTGTACTGTTTTGAACTGTATGAATGCATGAAAAATGTTTTTGGCATACAGATTTTCACAACTCAATGGACACTAGTTATTTACTGTATTGGCTTCCGCCAGGCCCTGTACTCTGATTTACTGTATTACTGTTAAGCAGGCCTTCGGTAATCTCGGATTACTGGCCGGTTACGGTGCTAAACCCATAGGGCCGGGTTTGGGTCGTGACATGGACCTATCATAAGTGCCTCACCCACCTCGGCCTAACACACTGTGGATCTACACGGTCGGCCATACAAGGCCTCAAATGGTGCCATGCCAATACTCGACTGGAAACTGTTGTTGTAGGCAAACTCCACTAAAGGCAAGTGTTTCTCCCAAGACCCCTTGAAATCAAGAACACAACCCCGAAGCATATCCTTCAGGATTTGAATAGTACGCTCTGACTGCCCGTTAGTCTGAGGATGATAGGCGGTGCTAAGAGTCAACTTAGTGCCCAAGGCACTCTGCAAGTTCTGCCACAACCGAGCCATAAAACGTGGATCTATATCCGAGACAATAGTCACTGGAACCCCATGAAGTCGGACTATGTCTCAAATATAAAGGTCGGCAAGATGATCTACAGAGTCACTCATGCACATAGGTACAAAATGCGTTGACTTAGTCAGCCGATCCACAATCACCAAAATTGTATCACTACCCTGCTGAATCCTCGGAAGACCCACAACGAAGTCTATAATGACATGCTCCCACTTTCACTCGGCTATAGGCAAGGGTTGCAACAAACCCACTGGCCTTTGGTACTTGGCCTTCACTTGCTGACAAGTAAGGCATCTCGACACAAACAATGCTACGTCCCTCTTCATCCCTTTCCACCAAAATTGGCGGCTAAGATCATGATGCATCTTCGTACCTCCCAGATGCACTGCAAGGCGTGAGTGATGAAACTCACAGAGTACCTCCTCCCGGCAAGACTCTGGCACAAAAGTCGGTCAACATATCTAATACTCGAATCAGAATGCACATTCAGACTCCTCTCCACCTTACCACTAGCAATCTTTTCCCGAATGGTCTCAACCTCCGAATCACCCCTCTGTGCCTCAATAACTCGGCTCATTAGTGTAGGCTGTGCAACTACGGTAAACAAGGTAGCCAACTCAACAAACTCGCCAAGATGCAAGTCAAACTCGTCGATAGCACCCAACATCTCTTATTCCCTGACGGCAATACAAGCTGCACTGCCAGAGGATTTCTGACTCAAAGCATCGGCCACAATATTAGCCTTCCCGAGATGATAATGTAACTTGAAGTCATAGTCCTCCATGAACTCCATCCACCTCCTCTATCTCAGATTCAGATCCTTCTGAGAAAACAAGTACTTTAGACTCTTATGATCCGAGAACACCTCGAATCTCTCGCCATATAAATAATGCCTCTAGATCTTCAGGGCAAAGATCACTGCTGCTAACTCTAGATCATGAGTAGGGTAGTTCCTCTCGTGAATCTTTAACTGCCGTGAACCATAAGCAACTACCCTTCCCTCCTACATCAAGACACAACCTAAACCTTCCCGAGAAGCGTCACAATATACAGCATAACCCAAACCCCTCTCCGAGATAATCAAAATTGGAGCAATAGTGAGTCTAATTTTCAACTCCTAGAATGACTTCTCACAAGTCTTACTCCATACAAATTTGATTTCCTTTCGTCAGTCTGGTCAATGGAGCGGCCAGACTAGAAAAGTCTTTCACAAAATGGTGATAATACCCGACCAACCCCAAGAAACTCCGGATCTCAAAGGCATTCTTGGGTTGCCCCCAATCTTGCACTACCTCTATCTTGGAGAAATCCACAGTCACCCATTCCCCAGATACCACATGGCCTAAGAACTTCACCTCTTTCAGCCAAAACTCACACTTCCCGAACTTAGTATATAACTGATGGACTCTAAGCAACTCCAACACAACCCGCATGTGTTCCTCATGCTCCTCCTCAGAGGGTGAATAAATCAGAATGCCATCAACAAAAACAACCACAAAACGATCAAGATACTCACGAAAAACCCGATTCA
This sequence comes from Camellia japonica, assembly GCA_030407325.1. Lineage (NCBI taxonomy): Eukaryota > Viridiplantae > Streptophyta > Magnoliopsida > Ericales > Theaceae > Camellia > Camellia japonica. The sequence continues at coordinate 50,777,005 of JAPPVO010000017.1, forward strand.
TCAAGTCCATAAACAAGGCCGGTGCATTAGTTAACCCAAAAGGCATGACTAGGAACTCATAATGGCCATACCGCGTACGGAATGCCATCTTTGGGATGTCTTCCTCCGTTACCCTCAGCTGGTGATAACTCAATCTCAAGTCTATCTTTGAAAAGCAAGAAAACCCCTTCAACTAATCAAACATATCGTTTATACGGGGCAATGGGTACGGTTCAGTTTCCGGTAATCAATACAAAGCTATAATGTACCATCTTTCTTTTTGGCAAAAAGGACCGGTGCTCTCCAAGACAAAGTATTAGGGCAGATAAAACCCTTTGTCTAGCAATTCCTGGAGCTGACTCTCCAACTCACTCAACTCAGCAGGTGCAAACCTATACAGAGCCATAGAAATAGGTGCAGTGCCCGGCACTAGGTCAATAAAGAACTCAATCTCTCGGTGAGATGGTAAACTAGAAAGATCCTCATGAAAGACATCCGGGTACTCATAGACTACCCTCGGTAACTCAACCCAAACCATCTCACTCTCTTGTCCCATGAATGCGGCAAAAAAGATGCTAAGCTCGCCCTGACCACACGGGTCACAAATCGGCAACAAAGCCCTATCAACCCGATCTCCCAAGAAATAAAAGCAGTCACTGCTCAAGGTATACACAGTAACCCTCTGACGGTAATAGTCTATAATAGCCCGATACGTAAACAACCAATCTATACCCAGTATAACATAAAAACTTAACATATTAAGCAAAACAAAAGAAAATGAAAGTCGACGACCGACAACCTCTATATCACAACCTCGACATCCCTGTTCTAACACAATCTCACCCCCAATCGATGGCTCTACGCAGAGTGGCAATGCTAAACGAGCCAACTCTATCCCTAATGCCGATACAAATGCAGATGAGATAAAGGAATGTGATGCACTCGTATCAATCAATACATTGGCAATAGAATTGCAGAACAAGAAGGTACCTCTCTTACCAAAGGTGCTGGCACTAACTTTGGCGTAGTAACAGGATATACAAGCCCAGTAGGTCTCTGATCCACTTGCTCCCCTCTTGGAACATAAGTCGGATGTACAAACTGAGCTAAAGAGGCTCCCGGAGTGGCCCTCGAGGCCTGTGCCGACTGTTTTGGCTAGTGACTCTGAGTTTGCCTCGATCCATATGTACCAGGTGTGCCACCCAACTATGGACAGTACCTCTTCATGTGTCCTGCCTGTCCATACTGAAAGTAAGTCAAAGACTGCCCCCCCTGACTCTGGCTCGGTGGGCGGATTGAAGACGGAGTAAACCGCTGTCCTCCCCCATTCTGTGGGCAAGAAAAGGACTTGTGACCCAACTGGCCACACTTGAAACAAGAAAATCCTCCCTGGCCACCTCTCCCTACCCCTGAACTCGGCACCAGAAAAGTGGACCTAGAATGTGCCCCATGAGACTATTGTGGTGTAAAATCCCTTTGCCTCTTACTGTCTCGGGCCTTACCCTGCATCTCTTGGCCTTTCTGCCTGAAACCCCTTATCTTCCTCTCTCCAACTCCTAACTGGGTTTCCATATGTGCCGCTGCCTCAACAAGACGGTTGTATTCCCTCATCATAGACTCGCCCACACAGTAGGCAAGCTCATCTCTCAGTCGAGCCTCAAACTCAATACAACGACGCTCCTCTGTCGTCACAAGCTGAGGAGCAAATATGGACAAACTAGCAAAAATGGCCTCGAACGAACTCCGTCACCGGTGTGCCAAGTTGTTGTTTGAGGTTCTTGAACTGTTTCCTCAACCTCTCTCTGACAGTAGCAGGCAAATACTTCTCTTGATAGGCGTTGACAAAGGCCTCCTAAGTCACCCCAATACGTCATCGTGCATATTTCCACCATTGACCCGCTTCTCCCTTCAGCTGAAAGGATGCCAAGGTCACTCTTAGAGCGTCGTCCTCAATATCTAGCATCTTGAACGTCTTAACCGTCTGCTCTAGCCACTTATCATCCTTCAAGTGGCTCCTTAGGATCTTCCACAATAATATTTGGATTGGTCCAGAAGAACTCCCTTTTTAGTAAGATTGGTCCTGTCTTTACAGTTGGGGCAGTTGAGGCCTGTGCTAGGTTCTCAACCCTCAGTATGTTCAGTGCCCCTGCTATCTTTTGTGCCAAAGCACCCATGGCTTGTTGCCTAGCTGGCTTAGCCACATTTGCCTGCCCTGTTCCCTCTTCCTGTGCCGGAATCTCATTCGTTATTGACATCTCGTGCCTCCTAGGCCTACCACGCCTACCACTACCCCTTCTGCGTCCTGACATCCTAATAAAGATAACACTCAAGATTAGTACAATCATAATTATGCCGAAGCTAACTCACTTACGTTCTCAGGCAATGAACAACAGTTAATTCATTCCATATAAGCACATAGTCACATAAGTACATATAAATTTTCTTTCTAGATAATAATTGTCCCATGACGTTGTTAGAGTTCCAATCAGAAATAGCAGTGATCAAGTACTCTTCTGACTGGACTTCCAGAAACTCACAGACTCAATCAACATCTCAAAAATCAAACCCCATACCCATATAATCACATAAGCATGTTATCACCTAGTACCTCATCATACAGATATCTCTATCAAACGAGATAAACCCACTGTGGTACTAGCCACTCCCCACGTACCCAAAGTATTCGAACCTGGTATGCTCTAATACCAAGTTGTAACGCCCTGAAAAATTGGACAGGGTATATCTATTTATGTAGCAAACCCACCTGATAGACAAACACATATATATACAGCTAACTGTTCCATACATCCATTTCTATTTAATCCCAAATGCCAAATATATGTTGTTCACATCTCAATGCCCCAATTCCAATCCCAATATACATTGTATAACAAGTATGAAATAGAAACCAAACAGATAATAAATGCCCTACATGCTTACAAATTTATCCAAGAACATTCTTGGTTACACAAAATAGAGTTTTAATTCAACATAAATACAACCCTGAGCTTACATTCAATAAATAACCATAAAACAAAAATGGAGCCTCAGCTCCGAGTCCTCCCAAGTCAGTGCCTTGGCGGAGGTATAGCACCTGTACCTGAAATGGTTTCCCTTACAGGGTGAGCCACAGCCCAGTAGAGATATAATACACAACATATGGACCATAACAAGACTAAAGAGGAGTATGTTCATGCCATGCTCATGATAAAATAGTTTATCTCTCTTTTTATAAAGCATGCAATGCCGAGATACAACAGCAGATATAAAACCATTTCCATTTTAAACTATATCTGTTTCATGAATACAAGCTCTGTGAATCTCTAGGTAAGTGTCTGCAAGTAGGCCCTAATGCACTACCACTGTCATTTTTACCAGTAAACTGGAAGGCTCGATACCTAACCATGCAGTTCTACACTCATTACCCAGATTCACCAAGTATTCATCTTTTCGCAAACAGATCCATTTCCAAACATTTCTCAAAAACAGATACATTTCCAATGAAATGAATGTAATGCAATGTCCAATGCAAAAAATGAGGAATGTGGTTCAATTTACCTAAGTCTCATGCATTTCTACAATAATCATGACTATCTTCCACCGATAGCCCAAAACAGATATGTCTAAACAGATATTTAAACAATTAAATTCTAAAAAATTTCGATAAATACAATCTATTCCACATCTCATCAAATATGAACAACTACACTAGTTTTCATAACACAATCACGTCCGATAACCTCTCAAGGTCCATTTCTAACCATGTCGGTTTTATTCCAACAGATACATTAAGCAAAATAATACCGTTAATGCCCAAGAAAACATCATTCTCTTTCCAAGCTCATTCTTCAAGCAGTATTCAATTATGACATCCTATTTTGATCAAAAACCCCAAAAGTTAAACATAATTCCTTTATTTTCTTTAAAAATGCTCTTTTGGTCGCAAACCGGTAAAAATTTCAAAACCGATTGAGTCGAAGTTCGTTTTTGTTCAAATTTAAAATATAGCTCTTTTATAACCTTACAAACATATTTCAAGTTTACACTTTCGCAATTTGGGCATCAACTCTTTATTTTTCCCAAAATTTCTCCTTTAAGCAAACAAATCACAAATTTTTCAAAAATTCTAATTAAATGATATACAACTCTAAACTCCATATAATCAAGTAAAAGTGCATAAAGAAGTGTAGGAAAGATCCCTACCTCGATCCAAGAGCTTCCAAGAAAATAAAAATTTCCGACGACAAAAATTCGATTCATTCAGATTAAATCGGAGCCCTCGGAACCCTTTACAATTTGATCTATGGAACTAGGGTCTAAAACCTAACAGGTTTTGTTGAATCAAAGATTTTATATAATAAAAATAACCAAAGAAAAAAATTTCAGAGGGAGAGAGAGATAACCGAGAGAGAGAGTGAGAGAACCGAGAGATATGAGGAAGAGCACACTACTGCTCAATAATAAAGAAAAGGAGAAGGTAATGCAATGGATAAGGAGGGAAAAAGCCCACTTGGTTGCTGCTGTGCTGTTTTCCTTTTTTCTTTTTCTTTTTTGTTTCAAACAAATATCTACATATACATATACACCTATATATATATATATCAACTAAAAGTACATTTTAACATCTTTAACGACAAAAATAAATATAATATTTTCTCAGCACAAAATATATTTCGCTTAATAGTACACATCATAAAATTCACAACTCATTTATGGTAATCAAATAATAATAATAAAACCACAACAATATTACATGGTTACTAACGGGTCACGATTCAATCAGTTGGTCCAAAATGAATGGAGTTTACTAATTTAAAATAAATCCCCAACTGAGATTAAAGTATAAATTCAATTTGATTCAACTCGTTACATGGGAAGTTTATTTTGAATCAAGCAATCATAGCCGTTTAATCTTTAATTAGGTCAATCTTTAATTTATTTCGAATGAAACAAATTTAACCAATATATTTTGATAAACCGCTAAAATCGCAGTTAAACCAACGAATTAGTCAAACCGAAAACGATTCACCCTATCGGCTAGGTCAAAGTACCAACCAACTTATACAAAAATTAATTAATTAAAACTTTTAAATTTTATTTTAATTTCAAAATTTAAACTATCTTGAACTGAAATATACACAACATTACAATATTAAATGGGAGCATAAGGTTTATATAGTGAAACAACTCATTTTTTTCTCATTTTCCTAATGTGGGATTGTAAAATAAAAATTAACAATTGTTTGGACAGGGAAGTTCATTTCTAATCAAGCAATCTCATTCGTTCAATTTTTAACAAAGTCAATTTTAGTTTATTTCAAATCAAACAAATCTAAGTAATATATTTTAATAAAACAGCTAAAACCGTGGTAAAACTGCGGTTAAACTAGTGAATCAATCAAACCGAAAACGATTCAGCCTAATCGGCTAAATCAAAAAACCAACCAATTTACAACAAAATTAATTAATTAAAGCCTTAAAATTTTATTTTAAAATTTAGATTATATTGAATTGAAACATGAGAGTTTAAGATTCACATGTTTAAAATTTAAACCATATTGAAATGAAAGTATAAGATTCATTTTATATAAGTGAAATAACTCACTTTTTATTTATTTTCTCAATGTGAGATCATAATTATTTTTAAGTTAAATATTATGAAAGTTTCAAAATCTCATACAATATTATTTTTAAAATCAAAAAGTCTATGTGGGATTGTAAAATAAAAGTTAAATGGAAGGTAACTAATGAAAATTTTCTTAATTGTTTAAAATTAAGAAAATCAAAAAAAAATTGGTATTCATTATAGGGTTTCTCACTAAAAATCTTATTTTGCTTATATAAATGGGAACATAAGATTTACTTTATATAAGTGAAACAATTCACTTTTTCTTTCTTTTCCTGATGTGGGATTGTAACCCTTTATATAAGTGAAACAACTTACTTTTTCTTTCTTTTTTTGATATGGAATTGTAATGAGTAAAATAAAACCACTAAAATCATAGTTAAACTAACAAATCAATCAAATCAAAAATGATTTAGTCTAATCGGCTATGTCATAATTAATTAATTAAAACTTTTAAAATTTAAGCTATATTGAATTGAAACATGCACAATACTACAATATTAAATGGAATGAGAGTATAAGATTCACTTTATATAAGTAAAATAACTCATTTTTTCATTTCTTTTCCCGATGTGGGATTATCAAATAAAAGTTAGCTAATGGAGATTTTCTTAATTATTTAAAATTAAAAAAATCAAGAAAATTAGTATGAGATATTGAAACTCTCACAAAGCTCCTCACTAAATGGGATGAGAGTATAATACTCCCTTTATATGAGTAAAATAATTTATTTTTTTCTTTCTTTTCCCAATGTGGGATTATCAAATAAAAGTTAGCTAAAAAATTAAGAAAATTCAATAATTTTAAAATGAGAGTTTGGAGTTTCTAGAAGACTTTTCCCTTAAAACTCTCTTTATAAGATTCATTTTATATAAGTGAAACAACTCACTTTTTCTTTTTTTTCCCCGATGTGTGATTGTAACACTTTATATAAGTGAAACAACTCACTTTTTCTTTCTTTTCTCGATATGGATTGTAATGAGTAAAATAAAATCGCTAAAATCACAGTTAAACTAACAAATTAATCAAATCAAAAATGATTTAGCCTAATCGGCTAGGTCATAATTAATTAATTAAAACTTTTAAAATTTAAATTATATTGAATTGAAACATGAATAACACTATAATATTAAATGTGATGGAAATATAAGATTCACTTTATATGAGTAAAATAACTCATTTTTTTTCATTCTTTTCCCGATGTGGGATTATCAAATAAAAGATAGCCAATGGAGATTTTCTTAATTGTTTATGAGATATTAAAACTCTCATAAAGCTCCTCACTATGGGTGTCCGTGGTTCGGTTCGAGACGGTTTGCGGTTCGGTTTGGACCCGCCCGCATCTATGCGGTTTGGGGAAAAGTCAACCCGCAACTGCCCGCTGTGCGGTTTGTACGGATAAGGTTCGCGGATGTGCGGACGGTTTTCGGATTGGACTTTTTTTCAAAAATTTATTTTTAAACTTTTTTTTTTCCTTTCCATTTTATCAATATTTATTTTGGACCATTTTTCCCACATTTTCTAAAATACTCCAATATTAATAATTAATGAATTAAAACTTATAAAAAACTTATAAAATAAAAAACACAACAAAATCAATTCGTAATCCAAACAAATCATTCAAAATCTACATTCATCATTAACTTGCATTCATCCTACATTCATCATTCCTAGAATCCTAATCCAAATAAAAAAAATCTTACATTGAAAATCCTACATTCATCATTCCTAACCCAAAAAAAAAGAAGAAGTAATTCTTCATTAACTTACATTCATCCAAAATGCAAGAAAATAAATAAATAAATAAATAAAACAATAAAAAATCGTTAACTTCCATTCATCCAAAATGCAATTAAAAAAAAAAAATTTGTTATCAACTTCATTCAATTCAAACCCATGAAATAAAATAAAAACATTTCTAAGATATCAAACTTCATCATGAATCACATCCAATCCAACTTTCAAAAATTTCAATTCCATGCATTTGGTTGATGAACCCTGCACAAAAACAAACTGAAAAAATATAAACTTTAATAACAGATTCAATAACATATTCAATTTAATAACAGGTTTAATCACCCCTAAAAAATTTTTAATAACAGATTCAATCACAGATTCAGTTTAAAATTACAGTAACAGATTTAATTTCCATTTCTAACACAGATTCAATAACAGATTTAATTCTAATACCATAGATTTAATTCCAAAGGCACAGATTCAATTCCAAAAAAAAAAAAAACAAGAGCGAGAGAGAGAGAGAGAGATCTTTTTGCATAAACACAGATTCAATTTCCACGTCTCACAAATCTTTTGCTACAAAAAAAATCAAATTTAATTCCAAACAAACACACGGATTCAATTTCCACTTCTCACATATTCAACAATAGATTTAATTCTAATGCCACAAATTTAATTCAAAAAACACAGATTCAATTCCAAAAAAAAAAAAAAAAAAAAAACAGAGAGAAAGATTTGTTTGTATAAACACAGATTCAATTTCCATTTCTCACAGATTTGTTGCTACAAAAAAAAAAAAAAATCAGATTTAATTCCAAACAAACACACAGATTCATTTTCTACTTCTCACAGATCTGTTACTACAAAAAAAAAAAAAAAACTGATTGCATCAAATAAACAGATCTGATGAGATAAGAGAGTGAAGAAGACAGATCAGAGACAGAGATCTAATATGTTACAAAAAAATCAAAGGTTGGAGAGAGAGAGACAAAGGCTTACCTATGAGGTCGATCGGTGCGATGAGAAAGTGAGGTCGATCGGTCGATCTTGCGATGAGAAAGAGTTCATCGGTATAGATACAAAACGAGAGAGTAAGAGACTGATGAGATGAGAGAGTGAGAGAGATAAATGAGAGAGAGAGAGAGAGAGAGAGATCTGATATGTTGCAAAAAAAAAAAATCAAAGATCGAAGAGAGACAGAGACAGAGACATAGACATAGACATAGACATAGACATAGAGAGGGAGAGAGAGAGGCTTACCTGTGAGGTCGATCGGTGCGATAAGAGAGTGAGGTCGATCTGTTGATCTTGCAATGAGAGAGAGTCGATCGGTGAAGATGCAAAATAAGAGAGTGAGAGACTAATGAGATGAGAGAGTGAGGAAGACAGATCAGAGAGAGATTTGATATGTTGCAAAAAAATCAAAGATCGGGGAAAGAGAGACAGAGACAGAGACTGAGACTGAGAGAGAGGCTTACCTGTGAGGTCGATCGGTGTGACGAGAGAGTGAGGTCGGTCGGTCGATCTTGCGACGAGAGAGAGTCGATTAGTGCAGATGAAATACGAGAGAGTGAGAAAGAGACTGATGAGATGAGAGAGTGAGGGAGATAGATGAGAGAGTTCGTGTTTTTGAGTTTGAGAGATAGATTAGGGTTTTTTTGTTTGTTATAGATGAAGTGAGATGAACGGTCAAAAATTAGATAAAATCCAAACCGCACCCAACTCTAATGTGTTTGCGAAACTGCCCATACTTGTGCAGGTCAGATTGGGTAAGGCGGGTTGGATAACCCTACGCCCTGCCCTACTCCTCACTAAATGGGATGGGAGTATAAGATTTCTTTTATATGAGTAAAACAACTCATTTTTTTTTTCTTTTCCGATATGGGATTATCAAATAAAAACTAACCAATAGAGATTTTTTAAATTGTTTAAAATTAAATAAATCAAGAAAATTAGGATGAGACTTTGGAGCTCTCACAAACTTTCCCACTAAAAAGTCCATTTTCCTTATATAATAAGACTAGCATATCACCCATGTTATGCATGAATTGTGTTTACAATTATCTATATATGTGAATTGTGATTTTTAAATGTTTTTTTTTAAATGTTTTCTTTTTTTCCTTTTTTATAGTATATTAAAGTTTAATATTTTGACAATAATCATATGTGTTGGACTTTCAAGGAATTAAATGTCTTTTTTTATTATTATATTATATTAAAGTTTAATATTTTGATAATAATCATATGTGTTGGACTTTTCAAGAAATTTTTTCTATGCTTGCTCTTAATGCATTAAAGTGTTATTACGAGGGATAATAATCATATGTGTTAGGACTTTTCAAGGAATTCATATATGTTGGATTTTAAAGAATTTTTTTTTATACTTGTTCTTAATGCATTAAAGTGTTATTATGATGGTAAGACTTGGGAGTTGGGAGAACTTAATAAATGTTAAGATTTTTTTTTTAAATCAAAAAATCAGGAAATTTAGATTGGGAGATTGGAGCTCTCACAATGTTTGGGGTTAAAAACCCTCTTTTGCTTAATATATAGTATAGATAAGGAAAAAAGAGTTTCTAACCTAGCTCCAATATCCTAATTTTAATTTTTAAATTTTTTTAATTTAAATAAAAAATACTCAGCATTTATTGACTTCTCCCAACCCATAAATATTTTTCACTTCTCCCATACGTATACCCTTTTCAATTTATTCCATACGCAATGGTTAGTGATGAGATTGTTAAATTATTTTTATAAAAAATCTAAAAAAATTAATTTGTATATTAAAAAAATATCTAAAACAAATATAAATTCTTATTAAATCTATTTATCTATATATTATATAAGTAAAATGGGGTTTCTAACCACAAGTCTTGTGGGAGTTCCAATATTTTAAACTAAAATTTCTAATTTTTTGATTTTAAATAATTAAAAAAAATCATCTATAGCTCTCATTCAAGTAAAAAAAAAAAAAAAAAATCACTTTGCTTGGTTTGAGTTTTCTAAAAACACTTTTCAAAAAATATTACTTTCTTGTTTTTTGTATTTTTTTTAATTTTTAATGAATTTTTTTAATATTTTAAGTAATTTTTTTAAGACACACCTAACATAAATACACTTAAAAAGTATAATTTTTATGAAAAAAATCTTTAAAAAAATTCACTAAACGCCAAAAATACAAAAAAAAAAACAAAAACAAAAACAAAAACAAAATTCAATACATTTTTTGTATTTTTGTGTATTTATTAATTTTTAAAAATATTTTTTTACAAAATATTTTACTTTTTAGACACATCTAAGTAAGATGCATCTAAAAAAGTAAAAAAAAAATGCTTAAAATTTTAAAAATATTCATTAAAAACAAAAGATACAAAAAATAAAAAACTTAATTTTTAAAAAACTTAATTCAGAAAACTCAAACCAAACACACTGAATATCTCTTGATTTATGACTTCAAATGGAAAGTATATCAAATATACAAAATAAAAAAAATAGAAAGTATACTAATCCATTTCAAAATTCAAATTTGAGGGATACTAAATATGGAAAGCATTCCATTAATTTAAATTTAAAATTATAATGATTTATCCCATAATATATAAGTTTTAAATAATGATCTATTTCATGATTTATCTATATATCTATATATTATTATAATTACAAAATATTGTCATTTCATTAAGGTTAAAAGTTGTAATTCTTTTTTCTTATTTTTTTATTTTTTTTAATTTTTGTTAATATATGTTGTAATATGATTGGTCTATAAATTAATTTTATATTCTTAAAATAAAATTTCAAATTTGGATTCTTACTTAAATTATGTTACTATAATTGGAATGAGATCAATATTCATCCCTTAAATTTTGCATCCTTTATTAAATTATAAAATAAAATTTCAAATTATATTACTACAATTAGAATGAGATCAATATTCACATGTGTCATAATATTATTGATCTAAATATAAATTTTTTTAAATACATGTGTTCAAATTATTAATCGCTATTATTTTTTTTTCTTTTTTTGTTTTCAATTTTATAAAAAAAATTATATCATTCTAAAATATAAGGACTTGAGTAATAATATTTTTGATACAAATTTTTTTTTTAACAAAAGAACAAAACATAACTTTTTTAAGTACTTAACAAATGTGGTGGATTTTGTTGATTTTTTTTTTTTTAATCTCAATTGTCAATTGAAAAAAATTAAAATAAAGAATAAAGATATCTTTGGATCAAATTGTTAAAAAGTTACCTTTGCTGAAATAAATTAGAAAGAAACGTTAATTTAACTTTTTTTTATATTAAAAGTGATAGTTCGTTAAACTTTTTTTATTTAAAAAAAAGGTTTATAGGTGATAATTTATTATTCATCTAGAATTATTTTCAGATTAAATGAAAAGACCATATTAAATTTTCTTCGTACCCTTTTTTATTCAAATACGTTTATTTGGTAAGAAATTTGTTTTTATTCTATTTAATATTTTATGGTAATTTTTATATTAAAAATAATTTCTAAAGAATCATGTTAAAATTATTTATGCTATTATAAAAAGTAAATTTTTTTAATATCAACTTATTGGTAGTTTGGGAAATGTCAAATAAGTATACTTTTTTACCTTTTATGAAAATATGTACAGAAAAATAGAGATGTGATGTGATCCAAAAAAAATAATTAAGTATACTTTTTTACTTTTTACGAAAAGATATGTAGAAAAGTAGAGATGTGATGTGACCTAGAAAAGATAAAAAGACAAAAAAAAAAAAAAAGTGAGCTAATATGGCACTTCCCAAACAATCCTTTATTCGATGATCCATTTCTAAAAGGTGTATTTTTAAAATATTTTCAAGAAAAATTCTATTGAAAATTTTAAGTATATTACTTTTTCTTTTGTTCATTAACATTAAACTTTTAATTAATTTTATTTATTATTTGCAAAATAAATTAGCAAATTATTTATATATTTATATAAATAATTTTGTTTTGGTTGCTCAAGTTATTTAGCGTTTTTGTCCAAGTCCACTAAAATTTAATTTGAAGTTTTAAATTTGTTCATAGGTTCTCACTTAATTAAAAATTATATTGTTCAATCTTCAAAAAATTTTAAGCTTGACTTAAGTTATTTGGGTTGAGTTCACCTAAGCTTCTAATTCTAGCAAGGGGTTGAAAGTTATACAATTAAATTTATGATAAATTAAAAAATAATAAATAAATTGTGATAAAATTGTGAGACTTAAATTGTAAATTTCAATCTTCTTTGTTTTCATAATTTGCATACAAAAATTTAATTATTTATATTATTTTGCATACTGTAGACACCCCATTTTTGACCGTCCTCAAGACTTGAACGTCACCGTTTGAACACTCGGCGATCATCCATGTTTGTGTTCGTCTTGAGTTCCCGGAGGTCTCGGCTACGCGCCTTGCCTTAAGATCTCTCGACTCGACTGTTTTGTGTCTGGTTTTGCACCAAACACTTGTGTTTTGCCTTTGAGGGACAGGGTAGGGCTTGTTGACCATCCCCACCCATCACCGGCCATGGCTTGAGGCCACCGGCTGTGTTTTGCTGCCACCGGCCAAATATTTGGCCGGCAGGTACTATAGATGGCCGGCCGGCTATCTTTTTTTGGTTAATTGCATTTTTGGCCGGCCGACTACTGTGCATCTGCTTTTGCAGATATTTTTGTGCAGCTGGCATGCATTTGGCTCCCCTCCATACACGTGTATGGAGGGATCTCCCTCTTAGTTAGCTTGTCTTGTAAGCTTACAAGATTGAGCTCTATAAGAGGAGGCTTCCTATCCCTCTTTTAGGGTTACAAAATTTCATAGGAGAGCTCTGGTTTTTAGGGTTAGCATAATTGTATCTATCCTATATCTATTTCTCTCTCTCTTTTTGCCTTTAAGGTGTTTTAGTCTTAGATTTGCACACAAACACCTAGACTTACACCTTCTCTTGGAGCTGAGGTCCTTGAGGCTTGTTTTTGGAGTTTTGGAACTGGTTTGAGCTCAAAGAACCAGCTGGTCTTCCATTTTTGAAGAGGGTCTACAAAGGTAAGACTTTTGTCACTTTTACCCCATTTTTGCATTGTATTTTTGCCTACCTTACAACTATTTTTGAGCTTAACATATAACATAGAAAAGTTCTGTTTTTGCTTACTCTAAATAGTTGGTTAAGGGTGTTTTAAGCTTTGGGGTTGTTTGACCCCTCTTAAGCCTTGTTAGGCTCCTTTTTTGTGCATTTTTGGTGAGCTCCGGGACCATTGTGTTTGGGCCTCCTCACCACTGAAATCTTGAGGGATTTCAGAGGTGAGAATGGTGCCTTGAGGTCCCAAGAAGGAGAGGGCCACCCCCTCTCCTTATTGTCCTTGAAAAGGGCCATTATTGCCTCTTGAGGGAGCATCTAGTTTAAGTGTATGTTGACCATGCCTTAGCTGTTTTTTGTGCTTATTATGTCATGATTTAGCACTATTTTGAGTTGATTTTGGTACACCATGCTTGCTTAGCATACATGCCTTGTAATGCCATGTTTAGGCCTTAACATGCTTTAGGTTTTGACCCTTATTCTAGCATGATTTTGGCCAAGCTTTGTGAAGCTTTTGTGTTTGTTTTAGCATGCTTAAGCTCTGTTTTTGGTTGTTTTGGTCGACCATCACATGCTTAGTATAGCCACCTTGCATTTTGGCTTGTTAGCCTTAGGTGTGTGAGTGTGTAGCATGCTTTACTTGCATCATTTCAGTGGTTTGGAACCACTTACCATGTCATTTCAGTCCTTGTAATATGTTTACATGCTTGCATTTTATCACTCCTTTGAGGCTTTAAGAGGTTGTGTTGTATGCTCCATGTTTAAGCATTTGTGCATGCCTCCATGAGTAGATCATTTAGATGCCATCTAAGTGGTTTTTGGGGCTTGCCTTAACATGGTTCGGGACTCTTTTGATCCATCTTGGTCATTTGCTTCATGTGTCATATGATCATGCTTTAAGTACTTGGACCAATTACATGTTATGCTTGTCATGTTTGCTTGATTTGGCATCATCTTTGACATAATTTTCAGAGCTTACATTGCATGCTAATTGTCCATGTTTACCTCCTTTTAAGTGTGCTTAGAAATTGTTCCTTTATGCTTAGGAATTGGTCCTTGTGTGCATGCATGTTTGCATGTCATTGTGCCCTCATTTCCATAGCATTGGCCACTGTTTTAGGCTTGATTGAGGGCTGCCTAAATTAGTTTAAGTCCACCCCTTGGCATGTTGTTGCATGCTTAGCTTATGACATGTTGTTGCATGTTGAAATGGTGTTGCATTTGGCATGCATTCTCCTCCTTGTTTTGGTTGCTTAACATGCCATATGTTTTGCCTGTTTGTGTGTTGGCATTGTACCTTATATGCTCATTTAACTTGCATGCTTGTTATACGCCTTGCATGCTTCCTATATGCTCATGTTGCATGCCTAGTTAATATACTTAGGTTGCATTGCATTTGCATGCATCTTTCACCTCTTGATCAAGCCATGATAAAGGTTGAAAGCCCATTTGTTTGCTTATTTGGTTTGCATTGCATTTGAAATTAAAATGCACACTTGATTCTTTGGGCCATCATGCATTGAAATGCGCGATTGGTGGTCCGAGAATCGAGACCCATCCTCCTTTGAGTCATAAACATGATAAGCAGTATGGTTGGTGCATACATTGCTTGAAATGCATTGCCATGCTATGTCTTACCCTCTGCTGCTGTCAAAATCAGTTTCTGCAGGAAGATTTGGCCGGCCGGCCGGCCATCTTCAGTGCCGACCGGCCATCCATCAGTGGCCGACATCTCAATTAGTGGCCAGTGGTCATTCTCCATGGCCGGTGGCCAATCCCCTTAGCCGGTAGCCAATCCCCTTAGCCGGTGGTGTTCCACAGCATTTAGAGAAGCAACCTTAGGACTTGTGCAGTCTTCAGAGGAGCAGAACAGTCAAAGCAGAGACATCTTGTGCATGGCAGTGACCTTCCGAGCAAAACCGAGCGCACATGCATTGGACCCTCTTCCCGAGGCCGCTTATTGCTTAAATTAGATTAGTTAATTTGCTTAGCTAGTTTAATTTGTCTGTAATATTTAATTAGCTTGTAGGTTAATTAAGTGTATTATTCTTTCGGTCCCTTCAAGCGAGGGCAAATTTGTAATAAGTGTGGGTGCGTGTGTGTATGCCTTCCAACCCCCATTTCTTTCTCCCTTTTACTTACCTGTTTTCAATGGTTAGTATTAGGACATGTTTAATTTAGCATACCTCATGCTATGCATGCGTGCATCATTCATTAGTATTGCATGCACCGGGTTCGGCGCATCATGCTAACTGCATAAGTATTTCAAATCTAACTTGAACACATGCTATCTGTGCATTTCACATGTCATCCTTAGATTAGCCGAGCCTATTCTAGTGACATTCCGTATGCGTTGCATTAGCCATCTTAACATGGACTTGGATCATGCATGATTACTAACATGTTCTTTGTTTTGGCTCGGAGTACATTGTAAGTATTTTATGCTTTAGCATCTCGCACGAGTGTGAATGTTAACATGACAGCATGCTTACCATGTGGCTAGATGCTTATGTGATATAAACTACCTGAATGCCTGTGGGTGAAGGTTGGATTGTTTGAGTTAAAACAACTCATTGAAATCCGTGTTTTAGCCTACTTGCGAGTAGCGAATTCCAAAGCGTTTTCCAAACAAACGGATATACAATGTTTTGTTCCAAGTTAGGCGATCTAGTCTATACTTTTGTGTTGTGCGCATCACATAGTAATTCTAGCTAATTAACTGGAATAAGAACACATAACGTTTTCAAAAGAGGATATCATGGTTAGTAGAGGCCGATCTTCGGATCGGGCGAGAGGGGGTGCTCATAGCTGACCTTCCCCAATCGTACCCAAGTTCCCGAGCTGAGGCAACTTTGGTGATGACGGACACGTGGCCTTTGGCGCCGAGTCAGGGTTTTCTAAATTTCCCTATAAAAATATTTAGGTGGCGACTCTGTATCTGGCAAAGCAGTCCATGTTTGGCACTTCTTTCAAAATCTGTTTTCTCAAAACGATTTGCCGGATTTGGACTCTTTGGTTCAAGATTAAGAACCGTGACAAAAACGAGTCCGAACTGTGGCATGCATAAGTCCCCCTCCCTCGGGGCGCGTCCACACATACAAATATATTATTAATTTTTTTGCATGCTGTGCATAACACAAGTTACCACTAGTTATACAAATTATAAATATTAAAAACCTCTTAAATTATGTTACATCATCAATTGACATACTAATTAGTATACTAATTGGTGCATGTAGCATTATTCTTTATATATATAATGGGTGGGATTATAATTTTGAAATAATAATATTTTAACATGTGTTAGTATATCAATAGATACATATAACACTACCGGCATATAGTGTTAGAATTTTTATCATTCATGTACTAATTGTAAAAAATAGTGTATATGTTAAAATTTCCCTTATAAAATGACTAGTGGTACATCTATTCAGTGTGTTTGGTTTGAGTTTTTTGAAAACTCAGTTTTTTGGTTTTCGTGTTTTTTTGTTTTTAGTGAATATTTTTAAATTTTTAAACTTTTTTTTACTTTTTTAGATGCACCTTACTTAGATGTATCTAAAAAGTAAAAAATTTGTGAAAAAATATTTTAAAAATTTAATAAATACATAAAAATACAAAAAATGTACTGAATTCTCATTTTTTTTTTTTGGTATTTAGTGAATTTTTAAAAAGTTTTTTTCACAATTTTTTTACTTTTTAGGTATATTTAGGTATGTCTAAAAAGTAAAAAAAATTGCTTAAAATATTAAAAAAAATCAGTAAAAACAAAAAAACACGGAAAACAAAAAAGTAAAATTTTTTTAAAAGTGTTTTTGAAAAAACACAACCAAGTTTAAATTGCTTTATTATTATTATTATTAATGTGGTACGTGGTTGATTAATGAAATTCATATATGTATTAATAATTGGAAGAGTTTAGATTTTTATAATTTAAATACAAAAATGAGAGAATTTAAGGGTTTGTGGAGCCTATTATAAGTCCTGTTTTAATAATTCGAACCATTCATTTTATAAAACTCTCAATATATATCATTTATGGAAAAATAAATAAAATTTATCTAATAATTGTAATATTTTTCTTTTATCGCGTTTGTTTTCAAAAAAAATAGACGACATATATATTTTTTCATGAATAATAAACACGAAAGTCCTTACAAAATAAACAGTTCGAATTGTGGAAACATTATTTGTAATAAGTCCCACAAACCTTTCAAGTTATCTCATGTTTGTATTTAAATTTGAGAGAAACTTGACCTTAAACTTTACTAATTTAAAAAATTCATATAACAAAAAAAAAAAAAAAAACCATCATGTAGCAATGTTATATTTTATTTGTAAAGTAAAAAGTTTAACATTAAATCAGATTATTGTATTTATATTTTATTTTTCTTAATAACCATAAGTGTATATCATCAAATAATTGTAAACAAAATTGAACATCAATGAGAAGTAGAAAAAAATATTTGTAAAAACCTAAAAGTGCAAATAAATAAATGATCTAGTACAAGTATAAATTATAATCTTACTGGTATGCACAAATCTATTTGTACCTTTATATTTTTTAAAAATATTTTTATTTGGAGAATTCTATGATACATTATGACAACCACCTCCTTAATTAAATTTATATGCTTATCGTTAATCATGTGATTATGTGTTGTGCGAATTATGTGCCATATGATACATGCTAGTATTGATTGATATTATAGTGTTATTGGGAACAGATACGTAAAAGAATGAATTAAACCTGTCTGATTTGTTAATTTTGATGAGTTAGAATTAAATAATAAGATAGGAAATTAGAGCCTAATCCATCTTAGTATAATTTAATTTAGTGTAATTAAAATCATTAGATAATGAGATTAAATGAATTTGAATTACTTGACTACAATTTAATTTAGGAAATGAATTATTATTATTATTATTATAGAGTACTCTACTCATCTAATGATCAAAGAAAGAGAGTGAATACTTGGTGTTCACCTAGGAGTACCACACGTAGAGAGAGAGGGAGTGAAAGTTCTCTAAGAATAGGACTTAGCAAGAAGAGAGGAACGAAGGAAGAACTAAGAGGAAGCTCTGAACTTGACTGAATTTTCTTCAATCATCAAAAATAGATAAATTCTTTTTTCCAATTTCATGAAACTAAAGCTCCTTTGCTTATCACCTCCTAAGACACAATGTAAATGAAGAGAATTTACAAGTAATTAGAGGCTTTAGTACATGCAAACCAAGAGAGAAAAGGATTGAGGAAAATTGGACTTAAGTCCACCATGCATGGCATAATTCTTGAATTGCGTGCTCATTCTTTTGTTGTTTTGCATGAGTTCTGAATTTAGAAAAAACTCCATGAAAATCAAGGAAAGAAGCTCCATGCATTCACAATTTAGAACTCAATTTGTATAGTAAATAATTTTGTATTAAAGGTTAAGAATTTAAATCTTTACATGGATTTGAGTTGTGAAATGAAATCATGAATTGTGTTTCAAATCAAAAATGTTTCTTTTAAAAGTGTTAAGTTAAGTTTTGAGAGCATATAGCATGAAAATAAACTTGAATTTGCTTCGAAATGCACTGCCCAACAGAGCAAATTTCGAACACCATTTCAGCCCAGACTGCTCAAGCGGATTGGGCCCCCGCACGAGCGGCCCACTTTCATTAGCCCAAGGGTGCACACTGCTTGATCGCCGCTTGTGCGGCCAAATCCACTGCACGTGCGGCCAAGCCAACGCACGAGCGGCCAAGGAAACTGCATGTGCGGCCAACAGGGCAGTTCCAGTTTTGTTTTCGCTTCACTCTTCCCCTTTCCGAGCCCCCGTTTGCATAGTTTTTAAAATGTTTTCATCATCATTTGCATCTCATGAATGCATTAGAGTGCATGAATGAAAGTTAGAACCGAATAAGTGAGCAATGAATAGAAATTGACGGAATAATAACGAAGTGAATAGAAATAGAAGTGATTGAATCCGGCATGGATATAATTGAACTGTTGTGCTTGAATTTGTTTGTTAGGTCGAACTCCATAGCTTAGTGCCTTATCATTCACGTATCGAGGAGCTCACTGTGAGTAACACTGTTGTAAAGACATGTTCAATCGTATTTATTTTTTGATTGATAAATTATATTGTTTTCTAAAATGATACTTTTTTATCGATTGAATGATGATCCTAATTTTTTAATTGTATTCGTGGCATCCATAACATATTGTTATTGTTATTGATACAGAGATCTCTGTCAGTTCCAAATCTTGTAACTATTGTTATTGTTTGATAGCCATCAATTGATTGTTCGGTCTTTTAAGGCCAAGTGTATCGTTGCTATTGGATGTACCACGTATGACTTATATAATTATTGATTGATTGAATCGAACGATAGATCGACAAATAATATTGATTGAAAATGTTTTAATGCTAATTGATTGTTTCAAAATTGAAGGACATCATTCTTAAACTCTTTACACATTTGTTATTCACTAGGCTATAGCTCACAGTTTACTATATATATGTAGGTGGCCAGACACCAGATCAAAGCTAGAGGTGCCGACCCGAACTCACGTTTTGTCAAGCCAGCCATTGTGCCTCATAACGAGGTTCCGAACTTGCACGAGTCAAGGCTTTTTGGGTGACTCAAATCCACCCATTTTGCTAAGTGTAAAGAATGTCTAAGATTTTTTATTGTACAGTCTTTGGTGATGGGATTATGTCCCTATCTTGCATGCTATCTTGTATATGTATTTTTGGTATAAGTAGTTATGAATATGGCTATGTGCATAAAAGTTTATTTCCATTCAGGTCCTCACAGCTCATTGGACGATATTTATTATTAGTGATTGACTTCCGCCAGCCCATTTATAGTGTAATATTGTCATTATTGTTAAACAGGCCTTCGATAATCACGGGTTATTGGCTAGTTACGACGTTAAACCTATAGGGGCGGGTTTGTGTCACGACCCAAACCCGCCCCTATGGGTTTAGCACCGTAACCGGCCAGTAATCCGAGATTACCGAAGGCCTGCTTAACAGTAATACAGTAATACAGAGTACAGGGGCATGGCGGAAGCCAATACAGTAAATAAACAATGTCCAATGAGCTGTGACAGTCTGTATACAAAAAGATTTTTCATACATATATGCAGTCAGAGACAAAGCAGTATGTACAATATTTACAGTTGTCAGAACAGGGACCTAATCCCTATAAAATAGTACAGTACAAAAACAAATACAGAGACAGACAGGGGGAATAAAAACACTCCTAAGCCATAGCTTGGCAGGCTCGGAACCTCGCAGTGAGGCACAGTGGTTGGCTTGACAAAAAAGGAAGTCTACCCTACGCTCCTAGCTGCGGTCTGGTGCCTGTACACCTACATATATATATGAGCAGTGAGCTAAAGCCCAGTGAATAACATAATGCGTAAAGGAGTTTAGAATGAATGTCCTTACAGGAATGAAAACAATTCATTTCAATCAGTATATCAGTTGTTCAGTACAGTAAACAGTCATATGTGGTACATCCATTAACATAACAGTACAGTAAACAGTAGGTCTTGAAAGACCGAACAGTCAGTGATGGCCATCAATCAGTAAACAGTAGTGGTTCCAACAAGGGAACCGACAGAGATCTCTGTAACAGTAACAGTAAACAGTAATTGCTAAGGATGCCACAATACAGTTCAGAATATAGGACATACATTCATTCAATTAACAGTATCAGTTCAGAAAACAGTGTAGTTCAATTGTTCAGAAGATAATCATTTTTGAACATATCTTTACACAGTTGTTACTCACAGAGTTCTGGGCTACAGTAAGCTAGAGCGCGTCTCCAGTCGCCAACCCTACACAGTTTAAAGAACGAACACACTCTAAGCTACACAGTTGGGAAAGATAATAACTTAATCCCTAATTGCCTCGGTGTGTTCTACATCTATATCCTCA
Source organism: Camellia japonica (assembly GCA_030407325.1). Lineage (NCBI taxonomy): Eukaryota > Viridiplantae > Streptophyta > Magnoliopsida > Ericales > Theaceae > Camellia > Camellia japonica. The sequence goes on from JAPPVO010000017.1 coordinate 50,798,366, forward strand.
TTAAGATGTCTTAAACTAGGCCTAAGAATGCCTAGGATGGAATGAGGATGCAAAGATGCACTCAGAAAATATTTTCAGAATTTTCAGAAAAATAGAGTCCCGCTCGAGCGCAGGTTTCCCCGCTCGAGCGGACATGCAACAAAGGTCTCCGCTCGAGCGTCAACTCCCCCGCTCGAGCGGACCAAAAAGTACTGGATGCTCGAAAATCACACTCGATAGTCGCTCGAGAGCAAGACACAAGGTCCCGCTCGAGCTCCAAATATCCCGCTCGAGCGGGCTGTAGTACAGTGCAAAGTACTGGAAGCACGAATTTCCCGCTCGAGCGCAACTTCCTCCGCTCGAGCGGGAGTCAAAAATCTGGAAAATCCAGATTACACATTCAAGCTCAAAATCAAGTTTTAGCAACTCAAAACTCGACCTCTTGGGCCCAATTTCTAGAAAACACTTGTAAATACATAGAATAACATGATTTAAAGCTCAATTTGTAAAATCAAGGCCCAAGGGTAGCTCAATTAAATCCAAATTTCAAACCAATTTTCATGAACAAGATGAACATGCAACATGCATGAACTCAAATCATTTCAAAGCTCCAAAACATGCTCTAATGAGCTCAATCTTTCAAAACATGAACATGCATGCAAGAGTTCCATGTAATCAACCTCAAAATGCAACAATGTAGACATGCATGCATGATATGTGCTATAATTCAACATTACAAGACCAATTCTTGACTTAACTCTTTAAATTACCATGATCCATGCTAGGTAGAGCTTAAATACACAATAAAGAGGTTAAGTCCTTACCTATGGTCCTCTATCACAAGTATGGAAGCTCAATTGACAATCTAATCTTCAATTTCTTTAATTCACCAAGCAAAATACAAGAATGAACTCAATTCTCTCACTTCCTCTCTCTCTAAGGTCGGCTAGAACAAGAAAGGAGGCTGAGGAAATGTTTTGCTAAAGTGTAAGGAGGCTGAAATATGGCTCATGTAGTGGGCCACTAAAGTGGCATTTCGGTAAATAAGTCCAACAATACAATTTAACTTATTTTAATTCAATTTAATCATACTAAATCACATTTCAGGTAAATATGTCATAAAATCACATAAATTCTAATGATCGTAAAACACCAATCGATTCCAGATTCGGCCGCCGATAAGGCATTCAATTTGTAATTTAACATAAAAATATGAACAGATAATCAAACAGTCAGACAGATAGAAATGCATTTAAACAGATACAGTCAATCAATCAGTTTCAGATTTCAGTCAGTCAGTTCAGTATTTCATTCAGTTCAATTACCAATCATAATCGGTTCCAGTTTAACGGTAATCAGTGATCAATCGGCAAACAGTGACGAGGGTTGTTACAGTTTGGATCGTGACATACATACTCTATATCATATACACTCTTAGTTACGTCATTTTCTTCTTTATTTATGATCAATTTTTTTTTTCTTTAGTTATGACATTAGATTTTGATTATGATTTTTTTTTTGTGTTTAGTTATGATTTTTCTTTTATTTTTTTAATTATAACTCAAAAAGTATGAAATTGGGAGAGGCTTCTATCGGGCCTCTGTGGACTCACCACGAAGCTCGCATCAATAATTCGAACAGTTAATGTGTAGAACTCGTTGAGTATTTCATTTATGTAAAAAATTACATTGATCGAATATTAATAGTCACTTTATTATATCACATTGCTATCACAATAAATATAATTTTAAAAATAAATTATTGACACAAATGTGATATGATTAAGTGGCTACCAATATTCAATCAACGTGATTTTTTATAGGGATAAAATATTTGAAGAATTTTACACATTGAATGGTTTGGATCATCGATGTGATCTTCATGATGAGCCCATGAAGGTGCAATAGCACCCTCTAGTTGGAAAGCTCAATTGGAGAGAACCCACTCTTTATGAAATTATGTCATTTTCTTCTATAGTTATAAAGTGCATATCAAAGGGTATGTACCATATTATTTTCCTTTCTATTTATATCCTATTGATTTGCAATTCCTTCTAGACACAATACACTAATACAATCATTTTAATTTCTAACATTATTGCTTGTGCAAGTGAGAATCGTGTCACACATTAATGTGAAAGACGTCTCCATTATGGTTTTATGTGAATGATAGATTTTTTTTTATATAATTAGGTGGCTGAGTTAATTTACACACACCTCCAAGTGAATTATCGAATTTTTACATACACCTTATTTAAAATCTCAATTATTATTTTTTGTTTCTTATTTGATTAATTTTTTGGTTCGCAAGTCAAATATGGGACTGGTTGCCCTCTATTATACTCTCCTTTATATCTTTCTATATGCTATTTTATGCATTTCATTACATGCCCATAATGATAATTTGAATAATTCATCTTACTAGCATATCATCTGTGTCATCTACGGGATAAACACTACAACAAAAACACATTTTAGTGACACCATACTAGTGACATGTTCTTAAAAAATGTCACAAAAAGAATATTTGGTGGCATTTTTTAGAAAAATGTCATAGAGCCACAAACATACAAGACTCTAGTGGCATTTCAATTAAAAAAAGTGTCACTTCACCACAACAAAAATGTCACTACAACAAATTTACACTTTAGTGACACTACACTAGTGGCATGTTTTTAAAAAATGCCACAAAAATAAAAATTGGCATTAAATGTTTTAGAAAAATGCCACAGAACCACAAACATATAAGGCTCTAGTGGCATTTCAATAAAGAAATGTCACATCAATTTTATGGCATTTTATAAAATAATGATACAAAAAATTATGTTCGTGACATTTACCAATAGATGCCACTAAACTTTAGTAGTAATGGCATTTTTTAAAAAATGTCAGCACACTATGTAGGTGTAAATTACTTTTTATGGCACTTAGGTGAAAAGTATCATAAACAAATATTTTATAGCATTTTGAGAAATGCCATTAAGCCAAAAACTTTCCAAGCTTATAATGGCATTTTTGAAAAAAACAAAAAATGCCAATATATTTTCTAAAATTTTAAAATGCAGTAAATGATTAAAAATAAATAAATTACACTCAATATACACTACAGGAAAAAGAATATTCGGTGACTAAATTTCCTGACCAAAAAAAATTTGGTCGCTGAAAGTATAGCTTTTCAGCGACCAAACCAAAAGTAAAGTTTTTTGGCGAGTAAAACTAAGTTTGGTTGCTGATTATATGGGTTTTAGTGACTAAAAAGTTTTTAGTAGCCCAAAGTAAAGCTTTTTGGCGACTAAAAAATTTTAGTAGCCAAAAGTCTACAATTGACGACTAAAAATAAGTTTGGTCGCTGATTATATGGGTTTTACCAACTAAAAAAATTTTAGTTGCCAAAAGTAAAGCTTTTTGGTGACTAAAAAAATTTTAGTAGCCAAAAGTCTACAATTGGCACTAAAAAATAAGTTTAGTTGTCAAAAGTGGTCATTTTTAGCACGGGAGAACTAAAATCTTAAGGCGCGAATTAAATTTTTTGACGACCAAAATTTTGGTAGCTGAAAGTACATCTTCAGCGACCAAATCCGATTTTTTTCGGCAAAAGTTAAGTTTTTTAGCAACTAAAAAACAATTAGTAGCCAAAAGTATAGAATTGGCGACTGAAAAATATTTTTAGTCACCAAAAGTGGTCTTTTTTTATTTTGCTAGTAAATAGTTTATTTTACATAAATTATGTTCAATAAAATAATTATGTTTATACATATACTTTTATATTAATATGGATGTATGTTCTATATAAATAATATATGTTGCATATATAATCATGTGGTGCTATAGAGGTGTAGTGGGAAAAGTGTGGTGTATAAGGTTTATGGTGCGGGAGGTTGGCGGTTCGAGTCTCCGCAAGAGCAGATCAAATTGTTCTACAACGAATTATCGTCACGAATGGCACTTGATAGCGTCACGAATAGTGCCTACCATGACATTAAAGTGTCACTGAAAGGTTTTAGTCTTGATGGAGTAATGCCACTTATAAGTGTCACTAACTCTTTATTTAATGGCACTTGATAGTACTACAAATAATATCTACTATGACATCAAAATGTCATTCAAAGTCATGACATCAAAATGTCATTCAAAGTTTTTAGCCATGATGGTGTAGTGACACTTGCAAGTATCTACTGTGGCACGGATACAAATGACACTTGTTCAAAATGTCACAAGACTAAAAAATGTCATTAAACTAATAGTTTTGTGGCACTTTCAAATGTCACTAAACTAAGAAAATGTTGTAGTGAAAATAATATATTATTTAATAAAAATATGATAATTATATTTAATTTTTTTATATTATGTAAAATAAAAGTTAAATGGAAGCTAGCCAATCGAGATTTTCTTAATTGTTTAAAATTAAGAAAATAAAAAAAATTAGTATGAAATATTGATTATAAGTTTCTCACTAAAAATGTCATTTTTGCTTATATAAATAGGAGTATAAGATTTATTTTATATAAGTGAAACAATTCACTTTTTCTTTCTTTTCTCGATGTGAGATTATAAAATAAAAGTTATATGAAAGCTAGCCAATAGGAATTTTCTTAATTGTTTAAAAGTTAACAATTGTTTGGGCGTGAAGTTTATTTCGAATCAAGCAATCTTAATCTTTTAATCTTTAATTAGGTCAATCTTTAATTTATTTCGAATCAAACAAATTTAACTAATATATTTTGATAAAATCGCTAAAATCACAGTTAAACCAGCAAATAAGTCAAAGAAAACCGATTCATCTTATCGGCTAGGTCAAAAAACTAACCAACTTATACAAAAATTAATTAATTAAAACTTTTAAATTTCATTTTAATTTTAAAATTTAAACTGTCTTGAACCAAAACATACGCAACGTTACAATATTAAATGAGCGTATAAGGTTTATATAGTGAAACAACTCATTTTTTCCTCATTTTTCCTGATGGGGGATTGTAAAATAAAAGTTAATAGTTGTTTGGATGGAACTTTCATTTCTAATCAAGCAATCTCAGTCGTTCAATTTTTAATAAGGTTAATATTAGTTTATTTCAAATCAAACAAATCTAAGTAATATATTTTGACAAAACAGTTAAAACCATGGTTAAACCAGTGAATCAGTCAAACTTAAAACGATTCAGTCTAATCGGCTAAGTCAAAATACCAACAAATTTACAACAAAATTAAATAATTAAAATCTTTAAATTTTATTTTAAAATTTAAACTATCTTGAACTGAAACATGCACGATATTATAATATTAAATGAGAGTACAAGATTCACTTTATATAAGTGAAAAAATTCACTTTTTTTTTTCTTTTTTTTCCAGATGTGGGATTATAAAATAAAAGTTAACAATTATTTAGACAGAAAGTTTATTTTTAATCAAGCAATCTCAGTCTTTTAATCTTTAATCAGATCATTCTTTTGTTTATTTCGAATCAAACAAATCTAATTAATATATTTTGATAAAATCGCTAAAATCGTGGTTAAACCAACAAATCAATCAAATCAAAAATGATGAAGCCTAATCAGCTAGGTCATAATTAATTAATTAAAACTTTTAAAATTTAAACTATATTGAATTAAAACATGCACAATACTACAATATTAAATGAGATGGGAGTATAAAATTCACTTTATATAAGTAAAATAACTCATTTTTTTCTTCTTTTTTCGATGTGGGATTATCAAATAAAAGTTAGCTAATGAAGATTTTCTTAATTGTTTAAAATTAAAATTAAGAAAATCAAAAAAATTAGTATGAGATTTTCAAAATCTCATAAAGCTCCTCACTAAATGAGATGTGAGTGTAAGATTCCCTTTATATGTAAAACAACTCATTTTCTTCTTCTTTGATGTGAGATTATCAAATAAAAGTTAGCCAAACTCTCATAAGGCTCCTCACTAAATGGGATGGGAGTATAAGATTATCTTTATATGAGTAAAACAACTTATTTTTTTCTTATTTTCTCGATATGAGATTATCAAATAAAAGTTAGCTAATTGAGATTTTCTTAATTATTTAAAATTAAGAAAATCAAGAAAATTAAAATGAGGATTTGAAACTCTTAACAGGTTTCTCCTTAAAAAGTCTATTTTTCTTATATAATATATATATATATATATAGATAAGCTTAATAGTAAAAAGGAGTTGTACAAAAAATCAATTATATTGAATATTGGTATACATATAAATAAATTATATTTTATTTTTTAAAATAGAAGAACAATATTTGCTATAAAATTTATAAAAGGAACGATTTAAATTAGCGTGGTAAATTCATAGCAGCGCCAGAAAACAAAATATAAAAGATTATGAAGAATAGTCAAATGAAGATGAACAATTTCTATGAAATGTATGTTGTCTTTTGTGACCATGGTGAAGCTCTTTGTGTGCGCAATCTTAGAGAATCGCAAATAATCTTTGTGATTTATAAAGTACTTGACTTAGGGATGAGTAGCGAATAGTTCGTTTCGTCTAAATCTATCTAATCGTGCTGATTCGTCGTATTTTGGACGGATGCGTGATGACGAGCAGACGATTACTTATTAATTTTTTTCAATCCGTCTAGTTTTGAACGGACGGCAGATTTGTGATTCATTTGGCCGTAATCGAACCGCCAAATCTCGAGCATTCTTAAAATTTATAAGACTCTGTGTTTTTAATTTGTTTAGATATTCTGTTTGTGTTTTCAATTAAAAAATGGTTTAAATATTTTGTTGTGTTTTCAATTTGGAAATCTTTTTATCAAATGATAAGTGTTGATATTTGGTATTTTTGTGTGAAAAATATAAGGTTTAATTTTGTCATTTTAAAAAAAAAATTAAATTAAATAGTTTTTGTATAAAAAAAAGTAATGAAATAGTTTTGACAATGCATGGTTTTCTTATATGTATTTATTATTGGTATTTTACAATTTACTTGATAATCTTTTGGTTATAGAGTTAGATTGTTATCCAAAAAAAATATTGACAAATTGTTGTATTATGTTCAAAATTTATAAAAGTTTAAATCATCAAACCGATTCGCATCGATTCGCATCCATTCGCTAATCCACTCAATCTACATCCATCAATCCGGTGGACGGATGCTAATTAATTTTTTTCAATCTACCAACCTGGTGGACAGATGACAGATTGAAGGTTCTCGGCTGCAACCAAACCGCAAACATCCCTTGACTAATATTGATTTTAAAAAGTATAATCTTTAAAAAAAAAAAAAAAAAAAAACATACCATTGTTAAATCAATTGTTATCAACATAAATCGTATTTTATGTACAAATTTAGAAATATAAAGAAAAAAGATGTGTGAAATATAATATTTCATTTATATTTTTTTGTTTTTAATTTTTAAGATACAAGTACACCTATGAGATTTACTTAAAATACAAATTGTTCCATATGATTTTAGAAATTACAAATATTCTTTGTTAAAAAAATTTATTTAACAAAAATAACAAAAAATAAAATTTTTAACTAGTCTCCTATAAAACAATAAGATTACTTGAACTGTTAATTGGAATATATTTCTGACATTATTAAATCAGTTAATTGATTTGATAATTTATTAATAAGCCCCGTTTTGGCATTCATGTTGGGGCTAAATAATCACAAAAAAATAAAATTGACTACAAAAATCAATAAGACAAAATACTACTTTTTACCTATAATCATTACACTTTTTTTCTCACAAAAGGCAAAAAAACCCCAAAACAAAAATAAAACGAGGCTAAAAAAGTCCAAACACAAAAAAATTGGCCATATTAGCCAATGCCAAATGAGCTCTAAAATAGATTATTTGTTATGCAATTTGAAACTTGAAAGGACAAGATGTAATTTTCCTAATTAAATGAGACAATTTATATTTTAAGAAAATCTCAAAAAATATATTTGTAATTCATCCCTTTAAAAAAAAAAAAATCCCATTCAAATTCATGATCCAAACCAAAGATGCCTTGGGCCCATTAGTTAAATTTTGTTTCTATATCAAATATCATTAATTTGCCGACCATATCAAAAGCGTCTGGGTGGTGTAGTCGGTTATCACGCTAGTCTCACACACTAGAGGTCCCCGGTTCGAACCCGGGCTCAGACAGTTTTATTTTCTATGGTTTTTTTTTTTTTTTTTTTTTTTAAACTTTTGTAAAATAAAATTACGTTTCTTTCCTTGTTAATGTTTCCGATCTTCATCAGAAACTCCTCGCTCCATTTGGTTTAAGTTTTTGAAATGTGCGTTATATTTTAAAAGATAAATTGTTAAAAAAAAAAAATTATTTAATTATGAATTTTAAAAATAATTTTTGAATGATTTGTAACTTTTATTTTTATTTTTTTAATTAAACGGATATATAAAAGAAAATATGATTGAGAGAATAAGAGAAGAGAAAGGAGAGAAGAAGAAGAATAAAATGATTGATTGATTTAGGCTTCGTTTGGGAAAGTCTTATCTAACTATTATGATCTAGGATAAAAAGTTTGTTTGAGTTGATATTTTTGATTTTGTGAGTGAAAAATTAAAATAATCATAATTTTAATTTAATATTTTATCTTATTAAATTTTTAATCTATTTTATCTTTTTATAATTAATTTAGTTAAAAAGTCTAAAAAACTCAAATATCAAATGAGGGCTATTAATAATAAAAAAAAGGAAAAAATAGTTTTGAGTTATATTTTAAGAATTTTATTAACCAATTTTTTAATTTTTTTTTTTTCTAAATCATATTTTAAAAACAAACCAAACATTAACCTAATTTTTTTCCTTTTTTTTTTAAAATAAAATTTTTATAAAATAAAAATACGTTTCTTTCCGTGTTAATGTTTCCGATCTTCATCAGAAACTCCTCATCTCTCTCTCTCTCTCATCAATCGTATATACTTCACCATTCTTGCAAACAATCAAAATTCACAAACAGTTTCAACTCTCTCTCGTCGATCTCTCTGTTCATTTTATCTTCGTCTCCTTCGTATTGGTTTTGCTTTCTAGGGTTTCGCACCGATTGGAAATGGATTGGGGGAACGTGACCGCAGAAGATCTGATCGAAGCCCTACGCGAAGTGGACTGGTCATCACCTCCTCGCCCTCTCTCTGAATTCTTCTCCAGATTCACTATCCCCCGATCCTCCTCCAAATGGAACAGTCGCCTCAAGTGCAATCTCTACTAGTACGATCTTTCTCAATTATATATATATATATCTTCGCATGCATATCTATTAATACAATTCTATTTTCATGCCCTGTTTGGTTGCTCAGAAATATTGTAGGAAACGACTCTATTTTGACCCCTTCTTTGGTTTCATAAACAAAATTTAACTAATCCAGGTTTGGTTGGATCTCAATCGACTCGAATTTTATTGGGTTTATTATAGGAAACAGAAAGTTTTTGAATTTCTATTTGGACCTTTATTTGATTCCAGAAACGTAATTTACCTAACCCAGGTTTGTGTGAAGCTCAATAGAGTCGATATTTTTGGTTTCTGAGGTAAGGCAACCTCAAGGTTTTATCATTATGTTCGAAACCTCCTAGGTGCAAACAATTTATTGGGGCAAGTCCATACGGGTCTTGGTCCCGGCTTTAGTTGCCCCTAGTGGACGGTGTGATTGGTCCCCAGATTAGTTGGTCGAATGGGTCAGATTACGGAGTATTAAAAAAAAAGATGTAAGGCTTAAATTTTTGTTCCTTCAAAATTTCATTGGTTTCTCGGCAACCAAATAGTACAGAGGGGTTTTGTAATCATAAGAGCTATATTTATTTTCTTTAAATTGTGTATTGTGATTGCTTTTTTGGTTTTGTAGCTATCGGACGAATTACTTCATGATGATTGTGCTCATTCTGGGTAAGCTGAGAGATGATTTGATTCCTTGTATATGCTATTCTAGATATGTTTCTTGTATTGATATTTGTTTGCATTGTAATTTGCAGGTTTGGGATTTCTGAGGAGGCCACTTGCTATTGTTGCTGCTGCATTGACAGCACTTACCATTGCTTTTCTAAATGACAGGTATGCTTGATTCATGTTGTATTATTATTTTTTTCTTTTTTTTTTCCCCCTTATTGAAAAGGTAATATAAATCATTAATTTAATACTAAAATAAAAAAAATGCTAAGAGGGGCGCAACCTTTGTACACGGGATATATACCAAGGAAAGAAAAAAAATCCCTGCAATATCACATTTGCAAAAGAAAGGTCACCTATAAAATCAATGAAGGCAAAACAAGAATCACAAAATTTCCCTTTGAGCCAAAAATGGAAGCTTCGTAAAAGAGCAGGTTTTAGACTGTACATTTCCAACTCCACCTCTTCAAAGGTCCTCCTATACTTGATTCACGTTGTATTATGCTGTTTTGTTTTTTCTTATTGATGGTATGGGTAACCAGAACTTGTACTAGTCTGTGATGTCAACATTTGGTTTGTAAGGAAACGTAAATTTGTTGTTATCATCTTGGCCTCGTTTGGGAAGTTGGCTATTTTAGTAGGCTATTTTAGTTTTTGGCTCTTTTAGTAGGCTAAAATTTTTGTGTTTGGGAGGATGGTTGGATTTTTTTGTAGTTGGATGTGATGTTTGTGAGAGAAAAAGTAAAATGATCATGAGTTTGATGTGACATTTTGTCTTATTGGCTATTTTATTATATTTTGTCTTTTTGTGGATTTCGACCAAAAAAAGTTAAAAACCCACTTACCAAACAGGGCTCTTGTATGCTTTAACATTTGTTTTCTCATATTTTTCAAATATTCACATGTTAGATGGTTAGATGTTGAGGGCTAGTTTATTCCTCAGACCGAATTGTCCAAGTTGACTTATTTAAGTTGCATACACTTTGATGTAATATATGTTCTGAGTTTGTTTCATATAATTAGAGCCTTACTGCTAGCACTTTTGTTATATACTTTCGAGTGCTAATTCATGCAGTTCGGTGGTTATCATAAGCTGAGAATATTTTCGATAGGTGATCCAAATAGAAGTAAGCCTTACGTCCTAATCAAGTGAGTCGGGTACGTGAATCATTTTTTGCCATTTTGCTCTGTCGGTGACTATATGACCATTTAAATAAATAAATTCATATACTTTTTTCCTACCACATTCCATGCCAGTTTAGGTCTCCCCCTAACATTTCTATTTATGGTGATCATGTCACGTCACTCTTTTTTATGGTTGTATCTACTAGTTTTCATTGTACCTGACCAAGCCGTCTCTAACTTGAATTTCATTGATGATGAAAAGATTTAAGAAAACATTTTTTTTTTCTTTCTTGGGTAAGGTGATTTATATAACAGCAAAACCAAACTTACAAGAGTTCAACTAGGGTAAACCCCAACAATTCTTACTACAAAAAAGAAATTAAAACCTATGAAACAAGCTGCTAGAAAAATTCCAATTGAGCATAACTTCTGTTAAATTGATTATCCACAACACCCCTCCAGGTAACTACTCTACTCTCAATATGTACAACAAAAACCATTGTGATTGTCTTAAGAGAATATGGGTTACACAAACAAATATCTTTCCAGCATTGCTGAGGTTTTGTTGTGCATACCATGCTAGTTATTTTGGTTACGTGACTACCTATCTATCAGTTAGTTTAGTCTAAATTCAAGAGTTTACTTTGTCATCCATAGCTGAACAGGATTCTGCATTTTTTCTTTTTATGTCACTCACATGGGCAAGTGCATACACATTCATGTATATTTAGTTGAACATTTACTTGCAGGTTTGGTTTAAGATATTCAAAGCAATTTCTTGAAGCAATTAGTTAATTAGTTTCTAAAAAAAGTTTTTATTTTACAAGTTTAGGAAACTAGAAAAAAATTGGCATGATTTGGTTGTCTTAGTTGCTAATATTGGCAGCAATTCTTGATTATCCATCTTTGACATTTTTCTTTATCATCTTCTTAGGTAAATGCATTTTGGCATGTATATGAATTGCCTAGTTATTTATTCAGTTTCTGCGGCGACTCAAATTTTGTTTACAGTTATGTATGTTGTGACTTGGTACTTCTCTAGTGCTAATAATTTTTAGTCCCTGGAAGAGGCTCATAGACTTTCACATGTGCATAAGTGACCACTATAATGCAACGAAGGGGAGTAGATGTTAAGTGACAGACTTTGAATTTATTGGTGTGCCCTTGCATGAAATCATGGTGTTTATGAGAGATTTATATTTGTTTTTTTTGAATTTTTAATTGTTAGAGAGTTGTCTCACATCACTTCTCGAAGTCTCCCAAGCTTGGTTCATATAGTTTAGACAAATCTTCACCCATTGCCTCCTGATTTTGGTTTGAATTTCTCTAAAACTTGTAACATGGTATCAGAGGTGGGTTTCTGGTGATCTTGTGGATCAAATTTCCACACGAAGTCTATTTTTCTTGTCTCGTTTATCTCTTTATCACACCTCCATGTGCAACCAGGCTGCACTTGCAAGAGTGTAAAGACCTATTCCACATCACTTCTCTAAATCATCCAAGCGTGGTGGGACGAGTCTCTAACAATTGGTTTTGGGTTTTTGTCTCGTTTCTCTTTTCGCCAATTGGATCTCTTCACCTAGTGCCAATTGGTTTTGGATTGGATGTCCAAATTCCAACAATAATTATGCAATTATTTTTATTGGTTTTTTTATTAATCAGTGATCAACTTTATACTGCTGCTTTGTAAATCTTTCTTTGTATTGGTCACTATACAAAGGAAATCCTGCTCATGTTGTGTAGTGGAAAAGGCCATACCAGGACCTGCTCCTTTTATGCAATAGTCGAGGTCTCTGACTTTTCATTTTATCATAGTTAAAATCCCGTGTTTTCCAGCATTCTTGCTAACTATTCGTGCTACAGCTTTGCAGGTACTTTTAGTGAAAAGGTAACAAGAACTGTAAGGCAGTTCTCTCCGCATTTAGCAGCAAAGATGAGGCCTCCTCTTACGTAAGTTTGTTGCCTTTTGTTGTGAATGCAAGCATGTGGTACTCCTGCTTGTCTAACTCTGTAAATTTTTCAGGCCTGTTCTTCGTGGTCGCCCATCGGCTAAAAGAGCCATTTACATATGTGGACGGCCTCGTTGGGTGTTTGTCTTGATATTCTCTATTGGTACGGAAAATTTCTTCAGCAATTCACTTTCAAAATTTAGTGATGTGCAACTTTATTGCAGAAATGTTTGTTAAAAATATTGTCTGATTAAGTCGTGTATTGTCTTTTTTCTATAGTGAGTTTCATCCTCTGGTTTGTTTCGTGTGGACTCTTAAGTGTCCTATGGGCATTGGCCATCGGCCTTCTTGGTATATTACTTCCTCCTTGTATGGTAATATTGTCAAGTTTGTTTCATTGTAATTTTGCATATTTTCTAGCTAATTTGTTCTCTTCCTCTCCTCTCAGCCACCATTCTCCATGCAAGCTTTAGAACACCTAATTTGAAAGCACGTTTGAACACATTCCGTGAGGAATTTCGTGCAGTTTGGCGCAACTATAGCGAGCTATAGCTTCCTTTATAGAGAATATTGAATGTGAGTTAATATTCACTTGATCCCTGTCTTTTATTTGAATATCAATAACCTTTGTAAGTTTCTGTGTCTACTTATTTTGTTGTTTGGCTTGTGATATGCTTTCTAGATCAACTTTTCAGTTGATGATGTGTTAATGATATTAAGTTTTTGGAGTGTCATATATTTGAGAATCTCCATTTGTTGAGAGATCAGTAGATTACATGGGTGCGTCACTCCTTTGAGATTTCTTCTTACAGTTAGCATATTCGCTACATTTTGACTTTTGTTTCAGAACACTTGTATTTCTTCTTCGGTGTAACATTCATTTAATTGAATGTATGGTATTTATATTTGTATAGTTAATTAATGATGTTAGTTGGCACCCTTCATCTTTTTTTTTTTTTTGTTCTTTTTTCTTGTGGCTTTGTGAAAGGGCATTGTTTCTTGTTTTATATGGGTGTATATGCATTTATATGTAGGGTTGCAAACGAGCTGAGCTCAAGCTCGGCTTGATAGGTAACTGGACTTAGCTACGCTCTTCTCGGCTCGTTTATATTAATGAAACTCGAGTTCAGCTCGGCTCGACTTGATAATATTTTTTAAAATATTATTTATATTATTTAAATAAAAAATATTTTTTACATTATTTAATATATAAATAATGTATTTATACTATTATTTATATATATATATATATATTTGTTATTTATATATTCAATAATATATTATTATATAATTTAAATAAAGATAAATGAGCCAAGCTTATTCGAGCTCAAGCTCGAGTACTGAACGAGTCTAATATTCGAGCTCGAGCTCGAGCTCGCCTCGTTTACTAAACGTGCCGAGCCGAGCCTGTTCACTTGGTTCATTTGCAGCCCTATTTATATGTGCTGATGTGCATGTGACAAATTAGGCGCTAGTGTCTGGCTTTGTCTTGTGAAACCTTGAGGTTTTGACATAACAACTGAGCATGATACATCTTTTCCCCATGTATAAAGCTTCATGATTTTTCTGCCCTTCGTTTAAATATTACATGTATATTGTATAATAGTGGCAACTAACTAAGCTCAGTGGCAACTAACTGAAGCTATATTTGGAGTAATGTGAATGATCAAAACTCCAGTGAGCTAAGCTCAGAGAGATTATTAAAAGCTCTATAGACAAAGAAAAACAGACTGACAAGGATATAGGCAGAAACCTCTTTGCAAGTACATTACTCCTCCCAACGGAAAAAGTTAAAGAGAGGAGAACTGAGAGATGAAGTGGATTGACTATGAAAGCTCCCAGAGAAATACGCTGGTACCTTTATGTCGAACTAAGGATGTTTTTCTATCTTTGATTGATTTGGATGGCAATCAATCTCCTCCTGATATATGTAGTTTCTAAGGATGTTTTTCCTTTTGTTGGGTTAGCTTGCTGAGAATTTGCTTTTTTGACTGTTATAGTATATATATATTTTAATATTACTGCTTTTACTTTGCTGATTGATTTTCTTGAACTTGGTATAATTTGCTATCATGCAATTTCCAAACACAAATTCTTGTGCATAGCATCTCTTAGGCTCCGTTTGGGAAGCAAGTTTGGGCTAAAATAGCCATATAGGACAAAATTGGCTATTTTAACCAGATAGAATAAAATGTTACATCCAACTCATAATCATTTTATTTCTTCTCTCACAAAAGTCAAAAAAACCAAAAAGCCTATCCCAAACGAGATTTTTTAGTTCAGGTTAACATAGCCAAAAAATCAAAAAGCCAACCCACATCTCAAACAAACTCTTATTTTCGTTCAGAAGTCAAGTCATTGCAATTTGCAACTGTCTCATTACAGTAATGCTTGTAAATTTGTTCATTTTCTTAGATTTCTCAGTACACCATCTTACTTTTAAGATTTAGATTAGCCTTGGTGTGTGGGCTTTGTGCATGTCATTCATTAAGTTCAGTTTACCATCCATCTCGGAAGCACGGACACTCCAAAATGGGTGTCCTGTTCTTGTCCGATACATCATCACTGTGTGGACACGTGTGTCCATGTGTAGGACCCGCCACATGGCATTTTTATTTTTTAAGTATTATTTTAATATTATATACAACAAATAAAAATATTTTTTTGGCTATATTCTCGCCATGTCTGTATTAAATTTTCTGTTTGCCAGAACTAAGAAGCTGGGATTTGAAAGCTCTAGAAGTTGGGACCTTACATATTTTGAGAGATATTTGATTTGAGACTTGGCTTTGTGGTGTTGGATATTACTTTTCTGAGTTTTTTTATTTTTTATCGAACCCAAGTTATTTTTTGATCAAATTTCTCAAATCTAAGTTGTTTTAAACTGATTTCCCAAGCTAGAGTTGTTTTTGAAGTCGTATTTTAAAAACACGATTTTGAATTTGAAGTTGTGTTTCCAATACACACGACTTTTAAAAAAAAAAGAAAAAAAAAGGTGAAAACGTGGGATCATCCCTTTTCTTCACACACTTAGTTATTTTTTTTACCTTGCATGTTTCTCTCAGCCAACAATGAAGTTGTGGGACTTTGTGTTTATAGTTTTTTTAAATTTGTGTAAACACGATTTCAAAGACAACCTGGGTTTGGGAAATAAGTTAAAAACAGCTGGGGTTTGGAAAATTTGATAAAAAATGACTTGGGTTTGGTAAAAAACTCTTACTTTTCTTATTTCTTAATATGGTTTTAACTTCTCTCTGCTTTTCCATTTAGGGGAGTCCTGTTTGTTCAGAAGCTAGTGCAGTATGTTCCTCTCTAATTTAGACTTTGCTGTTGCTGCTGCAGTGGAAACATTTTCTTCGGTTGTGGCATTGAATTCTAAGGTGACGATGCCAATCTTAATAGATCATGAATGGGTGTAAATTGTTTGAATCTCTTGGTTTATAGCTGAAACAAACTCTTGCCATTTATCATCCATATTAAGGAGAAATCTTTCAGAACTTTTAGATGCAGTTAGCTAAGAATGTTTGTATAATTCCCGGGCCTGCATTAGAGACCGGCACTTTTAAGTCTTGAAGAATTCCTGTATTACTTTTCAAAGCATTAGTTGTTTGTTGATCACTTCTGTTTTTGGTTTTTTTTGGGTCATTGGTCTTGTTATTACATTTATGACTGTGTTACTGCAAATGGTGCTACAATATTTGTGGAATTAGACTTTTAAAGGCTTGACATTCCATGGCCTAGTGGGTCGTTCTTGGAGCTCTTGGTTGCAGTTGGGTTGGTCTTAGAATGAGATACCAGAGGGAAGAGGGATTCTCTTTACACCTAAAAAATCATTAAGTATTCTCAATTACTGAGTACATTTTGTTCAATGATTTAAAATTTTATATAATTCTCACTACACCCTATTATTTTTCTCAAATTACCTTCGAGGTAAACTCAAATAGTAAATAATAAACAAATTAAAAAAATTAAAGACAGACTCCATAATCAGAGACTATCGACAAGCTTCTCATCCTTCACTTCGGTCGATCTTTCAATCCCTTGTCTCCAGCTTGACGACATCATGCGTCTAGGGTTTTCCTTTCTCTCTTTTTTGTTGTTTAATTTTTTTTTTGGAGATAAATAATGCCTTATATGTTGATGGAAGACTTAATTCGAATTGTAAAAGCACCCGATAAAAAAAAAAAGTTCAATTTTGTTAATATCTCAAAATTCTCATCTAACCATGAAGTAATATATTTTGATTCTATAAATCAAAACTTAAAAAAAAATTAAAACTACTTTGAACATTGCTAAAATGACTAATCACTTGTATACTTTGCATAGCATATTGCCTTGTATCTCGTTATTCTTTTGCTGTTTTGCTATTTCAATTTGTTGATTACAATGTGTTTGATAAAATGCTTGAATGGGAAGCGTTTTCCTATCTTGTTTGGCTAACCTCTTTTATTGAATTTTTTTAAATATTGTTTTACAAATATTATACTTTTTAAGTGTATGTGCATATAATGATGAGTTTTAATAGAATAAATTAGAGTTTTGGAAGAAGAAGAAGAAGAAGAAGAAGAAGAAATAACTTTGATCTTTTGGAGAAGAAGATACATAGATTTGAATAGAAATAATTGATTACGGTGTACCATGAGAAGAATTTTTTTTTTTTTAGAGTTTAATATGTATTGTTCTTATTAATAAATTTATATTAAGATATAATATGAATTAAAATTTATGAATTTAAATTTGACATACTGAGATATATTTTAGATTCAAATAGAATCTTCCCAGAGGGAAGGTTGATGACATTGGGCCCATTGCCCGAGCTAGTCTTGTAATTGAATTTGAGAGAGCTGTTGAAAATATTTAATGGCTAATGCTTCATTTATATAGGGGTAAATGTTTATTTACTTGTGATTTACTCCTTTCATTTGGAAATAGTCACATGCTTACGTGCTCATTTCCAACTATCACAAGAGTAACCAAACATGGACTAAAGCACAAAGGAGTTGAAAGTAATTATTTTTTAAAAAAATAGAAAAATACTTGTAATATATACAATGAGATTACGTATGTATAAAGATATTTTAGCTTTTTAGCTCAAGTCGTTAACAAGTGTGATGGGGTATTTTAGTTTACAACTTATAAGGAGTTATGGGTTTATTTTTAAAAGGCGAATTATATTAATGGTCTCTATAGTTTGAATTTTGTGTCATTTTAATTTTTAATTTTTTTAATTGTGATATATTTGATCTTAAATTTTAAATTTTGTTTTAAATAAGGACAATTAAAGATATTATTGCTCAATTTTAAATATAAAATCGTTAATTTTTTAAAATATAAACTAATTTGATAAAAATAAATGTCAAAAAATATTTTTGAATTTTTAAAAATTATTTCCACTCATTGAAGATAAAATTATGTAAAATTAATAAATCTTTTAGACATTTATTTTTTTATTAAATTAATTTTTATTATGTGTTTGGATGATGATCATATAATGGGTGGTTGTTTTTATTTTCATTAAATTAGTAACTATTTTTTCAAAAGTCAAATATGACGACAACTTTAATATCATTATTAAACCAATTCATTAAATTAAAAAATCTAAAACTAAAAACATTTCATATATTAAATATATCGATTACACATTAAAAGCCAAACAATCACCCATTACATAATCATTATCTAAACATATAGTAAAAATTAATTTGGTAAAAAAAAATGTCTAAAAGATTTATCAATTTTATATAATTTTATCTTTGGTGGGTGGAAATTATTTTTAAAATTCAAAAATATTTTTTTGACATGTATTTTTGTCAAATTAGTTTATATTTTATCAAATTGATGACTTTACCCTTGAAATTGAGTAATGATATATTCAATTGTCCTTATTTTGAACAAGATTCAAAATTCAGGATAAAATGTGTCACAATTAAAAAATCATGGGTCAAAGTGACACGAGTTCCAAACTATAGGGACTGTTAGTATAATTTACCCATTTTTAAATAGGAAGAGGGTTAGGTTAATCCACAAGAGTAAAGTGAAAATTTTCTATATGTATATTATGTTTTTATCACCAAAATAATCTATGATATACTTGTACTTAGGGTTATTCATTGTTGGATTAGGGTTGAAAGCTTTGTTTGTAAATTGAATTTGTGAAGCAAAATGAAAATGTAAGGGAAGTTAAATTATCATGTATATTTATTTTTATGGCCAATTGAACAAAAACTAGATATTTTGACTGATATTTATTCACTTGATATTTTCCTTAGCCTAGCCAAGAGAGATGGGACAAATTAGGATATTTTGTTTTGTTCCGTTTTATTTTATTTTTTACAAATTTAAGATTTAAGCTGAGCAAGAAAAGAGTAGTTTGGAATATGCCCTTGGAGGTGTTATATTCTTTGAGATCTTTAGTTATGATTTATTGTAGTGTTAGTTACGATTTCATGATAATTTGATTATACACATTATGATTTTAGTTATGACTCATTATAACGTTAGTTTTGACATTATTTTAAAAATTCTTTAATTATACTTTATGTAATATTTAATTATAATCTTTTTTTTTTATAATTATAACTTATAAAATTAAATTATAATATTTGTAATAATTAATTTCATAAATATCATAATTTCATGTACCATAACATTACCTGGAAATAAGGGAATAACACCAACTAATATAGTGAGAAGGAGCTGTCAAGATTATATGTGACTAGGACACAAAAGCAAAGTTTGGTGATGGGGTGCCGTGTCCGTGTAGCTCGACCCAAATGCCTGCCTATACTTCTTGTTGCCACTTATCAATAGCCAGCTGTGCTTCTTCAGCTCCGCTAAAAAGGGAATTGTTTGGATCCTTTGGAGATGATCTCACATTTTTAAAGTGATTTTGACTCTTTATATATATATATGTGAAGTCTATTTATATATGTGTGAGATTTATATTTTAAATGGTTTAAATTTGTAAGAGTCTTGTAAAAATTTTATGGGAGTAAGAGTCTCAATCATTATTCCTGCTAAAAAATAGGAGTTGTGTTTTAAAAGTTAACAGTACCCTCATATGTTTATGTAGTTTTACTTTTAGTCTTATTTTTAATTGTGATAATCAATTCCTTACATTTTAAGTACTTGTTGGTCCATTTACTGTTAATAAGACTGACAAAACTTCACATATGAAGTAAAAGTGACATTTTTTCATCTCATTAGTATTTCTATACTTTTATTAAAATTGCATTTTAATTCTTGCATTTTACAAAAATCTTATTTTAGTCCTTTCACTTTTATTTTTGTCAACTTTATTAACTGTAGATGGGAAGGGTAACATGTAATTTTACTTCAATTTTAAATGATTGACTTTTACAAATAAAAATGAATGAATCAAAATGAGATTATGATAAAAATATAAAAATGTACCTATGTCCCTAAGAAACACTGGGCGCATGTACGGGAGCTAAATATCGGACGTTACCCGTACTCCTTGTATCCAGGTTGCACTATGCTCCAATCGACCTGAGAACACAATGAAGGTGAGCTATTCGGCGGTGTGCTGCTAGAAAACCTTTTCGACGATCAAGTTAGCACACTTAGGGAGAGAGAGAGAAGGAGGGAGACAAAGTGGTAGGTGAGTTCTGATTAGAGGATGTTCCAGACCTGAGTATGGGGGTGCAGCACCGTTTATATAGCTTCTGCGCGCGCTTCTGCGTCCATTCCCCTCCGGACGCGTGAACCTGCTCTCCTCTCCCATTTCCCCACGTGTCAACGCAAATACAGCTAAACGCTACGTGTCCGGTTTCTTTAATAACCTCACATCGTGGCTCAACCGAGCTCCGTAGTTACAACCGAGCATGAGCTCGGTCCAAGCCGTTGAAGGACTAATCCAATCTGATTCCGAAGAGTGCAAATCTCCCCTGGACCGACAATCCACAATCGTTCTAACTCGACTGGACTAAGGCCTCGGTCAAGCGCGCACTCAATGTTTAACCGAGCAGAGGGCATCGACTTCGGTCCAAACCAACTCGGCCCAATATTCAATCGTAAACCTCCCTCTCAATTGCCCCTTAATTCCATCCACGCCAGCTTGACCGGGATTAACTTCTCTAGCCGAGGTCATCTATCCACTCTGTCATCCATCTTCATTCATTCGCCGAGCTAACTTTGATGCTTGGCCTCATGACTTGCTTGGTTAATGCTTCGACTTTTCTGCCTGTCCTTTCAAGACTGTCACCGGTTTTATCACAGACACGTGTCCTCCGTTCATTGGCCTCAAGCAGCCAACCCAGCTGCCCCACGCCGTCTCTTCAGTTTCAAATTTTTGCGCCTCCTCTCCCCTTATACACATACGCCGTATGCCCCTTTGCATTTCTTTTTATACTGCTCATTTCCTCTCTCAGACGACCAAAAGATCTTGAGCTACAGTGCGACCACCCCCATTTTCTGTATTTTTAGCCCACATCGAAGCATTTCTCTGGTGGACTTTGCCTCGTCGTTGTCACGTAGAAGCATTTTTCCGTCTGGAACTCCAATTTTCGCCCCAACCCGTAAGTACATCAAACTCCCTCTGTTGTTCTTAACTGTTCTTCATTTTTTTAGGCTTGTCGTGTTCTCAAACTCGACTCCCATAGATGAGTCTAGGGCGTGATAATCAGTAGGCCCCGTGTCTTCAAATGTAGGTAGGCTAGGGCTCTTTTCCATTGTGATTACAAAAGCTGTCATCGCCTCCCACTTGTCCTCGACACTGTTCATCATCATTTTGTGATGAACACGTGAGAATCTGGGACCGACTAGGCTACAAACATTCATTTGATCCAAAATCACAAGTGAATCGAGCAAGTATCTTGTTTATAAAACTTTTAGTGAAAACCGAGCTAGTAAAGCATTAGGTCGCTCGATCGGGCTAATATCTGGTTCGCTCGAGTGACCGAGTTGTCCAGTTACCCAACGGGATCGAGGCGCTCTTGTGCTCAGAGTGACCGAGCTAAAGTCGAGCTCGTTTGCGCACCCGCGTTATCACTTACACTTGGTTTTTAACTGCAGAGTCCTGGGGGACAAGGCACACCAACACAAGGGCTCTCAAAAATCGAGCAGCCACCGTGCAATACTTTGCCAATTTAACACTGTCGTGCTGAACAAGCCAGCCTTCAATAGGGCACTACCGCTTTCTAGTTAATACACTAGGCGCGTTGACCGCGTTCTGAGAAGAATACAACATCCCAATCGATGTGCATTTGGAGTTCGGTGAGGAGGACATAAATCCATGGGGTAGGCTAGACTCTTGCCTCTTCACCGTGCTGAGCATAGTAGAAGAGGGACTACGATTCCCTATGCAACCCTTGATTTGCGAGTTCTTGAGAAAAACCGAGCTCGCTCTAACACAAGTATTCACCAACACCTTCAGAATTATAAACGGTGTAGCCGAGTTGAACCACCGGCTTGGTTTAAATCCGGGCCTGGCCGAGATCTTACGTCAGTACACGCTCAGTCGAACAAAAGACGGTTTCAATTATTATTTGAAAATACGATCGGCAGGGAACGGTTAGTGATCGGCACGCCAGACAAGGACATGCACGATGATGATTTCTTCTAGGTGTCCGGTAACTATGAAACGGTTGACGTACTCGGTTGGTACATCAGTAAGAACTTTGGTTCTTCTAGTAAGCCCATCTGTTTTGACTGATTTATTTCGTCAATATTAATTGTGCCGAGCTAATTGTCTTCATTTTGCAGTTATCGAAGAATTACAAGCCAACTACCAATATCCGAACGAAGAGTCAATCAGGGCCGTGTTGAGATACCAGCACCGAGATTGCCATGAGCTTCTCGGTTACGTCACAACTTATCGTTATTCAGCTCCACGCAAGAGTAAGGTTACAGATTTTCTCCAGACTCCTTCTTCTCCGCTTGACCCAACTTTGCCAGATGTGCCCTTAATCAGATTAACTGAGGAAGAAGATATGGCAAAGAGGAGCCATATTAAGAATCTAATCACCACCACTTCTGCTGAGCTACCGAGCGTGCCACCTCTTGCTCCTGCTGTCGGCCAGAGCTTAGGAACCATGATAGCCCTGGCCTCCACGATGTTCCACCTTCTAATTCTTGCCGTGCTGGCAAGCGGGCCCGGTCAGCTGATCCATTTGCCGCTCATGGCTGAGCTAAGCACTCAGCAGCCAATGCAAGATGCCGAGCACACTCCTCCATAGAAGCCGGAGTTTAAACACTAGGGTAAAGAGATCCCGGTCATCGCATCTATCAAGGGAGACAAAGAACACCTCTTGGCTTTTGATTTATCAAAGGCGTTGCTACTGCTGAGTGACGTGACCGGGAGTGATTATGTTCCCGACACCCGGCTCGTGAAATCATCAATCAAGTCCATGACTAGGGTATGATTCAGAATTTACTTCTCTGTTTGGTATACTCATTTACTTGGGCTAATTTCCTTCTTACTTCTTGCAGGCCATCCAAAAACAACATCTCGTCATGGACCGTATTGTCAATTTACGCCACAAAGTGACTGAGCTGAATAACACCGGCAAGAACATCTCGGTTGAGCTTAGCCGAGCTAAGGTCTCCCTTAAGATTGCTAACGCTGACAATGCCAGGCTTCTCGGCCAGCTTGGTAGGGCTGAACAAGAGAGGGACGCTTTGAAGGCCGAGCTAGAGGGGAAAAGAAAGTAAGGCAGGATACCGTGGATGAGGCCAACAACCTCAGCTTCAAGGAGGTTGAAGATAACTACATCAAGCAAGTTGAAGCTACCAAGGACATCTACTTCAAGTCTGGTTGGAAGGCTGCTTGTGAAAAATTTAGCCAAGGATCTGAAACTAAGGTGTTCATCTCTCCTCCCTCTGCCTTATTACCTATCTACATGATTTCTTATGCCAATGAAGTCTTCAACTCTTTGCAAGAGGAGGTCGAAGAAGAAGCCGATGATGAGGCTGGCTAGAAGGAGACCGACAACAAAGAAAAAACAGCCGTAGTCGACCTGGAGGCCACTACAGAGGGAGCCGGGGATGAATTCGCCGACCTCTCCCCCCTATCTTAGTCATGAATTCTCCATCATTTGACTTTAAAATTTTGTAACCGGGTTACAAGCCCCGCCTCTTGTATTGAAATTCTCAATTAATGAAAGTTTGTCCAATTTATCACTTGTATTCTAGCAATATGTATTGTGTTTCTTCCTTGCAACCGTGTAACATATACCAGACAAGCGTTCATTAAATCAACCAGGCGAATCATCTTGGTCAAACTAAAGTTGAACAAAACGGCAACATACTTAAATATTGCATTAACTTTATTGGCCGAGCAAAAATCATCTCGGTTAGAAGCTTAGAGTTGGACAAGTCATCAACTCCATTGGCCGAGCAAAATCATCTTGGTAGAAGCTTGGGGTTGAACAAGTCATCAACTCCATTGGCCGAGCAAAATCATTTCATCTTTAATCTTGGAGTTGAACAAGTCATCAACTCTATTAGCCGAGCAAAATCATCTTGGCTTAAATCTTGGAGTTAAACAATTCCTTAACTCCATTGGCCGAGCAAAATCATCTCGGCTTCAATCTTGGAGTTGAACAATTCCTCAACTCCATTGGCTGAGCAAAATCATCTCGGCTTCATTCTTGGAGTTGGACAATTTCTCAACTCCATTGGTCGAGCAAAATCATCTCGGCTTCAATCTTGGAGTTGGACAATTCCTCAACTCTATTGGCCGAGCAAAATCATCTTGGCTTCAATCTTGGAGTTGAACAATTCCTCAACTCCATTGGCCGAGCAAAATTATCTTGGTTAAATCTTGTAGTTGAACAAGTCATTAACTCTATTGGCCGAGCAAAATCATCTCGGCTATAATCTTGGAGCTGAACAATTCATCAACTCCATTGGCCAAGAAAAATCATCTCGGCTAAAATCTTGGAGTTAAACAACTCATTAACTCTATTGGCCGGGCGAATCACCTCGACTGGGGGGGGGCAGTTGCCCCTTGTTTATTGTAATTCGCTAAGCACAACAAATTGGCTATGTATAGTAATCCATTACTTCCAAGAATTCACATTGTAACATAAACGAATACATTGGTAAATTTTTTTTGGGGGGGAGGGGGGGGGGGAAATGCTTGCCCCTTATAAAAAAAATTACATTCAAAGATTGAAACTAAAATTAATATAACTTCAGATTTGCTCCGTTCCATGGTCGGGGTATGGATTTGCCATCAAAATCTTCTAGATGGTATACCCCTTTGCCAGTTAGACCGGTTATCTTGTAAGGCCCTTCCCAATTTGCCCCTAGCTTCCTTTTGCTCGGCACAAGAGTGTTGCCCATTACCTTCCTTAAGACCCAATCGCTGACTTTAAACTGTTTGGGGTGAATTGTTTTGTTATACTTTCGGGACAGTTCTTGTTGATACGTTGCGACATGGATCAGGGCCCTTTCTCGGCGTTCTTCTGCAAGTTCCAATTCTAAGCAATGGCTTCGGCGTTTAAGTCGAGCTTAAAACTTTTGCTGCGGATGGTAGGCATTCCGATCTCCAACGGGATGACTACTTCCATGCCATATGCCAAGGCGAAAGGTGTTTCTCCGGTTGAGCGTCTTGGTGTTGTTCGGTAAACCCAGAGAATACTTGGAAGTTCTTCGGCCCACTTCTCTTTGGCTTTCTCTAACCTTTTCTTCAGCCCATCTAGAATAGTTTTGTTTGATGCTTCGGCTTGGCTGTTGGACTAAAGATAGGCCGGTGTAGAGTTGTAGAATTCTATCTTTTGTTTCTCACAAAATCCTCTGAGCAGCCGCCTGTCAAATTGGGTGCCATTGTCGAAGATTAAAGCCTTGGGGACTCTAAACCGTGTTATTACATTCTGCCAGAAAAACTTCTTTACATCCTTTTCTTTGATTGTCGCCAAGGGCTCGGCTTCCACCCATTTGGTGAAGCAGTCTGTTGCTGTTATGAAGAATTTGCGGTTGCCCGGCGCGGTCGGGAGTGGTCCCACTATGTCAAGCCCCTCACATCGTGAAAGGCCAAGGACTTGTGAGATGAAGGAGCTCTCTAGCCGGCTGGTGAATTTGGTGGGCGAACTTCTAGTATTTTTTGCATTTTCTCACATATTTCTGTGTATTCACTTGCATGCACGACCACCAGTACCCCTGCGAAATAGCGCGGTAGGCTAAAGATTTTCCGTCGATGTGGCTTCCACACATGCCTTCGTGAATTTCGTAAAGGAAAGCTTCGACTCTGTTTGGGTGAACACACTTGAGGTATGGACTAGTGAAGGATTTCTTGTACAAAGTGCCAGGTGGAGAGAGCCAAAACCACTCAGACTTCACTCGGACTTTGTGTGCTTCTTTCTTGTCGACCAGCAAGATTCTTTCTTTGAGGAAAAGGACGATGGGGTCCGTCCAAGAGGGACCTAGCTCGGTGTAGAGAACTTCCGTCTGCTTTGAGTCTTCAATGCTAGGCCTGGGGAGGAATTCAATCAGAAGAGGGCAGGGGGCTGATTTGTCAGCCACGGAAGCGAGACCGACCAACTCGTCGGCCCAGTCGTTATCTTTTCGGCTAATTTGTTGGACTCTAATGGCTTGGAACTTCTTGATTTGATCTCTAACCAACGTTTGGTACTTGGCCATTTTATCATCTTTGGCTTCGTATTCCCCAGATACTTGGTTTACAACGAGTTGAGAGTCACTGTAGACCATCAGCTCGGATGCTTGCATTCGGAGTGCACTTTTCAGACCGGCTAGGAACGCTTCGTACTCAGCCTCGTTGTTTGATGCTAGAAATCCTAGCGTGATGGAATGTTAATGGTCAACCCATCTGGGGAGATTAGAACTACCCCCAGTCTAGCTTCGTGCCTGTTTGAGGCGCCATCGACAAAGAGTTTCCACATTTCGTTGATGAAAAGCTTCCAATACTCTGCGGGGTCGTGGGATGTGCGAAGTTTTATGAGATCAAAGTTGCTCGGCTACATCAGCAGTAAGCTTACCGTTGACGGTTGCACCAAACATGTCTTCATCTCCCCTCAGCGATGCGGTGTTAGATCTAACAGGTTGTCCTGTTATTTCCAAATCCAATGGTGCATTGCAAGGTGAAAGTGGGCCTTTGAGTGATGAGTCTATAGACGGGTGAGCAACTTTCGCGTCGCCTTCAACATTTGATTGCATGAGGGGTTGTGCAATTTCTGTCGGGCTAACCATTGAAAGTTTGGTTGCGTCGGTAAGATCCACTGGGCAAACTAGATGAACTCCGGGAGAGAATTCCGCAATAAAGTTGGCCAAGGCTTGGGCTTTGATTGCAGTTCGGGGCTGAAACCTAACGTTGAATTGCCCCAACTCAACTGCCCATTTCAGAATTCGGCCGAAAAAGTCTGCCCGCTCAAACAAGGCTTTCAAGGGGAACTCGGGTAGTACCACGATAGTGTGAGCATGGAAGTAGTGTGCCAATTTCCTTGAGGCCATCATTAGCGCCAATGCAAGCTTCTCCAGCGGCAAATATCTCGATTCCGTCGGGAGCAAGGTTTTGCTCACGTTGAAGATCAGTGGATGTTGGATGCCTTCTGCTCGAACAAGCACCGCACTCACAGCATGTTGAGAGATAGCCAGATAAAGATAGAGTTCTTCGCCGTGTTTCGGCGTGACCAAGAGTGGAGCAGATGATAGGTATGTCTTCAGCTCGACTAAGGCTCTGTTGCATTCTTCGTCCCATGAGAACTTGGACTTCAAGGCTCGGAAGAAAGGTCAGCAGCGATCTGATGACCGGCTTATAAATCGGTTAAGTGCGGATGCCATTCCAACAAGATGTTGCACGTCCTTTGCCGAGTTGGATTGCTTCAATTCCTGTATGGCCTTGATTTGAGAGGGGTCCACCTCAATGCCACGGTTAGTGACTAGAAAGCCCAAGAATTTCCTTGACCCACGCCAAAGGCGCATTTTGACGCATTCAGATGCAACTTATGTTGTTTAAGAATGGCGAACATCTTCGCCAAGTCAGACAGGTGGTCAGCCTCGCGTTTGCTCTTCACGACCATGTCATCGATATATGCTTCTATTGTTCGGCCGAACAAGGGAGCAAACATCTTTGTGATCATCTTTTGAAAGGTTGCCGTAGCGTTCTTCAACCCAAAGGGCATAACTCGATAGCAGATTAGCCCCCTTGGGGTGGTGAAAGAAGTAACTTCCCAGTCTGGCTCATGCATGGCGATCTGATAATAACCACGGTAAGCGTCAAAAAAGCTGAGTTGGTTGTGGCTGCCTGTAAGGTCCACCAATTGGTCGATTCAGGACAAGAGTAAACTATCTTTAGGGCAAGCGCAGTTGACCGTCTTGTAGTCAACACAAACTCACCATTTGCCGTTTTTCTTCGGTACCACGACCGTGTTGGAAACCCACCGAGGGTAGTGCACTTCTTAGATTGCCCTTGCTTCAAGCAAGTTTTTGACCTCTTCTACCACAACCTCGACGTCATGAAACGCTGATCTCCGCATTCTTTGAATGACAGGTCGGACATCTGGAAAGATATTGAGTTGGTGGCAAATAAATTTGGATTGACGGCAAGCATGTCATAAGGCGTCCATGCAAACACTTTAATATTCGCCACCAAAAACTCCACCATCTCCAACTGTTCCTGGGCAGTCCGGCTGGATTCTAACAGAAAGAACTTCTCAGGATTAGCTTCATCGATTTTCACCTCCGCCAAGTCTTCAACAGCCTTTTCTTCGACCTTGGTACCCACATCGTCCAGGACGTTCTGATCCTTCGATTGTTCAATTATTTGAAGAATCCTTTGGTTGCACAGCTCCCATTTAAGGCCACAAAACACTACTTGGCCATGACTTGATCGCCCCAGATTTCTTCAATCATCCCCGCAGCCGAGGGAAATCTCTTGATTTGGTGGTAAGTCGAAGCCATCGCTTGTATGGCATGAAGCCATCCTCGGCCTAAGATCAAGTTGTATGTGGAAGGCACCTTCAATACCCAGAACTCCACTTATTTGATCATGGACCCTGCTTTGATTGGCAAGATGATCTTTTCCATGGGCCATTCCGGTTGCGAATTGAAGCCTACCAATGGCGAGGTCGCAGAGGCCAAGTCTCTATCATTCAGCTTAAGTTGCTTAAAGGCGTCGTAATACATTATTTCAACCGAGCAACCCTGGTCAATCAGAATGCGCCTCACCTCAAAATCCTTGATGCGAAGGGTGACCACTAGCGCGTCATTGTGTGGCATTTAAATTCTTTTAAGATCCCGACTTGAAAAGCTGAGCACATCTTTCATCTCGGTTTTGCCTTTCTTGACCGCAGACCGGACAGACAGGACTTCCCTTATATGCTCTGCTTTTTGGATTATCCCTCGGAGCTTGCATACCCATGCTAGCTCGACGATGCTGTGGATCAGGCCCTATGGGGGCACTTTTGGGACGACCAAACCATTCGGCTCAACCAGGGCGT
This sequence comes from Camellia japonica, assembly GCA_030407325.1. Classification (NCBI taxonomy): domain Eukaryota; kingdom Viridiplantae; phylum Streptophyta; class Magnoliopsida; order Ericales; family Theaceae; genus Camellia; species Camellia japonica. The sequence goes on from JAPPVO010000017.1 coordinate 50,827,691, forward strand.
GGGGTGCAGCCATGACACCTCTGTCAATGTAACGATCCAAGAGTCCGGCGGCTACTAATTCCTCCAAATGCTATTTTAGAGGCAGACAGTCCTCGGTATGGTGCCCTCGCTCGCCATGAAAGATGCAATGATACCATGGATTTAAGCCTTTTTGTGAGTCGCCCAACTTAGCCGGAAACCGGACGTAGACCTCGTTGCGGATTTCGCTAAGAATGCGGTAGATTGGGATCTTGAAAACAATGGTGATGCCTGTCCAGGCGTTCAACTTTCTCTCCGCTTCTGCCGCGGCGTTACGAGGGTAATTAGCTCAGTCGGAGCGGTGACCCTTACCTCGGTTGCTGCGGTCTGAACCGTGGTTTGACTCTCTTGCGCAGTCACTTGGACAGTTTACCTCCTGTCCGACCGTGTGAACCTTTCCAGCCACCCTTTTGTCCGTTGCCACTGGATTCGCCTTCACGGTGGCCACGATAGCATCATCCTCTACGCGGATGTGTTCGTTGATGCACTGCATTAATAGTTCCATGGTCGCCGGTTGGTTCATGGTGAGCAAGTCCCTCAGTCTATGTTCGACCAGGAGACCGTGCTTGTATTGGGTGATTGCCAAGTTGATCGGGCAATCAAGGATTTCGTTAAAGGTTTCCCAATATTTGGCATTGTATGCTTTGAGGGAGTCGCTTAGTTCCATCTTGACGCTTAGAAGGTGGTTAACTTCTTTCAGCATTTTGGTGTTGGTCTTGAATCGGGTCACAAATGCTTCCACCAACTGCTGCCACATTTCGATACTTTCCTTCAGTAGCCTCTAGAACCATTTTAGGCCCAACTCGCCCAAACTTGATGGGAAAATAAGGCACATGAGAGCGTTGTTACGCCTATATTCATCCATAACGTGCCGGAAGTGGCTTACGTGCATGTATGGATCGATTTTTCCGTCGTAAAGTGTAAACTTAGGCTGGTGAAAGCCCACAGGGAGTGGTGTGGTCTTGATCTCAAAAGAGAAGGGGGTAGCGGTCAGTTGTGCCAAGTCTCTGTCTAAAGGGACATGCATAGTTGGGCGTAGTGGCGGCATTGCGACTTCTTCACTGGCACAACCTTTGTAGGAAAGCCGTTGCAATGCTGGCATCCTCTGCGCCTCTCGTTGGTGCGCTCGTTCTTCTAAGACGTCCCTCAAGTCCTCCGAACGAGCGGAGTACGAATATCTCGATGTCGTCGATGGACGTGAGGGACGGTAACTGCTATCTTGCGTGCAAGACTTCTCTGTTGGCGGGTCAGAGTCACCAACCCCATTACTTCGGGTGATAGAGAGGGATGGTGTCCGCCTCTGGTTTTGGCTGCTTGAGCGATGGGGCTGGGTGCGCTCACTGTGGTTACCCACTCCAGCAACACCCTTCCCTTTGACCTGCTGCTTTAGTGCTTTCATCTCCGCCGCTATCCTTCTAATGATGGCGTTTTGATCTTTTAGCTTATGCTCCAGGCGCTGAGCGTGCGATTCTTTTCACCACCGATGCCCATCGGGGCTTCGTGAGTGGTTAGTGCTCTTTGTGCGCTTGTTTCGCGCATCTTTGAGGAGCCCTCTAGGAGAGGTCTCCAGACCAGCCATGGTAAGGATGCGGGAAGACCATTTCTTCTTCGAACGGACTCCTGAACGATACCGTCGATGGCGGATAGCGGGACGTCATCGTTGTTCGCCATGGAAGATGATCGGAAGAGCTTGGAAGATAAGGTTTGGTCTGAAAATCGTTCCCACAGATGGTGCCAATTGTACGACAGCCAAATATCCGACGTTACCCGTACTTCTTGTGTCCAAGCTGCGCTATGCTTTGATCAACCTGAGAACACAATGAAGGTGAGCTACTCGACGGTGTGCTGCCGGAAAACCCCTCTGACGATCAAGTTAGCACACTTTGGGAAAGAGAGAGAAGAAGGGAGATAAAGTGGTAGGTGAGTTCTGATTAGAGGATGTTCCAGACCTAAGTATGGGGGCGCAGCACCGTTTATATAGCTTCTGCGCACGCTTCTGCGTCCATTCTTCTCTGGACACGTGGACCTGCTCTCCTCTCCCATTTCCTCACGTGTCAGCGCAAATACAACTAAACACCACCTAACGAAACCGCCAAACGGCTTTGGCGCGCACGGATAGCGCAATTCCCCTCCTGCAGTCTTATGGCGCCGCATAGTTCTCTTAACCGAGCTACGCTTAATGCGGCGCCACGCCATCTCTCAACAACCGTGCTACTTGTCCGGTTTCTTTGATAACCTCACATCGTGGCTCAACCGAGCTCCGTAGTCACAACCAAGAATGAGCTCGGTCCAAGTCGTTGAAGGACTAGTCCAATCCGATTCTAAAGAGTGCAAATCTCCATCGGACTGGCAATCCACAATCATTCTAACTCGACCGGACTAAGACTTCGGTCAAGCGCGCACTCAATGTTTGACTAAGCATATGGCATCGACTCCGGTCCAAACCAACTCGGCCTAATATTCAGTCGTAAACCTCTCTCTAAGCATACATAATATGTTTGGCATCGACTTAAAATCCATTTAAAAAATGATTTATAAACATAATTTGTTATATAAATATGTTTAGAATGATGAGGTAAGAGTAGTTTTGTAATTATAAGTTACAGTAATTGATGTTTGGGTGAATTATGGTCATGGTCCCTCAACTTTGACACTTGTTTTATTTTAGTTCCTATAGTTCTAATTGTGCCAATTAAGTCCCTCAAGATTTAATTCCAAATCAATTTAGTCCTTGAAAGAAATATAGAAATAAACTATAAACCCAAAAATTTTATTAATTATTATAAGGCTCTATTTCGCTTATAAAATCCCTATAATTTATAAAACCACTGTAAAATTGTGTGTGTTTAAAATTTGTATCAAATCCCAAATTTTTAGCTTTACCAATATAATTATATGAGTATTCAGTATATTGAAGATGTTGAATCAGATAATTTAAATACTAGTACTGCACAACAAATAATAATTGAATAAAATAATAATATAATCAGGTTATTAAAAGAATTTAACAAAAATCTTAAAGAAAATCAACTAAAAATTATACACGAAATTCAACATTTACTATTAGATAAAAGTAAACATCTAGTTATTGTTGAAAATAAGCAAGCAAAAATCACAAATAATTATTTTTATTCTTAAGGGAAACTCTAAAGGAATCTTTTGAATTAATATCACTAGAAAAATGATAAAATAGCATGTGATAAAATCTATACTATATATTAAGTAAAATGGGATTTTTAACTTCAAGCCTTGTGTGAGTTTCAATCTCCCAATCTAATTTTTTTGATTTTTTGATTTAAAAAAAAAAAAAACCTTAGCATTTATTAACTTCTTCCAACCCCCAAGTCTTACCCTCATAATAACACTTTAATGCATTAAGAAAAAGTATAAAAAAATTCTTTGAAATCCAACACATATGAATTCCTTGAAAAGTCCTAACACATATGATTATTATCCTTCATAATAGCACTTTAATACATTAAGAACAAGCATAAAAAAAATTTCTTGAAAAGTCCAACATATATGATTATTATTAAAATATTAAACTTTAATATAATATAATAAAAAAAAGAAGACATTTAATTCCCTGAAAATTCTAACACATATGATTATTATCAAAATATTAAACTTTAATATAATATAAAAAAGGAAAAAAAGAAGACATTGAAAAAAAAAAAAAGACATTTAAAAATCACAATTCACATATATAGGTAACTAGCCTGTCACCCATGCTATGCACGGGATAATTATAGTTATTTATATTTGTTTTAAATTATGTTTTTAAAATTTTTTATAAAAATAATTTAACAATCTTATCACTAACCACGGTATATGGGAGAAGTTGAAAAATGTACTGCAGTAACTATACACGAATTGTATCTATAATTATTTGTATGAGGGGATTTTAAATGCTGATTAGGGAATTTTGACCAAATCAATAAATGCAGGTATGTAAAAAGACATGTGGATTGAAAAAAGTTAATAAATGCTGATCAGGGGATTTTGACCAAATCAATAAATGCTGAGTTTTTTTTTTTTTTAATAAAAAATTTAGAAAATTCAGATTGAGAACATGAAAGAAATCAAAAAAAAAATCAAAGATATTTATATTTACTATATCTAAAAAAATCAAAGATATTTATATTTAAAAGATATTTAAAAAAATCAAAGATATTTATATCTATTTTAAAGAAATCAACATTTTTAATATATAGTAAGTATAGATAGATAGATAGATATAGATATTTATATTTGTTTTAGTTATTTATATTTGTTAAAAAAAAAAAGTTACAAATGATGTGTATATAGGAGAAGTCAAAAAGATTTTGGAGAATTTAATAAATGCTGAGCTAAAACAAAAATTTTAATTAATGGAAACTATAATTTAATGGGTCAAGACATATATATATATATATATATATTACATGTGGAATACACGCAGACATCATAATACCGTGCTATACACGGGATGATTATATATATTTATATTTGTTTTAGATTTTTTTTTAATATATAAATTATGTTTTTTAAGATTTTTTATAAAAAAAAATTTAACAATCTTATCACTAACTATAATGTATGGGAGAAGTTGAAAAGAGTACTGCAGTAACTATACACAAATTGTATTTATAATTATTTGTATGAGGGGATTTTAAGGCCTTGTTTGGGTACTCCCAAATAATTCAAAAAGTCAAAAAGTTACTCAAAAAGTTAAAAAATTAACACTATTCACCAAAAGTCAACAATTACGGCTGCACAACTCCCAATTCAAATTTTCCTCTAAAAACCAATTTTCACAATTTTTTATTACACATTTTTTCATAAAAAGTCAAAAAGTTAACCCAAACATCCATATTTTCAACCTCAATTTTTTAGTCAAAAAAGACAAAAAGTGCACTTATTTAGTCTTCCCAAACTTGGCCTAAATGCTGGTCAAGAGATTTTGACCAAATCAATAAATGCAGGCATGTGGAAAGACATGTGGATTGAAAAAAGTTAATAAATGCTGATCATGGGATTTTGACCAAATCAATAAATGCTAAGTTTTTTTTTTAATAAGAAATTTAGAAAATTCAGATTGGGACGTTGAACCTCTCACAGGCCTTGGGGTTAAAAACCTCATTTTGCTTAATATATAGTATAGATTATAAATATATTAAGAAAAAAGGGGTTTCTAAACCCCAAGTCTTGTGGGAGCTCCAATCTCTCAATCTTAATTTTTAAAATTTTTGATTTAAAAAAAAAAAAAACCCTCAGTATTTATTGATTTGGTCAAAATCCCCTGATCAACATTTATTAACTTTTTCCAATACACATGCCTGCATTTATTGATTTGGTCAAAATCCCTGATTAGCATTTAAAATCTCCTCATACAAATAATTATAGATACAGCCCATGCATAGTTACTGCAGTAGCCTTTTTAATTTCTCCTATACACTATGATTAGTGATAAGATTATTAAATTATTTTTATAAACAATCTTAAAAAATATAATTTATATATTAAAAATAAATTAAAACAAATATAAATATCTATAATTATCCCGTGCATAGCACGGGTGATAGGCTAGTAAAAAATAAAATAAAAAGGTATTTTTATAATATAACAAAACTTAAGAGGCAAGAATATAATAACTAAAACCTTAGACTCGAGATTGTAATGCCAAAAGGACCAAAGTGGAACAAGATAAAGCATAAGAAATAAATTGACGAAAGTCAAAGTGTAAGAACTAAACTGAAACTTAGGTCTCGTTTGGGAATAGATTTTTTTAGTAATTTTTTGATTTTTTAGCTAAAATATGATATAAAAAAAATTAGTACATTTGGGATGACTTTTTGATTTTTTTCGAAAAGATGTACAAAAAATAGAGAGAAAAGAAAATATTTGATTTTTTGGTATGGGTTGTTGGCTTTTTGATTTTTTTAGTGACTTTTTAACTAAAAAAATCACTTGCCAAACGAGACCTTAGAAAAAACTAGAAGGACCATTGATAAATGAGAAAATTAGTCTAGGGTCCCTCTCCCACTTTTCGTAATGGAAGAGACCCACAAAATTATTTTTTGATATCTAAGGTCTCTAAACATATATTAGAGAAATTTGACTCTTTGTCTATCCTCCTCTGCTGCAGAGCGGCACTTCCTTCAATTGGTGATATCGTCTCTCTCCTCCTCCGATCGGCTCTTCATTGTAGTGTTCACTGCGAGCTCGAAAAGGCTGTTGTCGCTGAGGAGAATGACGACGAACGGCCGGCTAACGGCAGAGCGCGGTGAAGCCGATCTGAGTTCACATCTTCACATCTTCTTGTTGCATCTGTCTAGCTCCTGAAATTTCGTCTATAGTTGATTCTCTATTCTTGTCCCTTGGCATAAATAAGGCCGAAAAAGCTCTTGCAAAACATACAGCTCCATCAGATGCTGGTGAGGCTAGCCTAATGGAGCATGTGCATCATGATATCAACCAGGAATCAACAGATGGTTCCACTAGTATCGAAACTAGTTCTAAATATGTTGCTGTGGGATTACATTCTCGTGATAACTCTGATATTGGAACCAAAAAACGGCAAGTAGAAGAGGATTCATCTGTTGATAGCATTGTTATCGCTAACTGTTCCTTACATGAGCCTAGAGAAGAAAAGTTGGAGGACTCGACAAACTCAGAAAATGCTTTCCTAGAAGATTATCAAGGTGCATCAGTCACAGCAGCTAATGCTTCAGTAGTTGAGCGTGTTATAGAACCTACTCTTGTGATGTTTGAGGTAATTTTGTCAAGGATTCATATTATACTGTCTTTGTTGGTTGTCTTTTGACTGTTTATTCTATTGTATTAATTTTTTGTTTATTTTTGCTATTTTTGTTTATTTACCATTACTATTATTAAGTATTGTCATTACTATTAGTAATGGAAATTGTAGTTGTTTGTTGCTGGATAGCATCAAACTTGACAGGATTAAGAGTCATTGGAAAAAAGAATAATATAAAAAGAAGGCAAAAGATTTGGAAAGACAATTACTGAGCATATGGATGTGTAAATGCTAACTCCAGAAGATACTTGTGAGTCGTGACCATACTAGTTATTAAGCGGATGAAGAGTTGGGACCAACACAATTTTCTCTAGACCAACGCAATTTTCTCTAAAGCAGAGCACTAGTTCAATCCAGAGAAAATTGAGTCCAAACTAAAGAATTTCTCTGGATCAACCCAATTTTCTCTGGACCCTCCCAGTGTCCCTGACTCATCTCCAGAAGTGCATCTGAGGACTGTATTTGTTCCTCTGCTAAGTTCATCTCCTGTATAGTTTAACATGTAACGTTTTGATCAGGCCTTTGCTTTGAACTGAAATTTCTCTGGATTGGTCCAGAGAAATTCTCTAGTTTGAACTGAAATTTCTCTGGGTCGATCCAGAGAAATTCTATGATTTGGATTGAAAATTTCTCTGGTATTAAGTTAAGGATTGGAGATGCTCTAATGGATCTTGTTCGATCCTGTGTCTATGTTGGGTTTTAATGGTTTGGTTGTCGGATTCTTTTAAAGTGCATGTTTATACACAAATATATGTGTCTATAAATGTATATTTCTACTTATGTTAGTTATACTTATTTTTATCAGTCTCTTGGAGTTTGAGTTGCATCTAGTAAATTTCAACTGGTCTTCAAGTGTTTTATAGTGGTGGATGTATGGCTGGTCTTTCAGTTTCTAGTCTGCATTGGTCAAGATTGTGAACATCTTTTTTGAAATTTTGGGAATCGTTTCTTCTACTGATTATTTAGTTATCCTTTGGTTTCCTATATTTAGTTTTACGGATTATTCATAGTTGATATATGTACCAGATATTTATCTGTCTATGTTATTTTTGGTTGAATTTCCTCAGGGTTAGAAGTATATGTCATGTAACTAGGATTTTGGGTTTGGAATTTAGAATCTTGTGTTTCATTTTCGTTGGTAATTGGAATTTTTTTTTTTTACGAGCAGGATCCTGATCTTGTTGTTGAGGCAATGCCTTCTAGCAATTCCTCTCAGTCAGCAAGGTCAATGCCATTGTCATCTTCAACTTCAAATGACCAAGCACGATCACGTAACTCAGGTAGAAAATTTTGGGTTATTCTGTTAACATGAAAAAGATTAATGAAGAATTGCACATCTCAGTTTAGATACAGAAACAGGCGATCATTTCCTTCCCAGAATTGTCATCAATCTATTCTCAATATTTCCAACTTAGAGAATTTCTCTGGACTGAAATTTCTCTGAATCAATGTTGAAGGACTTTAGATATTATGAAAATATTAGATGTTCTTTATACTATAAAGTCTTAATACGAGGGACCTTAAAAAAAAAACACCCTTAAATTGTCTTGAAATAAAAAAGAATATAAAATGTCAATAACAAGCAAGTTAAGTCTTATATTGTTATATTTATGATAATTTAAAAATTGACGCATAATATATTATACGGATACGACTGTGAGACTTAAATTACGAGTCCCAATTTCACGTCATTCACCCTCCTTTTGCTTAAAATATTACGTCATTCTATTTTTCTTGCTATTAATATATCATATTTAAGCCATTTTTGGGATCTTTTGGAAAGAGAAAAAAAAAAAAAGAGTCAATTTTTAGTTTTTTATTCATTTTGAGTCACATTATTTTTTACATTTTTTATTTATAAAAAGATAAAATAAACTAAATAAATACACTTTTTAACTTCTATGAAATATAAATTGGATATGTGTTAAATTTAAAGTGATGTGATAGAAAAATAATGTGACTTAAATAAAATAATAACTTTTTAATTTTTTAATTTTTTAAAATTATGACAGATAAAGTCTTACCGGCTTAAAAAGCTTGGCTTCTACAAAGGTGTCGAAAAGGGTTTCGTATGAATGGAATTACCAAGTAGTAGCGTAATAGGCAAGATTTTATTTTAAAAAGTGATAAATTAAAAAAATATTTTTTGAAATTTATTTAAAATATAAATTATCTTATATAATTTGAAAAATTATAAATGTCCTTTGTCAAAATTTTTTATTTAATAAAATTAATTAAAAAATAAAATTCCTAACTACACTTGTAAGCAGTGATAAATTTATTCGAATTATTAATAGACATAAATTTTTTATATTATTAAAACTATTAATTGACTTAATGATTTATTAATAAAATAAGTCATTTATTATGAAATTAGAAAGTTAAAGAGGCGCCTAGGACAAATTACATTTTAAATAAATTTTAAGAGATGTATTTATAATTTATCTTTAAAAAGCAGGTGAATTAATTTTTGTTGTTTGTTTGTGTGTGATTTTAAGCTATTTTTGTTTGATTAACTCCTTGTACTGTACCCTTGTCTTGAACCCTTGGCTTTTGTTTTATTTCAATAAGTTTCTATCTCTTGGAGAAAAAAATAAATAAATAAAAGCTTGTTTTAGGACCACTTTTACTGATATTTTAATCTCTAGTCGTAAAACATATCTCGCCTGGACCTTCTGGTAAGATGTTTATTTTTAAAATTGCATAATGTTTCAGACCCCACTGGGGTGACCCCTAGGACCCCAGTGGGGTTTGATTGGCCAGAATTTTTTCTTTTTTTTTTCTTTTTTCAATAACCAACTTTCACGTGTGTGTGGAGTGGTGGGGGTGAGAAAAATTGGGAGTCTCAATCACGTTTCTTTTAAAATTATTGGGTTATAGACTCAAGTTTAATTTTTTTGGGGTTAAAATGATGTTATCTGTTCAAATTCTTACCTATATATTTATGTGTTCAAATGTAATTTATTTGGTCAAAATATTATTTATTTGTCCAAATGTCACATATTTGTATGTGTGTTACCTATCTATTCAAATATTATCTATTTGTATACGTATCACCTATCGATTCATTTATCTGTCCAATGTCACCTATTTGTATATTTTTAGCTATTTTTTCGAGAACTTTTTAATGCGTATCATTATCATTAAAAAAGATTAAATTTTCAATCAAGTAATATATGACTTCATAAGTATGAATTTTTCACCATTAAGCATTGGGAAATTTTATTTCCACACACCAAATTATCTTTGTATACATCTTTTCTCAATCCACATATTTAGTAATTTGATTTTTACTTCTTTATCTCAGTCCACACAATTCACATTCCAAATATACCATCACCTTCTCTGTGCACATCCTCTCCTTCTATCATTTCTTACTCTAACTACATCAGCTGCCGGTGACGGCCCTCAAATAAAAGGGATGGGTATTTTTTATTTTCCGAGGACTGCTCACTCTTGAGCAAGAGCATTGAGAAGCAGCAGAAATTTGATAGTCACGTCTTAGTTTCTGACGTAAAACCTCCTCCCATTCCACTCTTGTGTCTCCAATGGGAAAAAATTGACAATTGCAGACACAGTGTTCGTGTAATAATCTCAAAATTTAAGTTGTTTTTTAAATTTTATCTTCGTATTATTTAATTATAAATAAGAAAAATCTTAAATATTTCATAAGAGTAAAATAAAGTAAAATAAAATATTTGATTTTATAATTATATATGCTAAGATATAATTTAATTTGATATTAATTTATTAAAAATGTGATTAATATATTATTTAGGGCTAAATCAAAACAATTATAGTTAAATGAGGCCAAGAAGGAATATAAGGAGATGCATGCATGTTGGCTGGAAACTTGCGGAATGGGCACCTGGGAAGGCTAATTTATAGGAGAGATGAATCATCCTTTAAGTGTAATTAGTAAGGGGGTGACACATCACCTTTAGCTCAGGTATAAAAACAGGGTGCCTGAGAAGCCAAAGAACCAAAAAGAAAAGAAAAGAAAAGAAAAAAAAGAAGAAGAGAGAAGATGGAAATTAGTAAAAGAGTCAGTAAAGAAAGGAGCCTTGGAAAGCCAGAGAAAATAAAAAAGGAATAATAGGAATTAATATTAAGGTTAGTTATATTATATCTTGAGTTACCATAATATATTTTACGTATATTTTGAGCTATCATAATTTATTTTACGTAATTTGTGTTTTATAAATTATATTAACATTTTTAATTTATGAATCTTATTTTATATAATAAGAAAAACTCATGGATATAATTGTTTATTAAAATGTGTTTTGAGTAATTATTTTATAAGTATCACCACGGAAGTTCCATGTCTTGGAGGACTTAAATAACCATTGGTCCTCTGATTAGTCACTTTGTGACCCTCTGTCTGTCATGGATCCACTGACACTCTGATTTCTGGTATGGAGCAAAGTGTTGTACGGAGCTAAGTGCTACAATATTGTGGAAGCCATCTCTAGAGTTCGTACGAGCCACCTCTTGAATCCTATTATGATGTGGAGCAAAGTGCTGTACGGAGCTAAGTGCTACACTATTGTGGGAGTCACCTCTTGAGTTCGTACATTTGTTCCGTTTTGTACTGTGGTTATCATTATTCTATTTATATGATTTCTGTATTATATGTCAAATGATTTCCGTATTATATATTCTGTATTTTAATATCAAACTCTGTTTAATCTCATAATTATTCATGGTGAATTTTATGCCCTTATGCTCTTAGTATAATATTTCTCACTCTGTCATGTGCTTATAGTTGTTTACTACTTTCAGGTGACATGTCAGGGCCAGCGAGTGGGATAGGCACAAAGCACTTTGTAGACATAGTTCAGCTCTGACAATTTAATTAAATAGAAACTCTAATAATTATTTTGGTACTTTCACTTAAATATTATTTTCACTCGCATTTATTTATTTGTTCAAGAATTGGCCGGATGTAATTTTAGTTACTGGCCATCATGATGTTTAATCCTAAGGTACGAGAAGCGGGTCGTGATAGCTCGATTTTTGCTTCCTTTGGATTATGTGTTGAAAGCCCTTGCAAAGTTGTGATTTTGCACTTTTGATTTTCCCAATCGTCTTTGTCATCACTGATGCAGAAATAACATGGTTTTTCCAAGCTGCATAGTCTTGCTTTGTGTACAATATGAATGCCGTGTATGGTTGAGGTTTGGGCATGGGAGGCGATGGCCGACGGTGAAGTGGCTGATGAGATGGTGGTGGGTGAGATGTGTATGGAGAAATTGTGAGATGTGTGGGTGAGATGTGTAGGTGAGATGGTGGTGGATGAGATGGTAATTTTGTTAAAGGATAAAATTCAACTTGCTTGGTTGTGTTTTTTCAAAAACACTTTTCAGAAAATTCTACTTTCTTGTTTTCCGTATTTTTTTGTTTTTACTGAATTTTTTAAATATTTTAAGCAATTTTTTTTTTCTTTTTAGACATACCTAACATAAATATACTTAAAAAGTAAAAAAATTGTGAAAAAAACATTTTAAAAATTCACAAAATACCAAAAATATATATATAAAAAAAAAAGAGAATTCAGTACTTTTTTTGTATTTTTATGTATTTATTAAATTTTTTAAATATTTTTTCACAATTTTTTTTACTTTTTAGATATATCTAAGTAAGGTACATCTAAAAAAGTAAAAAAAATGTTTAAAGTTTTAAAAATATTCACTAAAAACAAAAAAACACGAAAATCAAAAAACTGAGTTTTTAAAAAACTTAATTCAAAAAACTCAAACCAAACACACTGAAGAAAAAATTCATCAAGTGTGTGGAGTGTGGAGTAAGGAAGCTTGGTGCGTGGAAATAGAATTTCCCTTAAGTATTTTTTGAGAAATTTTATTTCCACTCATTTAATTATCTCGGTGTACATCTTCTCTCAGTACACACACTTATTAATTTGATTATTAATTAATTTTCTCAATCGACACACTAAAAGTTATAATTATACACTTCACTCATAATCATTGTACACACACTACTCAACCCTTCTTTCCACACTTTTTCTTTTTGTTTTGTTTGTTTTGTTTTTTTTATGTTTTTCGGTTTGGAGATTTCGACACTAGTTTTCCAAAATTACACATTTAATTCGAAACTTAACTTTCAAATAAAAGTGATTAGTTCGACAAATTTGTTCCGAAAAAAATAAAAAAAAAACTTTCGGTAGTTGATATCCGAATATAATGAAATAATTTGGTACTGGTTGTCCGACTAAAAACCGTGAAAGGGGAAAAAAAAAATTTGTACGAAAAAACTAACATTTTCATCACTAATAGAGTATAAATCTAGAGATTAAAATAACATGAGAGTTGTTATGAGAGTATTGATTTGCAAGTAATAGAGGAGTATAGAGTGTGTAGCAAGCAAAGTAACAACAATGAAAAAATTAGGATTTAGATTTTTTTTATTTTATTCAAAAGGTGTACATTGAGATTTTTTGTTTTTAAAAGATGTGTACAAAGAACATTTTCATATAATATTATGGGTCCTAGTGGATGTCTATTATGGTCATTTTAATTTAGGGTATAATTACCATTAAAATAATATTTCATTAAGTGTATACACTGAGGTAATTAGGTGTGTGAAAATAAAATTTTCAGTATTCTTTTTCCTTAGGAGTGTTTGGGAATACCTAAAATAGCCATATCTTTTTTTGAACTTTTTAAAAATCACTATTTAACGTGCTAAGACCATCTCCAACGGTTCATCAAACCCAGCATCAAATTTGAAATTTGGTAAAAAAGTTACTATTTGGTGCTCCAACGGTTGCACCAAATCCATATCAAAATGAGATTTCAGCAAAAGTTTCACCAAACTGATGACAGACTCCGCATTTCACCAAAACACTGTACATGACCGTTGCCAGGAGACGAGCTGGTCGACCGGCCGGTTGACCAACCGGTCGCCCCACCAAAAGTTCAAACAGTTCCAAAAAAGGTTCAAACAGGTAAAAAAAAAAAAAAAAATTTTTTTTTTGCCTAACCGGTCGACCACCAAAAAGGTTCAAAAAGTTCAAAATAAAAAAAAAATAAAAAAATAAAAAAAAAAATTTGCCTTGACCGGTTGACCGGCCGGTCAACCAACCGGTTGTCCCGACGCAAATTTGATGAAAATAATTTGATACTGAACCGTTGGAACGCAAAATACCAAATTAAAAAAATAACTATTTTTTAACTCAGATTTGATGAAACATCAAATGAGCCGTTGGATAATGGACTTATCACACTGTCCTAGCTATAACTAACCCATCAATTACTTTCATTTTAAATTACAAATAACGGCTCTTTCATCAAAATCCGAAGAAGTTGGTTTACCCAATGACATATTGACAATGATGTGTTTGGTTCGTGGAATATACCTTTTAAAATTGGAATCAGGGATATATATAGTAACATAAATTTTGAATTATGACACTCTCTTCTAAGTAATTTTGAATCACTTATTTTCTGATTAATAAATTTATATGATTATAAAAAGTTTAATTACTTACGCTTGATTCATTATTAACTCAAGTACATTTTGAAATTCATAAGTTTTCAAGATATGATTGAACAATTCACCACTCAACTTGTTTATAACACTAATTTTTGGCACAGAAAATACAATGTGTAATCTAAATCAATCACACTACATACTCATAATTTATACTCAAAATTTTATTCAAAATTATGAATGTGTAATCCAAATTTAGGGATTATTTGGGATGTTCTAAATAAGTACATTTTTTGACTTTTTATAAAATATGAGTTGGGTTTGAAGTGATGTGATAGAGAGGTGATGTGACTTAAATAAGATGATGTAACTTTAATAGGATAGTGATTTTTTGACTTTTTGACTTTTTAAGCCACCCCAAACAAGGCCTTAATCTATCAGTATAAACATACAATAAACTATTTGAATCTCAACCTTCAATTTATTTTCTAAATCAATTTTCTAATATCCAATTCTGATTATTTAAACTTTATCAATCTAAATTCTTTTTAAACATGACTCATGCTACATCAAAAATAATGTAAGACACATTTCAAATTTTTTTGAGGGAACATTTTAAACCTTTTTTTTTTTTTTTTTGGTTTCTGTTTTTGATCGTGGTCCACTGATTGGCCAAGGTCATCCGTCTAAAAAAGTGCATTATGTGGCAATGTTATGACCATTCAATTTCCTAATGTAAATTAACTTTGGATGATTATTTTATTTTACAAAATGGTAGGGTCTCCAAAATGTCCCCACTAGCAATCAAATCCAATAATGTTTTAGAGTTCTAATGTAACTTTAATGATGTTGAAAATATCCATGTAAAGGCGGAGCTCACACTCCTCTCTCTACCTCTCTTTACTCTCTCTCTTTACCATCTCACTAGACTTCCATTTAGAGCTCTCAAATTAGAGTTATGTATCATTACTCTTAATTTGATTTATTATAGGACATGACAATTGTAAGGATATGCTATAATTTAGAGTTTATTATACTTTTAATCCTTATAATTTGATTTAAGTTTGATTTTGATTTCAATTATTTTAAATTAAATAGTATGGTTTCTATATTTTAAATTTAGTTTTATCTTAGTCTTTTCGTTTAAGTTAAATGCTAAAATTAACGATTTTTTAATATTTGTCAATCTCCTAAAACATACACTTAGGAAAAATTAAATTTTTTTTAGACGAAATGACTCCATTAAAACTAGACTTCAAGAATGTGCTATGATGATGCGGTTATGATATGGCGAGTTCCGGATGGAATGGGTCGAACTGGTCCACGCTTCTCCAACCGATATCTGAATGGTCAAGCCCACCAATGAACCTGCACAAGAGTTCAACGGGAACGGGGAGTCCCCCAGTGAACCCTCCGACGAGCAAGTTAGAGAGAGAGTGTGATATGTAGATACATTGGAGATAGAAAAGCTAACTTTCTTCTTGTCTTCAACGTTTGCTTATATCCTTTGGTAATCATTTCGTTGTCCTTTTCGACCTGTCACCTTGGCTAAAAGTCTATGTTGTAGCTTACCTTGTTCAGGATGAGGGCGTGCCGTTCCGACGGAGAGGTGTTGTCGTAATAAATGCAGTGAGGGGCTGCATTAATGGCGATGTGCAGTGGCAATAACTTTGCAGATCTTTGTCTGCTGATGTGGCTTGCCCTTTACCTGCCACATGTCTGAATATCATTGGTCCTTCATGCCATGCTGACTTCCAGATGGTGCTGGGCCTTATCAGTTGGGTTATGTATTGGGCCCTAAGTGGTAGGCTTGGGTTGTTCGTAGTGGGTTATGGCCTTTATGGGCCTACCTATGTCAGTAGTTCCCCATTCCCGAGTGCAGCTTTAGTCCAACGAAGGGAATAGTGAGGAAGATGGGGGTGGTAGGGCGAGGAAAAGGAACGAACAACCAGAAGTGGCCGAGTGGAGGGACCGACCATGAGGAGGGCCGACTGCGAAGGGTTACCGAGTGAAGGGACCGACCATGAGGAGGGCCGATCGGGAAGGGTTACCGAGTGGAGGGACCGACCTTGAAGAGGGCCGATTGGGAAGGGTAGCTGAGTGGAGGGACCGACCATGAGGAGGGCCAACCGCGAAGGGTTACCGAGTGGAAGGACTAACCATGAGGAGGGCCGACCGTGAAGGGTGAGGTGGCGGGGTGCGGGGCTCGAGAGGCGGCGCATCACATGATGACTTGAAGTGGAAAAGACAGGATAGGGGAAGGGGGCAGTGGATCGTGGTCGTACACGTGGCAGCATCTCGTGGTGGGGGAGGTTAGGCGTTGGGCCAGAAGTGAAACGATAGGTCATTATAGGGTGTTAAAAGGACAGTTTTGGCGGTGTTTTGAAAAAATTTCAAACTGGCGAAATTTAATAGGGACCCTTGGAATACGGGCAAACCTTGAGCCTTTGGGATTATTCGCTTCACCTATCTTTGTGCAAAACATCAAAACATTCCAAACCTAAACTCCTTCGTTGCTAACGATACGCCCCTGCAACACTTCTTGAATTTTCTTGCGCCTGCATCCGAAGCTATTCGAAAATATACGAGAGAGATGGCACAAGAGGAAGCAACCACCGCAAGGGTTGATCCCCTAGGGGATGATGACGCGATTGACCTGGCGGAACAATATAGGAGGGAGAGGCAAGCGGAGAAGTTAGGGGAGTCGGCGGGTTTACCTCGTCCGTTGACAATGATAGCGGCTCCGAAGCCAATTAGCTAGGCTGAGCCAGATCACTGGCATACAAAGGCCGACAAGTCAACCGTTACGGCGGAGGAGTTGGAGGGTATGCGGAAAAAATACCAGGTGCCTGAAGAAATTGAGTTAATGTTACCGACAGCAACGGAGAGGCCATCCGACGCCCGGCCGAGGGAGTTTGCCCTTTACGAGGAGGCGTTGAAGGGAGGGTTGAGGTTGCCGATTCCACAGGTGGTAGTGGATGTCGTCAACCGACTGGAAGTGGCGCCAGGCCAACTAATGCCCAACGCATGGAAGATTGTACTGGCCTGTGCAAGTGCGTGGCTGAAGGCGAACGAGGGAGCGGCCATGATGGTGGACGAGTTTTTTGCCTGCTATAAGGCCTCAGGCCAGCAAGAAACGTGGGTCACTTTGCAAGCGGCGGCAGAAAGGGGTTTGGTGGCGGGGTTGCCGTCATCAATTAAGGGATGGAGGCCGCGGTGGTTCTACGTATCCGCGAACGGCGGAGTTGGAATACGCACGGTGTGGAGGGTACTCGCCAAGTCTATGGAGCCAAAGCTGGGGGCGACAGCGGAGGAGAGGGTGAAGAAAGTGAAATCATAGAGGGAGAAGGAGGGCGTCAGATGGGACGACCTCGTTTAGCCGTCAGCTTTGTTTGTCGCAGGATTGGGCCCTCAGCCGACCGGTGGGGATCTGGCACCAGCAGAGCTTAAGGCGAAAAGAAAAACTCAAGAGGCGGAGGACCGGACCATTTTTGCCAAAGCCAATAAGTTCAAAGAATCGCAGTTAGGCCTGCCACCAAAACCGGTCGCAAGGGAAAGGATTCGACCGTGCCCCAAGTCGCTGGGGGAGAAAGACTTGGGCAGTTTTGAGCCACGACCGCCCCCCGTTGATCCAGTGAAGGAAAGGGCAAACAAGGAGGGGGAGGTCTTGAAGAAGAAGAAGAAGAAGAGGAGGATTGCCCCTGAGGGGGCCTCAGATGCGCCTGGGTCGAAGAAGGCCAGGTTGGGTGGTGAGGGCACTCCGATGACGGAGGAGAGAGGAGAGAAAGGGGTGGAGGCTATTCCAGAAATGGTGGTTGCCCCAGAGGCGCCGGGGGAGAAGAGTCAAGGGGTCCCAGAGGAAGAAGGGCACAGAAACGTCCTTGACCCCAAGGTGCAGTTGGAGAGTGGGTCAGCTGACCCTAAGGAAGTGATGGAGCAGTAGTCCAAGGGGGGCCCTAAGCCCTAAGGAGAAGGGGCCAAACTTACGACTGCAATCTACCACGCCCGCGCAATGTCTGGGCGGCTGGAGGGAGAAGAAGGCTCAGCCAGGGAGGCTACAGATCGCCTTATGGGGATTGTGGATGACGCAGCCGTGCGCTCGGTGGCCAGGTTCAATGAGGCGGAGCTGCTAAGGGGGTTGTGCTCTGCCCAAATGGAGGTAACCACCTTAGCAGGGGCTTTGCTGAGAAAGGCGGCGGCTGCGAAAGTCAAGTCGGAGGAAGCTAAGACGCAACTGGCAAATTTCAAGAAGGAGAGTGTAGGCTAGAAGAAGGCTGCGCCAAGTGCGTGTGTCAGGGGTTGGCAGGAGGCTGAGAAGGCGAAGAAAATGGAAGTGTTGGTGATCGTTCAGTGCAATGTTGCCGCTCGGGCCCATGCTGAGCTGCTTGCGGTCAAGTTAGAGCTGGAGGACGAACGCCGCAAGGTAGTGTCGCTCGAGTTCCAGCTAGCTGGCGAGCAAAAGAAGCTGGTCGATGCTCAGAGTGCCTGCACGGTTGCCATCGAGCGGTTTGAAGAGGCTATGATCAATAATGAAGAGCTGCGCGCCCAGTAGATCAAGGAGAAGGACGAGGCAGACGTGAAGATTGCTGGGCTGCAGAAGGAGCTGGAGGATGAGCGTGCTAGAGCCATGGAGGAGAAGGCAAGATTGCAGAAGGAGTTGGAGGAAGAAAAAGCCAAGGCAGCCTCTGAAAGGGCAGCATACCCCGATCTGTGCGTTGTAGCAGTAGAACAATTCAAGGGGTCTGCTGACTTCCAGATGGCGATTGACGCTGCAGTCGCCAGCAACTTGGCAAGGGAGGTGTCTGGGGTGGCGGACCCGTCGAGAGCGACCGCTGGAGGCAGGACTGAAGCAGAAGTTATTGAGAGCTTCCAGCGGTCGGACTTCTACAAACACGAAATGGCTAAGTTCTGGGACAGTGGTTGGAAGATGTTCAAGCGGAAGGCGAAAAAACTGTTCCCAGACTTGGACCTGAGCGGTGTAAGGATTGATGAAGACGACGTGGCCCAGACCCCCCTAGATGAGGGCGTTGAAGAAGAAGACCTTGTGTCAAGTAAGGAGGAGTGATATGGCCCAGACCTTTTTTTTTTTCCTATAAGAAACTTATGTACAAGTTTGTAAATAAATAAAATTTTGAGTTTTGTTTTCATGCTACTGCTTTTGTTTGCACATCTGAAATGAATGAGAATGGCGACTTGTATAAGTCTTGTGTATAAATTATTGTGAAGTGTAAAATGTAAGGAAAACTCAATGTAAAGTGAAGTTTAACTTGTAAGAAAAATTCAATGCAGAGTGAATGTGAGAAAAACGCAATGCAGAGTGAATTTTAACTTGTAAGAAAAATTCAATGCAGAGTGAATGTGAGAAAAACTCAATGCAGAGTGAATTTTAACTTGTAAGGAAAATTCAATGCAGAGTGAATGTGAGAAAAACTCAATGCAGAGTGAATTTTGACTTGTAAGAAAAATTCAATGCAGAGTGAGGTTTATGGATCCCGAGTCAGCGAGGAACGAGTCTGCTTTGCAAAACATTGGACTGGAATGTGACTAAGTATGGCCACTATGCTTACGAGCAGGGAGGCTTTCATGCTCAGTCTGGCTGAGGCTTTTTGCGCTCAGTCTAGCTGAGGCTTTGGGTGACTCGGTCTGGACAAGCTCTTCATGCTCAGTCTAGCTGAGGCTTTTTGTGCTCAGTCTAGCTGAGGCTTTAAGTGACTCGGTCTGGCCGAGCTCTTCATGCTCAGTCTGGTTGAGGTTTTTATGCTCAGTCTGGCTGAGGCTTTGAGTGACTCGGTCTGGCCGAGCTCTTCATGCTCAGTCTGGCTGAGGCTTTTTATGCTCAGTCTGGCTAAGGCTTTTTGCGACTTGGTCTGGCTAAGCTCTTCATGCTCAGTCTTGCTGAGGCTTTTTGTGCTCAGTCTGACTTTTTGCGACTCGGTCTGGACGAGGCTACAATTAAAGCGTTATTGGAATACCACAGATAACTGAGATATAAGCTTGCTGTTATACAAAGTGTAGCCCATGGGGTCATAAATTTACACTATATAAGGAGAAAATGAGAACATAGATTGTCAAAAAGAACATAAAACAATTTGGACGATACGACAATACAACTTTTATTGAAAATAGCGCTTCAAATGTTCAACATTCCAAGGATGGTGGAGGTCTTGACCTTCCATGTCCTGATGTCGGTAAGTACCCGAACGTGGTCTGGCTTTCACAACGTAAGGTCCCTCCCATTCGGCTGCCAGTTTGCCCTCAGTTGGATTTTTGGTGGCAAGAGTTACTTCTCGCAGAACAAGGTCCCCCACGGCGAACTCCCTTGGTCGGACTCTGCGGTTGTAATGTGTTCTCATTTTCTGTTGGTATGAGGCCCATCTGACTGCAGTTGTTTCTCGGAGCTCTTCAATCAGGTCTAGGTCTGCCCGACGCAGCTCTTCAGTTAGTTCTGGATTCAGATGTAGAACCCTTGGGATAGGAAGACCGATCTCCACTGGGATGACCACCTCTGCGCCGTATGTTAAGCGAAAAGGGGTCTCCCCAGTGGGAGTCCGAGCGGTAGTGCGGTAAGCCCAGAGTACATTCGGCAACTCCTCAGCCCAGAGTCCCTTAGCAGCTTCCAGCTTAGTTTTGATAATCTTGAGAAGAGAACGGTTGGTGACCTCAACTTAGCCATTGGCTTGGGCGTGGCCTGGGGAGGAGAAACATGGCTGGATTTGGAGCTCTGCACAGAATTTCCTAAATTTGGCATTGTCAAATTGTTTGCTGTTGTCAGAGACGATGGCTTGAGGGATGCCAAATCTGCAGACGATCGACTGCCAGATGAATCTGGTTGTGTTCTGCTCGGTAATAGTGGCAAGGGGTTTTGCTTCAACCCATTTGGTGAAGTAATCGATGGCGACAATGGCGAATTTGGTTTGGCCTCGTCCAGTGGGCAGTGGGCCAACCAGGTCGATACCCTATTTGGCGAAGGGGTAGGGACTACTGAGTGTGATCAATTCTGTAGGAGGGGTGTGGGGGATGTTTGCAAAACGTTGGCACTTGTCGCATTTGAGCACAAAATCTGTCGCATCTTGATTGAGAGTAGGCCAGAAATAACCAGTGCGAAGTATTTTGTGGGCTAGGGACCTGCTGCCTGAATGATTGCCACATATGCCCTCACGGACTTCTCTCATTACGTAGGTCGCCTGAGCAGGATTGAGGCATCTCAGATATGGGCGTGAGAAGCCCCTTTTGTACAAGAGTCTGCTAACAAGAGTGTAGTTAGCCGACCGGGCCCTGATTTTGGCAGCCTGCTGTTTGTCGTCTGGAAGTCCCCCTGTTGTTAGATACAGGAAGATGTCTGCGGCCCAAGGGATGGGTTCGTTTTGGAGGAACTGGACTTCTTGCTGGTTGGGTGAAATGGCAGGGTGGGCTAGGTAGTCGAGGCGGACACCATGGCTGAGGTTGGACTGGTCTGCAGAAGCCAACTGAGCCATCTCATCCGCCTTAGAGTTTTTCGCCCGAGGGATGTGTTTGATGTGGAAGGTATTGAAGAGGCGAACAAGGGGGAGTGCTATGTCCCTGTAAGCCCGCATTGTGTCTTCCTTGGCATCAAATTCCCCCGTAATTTGTCCGACAATAAGCTAGGAGTCGCTGAACACCCGGATGTGGCTAACACCAATATCCCGGGCTAGGCGGAGACCTGCTATTAATGCCTCATATTCGGCCTCATTGTTACTAGTCTCGAACAAGAAACGGAGAGCACATTTGAAATAACCACCCTCAGGGGCGGTGAGGATGAGACTAGCCCCACTGCCTTCCCTGCGGGATGATCCGTCGACGTTGAGAGTCCAAGAGTGAGGGTCTTCTGGGTCGGTAGGGGTTGGTGGGGGTGGAGGGCCGTGGTTGGGGTAGGATTAGTGAATTCCAGGATGAAATCGGCGATAGCCTACCCCTTAATCGCTGTTCGAGGCCGGTAGGAGATGTCAAACTGGCTGAGTTCCATTGACCACTGCATGAGTCTGCCGGAGAGTTCTGGTTGCTGCATTACCTTCTTCAAGGGTTGGTCGGTGAGGACCACTATGGAATGGGCTTGGAAGTAAGGACGGAGTCGACTAGAGGCAGTGACCAGGGCCAAGGACAATTTTTCTAACAGTGGGTAATTCTGCTCCGCTCCCCTAAGAGCCCGACTGACGTAGTAGACCGGCCGTTGGACAGAGCCGTCTTCTCTGATAAGAGCGGCACTGACTGCGGTGCTTGACACGGCTAAGTAGAGGAAGAGGGGTTCGCCCGTGATTGCTTGTGAAATGAGGGGGGGTTGGCCATGCACTGTTTCAACTGCTGAAAAGCCTCTTCGGATTCGGTCGTCCATTCAAAAGTTTGCCGAAGAACTTTGAAGAAGGGGAGACACTTATCCGTTGCGCGGGAAATGAAGCGATTGAGGGCGGCAACTTGGCCAGTGAGTCTTTGAACCTCCTTAACCGTTCTGGGTGACTGCATTTCAATCAAGGCCTTGATCTTTTTAGGGTTGGCTTCAATGCCCCGCTGACTGACCATGAAACCCAAAAACTTCCCAGATCCTACGCCGAAGGCGCACTTCTCCGGGTTGAGCTTCATTTGGTACTGTCGTAAGGTGGCGAAGGTCTCTCGCAGGTCGGTCAGATGATTAGCGGAGAGTTTGCTCTTGACTAGCATATCGTCGACATATACTTCCATATTCCGACCTATCTGATGATGGAAGACAACATTAACCAGCCGTTGATAGGTGGCCCCAGCATTTTTCAGTCCGAACGGCATCACACGGTAATGGTAGGTACCTCGGTCGGTAATGAAGGAGGTGTGTTCACGATCAAATGGGTGCACCAGAATTTGGTTGTACCCAAAGAAGGCATCCATGAAGCTGAGCATTTGATGACCGGCCGTGGCGTCAACCAGCAGATCTATGCGGGGGAGAGGATAGCTGTCTTTGGGGCAAGCTCGGTTGAGGTCGGAGTAGTCGACACAGAGTCGCCATTTACCATTGTTCTTACGGACCAGGACGACGTTTGACAACCATCTAGGGTAGTCCACGTTTTTGATGCATTGTGCCTCAAGGAGCTTGTCGACCTCTGCGGCAATGAGAGTGTTGCGCTCTGGATGAAAAATGCGCTGCTTCTGGCGGTAAGGTCGAAAATGGGGTTCAATGCTGAGGCGATGGGTTATGAATGAGGGGTCAATACCCGGCATGTCTGAGTGGGTCCAAGCGAATACATTGTTGTGCTCGATCAGGAGGGCAGTAAGGTCGGCCTTAGCTTGTGGGGATAGTTGGCTGCCGATTTTGGCAGTTTTCGTCGAGTTGGCAGGGTTGATGGAAACCTCAACGAGCTCCTCCACAGGCTCCCCTCTGACCAGTTCATCCTCATCTCGGACGTCAAGCCCTTCAATGATCATTGCCTCCTTCAGCTTGACTTCTTTGAGTGAGGCGACATAACACTCCCTGGCAACTGTCTGCTCTCCCCTCACTGTCCCGACCCCCAGATCGGTGGGGAACTTAATGGCAAGGTGGTAAGTTGATGTGATAGCTTGAAAAGCATTTAGGGCGGTGCGACCGAGGATGATGTTATAGGCGGAGGGGCAGTCGACAACAAGGAAGGTGAGCAACTTTGTGGTCTGCCGCGGGTACTCGCCGATTGTGATAGGAAGATCAATGGAGCCGATAGAGGTCACCTGGTCACCAGTGAAACCGACCAAAGGGGTTTGGAGAGGAGACAGACTTTCTTCCCCAATCTTGAGCTGGTGAAAGCAGTTGAGGATGATGATGTCTGAAGAACTGCCGTTGTCGATGAGAACTCGTCTGACCTTGTAGTTGGAGAGAAGGGCAGAAATGACGAGAGGGTCATCATGAGGGTAACGGATGCCTGTGCAGTCGGCGTCTGTGAAAGTGATAGGCTCGGTCCACTACTTGGGCTGCTTAAACGGTCGGTCCATCGTGGCAATTGCTTTGTCTGAGCCCTGCCTTATTTTTCTGAGTTCTGCTTTCTGAGCCGAACGGGATGGTCCCCCACAAGCAAAGCCGCCCGAAATAACTCTGATTTCTCCAACAGGTGGGGGGAGATTACCTTGCGGCCAAGGCTGCTGTGGAGGGCGATCATGGCCTTGGTTGGATTAGGCGGGCTGCTGGGGAGAGGTACGCCGGCAGTTGTTTCTGAGGGGCTCAGTCCTTTGCCTCTGCTGAGGGCGGGTGTCCGTGAACCGGCTAAGACGGCCCTGACGTATTAAGGTCTCGACCTGATCTTTGAGGTTGACGCAGTCATCGGTATTATGGTCGTGGTCTTGGTGGAAGCGGCAATATTTGGACTGGTCTTTCTGATTGGAAGGGGTTCGTGATGGTTGGGGCCATTTGAGGGGGTAGTCTTGCTGGATCTGATTGAGGACTTGTTCTATGGGGGAATTGAGCGGTGTGTATCATTCGAACCAACCGGGCGGTCGGGCTGGTGCCATCCGGTCAGCTCTGAGGGGTCGGTCGGTATAGTGGGTTGTTGGGTTATTGTATTGGGTGTTTTTGGTTTCTAAGTCTTTTCGCTTTTCTCGGGGGGTCGGGTTTTTTGCTGTAGGGTCTTGGCGAGCGGCTAGGGAATCTTCTGCGTTCATGTATTTTTGAGCTTTGGAGAGTAGGGCTGCCATGGAGGTGGGGGGGTTTTTAGAGAGGGAGAAGAGGAAGTCAGACAACCGTAGTCCGGCCATGAAAGCTGTAAGGATGACCTTATCATCGTTTTCCACCACCTGCAAGGCTTCGGTGTTGAAGCGGGTAACGAAACTACGCAGGGACTCCCCCTCAGTTTGGCGGATGTTGAGGAGTTGGGTTGCTGGACGGCGTTGGCGCTGGGCTCCAATAAAATGACTAAGGAAATAGTCACTGAGATGCTGGAAAGTGGAGACGGAGTCTGCTGGTAACTGGCTGAACCACAGCCGAGCTGACCCCTTCAGTGTCACGGGGAAAGCTCGATACATGATCTCGTCAGGGAATGCATGGAGGATCATGAGGGTTCTGTAGGTCTCCAGATGGTCGACTGGGTCCGTCGTACCGTCAAAAGAGTCGATGGTGGGCATTTTGAACTTGAGAGGTAGAGGTTTATCCCGGATGGAAGCAACAAATGGTGAGTTTGCTGTGATAGAGGGTTTATGCTGGATGTTCTGCATGACCCCTTGGAGTTGGAGCTTCATGGCTCGGAGTTCGGCGTCCCAGAGAGGGATGTTATCACCACCGGAAGGCAGCGGGGGTTGGACGCTACTGGCTTCCCCTTCAGGGATTAGTGCCAGGACCGATGGATGCGGGGGTCGGGGTGGTGTATTTATATTAGGAGGAGGAGGTTGCAAGCCTTCCAAGTTGGGTGGCTAGGGCTGCGGGATAGTATGGCTTGGGGCTCGCTCTTGGTTGGGCGGAATATCGGGAGGTGGTGGAGGAGGCGTAAGAAGGTTTCTTTGGAGTAGAGCATTTATCAGGGCTTGGTTTTGCTTGGTCATGCGGTTAATGCTGTTGGTAAGCTCGATGAAATACTGTAGTGGGTTGTTTGGATTGGGGAGGTCGGCTTGATGGTCGGCAACATTTTGGTGAGAGGCCATGGATCTAGTTGTGACCATACAGTTTGATGGGTAGCAGGAAAGGATTATTGGAACAGGGTCTCCGGCGACAATGAGCACAACTGGCGCGCGGAGCAAAGCGTTCCCACAGACGGCGCCAACTGATGATACAGTTATGATATGACGAGTTCCGGATGGAATGGGTCGAACTGGTCCACGCTTCTCCAACCGATATCTGAATGGTCAAGCCCACCAATGAACCTGCACAAGAGTTCAACGGGGAACGGGGAGTCCCCCAGTGAACCCTCCGACGAGCAAGTTAGAGAGAGAGTGTGATATATAGATAGATTGGAGATAGAAAAGCTTAACCTTCTTCTTGTCTTCAACGTTTGCTTATATCCTTTGGTAATCATTTCGTTGTCCCTTCCGACCTGTCACCTTGGCCAAAAGTCTATGCTGTAGCTTACCTTGTTCAGGGTGAGGGCGTGCCGTCCCGACGGAGAGGTGTTGTCGTAATAAATGCAGTGAGGGGCTACATTAATGGCGATGTGCAGTGGCAATAACTTTGCAGATCTTTGTCTGCTGATGTGGCTTGCCCTTTACCTGCCATGTGTCTGAATATCATTGGTCTTTCATGCCATGCTGACTTCTAGATGGTGCTGGGTCTTATCAGTTGGGTTATGTATTGGGCCCTAAGTGGTAGGCTTGGGTTGTTCGTAGTGGGTTATGGCCTTTATGGGCCTGCCCACGTCATGCTATAATTGAGGTTGTATTATACTTTTAATCATTGTAGTTTGATTTAAGTTTTATTTTGATTCTTCTTGTTTTAAATTAAACAGTATGGTGTCTACACTTTAAATTTAGTTTATCTTGGTCCTTTCATTAAAGTTAGATGTTAAAATAAACGATTTTTGAATATTTGTCAATCTCCTAAGATGTACACGTAAGAAAAATTTTAAAAAAAATTTAGACAAAACAACCCAATTAAAACTACTCTTAAAGGGTAGAACTAAACTGTTCAAATTAAAATTGTAGTGATTAAAGTGAAATTTGAGTCAACTAATAAGAGTGAAAAGTGTAGTTAACTTTAGAATTTATGTATAAAATTTCATATAAAGTAGTGATTTAGGCCTGTAGATATTTTATTTTATAACATTATTAATTTGATTTATTATTAAGGCGTGTAAATATTTTATTATTGAAGCATATGCTTAGAATAGTTTGACTCAAGTTTTACTTTGGTTCTTATTGTTTTAAATTGAACAATTTAATTTTGAAATTTTTATTGATAAATTCCATTTAGAAGTGTTTTAACCCAAGAAGTCCATGAAGGAATTTTTTAACCCATTTAGTCCCATGTATGTATAGTTTTATTCCATAAAGTCCTTTTTCTTGATTTATATTATTTTCTTGGACACTTATGCCCTTATATTTAATTTTGATATCCTTATAAATATTTTTTGAACGGTTAGCAATTTTATGATGTAAACATTCATATTTTAAAATTTACATTGGTAGGAATGTAAAATTGGCCCATGGGCTGCCCGAAACCCACCCGCGAGCCGGGGCGAGCCCGGTCCGTTGACAATATGAATATTCACATTGACATGTTAACATTCACATTAATAGGAGTGTAAAATTGGCCCGCGTCCCGTGGCGGCACGAAACCTGCCCGCGGCCCATGGGTGGCCCGGCCCGTTGACAATGTGAATATTCACATTGACATGTTAACATTCACATTGATAAGAGTATAAAATTGGCCCGCGGCCCATGGGCGGCCAAAAGCCCGCCCGCGGCCCGGGGCTGGCCCGGCCTGACCCGTTGACAATGTGAATATTCACATTGACATGTTAACATTCACATTGATAGGAGTGTAAAATTAGCCCGTGCCCCGTCGGCGGCCTGGCCTGTTGACAATGTGAATATTCACATTGACATGTTAACATTCACATTGATAAGAGTATAAAATTGGCCAGCGGCCTAGGGCGGGCCTGACCCGACCCGTTGACAATGTGAATATTCACATTGACATGTTAACATTCACATTGATAAGAGTGTAAAATTGGCCCACAGCCCGTGGACGGCCCGAAGCCCGACCGCAGCCCAAGGCGGGCTTGGCCCGACCCGTGACAATGTGAATATTCACATTGACATGTTAACATTAACATTGATAGGAGTGTAAAATTTGCCCGCTGCCCGAAGCTTGCCCGCGGCCCGAGGTAGGCCCGGCCCTGCCCGTTGACAATGTGAATATTCACATTGACATGTTAACATGCACATTGATAGGAATGTAGAATTGGCCCGCGGCCCGTCGGCTGCCCGAAGCCCGCCCACGGCCCGGGGCAGGCTCGTTTGGGTCCGGGCCCGAGCATGTCCGAGACCCTAGGTTAAGGCCTAGGCCATCGCTTTGAAGCTCAGCCCGGCCCATCGGCTCGCTTAAGGTCCATTCAAGACTCGGTCCGAGGCCCAGCCCGCCCGAGGCGCAATGTATTTTTTTGTGGAAAATAATAAAATTTTGGTAGAAAAAATTAAAAAGAATTAAAAAAAAAATGGCCAGGCCCGCCCAAGCTCGAGGCTAGGCCCAAGCCCACCGGCCCGACCCGAGGTTCGATCCATCGGGCCGTCCAAAGCCTGAATACCCTTGTGCCAGGGTTAGGGCCTGGGCCTAATTTTTTGGCCTGTGGACCGGCCCGGGAAAGGCTCGTTTGGGCCTAGGCTCGAGCCTAGTCCGAGACCCTAGGCTAGGGCCTGGGCTATCACTTTGAAGCCCGGCCCGGTTAAGGCCCGTTCAAGGCTCGTGCCGAGGCCTAGTGTCTTTTTTGGTGGAAAATAATAAAATTTTGGTAGAAAAAATTAAAAAGAATTGAAAAAAATGGCCAGGCCCGCCTTGGGCCGCCCACGGGCCGTGGGCTGGTTTCGGGCAGCCACGAGGCGCGGGCTAATTTTACACTCCTATCAATGTGAATATTAACATGTCAATGTGAATATTAACATTCACATTGTCAACGGGCCGGGCCAGGCCCGTCCCTGGCCGCGGGCGGGCTTTTGGCTGCCCATGGGCCGCGGGCTAATTTATACTCTTATCAATGTGAATGTTAACATGTCAATGTAAATATTCACATTGTCAACGGGCCGGGTCGGGCCCACCCTGGGCCGCTGGCCAATTTTATACTCTTATCAATGTGAATGTTAACATGTCAATGTGAATATTGACATTGTTAACAGGCCGGGCCGGCCTTGCCCTGGGCCGCCCATGGGCCATGGGCGGGTTTCGGGCAGCCACGAGGCGCGGGCTAATTTTATAATCCTATCAATGTGAATGTTAACATGTCAATGTGAATATTCACATTGTCAACAGGCCGGGCCGGGCTAGCCCCGGGACGCGGGCGGGCTTTTGGCCGCCCATGGGCCGCGGGCCAATTTTATACTCTTATCAATGTGAATGTTAACATGTCAATGTGAATATTCACATTATCAACAGGTCGGACCGGGCCCGCCCCGGGCTGCCCATAGGCCGCGGGCGGGTTTCGCGCAGCCACGGGACGCGGGCCAATTTTACACTGCTATTAATGTGAATGTTAACATGTCAATGTGAATATTCACATTGTCAACGGGTCAGGCCCGCCCCCGCCAGACTCGAATTTTTCCGGGCACCTACGAGGATCGACATGGGCCGGGCCTCTACACATTGACGGTGTGAACATTCACATTAGGGGTATTTTGGTAATTATGTCACCCATAGGACTTATTGAAACATAAGAAAATAATGTGAACTAAATGGAACATAAGTAGATGAAAAGGGTATTTTGATCTTCTTATCTCAAATAGGACCTAATTGAATAGTCAAAAAGAATATGTGTTGGATGGAATAAAGCTCTTAGAAAGTGGATTTATCAAAAAAATTCTCTTTAATTTTTATACTTTAAATTTAATTTTAGTTTGGTCATTTTGTTTAAGTTGTAAGTTGAAATTAACGATTCTAAGACATTTGTCAGTCTTCTAAGTTGTATACGTAGAAAAAATTAACGAAAATTTAGACAAATGAATCAAATTGAAATTAGATTTAAAATGTAGAGGTTAAACTATTCAAATTAAAACTATAAAGATTAAAGTAAAATTTGAGCTAAACAATAAGGGTGAAAAGTGTAATTAACTCTAGAATTTATGTATAAACTTTCATATAAAGTAATTAATTTTTTTGTGATCTTTTCATTTTAAGCTAAAACACTCATCACTAAAACTTATAATTTTAAAACAAAAAATACTAAGTACATAGAATTTAATCATAGAATTAGATACAACCCTCTCATATGAGATGAATTTCATTGAATGTGTGGATTTTACTTTATATAAGAAAGTTGCGTCTAACATTGTGATTGAATTTTGTATATACAAAAAAATTGTTACACCGTTATATATGAATTTTATGTATAAAAAATTTATTTATAAATTATTTTCCCAATAAAAATACCAAAAGAGAGATTTATCAGACTCAAAAGTAATGAATTTTATAAGAAACAATTTGCTTGCACGGAAATGAGAACAGAGAGATCGAGGCCTGAAGTATTGCGTCCAAGTCACACTGAACCGTCCAAACACACCCTTTTGTTTAACTTTTCAGGTTGATAACCCACGAAAATGTATATACCCGAAAAAAAAAAAAAAAAAAAAAAATCATGTGGGTTTGAGGACACAAACTTTGAGTTTTTTTTTTTTTTTTTTAAATTTTTAAAAAATTGACTCACTTTTCAAATTATTTGAAAAAATTAACTTCCTTTTTATGATGACATGGTGAAATTACATGTTCAACATGCGATTTCAAAAACAGATTAGTTTTTCAAATAATTTGAAAAGTGAGTCAATTCTCTAAATAGTTTTTTTTTAAGAATATTAAGGCCAAATTTGGCATCTTTAATGAAAGTCAAAAAGTCAAAAAGTTAATATCCTATTTAAGTCACATCACTTCTCTACCATATCACTTCAAACTCAACCCATATTTCATAAAAAGTCAAAAAATACACTTATTTAGAACATTCCAAACAACCCCTAAAAACTCCACAAACTTTTGCTATTTCACTATGCAATACTGTTGTTAGTTTCAAAAGTTACGCTATGTTGCTTCAAGAGTTAGAGATCAGACTTTAGGTAAGTTCATTTCAAGAAAGCATCTATAATTCGGATTATAAATGACTTGAGTTAAGTTGAGAAGTACGTTGGGTCACGATCATTAGAATATAATATCACTTATTTCAAGAAAACATTTATAATGAAACTTATAAACAAGTTGAGAAGTAAGTTAAATTAAGATCATATTATATGTCCATTTCAAAAAAGCATATACAACTAAGGTTGCACACAAATTGAAAATTAATCAAAGCCCATTTTAAGAAAATATCTACAATTAAGACCGTAAACGAAATAAGTTTTTTTTTTTTTGAACTATACTGAGAAGTAAATTTTTCAAGTTTTATTTGAAAACATAACAAATTTTAAATTATATTTAAACTTGATTTATTTTCCTTTTGAGCTGATCTCAATTAATCGTATCAGTCACAAGTGAAGCTAAGTAACTAATTTTTTTTCAGTGTAATAATGAACTTATTAATTTCGAAACTTATCAAATTCAAATTTATTATACAGCCATATTTACAACCGCCTAAGCAGAACTGTCTAGACTTTTCTACCCCGAGTAGGGACTCCCTTATTATTAAAAGAAAATTCTCTCTCTCTTTTAGTTTTTCATTTGCATTAAAGAGAATTAAAGAGAGCTGCAAATTAATAAGTGCAGCCAAACTAGGAATAGCAAGAAGAAAAAGAAGATGGGAAATGCCTTGATGAATTGGCTACAAGCCTTAGCCACAGCTTGGGGTTTCATGCTATTATTGGGTCTCTTGTGTTGCTGCCTCAGCACCAAACCTCAAACTCCCAGCGACGCCGGCGGCGGCGGCGACGGCTGCGGTGGCTGCGCTTGCGACGGCGACTACGGTGGTGTTTGATCGCATCTTCAATCTCTCTGTTTAACTGCAACAAATTTATTTATTTATTTTGGGTTTTGCGTGATTTGTTGCATAGAATGTGATTTTTTTTTCTTGAATTTTTATACAGATTTCTTGATATTTAATTTATAGAATTAGTTGTTGATATACAATCTTGAATTGTGTTGGTTGTTTTGTGGCAATTTTTTCTGCCAAAAGAAAAGAAAAGAATGTATCGGCCAAGCTGTTGAAGAGTAAAGCCAGCTTGCTTTGAGGTTGTGGTCCAATTGATCTATTGTTTGGTTTGGTGCCTATCTATTCTAAAAATAATTAAAATGAAAAAAAAAAAAAAAAAAAACTTTATTTTTTGGTGAGTTGTAGCTGTACCTTACCAGCTCAGCTATTGAGAGGAGATTACAATGAAGAAAGATTTTTTTTATTTTTTATAATTTTTTCAAGAATAATAATCATTTGCTGAATTGAAGTTTTTTAAATATTGTCATTTTCTATATAGAAAATTTCTAGTTTACCCAAATGCTTGAATTGTATAGAACAAAAATTCTCATTCATTTCTTGAATTCCTCACATTCATTCAATACTAAATTATACCAGTCATTTGTGTTAATTTGTTATCCGTAATTCCAATTGCATCAATTTGACCATTTTTTTTCTATCAAAAAAAAAAAAAAAGAAGTTTCAAATACAATCTAAATGTTAAATTTTTTTTTTTTTTTTTTTTTGGTGTTATAGAGTGTAAAAAGCATATTTGTTGCCCTTATCTTTTATAAAGATCCCAAAATAGAATTATCACAAAATTGTTATCCAAAAAAGAATAATTAATTCATAAATGATTCTTGTAAAGCGTTGAAAAGATTATTTGTGTAAAAAATTAAATTGATTAGATACCAACAATCACATAATCATATCTTAATTTTTTTTAATAATCTATTTCAAAATTATGTTTTGTGATCATTTTTTTCAAAAATAAATATGATTTGGTCATGTAACAACAAATGTCCAATTAACTTAATTTTATAATTTTTTTTTTTTATTAATAACCTTCTCGATGGGTCCTATAAAATTAAGGTTTTATTGGACTATAAGTCCTCTAAATAGAATTTATAAATAAATCTCTCTATAATGAAATTAATTATTTTTTTTTTTTTTGTATGTCTTTTATGAAAAGTCAAAAAATTAATTCTCAAAACAAACCTAAAATATGTCCAAATAGGAAAAATTATTGGTTGGTCTAAGAGCGCCACGTAAACATGTCCCTTACCAATCACAATTCAATATACTTATTCATGTTTATCAATTACCAACACAAATTTGTAGGTCTCACCCCTTCCATCAATCACAATACCGTTAAAGTATCACGTGACGGTGTTCCAAAACCAACCGATAACTTCTCACAAAATAGACCAACCCAATCATCAGCCTGCAACCTGAATCCATGGTACTAGTGGGTTTTCGCATTTGTGGAGTTTTCGCATTGTAATTGGCATTATATGAATTTCACAAGCCATTTGTAGCAAGCACAACTTTCATAGTCTCCCATGGATTGAAGTCAATGCACTAAACTTTCCATGTCCTTTCCAGAATTGGAAATTTGAAGATCCATACCTATGTTTATTTGGATGGACTGAATAAAAAAAATTAAAATGCAACGGATTTTTAATTTTAGATAAATAATACTTGGATTATTCGGCTAGAAATATTGTGTATTTGTTTTATCATGAAATTAGATGTATGAAAATGATTATTTTAATAAATTTTATATTTGACTAGAAAATTATAAAAAATGATAACTTCTCAAAAAATCATTTTTTTCTTTTGAATTGTTTGTTTACAATAACAATGCTAAATTTAAAGTATATTTTATTTTATTTTATTTTAGTAAGATTACTATTAATTTTATTTAAATACGACATTAGAAGCATATTTTAATTTATAATTTTACTAATAAAAAAAAGAAAAAAAAAAGAGAAGATTATTATATATCACGAGATTAATTTACACAAGTTTTAAAAAATAATCGTGTTTAAAAAAAATTTAAAATGAAGAAAAAATATGCTATATATTCTTTTCCTTTTAAATATTGAAAGTATATTTTCTTTTATTATTTTGCTAATAAGAAAAAAAAAACCAATTACATATCACAAGATTAATTTATACATGTTTAAAAAAAAAATTCAACATGTTTAATTAAAAAAAAAATGTTATATACTTGAAGATCAATTTCATCATTTAATTAGCTAATTCAGATGTTGGTTCAATCCCCAATTTCTATCCCACACCCATAGGATGGAGTTATTCGACAGACATACAGGAGATTATTAGTCTGATCTTCGTTTTTCTATCCAAATGTTAGACTAATTATTCCATTAGATATGGAGTCTAATCCCATGCTTCTATCATACAAAAACAAATATCCCCTAAATTGATGCAACTTTCTGCTTGAATCCTTGATTAATTAAATTAAACAATGTCCATATGTGAAAATAATATAATACTTTCTAAATAAATGTGTTTAAGCAGGTTGGGATGGACAAATGAACCTGTTTACTGGGTTTGGTGGAGCGACAACTATGATAGTTAGCGTGTAATATATATTATTTGAAATTTATATTCATTTAAAAGTTTAAATTTGTAGGTGAATAGCACATCTTATGTATGGTAAGACACTTCTTTCATTTTTATTTCATATAGGACTTTACTTTTACACATCCTCTAAATGGTATTAGGGTGGTGGTAGAGGCAGCGAGCTAGTGGTGGCAACAATAATGGTGTGGTGGTGGCACTGGGGGAGTGGTGGCAATTTAGGAGGTGGTGGTGGTGGTAGAGTGGCGACGACAACAGTGAAGTGGCGATGCAACTAGTGAAGTGGTGGCAATGTAGGAGGTGGTGTTGGTGGTGGAGGTGGAGGTGGAGGTGGACCGTTTAAATGGATATAAATAGATATTAATGTCCAACCTAATTTAAATTTTAATTTAATTAGTAAGATTTAATCCATTTAAACTTAGTAGACCATGTGGTGGTCTTTTGAAAATAGTGAGAAAGTCGGAGGTTCAAGTTTGAGTCAATGGAGTGACTGCAGCGTTTTTATTATAATTTAACTTATTAACCCTCAACTTGGGAGGCTGAAGAGGCCGAAACAGTCCTGGCGTTACCGTCAATTAGTTGTCCATTTGGATCTCGAATAATTGCTGCAATGGCAGCCATGGAGTTCCGCTGGCAGAAAGAGGCATCACAATTAATCTTGAAATGACCATGGCGAGCTGGAAGCCATCCTGAAACAAGAGTAGAGGACAGTGAAGCCAGCCGATGGTCTCGATTGGATGTAGCTCGAAGGAGGTTTTCTTGTTCAGTCCAAGTTTGAGCAATTCTATGGAGTGTCGCCAAAGGATCCACTGGAATATTGTTGAAGACAAACTCGTTCCTAGTTTTCCAAATAAACCAACCAACAGTTGCAATTTGGCTGAGAAAGGTCTGTGCATTGGAGGTAGAGAGGGCTTGGCTAATGAATTATACCAGTACTATTATACCAGTCATTTGTGTTAATTTGTTACCCGTAATTCCAATTGCATCAATTTAACCATTTTTTTCTATCAACAAAAAAAAAAAAAAAAAAGGAGGTTTCAAATACAACCTAAATGTTAATTTTTTTTTTTTTTTGGTGCTATAGAGTGTAAAAACCATATTTGTTGCCCTTATCTTTTATAAAATTATCAAAAAAGAATAATTAATTCATAAATGATTCTTGTCAAGCGTTGAAAAGATCATTTGTGTAAAAAATTAAATTGATTAGATACCAACAATCCCATAATCATGTCTTAATTTTTTTTAATAATTTATTTCAAAATTATGTTTCGTGATCATTTTTTCAAAAACAAATATGATTTGGTCATGTAACAACAAATGACCAATTAACTTAATTTTATAATTTTTTTTTTATTGATGACCTTCTCGATGGGTCCTATAAAATTAAGGTTTTATTGGACTATAAGTCCTCTAAATAGGATTTATAAATAAATCTCTCTATAAAGAAATTAATTTTTTTTCTTTATTTCTTTGTATGTCTTTTATGAAAAGTCAAAAAATTAATTCTTAAAACAAACCTAAAATATGTCCAAAATAGGAAAAATTATTGGTTGGTCTAAGAGCATCACATAGACATGTCCCTTACCAATCACAATTCACTATACATACTCATTTTTATTAATTATCAACACAAATTTATAGGTCTCACCCCTTCCATCAATAACAATGCCATTAAAATATCACATGATGGTGTTTCAAAATCAACAAATAACTTCTCCCAAAATAGACCAACCCAATCATCAGCCTGCAACCTGAATCCTTGGTACTAGTGGGGTTTTCGCATTTGTGGAGTTTTCGCATTTGTAATTGGCATTATATAAAAATGATAACTTCTCAAAAATTATTTTTACCTTTTGAATTGTTTACAATAACAATACTAAATTTAAAGTATATTTTATTGGGGGATGCACCAATAAATCTCAAATTAATAACTTATACACTGTTTAGTCCTAAAAGTTTTCTTATAGACTGAAAGGTCCCATTACAATGTTTCAAACATCAGATTAATGTTTCGAACATTAGATTTCGAACATCATATTAATGTTTCAAACATTAGATTTCGAACATCAGATTAATGTTTCGAACATTAGATTGATGTGCAAATGGGACTAAATGGAGCATAAGAAAACTTTTAGGACTAAATGGTTCAACTTTTCAGAAATTAAGACTTATGGGTAAATTTTCCTATTTTATTTTAGTAAGATTATTATTAATTTTATTTAAATACGGCATTAGAAGTATATTTTAATTTATAATTTTGCTAATAAAAAAAAAAGAAAAAAAAGAGGAGAAGACTATTATATAGCACGAGAATAATTTACACAAGTTTACAAGATAATTAACATGTTTAAAAAAAAAAAAAATGAAGAAAAAATATGCTGTATATTATTTTCCTTTTAAATATTGAAAGTATATTTTCTTTTATTATTTTGCTAATAAGGAAAAAAAAAAAAAAACCAATAACATATCACGAGATTAATTTATACATGTTTAAAAAAAACAATCAACATGTTTAATAAAAATGTTTAAAAAATAAAATAAAAAAATATTATATACGTGAAGGTCAATTTCGTCATTTAACTAATTAATTCAAAGGTTGGCTCAATCCCCAATTTCTAGCCCACACCCCTCATAGGATGGAGTTATTCTACATATGAAAGATTATTAGTCCGATTTTCATTTTTTAATCCAAACGTTAGATTAATTATTCCATTAAATATGGAGTCTAATCCCATGCTCCTATCATACAAAAACAAATATCCCCTAAATTGATGCAACTTTCTGCTTGAATCCTTGATTAATTAAATTAGAAAATGTCCATATGTGTAAATAATATCGGAAATGTTTTTTTTCCTGAATTTCTCCGCCCCGAATGTCCAAAACGACGTCGTTTTGGGCATTAGTTTTTTTTTTTTTTTTTCTTTTTTTCCGCCATTTTTGGACCTCTGAGTTGCAGAGGAAGAGGGAGAGAAAGAGAGAGAGAGGGAGAGGGAGAGAAAGAGAGAGGGGAAGCAGAACCAATGGCCGCCGATCGCGTCGCCTCCGCCAATCGCCGCCGATCGCGTCGCCTCCGCCAATCGCCGCCGATCGCGTCGCCTCCGCCGATCGCGTCTGCCTCGCCTCCGCCCCCTCCTCCTCCATTTTTTAGGCCCCCTCTAGTCCTTCCTCCCCCTCCCCTCCCCTCCCCTCCCCTCCTCCCCCTCCTTCTCTTCTTCGTCTTTCTTCCTTCTTCTGCTGAAAAAAAAAAAAAAAAAATTTAGGGACATTCGGGGCGTCCCGTTTTCGGGCCCCCAATCACAACTCAAATAATATAACACTTTCTAAATAAATGTGTTTTAAGCAGGTTGGGGTGGACAAATGAACCTGTTCATTGGGTTTGGTGGAGCGACAACTATGATAGTTGCGGTTATAGGAGAGTCTAGATGCACCATACTAGGGTGTAATATATGTTTTTTGAAATTTATATTCATTTGGAATTTTAAATTTGTAGGTGAATAGCATATCTTATGTATGTTAAGAAACTTCTTTCATTTTTATTTCATGAGACTTTACTTTTACACATCTTCTAATAGGTATTAGGGTGGTGGTAGAGGCAGCGAGGTAGCGGTGGCAACAATAATGGTGTGGTGGTGGCATTGGTGGAGTGGTGGCAATTTAGGAGGTGGTGGTGGTGGTAGAGTGGTGACAACAACAGTGAAATGGTGATGCAACTAGTGAAGTGGCAGCAATGTAGGAGGAGGAGGTGGTGTTGGTGGTGGAGGTGAAGGTGGAGGTGGACCGTTTAAATGGATATAAATAGATATTAATGTCCAACCTATTTAAATTTTAATTTATTTTGTAAGATTTAATCTATTTATACTTAGTGGACCATGTGACGGTCTTTTGAAAAGAGTGAGAAAGTCAGAGATTCAAGTTTGAATCAATCGAGTGACTGTAGTGTTTTTATTGTAATTTAACTTACTAATCCACTGAAGAAAAAAAAAAAGCTTTTATATTGTGTTTGATTGGGGAATTTAAGGGAATATTTAGAAAGAGAAATGAAAAAGGTAGGTGAAATGTGAATAAAATATACCTAAATTTCACCTAATTTCATACACTTTTTTGCTTTTTCTTTCTAAATTTCTCAACCAAATACAACGTTAAACTCATTTTTAAATTTGGAATTTGACTGGTTGGCAGTTTTATGTTGATGCACGTAGTCGCAACAAGGCTCAAAAGGTACTCCTCATATCCTCTGATTGGATGAAAGCAAGAAACACAGGAAAGAAACAGAACAACAAAGGCTAAGCAGTTCGGGTGTGGGCAGGGGAGTTGCCGCAGGTGGTGGTTATGGAGTATTCTCGGCCGGTGTGGTTTGTTTGATTAGCAGTTCGGGTGTGGGCTTTGGGAGGTGGGAGCTGCAGCAGCTAGGCGTGGCGTGGGCAGCAGCTAAGGAGTGGTTGTAGCAGTAGAGGCTGCAGCAGAGGCGTGAGGGGTGGGCCTTGGCAGAGGAGTTGTCTGATCAGCAGAGGAGTGGGCCTTGGCAGAGGAGTTGTTTGATTAGATGTTGTTTTGGTTTGGTTCAGGCTGCTTTGGTTGTCTTGGTTTAATTTTTTTAGTTTGGTTTAGGTGTTTTGGTGAGTTGATTGTGTGGGGATTCATGTATTTTAATTTTTCTAGTTAAGTTCTTCTTAACTTTTTTATTTAAAAAATCGAGAGGCTTAGGGGTTGGTTGTATGGGTGCGTATAGCAGTAGTAGGGGTATTTTTATACTTCCGAAACTCTTTCGATGCATGCCATCTTCCTGTACTTTTAATTTCATACTGTTAAATGAAATTTTTCTTTGCTGATCAAAAAAAACAAAGGCTAAGCCCTCACAAAACTAACTGATTGATTCATCTGTATCCTCTGATTGAATCGAAGTAATTCAATAATCTGATTTAACTGATGCCAACACTACACAAATTGTGCTAGATCAATTTCCACAATGTCCCAATGAAGTACTCAAAAGTCAATGGTAACAAACCTGCCGTCTCCTTCTAATTCCATTCCAACTTGAACCATAAACTAACAATTAAACAACTCTCAGGGCTGGCTCAATGGCTAAGCCAACAAAGTCCTCCATTTAGGCTTCTGTTAAATGTTTAAAAAATATATATTATATTTCTTATCTAAATGTTCAAAATAAAATCATCTTGTCCAAATATTTAAGAAATTTTTTTCTATTATCAATTGATCATTCATATATACAATATCAACTGAGATCAAGAACAATTTTTTCCAAAAGCATGATTTTTTATTTTTTATTCTATTAGAGCCTTTTTCTTACTAGTTTATTTTTTTTATCATGAGACTTTTTCTCTTTATCAATATTGTATTTGCTGGTATGTATTTCTTGCATAGTTGATTATCCAGTTTAATGTAATTATCTTGATATTTAGAGATAGGAATCTCTCCGTTATTTTTTAAAGTTTTCCAATCCATCAAGTTGATTGAAATGGAAATCCCAAGTTGATTATCCATGAAGTTTAGAAATCCAGTTTGATATAATTATCTTGATATTTAGAAGAAATCTCTTATTTATTGAAATAGAAATCTCCTATAAAGTTGGGAGGTAATTATCCTATAAAGTTTAGACATCCAGTTTGATATAATTATCTTGATATTTAGAAATAGAAATCTCCTATGAAGTTGAAATAGAAATCCATAGTTTTCCAATCCATAATCTCCTACAAAACAAGACCACACATAAAGTTTTCCCACAGACGGCGCCAAATGTGCGGACCGGTTTCCGCAATAGAGTAAGATGGAACTTCGTGGACGAACCCTGGTGCACCGATGGTGGAGGCCTGCACAAGGAACAAATAGTTAGGCTGCCCGACCGGGGGTTGGTCGGAAACCCCTCCGACGGTCGAGTCAGTACCGGAGTTTGGTAGAGACAAGATAGAGAAGAGTAATGTGTTTCTAGAGTTCAGAGATCTCCCCTTTCAAGGAGAGTCCGGTTACCTTTTATAAGGATCATATGACTTATTCATCAAGCTCCCTCATTCTCCACCTGGTCTTCAGCCGTGATTATAGCACATCCCTTAATAGAGGGGAGCAAGATCCGTCATTCGCGGGCACCATGTGCCCTTTACTTTACAGGGTATTGATTGATCTGTTAGCACTCATGTTGTCGTTGAGTGGGAGCCTTGGATCCCATGTTATGGACTTACCCACTTCGGAGTGAGGAGTGGTACTAGGGCTAGACCCATGGTCTTTCCTTCTTCGGAGTGGGGAGTGGTGTTAGGGCCAGGCCCATGGTCTTCTCTTCTTCGGAGTGGGGAGTGGTGCTAGGGCCAAGCCCATGGTCTTCCCTTCTTCGGAGTGGGGAATGGTGCTAGGGCCAGGCCCATGGTCTTCCCCTCTTCGGAGTGGGGAGTGGGCCAAGACTGATTCCTTAGCTCGGCCCATCATAGAGTGGAGAGAGAGAGCCCACTTCAGAGTGGGGACCTTCGTCCAGTCTAATGAGGCTCCATACAACTAGGCTTGAGTACGGAGTAGAGACCTTCGTCTAGTCCAACAAGGTTCCATACAAATAGGCTTGAGTATGGAGTAGGGACCTTCGTCCAGTCCAGTAGGGACCTTCGTCCAGTCTAGTAGAGACCTTCGTCCAATCCAACAAGGTTCCATACAAATAGGCTTGAGTATGGAGTAGGGACCTTCGTCCAGTCCAGTAGGGACCTTCGTCCAGTCTAGTAGGGACCTTCGTCCAGTCCAGTAGGGACCTTCGTCCAGTCTAGTAAGGACCTTCGTCCAGTCTAGTAGGGACCTTCGTCCAATCCAACAAGGTTCCATACAAATAGGCTTGAGTATGGAGTAGGGACCTTCGTCCAGTCCAGTAGGGACTTTCGTCCAGTCTAGTAGGGACCTTCGTCCAGTCCAGTAGGGACCTTCGTCCAGTCTAGTAAGGGCCTTCGTCCAGTCTAGTAGGGACCTTCGTCCAATCCAACAAGGTTCCATACAAATAGGCTTGAATAATTATGCCCCCTTCAGCAACAATGTTATTGCATTCATAAGTCTCTGGTTCTATCTTTGCAGCAACTCTGGTTTTGATTTGCCCCTTCAAGCTATGTGTCAAAATGAAATGTCGGCTACTCAAAGTGCCGGCCAAAAAGATGGTGGAATGGTGGTTTTTACGGTGGTGGAGCGGCGGTGGTTGGTGCTGGTGTGGTGGTTGCCACCACTGGAGATAAGAATTGGCAGTACAGTGGGAGTGGTGGTGGGGGTGGGGGTGGTGGTGGTTGTGGTTGTGGAGGTTGAAAATTGGAATGATCTGTTTGGGAGCTTGGTTATGTTTATCCAATTTTGCGGATATTTTCTTATCCTTGTTTTGGTTTGCTCTGAAAAAGGTTTGATTGTGTAATGGAATTATTATTAGATGGTTTTGGTAAGTTTTGTAGCAAACAGCCTAATCTTGTTTCAGTGAAAATTGGGGTTCTGTAAATTTTAATTTTTGTTACATTTTTGTATAGAGAAAAATCTGCAGAGAGGTTGACAGCATCACTCCGACTCAACTGACAATCAAAAGTGAGTTTATAAATTAAGGATCTAGATTGTTTTTCGTCTATAATTAGACTGGACAATCTAGTCTGGCCCGTTAGTTCTATTTTGAGTTCTGTTTCGATAATCCGGATCATTCACATTTTAAGGTTCGTCGAGTATATTATTCATGTAAAAAATC
Source organism: Camellia japonica (assembly GCA_030407325.1). Lineage (NCBI taxonomy): Eukaryota > Viridiplantae > Streptophyta > Magnoliopsida > Ericales > Theaceae > Camellia > Camellia japonica. Next base: position 50,869,779 of record JAPPVO010000017.1, read on the forward strand.
AAGTTAATGGGAAAACGAAAACCACATGTTTGGATCAATTTTGTATGAACCGTTAATTTTCGCACCATCTATTTTTTAATACAAAACTGATCCAAACATGTAGTTGTTGCTATTTGATTAACTTGATTTTTTGCAAAGATAATATACTCGACGAATTCTAAAATGTGAACGGTTCAAATTATTAAAACAAAACCCAAAAGTAAACTCAATAGGCCAAACAACACCTTTATCGTCTGAAACCGAAGCCAGTCCCTATAATTAATATCATGTTTTATTGACTGTATTTATTTATTCATAAATGTTAAGTGAATTTTTTTTGGGTACATATTTGTCCCTTGTATTGATCATGAGAAAACTTTGAGATTTTTTTAATGTATTTTATATTTGTGGCATAGTTAATTTTTGACTAATAATGATACTAACAAATTTATCAAAGTGATAAATAATTAAAATATTTTGATTTTTATTTGTGTTTTGATTTATTTGAGTTGGTTTGTATTGAAATATGATGTGAGAACTGCAAATAGTTAAATTGTATTTTTTTTTAAAAATAAATTTTATATTGATAAATTCCCCCAAGTATTGCCCCCACACAAGTTATTCGATGGTTAATTGTTTTGAGCTAAATTCACATTGCCAGAGTGTTGAGTTGGCCATGTGAATATAAGCAGTTACACACTCTTTGCAAATTAGTTTTACTAAAAATTTGTCTCATTTTGTATTAACCTTGGCTATGATGCTTTAGTCCGATGTGACGTGGCAACTGGTTGGTCTCCACAAGAACCATTCTGATTGCCCTTACCCATTGAAATCATGCCAACTGGTTGGTCTCCACAAGAACCATTCTGATAATGTCTTTATCATCAAACAATGGCATTGGCAGATGAAAAGATATGCTCATCTGCTTTTAGAGACTACCTATTGTTTCAAGATTGTCATTTCTCGAAATCAGATTCCTCAAATTAGGGGTGGACGCGAGTCGGTTGTCGCCACGGAACCTCTAATCCGCCATCCATTCGTCAGAATGACGGATTGGAGAAAATCAATCCGCATCCGTCCGCCAATCCGGCGGATGTGCATTGAGCGGATTGGCGGTTTGGCAGATGGATGGAATCGGTTTAGCGGTTTAAAATTTTATAAATTTTCAATATAATTCAACTTGTGCATTTTCTCAAAAAAAATAAAAATAAAAGAAGAAAGTATTACAGTCAATGACTTAAAAAAATATTACAATCACTGCATGCCTCATCCAAAGCAAGAAAGTTTGAAACTTTAGAATATTACAATCACTGCATGGCTCATCCACATATTACAATCACAGTATGCCTCATCCACATAAAGTACATAAAGTATTACAATATGTGGTTCTTAAAATATAAAAACAATTCAAACCATCAAAACCATGAACAGCGCAGTAGTAAAGATTGTATGTCTCTGTATTGTTACATCTATATATGTTTTTGAAAACAAAAACCAACCAACATATATCATATTTTCTATTTATTATTTTTAGAGATAGATTTAAAAACCAAAAAATATAAATAAATAATATGTTTATTTTTTTCAATTCAAAAAAGATATTCAAGTTGAAAACTTTTTTTCAATAGAATATTTAAACTCCTTTTTAATTGAAAATACAAACAGAATATTTAAACAAACTGAAAATACAAAGTCTTATAAATTACTAGAGGTACTCGCGGTTTGGCCATTCGGTTGCGGCCAAAGGAATCCCAAATCCGCCATTCGTCCGCCAAATTGGCGGATTGGAGAAAATCAATCCGCAACCGTCCACTCGTCATCACGCATCCGTCCAAAATGCGACGGATCGGTTCGGTTCGGTCGGTTTTGGCGGATCGGTATATCCGCTGCTCACCCCTACCTCAAATACTAGCATGATAACTCGGGCAAATTCGGTCAGTTTGAGAGGTTATTCAAACCCAACCTAAGTTGTATCGAGATCAGCCCAGGCCAGTCCAAGCCCAAATTGTAACCCGAAATTGTCTGACCAAACCCGACACGAGTTAAATCCAAATTACCCAAGTTGCTCGAATTATATTTTTTTTTACAACTACATTATTAAATTATTAAAATTTAACTCTATTTACATTTTTTTTATATGTAAAAAATCATTAATACTATCAAAACAAATAACTTATATAATGTAAGAGAGATGTCGCTATAGTAATTTTTACAATTTATGAGTGAAAATAAAAAAAAGTAAAATTTTATGTTATTAGTATATATAATATATATTCAATATAATTTAATAATCTAAATTACTTTAATATCATGTAATGACTAATAATTTATATATATATTTAATATTTTGATATATCTATATATGTATAATTCAGATTTCGGATTGCTCAGGTTGTTTGATGTCTTTACCCAAATCCATCCAAATTTAATTCGGACTTCTAAATTTTTACCAAAACCCGTACCGAATTTGAAAATATATTGTCTAAATCCTAAAAAAATTCGAACGGAATTTGAATTGCTCGGATTGAACCCGCCCAAGTTACACCCCCTGTTCAAACAAGTTTGAATGCTAGCACTATCCTCTATCACCCACAATCGAGAGAACAAAAATATCCCTAATATCTAGCAAGTCCTGAGTTGCCCAAGAAACATGGGCCGACCACCGTTAATTCATAATGGAGAACACGTATGACAAAGAACTGTTCTCAGCATCACTATGCAGGCAACACCATGGATTAACTCAGCATCCTGTTTTATTTGTCTTCTCCTTTCACAAATAACTCCATATATCCAAAATCCAAACACATCCTTAGTTGGAGGCAATGACAAAAATTGCATTTTCAGAGCAACATATCTATCCCATATCCAGAATTTTGCCCCTGGATGCATTACCACTATTAGTTGTTCATGAACAATCAATCCAAAAAACAATCTGCTATTGAAAAGGAAACGAAAAAATGCAGGTACTCTCTATCATGATGCTCAAAATTTCACAGATCAATGACGGAAAAAATAACCTCGCTAGGCATACAATACGGTGGCTTTATGTACCAAAGCTACGGTCTCCTGCATCTCCAAGTCCCGGAATTATAAACCTGAAAATTGCGCAAACAATGCAAGGGTTATACGCTGGGCGTTTTGGCAATTTGCTAAAAAACCAACTTTTTTACACAAAAAAGTCGCCAAAAAGCCAAAAAACTAGCTTTTTACCAACTTTCCAATTTGGAAAGAAGCTAAAGAAGCTAGCTTTTTAGCTTTTTTACACAAAAAAAACCACAAAAAATCAGCTTTTTTAACACAAAAAAGCCAAAAAGTCACAAAAAAACCAGTTTTTTACTAACTTTCCAAATCACCACGAACCCCATGCGGGTTGGCATATATTTTTTTCATTATAACAGTGGGAAGTATTTACCCTTTGTCATTAACAATGGGATCAATGATTCCAGCATATACATGAAGCCTGGAAAATCACAAACAAAGCTGAGAGAGATTTACTTGAATATTTTCTATACAGAATTTGCTCAAAAATGCATTTACCCAGGGAACTTCTCACTGAGGTTTTGAAGGGCTGGAGGAGATGCAACAGCAGATACCTGTGATATGGTAGTTTGTATTGTCAGTGCACTGTCTAAGTGTCTATAAATGTCAACAAAAAGCAAAAGATGGTAATCCTCTGTGTGACAAGTGCATGTGCCATGGACTGAACAATAGACGACATTTTTTCAGATTCAAAATCAATCAGAAATGCAGTCAGCAGTCAATCCGCAACTCAATCCCAGAAACTCCACTATTGTCTGTAAAGGCTAACCTAGAAGACCGGTAAGCAAACTTGTTTGGATATTTGATTTTAAGTTTCTAACTAAAATGGCAAGATTTCCCACACAAGTGTCTTGACTTGAGACTTATCAATAAGAAACAAAAAGCAACAGTTCAAGAAAACTATTGATGGCCTGTATTGGGAAAAGCGTGGAGACTTGCATTAAGAGAACTCACTATAAAAATTGCAACTTTGAGAATCACATATAATCAGATATTTAAAGAAACATACACAACACAACAACAACAGCAACAACACAGAGAGAGAGAGAGAGAGAGAGAGAGAGAGAGAGAGCTAGTTATTTGCTTACCACTTTAATGTTATTGTTGTCAACCCCCCGCTCCTTTATCAAGTCAAGAGCTGCAACTATTGTACCACCTAAAGATTATTTGAACAAAAATAACAAAATAAATAAATATAAAGTAGAGACCAAGTCAATGTTACTTTTATCATTTCCACAAACTTTAAACCAAAAAAAAAATTAAAAAGAAATTATTGAACTACTGATGCTACAGAGTTATTATTTCAGTCTCTGTACATCAAGCAAGCAGAGCAAGATATGGCAAAGGAGTCGGGCCTCACATGGTTGACTTTGTGACAAATCAAAAGTTGACACATAACCTGTCACACCATTGTGGGTCTTAATCTTTTTCCAGGAAAACAAATATCCGATCGAGAAATAAGTACTTATATCTCCACCTCTTTATAAGGATAATAGAAAAATTATAGGAGGTAGAGTTCCCACAGAACTTCGAGGGTTTCTTCTGTCAAAAAACGGAAAATAAAGAAACTAGTAGGGAATAATAAAATGAGCACGAGAAGAGGAGCTCAAGCAATGGCAAGAATACCTGTTGCCAGCATGGGATCTACAACAAATACTCGAGATACTTCAGAAAATTTGTCAGGTAACCTACACAATAGGATGCAAAATATATCAAAAGCAAGGTTACATAACATGACTTGGCCCAGGCAGGCGAAACAGAAAATGTCAGCCAATTACAACAAACTAGGCAATTATAGTCCAATAATAGCACTTAGTTAGAAATCCAAAAACCACCACAAGACATAACCCCATAATGGGAAGAAATAAACAACTTAATACAACAAAGAGCTAGGGTGAAAGACAAAAACTGGTAAACCAATTGGACCGACCGAACCGGCCTGTTTTGGTCAGCTTTTTTTATTATTTCGGTCTGTTCAGTTATGTTGGAACAAAAAGCCAAAGTTCAGTTTGGTTTTCGATAATCATAATTTAAAAGCCATAAGACATTGAACGGCACCGATATATGTTCTCTCTTTTTTATTGCTCTTATTTATTGTCCATCTATTTTTTATTGTTCTTTCAGTCCATCTATCCATCCCAACTCCCAATAACGAAACACACTTTCACTTCACACAGTACTTCACACTACCCAATATTTTACACTGCTCAAAAAAAAAAAAAAAAAAACCATTTTCTCCCTCTATCTAATTATAGGCTGCTCAAGAATGAATAAGGCTCATGGATGTTTCTGAGGGTGATTGCCCCTCTCTACAAAACAAATTCTCTCTCTCTCTCTCTCTCTCTCTCTATCTTTTTGTGTGTTTGCCAATGGAAGGTAGATATTCTTCATCTTCTTCCTGCGACATATTCTATGGATCTTCCATCTTCAAGCAGAGATTTTGTTAGATTTGTGGGTCTTCCACCTTCCATCTTCTCCCATCTTCATCTTCTCCATGTGAAGGTTGGATCTCTCTCTCTCAAAACCCTCTCTGGGTCTTCCATCTTCGGGTAGAGATTTTGTTGAACATCTAAGAACCGATGTGTCCCGACCGAACCGCACCGCCCCCATGTAAAACCGCTTGGTGTGGTTCTTACCAGTAGTTCAGTCTATTCGGTGCAGCTCAATGGAAAACCAAAGGGTGCGATTCGGCACAAAAATGCCTCAACACCGGACCACACCACACCGATTTCACCCCTACAAAGAACCCCCATAATGGGGGGAGAAATAATCAATGCCTTCGGCAAGGATTGACCCCTGACCTCCCAGATAGGAGTGCACATGTATGTACATGAGTGGCCAACTGACCTAGACCAGTTGGTTGAGCCAGTTCCTTGACAGGGCTGGTTTTTAATCTCATTGACTGCGATACCAACCAAGACAACCCTGCTAAAACTGTCTGGGAAATGTACTGCTTGTGTACATAAAAACAAAGGAACTTAAAAACAGCAACCATGTGACCAGTGGTTGAATTAATGATCCATTGACCTTGTCCCCTGGCTAGGTTGATGATGCTTGGAGTGATTTTAAAACTAAAGAAATAAGATTAGCATCAACACTAACCCCAAATAAAAAAAAAAATGTGGTGAAAGGAAGAAAAAGTCATCTCATAACGGAACATTGAAAACATACCGTAACAGAAGCAAAAGAGAAAGGAGAAAACAATTTGCAACAGCAAGGAACCACATAATATGAAGAGTAAAGGGAAAACCTAGAAATTTCTACAATGGGGAATTCTTACTTGTTCAAATACACAGTAGGCAGAAGTGTCTGGTCATCTCTGCTAATCCCTTAAATTTGCAAAACATAAATAAGAATTTTAACAACAGATATGGTCAATTACCTTAAATTCAATGAAACTTCAAAATGAAGAAATAAACATATAATGGTATAATAAATTTAACTGGCTAAATGCGGTTCAAATAAGCAAAACCATAAAAGCAAATTTATTGAATAAAAGCAATGGGTATATGAACATGATATGTAGAGAATGCAACACTCACTGGAAAGTTCCTAGCCCCATCAGAAACTCAGCAATAAATAATAAAGATTTTTTAATAAAATTCTTATATGATGAATGAATCATATTCAGAACTAGAATGATACAGATGGATAGTCAGCCTATCAAAATAATATTACCCCTTCCACTTGACAGTGTAAAAACTGTTCCTTACCCAGATGGTATGTTTTTGTTGCTGGTAAAATTGATGATGCATGTTCTGCTAGAGCAAGACCAGCTCTCAAGATAGGAACAATCTGCAAAGCTAAATAAATAGTGCATCAGATGATGGCTACCGAAAAGCTATACTCTTCCAAGATTAAATAATTTCTAAAGCAGGTCACATTCATAAATTTGTAACATGGTTATCATCAAATCTTAAAAAAGGGAACCCTTTGCAACAAATGTATTGTGGGGAAGTTCCTATACTAAATACACAACAAGTAGATAAGAAATAAATTCAGATTATCCATTACATAGAAAGGAGAGACAAGAATACAATGTAAAAAAACGAGATTGATATACTAACCGCAACCGGTTCCCTTGGATCAATAAATTCTACAGAGGCAACACCCATTGGTGACTGAATCTCCCCTGTTATAGTAGGCTGCCAGCAATAAAACCATAGCAACATAAGTAAAAAATTTCAAAGCACATAAAAATGACATATTAGGGGCAAAAAAAGTCACTTAAACTAACATAATTACTTTAATTTCAATATGAGCAATTATGGGGCTTGGGTGGGAATGGGTTGATTGTTTGGATTTTTGATTCACAGTGTTTGAGTGTGTGTATGCAATTACACGATATATATATGTATAGATAGCCTAGGTGAGGTGGTGGCGGCATGGTAGTGGACATGAGGAGGTGCGTCTTGGATGTCTCTGTTGGCACTGGTGGCTGTGAGGTAAGGCTTGAGTCTCTTGGTTGTATGGGTGCTCTAAATCTGCTTGTTAGATGTTTATGTGGGTGCTTTGATTATGCTGTGAGGTAGTGTTGGGTTACACATAGTACTTTGATTTTTTATTTTTGATGACATCAGCAGAACTTTAGTTCACTTATTGAATGACTGATGGAGTGGGGAATCATAATGTGACTCAAACTCAGAAAAGGGAATGTAATTTCCAGAACTTCAAAGGTACTTATGTAATGAAAACAAACCTCAAGAGATGTCTGTGTAATTTACCTTATTTATAATTTATAAAGTAGATTAAAGAATGCCTCTAGAGATTGGAATTCTCATTTTTAAAAAGCCCACCAAAACCACAGATGCAATACTATTCCTATACAAATGCCAAATTACTTTCTTTACATCTTCCTCTCTTCTCAATTCTTCCCTTTCAATGACAATCCACCTAACAAGATAGAATCCATTACATGATGGTACTGCAACAGAAAAACTAATTGGTCTCAAATTTATACTTAAGCCACAAGACCCTAAACTTAGGTCTTTATCTAATGTCCTTCAATATGGCAATCTTTCGAAGCTCCACCTTATTTTCCTTCCTCTTGGCCTTCTTTTCTGCTCAAAGGCCTCCATGCCCTTTTGCAATCAAACTCTTTTATTTCTCAAGCACTCTCTATGAGCCACAAAAGGCCTCCTTGTTCCAACTTTTCAAGTCCTCCTTTGGCATTCTCAAAGTTCTATCTAACAAAGAAACCAAAAAAGCATCCAACACAACTCTTCTTTAACCACCTCCTATAACAAACAGACTCCAAATGTGTCAGACTCTGAAAATTACTCATAGCCTACCTCCTCAAAACCTTCTCGCAATCCCCTTAGAAAACAAGTCCTCTCAAGATTGTGGAAGAAAGAAGAAATGTAGAGAGAGAGAGAGAGAGAGAGAGAGAGGGGCATTGTCAGGTACCTTGGACGCATGAATTCTTGTGGTCATAATATTAATTGTTCATGTATTTCTTGCAACACTGTTTGATAGTAAATAATAGAAGCAGACTCAACAGAGATACAGACAATCAAATGTTAACAACCACAGTCCAACAATTCTATTATGGGCCTTGTTACAACTGATAAACAGGTTGCAATTGACTTCAAAGAAAGAGTTGTTCACATAATGTTATTATCCCCTATAAATCAATGATTGTCCAATTTTCTAAGTTCTGTATTAGATCCACATAATATACTATTTTTTAAAGTATCTATAGCATGAACATTGTATGAAAACAAACAATAGGCATCGAATATTAGCTCACCAGCCAATCCCTTGATGCTTCATACATAAGCAGCCTCCCTAACTCAGCCATGGCATTTTCTGTAATGATTATAATCATACATTACATTAATGTATTAATAGAGAAAAAAAAAATTAAAATTTTAAAGTAATGGGAAAACAAATACAACATTTTTGAGCAACAAAAACCATAACGAACACATGAACATGAAATATTTTGGAAACTGAATCTAAAGAAGGGCATAAGGTTGTACTTCCCCAAATGGTTTGTCTAAATCCTCTACTCAACTCAACTAGCTTTCGTCCCAATTACTTGAGACATGGATCTATTTACTCCAATTTGGTTCTTTTTTGGTCATATCATTACTTAAATTTAAGATATTCATGTCCTTTCTTATCACATCAACTCAAGTTCTTCTTAGCATTCCTCTATTTCTTACATGCACATACTAGTCACGCGGGTCAAATCACTTCTCCTTACATGCACGTTATCTAGTCTATGATGCTCGTGACCAGAGTCGGATCAAATCAATCATCCTTACAGTTGTGTTAATTAGTCTATGATGCATGTGACCAAACCATCTCAAACAATTGTTCATCATCTTATCTTTAATTGGTGCCACTTTTCATCGGACTTCCAATTCGATGATATTTTCTGTTGCAAGACTATTGATGCGACTACATGTGGTCATTATTGTAACAAAGTATTAAAACCTTTTTAAAGGTACAATTGATAAGTAGGGATTAAAAAAAATATTACCAACAAGCACTTCATTTCCCCTCTGTTTCTGCCCAATTTTGGGGGCAAGATAAATGCTCAAAATGTAGGCCCTGTCTCCCCTCACAAACCCCTCCATGCTCTTCCCTTCCCCTACTTAAAAATGGGAAATCATTGGGTACTCTCATAGCACCACGTGGCATTGTCTATGTGGTGGTCCAAACCAATAGCGCAGTGGGAAATCGTATTGGTGGGACATGGTGAATCATACTCGTTAAGCAGTTGGGAGACAAGTGATGGTCCACTTAGTGTGGGTTATAATTTCTCATTTTCCAGGCACACCACATAGACAATGCCACGAGGTACTCCCAGACTATTTAATGATTTTCCCTTAAAAACAATCTAAACAAGGTAAAAAATAATTTCCTTTCAAATCCTTCATTTCCCCCCACTCAATCAAAACACTAATGTTTTATGTAGAATAAGAATTCGAATTTAAAGAATTAGTATCTGTTACAACAACGTACTCTACATAAATTATGGTTCTTTTGATTGTACCTCATCTAAATTATCAAACTGGAATTTAAAATTGGTGTGATTTTAAATTAGAACTAAGAATTCAAATGTAAAGAATCACGATTCCCATTAGAGGACAACGCTCACAGCAACGATATGCAAACTAAATTTGCAGCCACATCAAGATTTGAAAATGTTAAAGGACCCTGACTTTGTTATTGATTCGTTACTAAAATTTGCAGCTAATTTTATCTAATCAACCAAACAGTAGTACAAAATAAAATAGCAGAGAGAGAGAGAGAGAGAGATGCAGTAACTTGAAGGGTCACTCACTAAATATGGGGCAAGGAGTCTGCTCATTTCTAAGAACAGCAACCCAGTGCTTGATCAGTGGATGTGGAGGAACAAACACCTGAAAACCAACACAATTATATATCAGAACCTAATCAAATTAAATGCTCTCTTTGGTTACTGAGAAAATGCATGAATTCCAATGCCAAACAGAAATCAGAAATTTCCCTCATTCCCTTCAATTTTCCAGCACTTTCTCAGCAACCAAAGGGATGGTACACTCACCAGCATTCTATTTTCTGATATCGATTTCTCCGACATCGTCGTTTGGGATTTGACGGCCATACAGCTAGGGCGCCGAGAATTTGAGCAGTAAGAAATCTATGACAACAAAAAAAATAAAAATAAAAATAAAAATGAATATCCAGAGAGAGAAAGTTAGGGTTTTGGAAAAAAACAACGGAAGTGAGAGAGAGAGAAAGTTAGGGTTTTGGAAAAAAACAACTGAAGTGAGAGAGAGAGAGAGAGAGAGAGAGAGAGAGAGAGAGAGAGTGAGTGAAATTGAAATACCTTGTTGGGATTGAAAGATGAAGAGGGAAGGAGGAGATTGAGAGAGTGAAGGCTTCGTGGGAAGTATAGAGAAGAGAAAAACGGCACACCGGAGAGGCATCGGAGGGGGGTGTTAATGCGGCACTCCATTTTTGAATCTGATGAATGAATAAAAACGAATGTGAGATGTAGATAGATATAGATGTGGATGTAGATGCTGCGATGCAGAGGTAGAAGGAGGAGAGGTAAAAATCAATTTTTTTTTAATTTTTATTTTTAAAAAAATGTGTAAAAAAATTAAAGAGATGATTTGATTTAAAAAAATTAAAAAGTTAAAAAGTAGCTTCTAATTCAGATGTCAAAATTTTTTTTCCTTTTTTTATACCCTAATTTGAAAAAACTCTTACATATTTATAAAAAATAATAATAATTTTACTTAGGATAAATTACATTGAAGTGCAGTCTGGTGCAACTTATCCGAGAGTAAAAATTGATTATTTAAAAATAGAAATCAAAAGTAGCTCGATGTCAGTTTTGAAAATTATTTAAATTATTTTTTTCTAATAAACTAAGCCAAAGTTATAATATATAGTCTGACACAAACTCTTAGAATAAAGAAGTAATAAGTAGTTTAGATAAATTGCACTAAGCAATCCCTTAGTATTCATGTATTTTCACCAAAATCTTACTTTACTTCATGCATTTTTAATTTGGGAGCTTTTTTTATAAATCCATCTTTAATTACTTATGTTCCATTCAACCCATATTCTTTTTGACTATTCCATTAGGTCCTATTTGAGATAAGAAGACCAAAATACCCTTTTCATCTACTTATGTTCTATTTAGTTCATATTATTTTCTTATGTTTCAATAAGTCCTATGGGTGACATAATTACCAAAATACCCCTAATGTGAATGTTCACACCATCAATGTGAATGTTCATATCGTTAATGTGTAGGGGCCCGGCCCATGTACAATGTGAATATTCACATTGACATGTTAACATTCACATTGATAGGAGTGTAAAATTAGCCCGCGGCCCGGGGCGAGCCCAGTTCGGCCCGTGACAATGTGAATATTCACATTGACATATTAACATTCACATTGATAAGACTGTAAAATTGGCCCGCGGCTCGAAGCCCGTGGGCGGCCCGAGGCGAGCCCGACCCGGCCCGTGACAATGTGAATATTCACATTGACGTATTAACATTCACATTGATAAGACTGTAAAATTGGCCCGCGGCCCGGGGCGAGCCCGGCCCGGCCCGGCCCGCGGCCCGTGGGAGGCCTGAAGCCCACCCACTGCCCGGGGCGGGCCCGGCCCGGCCCGTGACAATGTGAATATTTACATTGACATGTTAACATTCACATTGATAAGAGTGTAAAATTGACTCACGTCCCATGGGCGGCCCGAAGCCCGTGGCGGCCCGGGGTGAGCCCGGCCCGGCCCATGACAATGTGAATATTCACATTGACATATTAACATTCACATTGATAGGAGTGTAAAATTAGCCCGCGGCCCGTGGGAGGCCCGAAGCCCGCCCGGGGCCGGCCCGGCCCGGCCCGTGACAATGTGAATATTCACATTGACATATTAATATTCACATTGATAGGAGTGTAAAATTGGCCCGCGGCCCGAAGATGACAGCCTCGGGTCGGGCCGGTGGGCCTAGGCCTAGGCTCGAGCTTATGCCGGGCTTGGGCGGGCCTGGCCATTTTTTTTTAATTCTTTTTAATTTTTTCTACCAAAATTTTATTATTTTTCACAAAAAAAGACATTGTGCCTCAGGTGGGCTGGGCTTCGGACCGAGCCTTGAATGAGCCTTAAGCGGGCCGATGGGCCGGGCGGGGCTTCAAAGTGATGACCTAGGCCCTAGCCTAGGGTCTCGGACATGCTCGGGCCCGGACCTAAACGAGCCTGCCCCGGGCCGTGGGCGGGCTTCAAGTAGCCCACGGGCTGCGGCCCAATTCTACATTCCTATCAATGTGCATGTTAACATGTCAATGTGAATATTCACATTGTCAACGGGCCGAGCCGGGCCTACCCCAGGCCGAGGGTGAGCTTCGGGCAGCGGACAAATTTTACACTCCTATCAATGTTAATGTTAACATATCAATGTGAATATTCACATTGTCACGGGTCGGGCCAAGCTCGCCTCGGGCTGCGGTCGGGTTTCGGGCCGCCCACGGGCTGCGGGCCAATTTTACACTCTTATCAATGTGAATGTTAACATGTTAATGTGAATATTCACATTGTCAACAGGCTGGGCCGGGCCCGCCCCGGGCCGCGGGCGGGCTTTTGGCCGCCCATGGGCCGCGAGCCAATTTTATACTCTTATCAATGTGAATATTCACATTGTCAACAGGCCGGGTCGGGCCCGCCCCGGGCCGTGCACGGGCCGTGGGAGGGTTTCGGGCAGCCACGGGGCGCGGGCTAATTTTATACTCTTATCAATGTGAATGTTAACATGTCAATGTGAATATTTACATTGTCAACAGGCCGGACCGGGCCCGCCCCGGGTTGCCCACGGGTCGTGGGGGAGTTTTGGGTAGCCACGGGGCGCGGGCCAATTTTATACTCTTATCAATGTGAATATTAACATGTCAATGTGAATATTCACATTGTCAACGGGCCGGGCCCGCCCACGGGCCATGGGCGGGTTTCGGGCAGCCACGGGGCGCGGGCTAATTTTACACTCCTATCAATGTGAATGTTAACATGTCAATGTGAATATTCACATTGTCAACGGGCCGGGTCGGGCCCGCCCCGGGCCACGGGCAGGCTTTTGGCCGCCCATAGGACGCTGGCTAATTTTATACTCTTATCAATGTGAATGTTAACATGTCAATGTGAATATTCACATTGTCAACGGGCCGGGCCGGGCCCGCCCCGGGCCGCGGATGGGCTTTTGGCCGCCCATGGGCCGCGGACCAATTTTTATACTCTTATCAATGTGAATATTAACATGTCAACGTGAATATTCACATTGTTAACGGCCCGGACCGGACCCGCGCCCGGGCCGCCCATGGACTGCGGGCGGGTTTCGCGCCGCCACGGGACGCAGGCCAATTTTACACTCCTATTAATGTGAATGTTAACATGTCAATGTGAATATTCACATTGTCAACGGGCCGGGCCCGCCCCGGCTCCTTCACGGGTTTCGGGCCGTCCACGGGCCAATTTTACATTCCTACCAATGTCAATTTTAAAATATGAATGTTCACATCATAAATTGCTAACCGTTCAAAAAATATTTATAAGGGTATCAAAATTAAATATAAGGGCATAAGTGTCCAAGAAAATAGTGTAAATCAAGAAAAAGGACTTTATGGAATAAAATTATACATACATGGGAGTAAATGGGTTAAAAAATTCCTTCATGTACTTCCTGGGCTAAAACACTTCTAAATAGGATTTATCAATAATTTTCCCTTTCAAGTTTAACATTCAAGTCCTTATATTTTAAGTTAAGTTGCAATCTTATCCTTCCATTCATCTATCATTATCAAAGTTGATCAAATTTATCATCTAAAGCGTATGTGATATTTTTGTTGTCTCATTACCATCCTTCGATTTTTACTAAAATCTTATTTTAATTTTTACACTTTCACCAAAAACTCATTTTATTCCCTATACTTTTAATTTTCTTTAATTTTATTAACGACAAACGAACGGAGATGTGAGATTGAGCCTCCGTTTGGGAAATGGGTTGACTTTTTGGCTTTTTGACTTTTTTGGCTATTTTAGCCTGAGGCTAAAAAGCCTAGTTTGGGAACGACTTTTTGGCTTTTTTGGCTTTTTGGCTTTTTGGTGAGGTGTCATCTTGTTAAATGACCAAATTGCCCTTTTCCATTTTTTATATTTTTTAATTTGGGTTTGGATTTGGCATATTTTCGGTTTTTTTTTTTTTTTTTTTTTTTTTTTACAATTTTGGCTTTTTGCTGGAAAAAAAAATTTTGGTATTTTTTTTTTCAATTTTGGCTTTTTGTTTAATTTTTTTTTTTTTTTTGGATTTGGCATATTTTGGTTAATTTTTTTATTTTAATTTTTTTATGTTATCTTTCGATTTTGCGTATTTTGCTAAATTTTTTTTTTTTGGGGTTTGGATTTGGCTTTTTTTGTTTTTTTGTGTGTTTTTTTTTTTTTTGTATATTAGGTGTCGATCTGCTGACTTTTGCTTAATTTGTTTATTTTTTATTTTTTTTATTTTGGGTTTGAATTTGCCATATTTTGGTTCTTCTTTTTTTATTTTAATTTTTTTATGTTGGGGTTTCGATTTTGCCTTTTTTTTTTTTTTTTTTTTTTTTTTTTGGGGTTTCGCTTTGGCATTTTTTGCTTTATGTTTTTTTGTTGACAATTTTTGTATGTTGGGTTTCGATCTCCCGAATTTTGTAAATCCAAATTTTTTATTT
Organism: Camellia japonica; assembly: GCA_030407325.1. Classification (NCBI taxonomy): domain Eukaryota; kingdom Viridiplantae; phylum Streptophyta; class Magnoliopsida; order Ericales; family Theaceae; genus Camellia; species Camellia japonica. Next base: position 50,885,012 of record JAPPVO010000017.1, read on the forward strand.
TTTATTTGTTTTTTTATTTTTTTGAGTTTGGCGGATTTTGCGTTAATTTTTTTTTTGTTTGAATTTTTTTTATTTTGCGCTTGGATTTTTTGTATTTTGCTTAATTTTTTTTCCTGTTACTTTTTTTAATTTTGGGTTTGGATTTGGGGTATTGTGCTTAAATTTTTCTATTTTTATTTGGGAATTTATGTTTTTGTCTTTTAATTTTTTTTTTTACTATAACTATGTTTTTTTTAACTATGTTTTTTTTTTTTTGTCTTGGATTTTTATTTTTAACTATGTCTTGTTTTTTTTAATTGGTATACAATGACTTTTTTTAAATATATTTATGTGTTTCATTTATTTGTAATTTACGTCGCACATGACAATTTGTGTATTAGTTTTCTTTTTCATTTGTTTTTATTTGTTTCACCTTTTTTTTGTTTTTCCAAAAGCAAAATTCGTATGGATTGTTGTTTTTTAAAGTTAGGCACGTCAGCAACTGGAAGGGGTTACATTCCCGTGGAAACTCATACATATTGTACATGATAATATATTTGAATACAGTCTGTTCCACGTGTGTCATTATGTGACAACCATACGAAAATTATTTCGACTACTATATATTTCCTAACATTCCGTTATTACGCATGTAACATAATTTGTCGCGTATGTGAAGGCGGACCAATGCCATATGGGGGTCCTCATCTCCAACCATTAAACCATCCTCGTCATGTTCAACTTCTGGTATGGCATTTACTATTGTCATAGCCTCTTCCTCATCACAGATTGGCTGAACAGTTGTTGGGTTACTTGTGTTTCGCCGTATATAATTATGTAATGCCATTGACGCACCTACTAACTGAACTTGCACATTTGCAAAGTCATACCGAGGCATGTCTTGAATAAACCCCCATCGATTTTTCCAGGCACCGAAAGTGCGTTCCACCACACTGCGTAAGGACGAGTGCACTTTGTTAAATAATTCCCTTGGCGTATTTGCCATCGCGTTCCGTGCAATACGTCGGAATTCTTGTTGGTGGTAACGGTGGCCTTTGAATGGTGCTAAGTAACCAATCCGGTTTGGATAGCCAAAATCGACAAGATAATATTTGCCTGCAGACATGACAACAATGTATGACACCAAAACGAACATTCTGCGTCATTTTCATATAACGCTTTCTCAGGAAAAAAGTATTTGTTAATAAATCTAATAACAGGACCATGTGTTACCTTCGTCAGGATGTGGGAAGGGGACATTGTCATTTGTTAGTATCTCGTTGAATATGCGACTATCATGCATACTTCCTTCCCATCCGCAAGAAATGAATATGAAACACATGTCAAAATCGACAGCGGCCATTATATTTTGCGTGTGACAGTATTTCCTACCGAAATATGTTGCCGCATCTGGCCCTGTAACCCATGCACTGACATGTGTTCCGTCTATTGCACCAATGCAGTCCTGCAAACATGGATAAATTGTTTTGTTCCGTAAATTGGTAACAAGTGTTTCGTTTTTGCCAAGCGTCACGTGCAGTTAATAACAAAAACAAAATATATTATCTTGATTTATATGTCAATCATGTTTTTCAGAAGTACCTTGAACGGTAGGTATTTCCGTCTAGACCGCACGTATGGATGTCACACCCTCAAAATTAAACCCATACCTATATAAGAATAAGATGCATTAACTATAATTCATTCATCAGAGTATCCGTAAATAAAAGCATTACATATAACATCAAGTTAAATGCCCTACGGGCTTACATCTTGCCAAGCCAACACTTGGACACATACATATGAGTTCTAACTCATTTACAAATAAAGCCCTAGGCTTGAATGTTTACATGTACTATCAAAACACAAATAACGAAAGATAGTCTTCAAGATCCAAATCTTTCCAAGCTAAGTCCTTGGAGGTAGCTTATCACCTGGACCTGAAAATGATGTTCCCTTATAGGGTGAGCCACAGCCCAGTAGAAATATACTAAACCAAATATAAGCATTGAATAAAGCAAGAGCATTCAATAGATGGTTAACCAAGATAATCGATTATATCATTATACAGTTCATGACACTAATGTCTATGACGCTTATCAATTTCCATTATTATCAATATGGCTCAAAACCTGGCCAAACTTACACCTGTGAACTATATAACATATTCACATTACTTCCAATATCAACAACACAAATGAGACTCAAGCTCATATCAAAACACTTCATACTTCCAGATTGATACACATTTTAATGATGTATCAATAAAGCACTTCAATATAAATAAGCACACATAAAAGTGATGCTAATGGAGTCCATCCCCTATCTCCTCCCAAACAATACACTTCAATATAAATAAGCACACATAAAAGTGATGCTAATGGAGTCCATCCCCTATCTCCTCCCAAACAATAATCCGGTTTAGAGGTCCATCACCTATCTTCCCCTAAACCGTGGAGTACATCCCCTATCTCCTCCCACAAATATGCATAATGCAATGCTCAATCAATACAAGTAATTTCTGTATTCATACAATAGTCAAAATTAATGACTTAACCAATGTGATTAGTTTCAGTTATTCCTAATCCACATGTCAAATCTACAACAATCACGACTATCCTCCACCGATAGCCCAAAACAATTATTTCTATACTGGAAATAAATGTAACAACAATTCAATAGGCGAATGATTTCAATTCTCCAACTACACCATTAAATCAATAAATTCCTCAATTCTCCGTAAATTAATTATACAAATTAATTTATTAAAACAACCAGGACTTTTCCCAAAATTACCAAAATACCCCCGACATTCCAAAATTACCAAAATACCCCCAACATATCAAAATACCAGAACTTAGAACAAAACTTATAAGATGGAGTAGGAAATCCCTACCTTGAAGAAAATAACCCAAACTTAGAAGATGGAGATGACGACCCAAACTTCAAAGTGCTCCAAACCCAAAGATTTTCAGATTAAAATGAAGATCTCAACACCCTCTATCTTATTAACAAAGGCCCTAGGGTAGATTCACACTCTAGAGAGATCAAACCTTAGAGAGAAGGTAAGTTTAGAGAGAGAGAGTGTGGGCTGCTAGGGTTTACAAAATAAAAGAAGAAGAAAAGTGATGTTCAATCCCGTAGCTGCTAACTGATATAAACAGGCTCGCTCGAGCGAAGACTTGGTCGCTCGAGCGACCAGACACAGAAACCCTCGCTCGAGCGAAGAAATGCTCGCTCGAGCCAAGAAACACATCTCTCAGGTCCTAAGCCCAGACGCAGACTCTCGCTCGAGCGACCAAACCCTGGCTCGAGCGAAGAACAAAAACAACAGCTCGCTCGAGCGACCAACTCCTCGCTCGAGCGAAGGTCCAAAATTCTGGACAGCAACACTTGGTTTCTACACCCAACCAACCTGAAACAAACCTGCCCAAAGACATCCTACAACTCCAAAATAACGAATTAAAGGACAACAACAACAATACACAATACCTGGATCCACGGAACTTAAGTCCGGGTACAACAATCTAAAGGAAAAAAACCGGGGTCGCTATAATGGATGTATACGATGCTGACTGTATGTGGGCCGGCAATGAACAACAGTGAACTCTTTCATGGAAGTTAATATGTTATGCACGTGCCTCGACACAGTCTCCCCGGAATGTTGGAACCGTTCTTGGATTTCCCGATTTTGCTTCCCTTTCAACACATGGATAAACATCGCAACGCTTTCTTCAACAGCTAAGCCATGTGGACGTTGCGGGACTTGTAACCCAAAATCATTTACTAATGTCTCACACAATGCGGCAAAAACTTCCTTCGGCATACAAACATTTTCCTTAAATCGACCCATATGGCCCGCATATAGTTCGCCTATCCATGCATTCCCGGTTAGTATAGAAGTGCGACACGGCGTTTTATTCATGTGTTTTTCGTACCATTATGTCGCCCACTGGCATGCTTGTAGAAATGTGCAATTCTGTTCTTGTTGCACCTGGACCGCCATTTGATTAAGCATTTCCGTTATTTCATCATGGTTGCTTCCATCCCAGGGATTCATCGCGTCTTCGTTCATGCGAAACGTACAAAAGTGGCAGCCTTTCAATCAGTTGGCACGTGATTCATTGACTTAAATTATATTGAAGTTTGCAATTAAAAAATGCCGACATTGTTTTTAATCAAAGCAATGCCGTCACCAATGTCATTTGGAATGCATGCTCATATGAATTGCACAAAAAATTAAGATGTTCAACTTATGCTTTACAGGGGGGCCATGGTGGTAACAACCACAAAACTAGCCAGCAAACTACACTAAGAAATGAACTTGCGACATATAGGCATTCAAAAGCGTGCAAGTAAAACGTAATTCCCTGTCTTAAACGTAGCCACACAAAATATTAAAACATACACATCCCATTCATTTCCCAAAAACGAAGCACAACCATGCTTCCGGTCCGTTAACCCATGCACTTACCTAAAACTTGTTGCTGCCCGTAGCTAGCAAGAAAAAAACAAAAACGACAGAATGAAAACATTCACACAGCACCATCCTGTTTTAGTGCATTGCCAACAATACCATAAGTCAAAGTTTTAAAAAGGAAGACAAGGACATGCATCTGCAACACTCGTAACACCGCTACATCACATCCGGCGACCCCCAAACAGGTTTGCAAAAGGCGCCGATGCAGTACACTGGAGCTGCTTCTGTGTAAGCCATCCAATGATGTGGTCGTCATCAGGCTGGCACATCATGACCTCCCGGTAATCGGCGTTATCCATAAGTGTGGAGGCGAAGTGGAATAACAACGTACCAATCAGGGATGGAATACTGCTCAGTTTCTACATGCACTCGGAAATAGTGTAGAGCAATTCGTTGCCTGTGAGGTGCCTAACCGTGACTTGCTGATTCTTCGAACGAACCACATCTATCATTCTGTTCATGCTTTCCGCAATAACGGACGTACCACTTGTTGCATTCGTCGACTTTGAAACACTTGTTGATGGCGTCTTTCTCCTTTTTGGCTTTTCAATCGGAACATGCTCGAGTGAAGAATCAGAATCCACGTCCTGTACTCCTGCGGGTATCGGATCAGCGAATGGCTGGGCTCCCAAACTACGCACTGAATCAGATGAGTCCTCATCAGCTTCAGGAAGGGTCTCTCCTGGGGTCCAATGGTGCTTCCCAGTAGCTGATGCCCCCATGAAAACCGTCTCCATCAAGTCACGGTGTTGCAAAGTTTTTTTCCTGAACTTCGAACACGCCTTGTTGATCTGCAGAAATATAGATGTATAAAAGAGGCAGACGTTATATTTCATATAAATAAATTGTATTGCATTTAAATGAAGAAGTAAAAAATGTACTGGTAAATGACAGATATGAAACTTGTTTGTACATGTACTTACTGATTCCATCTTGTCCCACCACTCGTCAGGTGCTTGAAACAAACCGGTGTCATAGTCAAAGCCTATCCCGGACACTCCATTGCGTGAATCCATCAACTTTGTCCACGCTTGCCACTCTTTTTTTAAGCTCATGTACTTATTCTTCAACTGTTTCAGTCCATGTTTTTTTCCTATTTTTTTCTCAAATTTCCTTGCCAACGACTTGTACCCTGCCTGGCTGAGGACTAAGAATGGGCGATTTCCTTTACTAATCTCATTTGCGATCAACTGGAGGAAAACTCGGACTGAGTTACTGTCCCATGAGGCCTTGTGGCTTAACTGATTTTGTGTCTCTTCAAAACTGCTTGACTTGTCACTGACAATGCCTTTGTTTTTCGAGTGGTTACGCGGCGAAGTACGTGTGGAAGCCATTACTAATGTACAGTTACAAAAGATTACCATCACAAATTTGGTTGTTATATACACATGCATAAGCCATGGCACATTAATAACAACAAACAGAGATATATGATGCTAAAGTTAAATTTGCATATACCCATTGAAAATTACTAACGTACGTAAACAAGTTCCATGGAAGTTAGTAGTTGACAAAAATATGATAGTTAGTATTACGGCTCCCATACACGACAACATACTACCAACATACTACAAACATACTAACTACGTACTAACAACATACTGACAACATACTAACGTCTTTGTACATACTAAGAACATGGTAACGGTGCTTACATACGGCACAACAAAATGACAACGACAATGCAGAGCACATACACAATGGTCTTAAGGACATGCAAGGATTGTTGAATGTCTATGACATCAGCCCGCAATTGCATGGCAATTTCATCTCCGGGTGACGCATAGCCTTGGTTCTCTTGCCTTCGTTCTTCACACCAACCAATCCAACTGACACAAGGCTGATGAGTGAAAATTATGGAACTATTAGTTTCACGAGTTGTTAATGTTCATAAAGTTATGACCGGTAAAGATTGGGTCACTCACCACAAGGCGGGGACAGACAAAGTAGGAACGCCCTGGATTTTTGGTGGACCTGGAAATCTTAACAATACACGGGCCATGTCCACAGGCACACATTCGTCGTGGCCATGTACTGGAAGTTGCAGTAGAGGTGAACGACGCCATGCTACGCTTTAATATACATTAAATTTACATGAATCAACATGAACACGATTGAGTACTAACGCAATTTTATATTTTAATATGTTTTAACATCGTTTTAATATATTTTTAGTATTTTTTTTAATAAACCCAATTTTGTCATATATTTCTAAGAACTTGTTAATATATTTACCTTCCTTCCCGAATTTAGTTTGTAATATATTTTTGACACTCTTTACTATTTAAATAAAAAATTGTAATATTTATTTTAATATATTATTAATATCTTTGTAATATATTTTTCATATATTTGGTAATAACCCCAAGTTTGTCATATATTTGTAATATCATGTCTATATATTTTGTAATTTGTTGTTGATATATGTAGGTAATATATCTACCTTCCTTCCCAAATTTAGTTCGAAATATATTCTTCATCTAATTAACATATTTTTTTTACAAATGAGAATTGAGCATTTGGTATTGAGTAAAAAATATACTCAAATTAATAAATCTATTTTGTAATATATTTTGAATATATTTTTTATGATAGCAGCAAAATGGATTTTTGAATATATTTGTACTACATTTTGTAATAATTAAATTTTGTCATATATGTTTAATAAAAATTTTACACTCTTTAGTTTTCAACTCTAAATTTGTAATATATAATTTAAAATATTATTAATATCTTTCTAATATTTTATTAATATATTTGTTAATTAACTGTTTTTTTAATATATTTGTAATATAAATTTCATATATTTTGTAATTTGTTGTTAATATATGTAGATAATATATCTACCTTCCTTCCCAAATTTAGGTCGAAATATATTTTTTAGAAATGAGAATTTAGCATTTTGTATTGAGTAAAAAATATACTGAAATTAATAAATCTATTTTGTAAGATATGTTGAATATATTTTTTATGATATTTTGAAAATGGATTTTTGAAAATATTTGTACTATATTTTTTAATAATTAAATTTTGTCATATATGTTTAATAAAATTTTTACAGTCTTTACTTTTGAACTCTAAATTTGTAATATATAATTTAATATATGATTAATATCTTTCTAATATTGTTTTCATATATTTGTTAATAAACTGTTTTTTTTTAATATATTTGTAATATAAATTTCATATATTTTGTAATTTGTTGTTAATATATGTAGATAATATATCTACCTTCCTTCCCAAATTTTGTTCGAAAAATATTTTTTATCTAATTAATTTATTTTTTAGAAATGAGAATTGAGCATTTCGTCTTGAGTAAAAAATATATACAAATTAATACATCTAATTTGTAATATATTTTCAATATATATTTTTTTTAAATTTTGAAAACATTTGTGAATATATTTATGATATAGTTTTTCATAATTCAATTTTGTCATATATGTCTAATAAAATTTTTACAGTCTTTACTTTTTAAATCTAAATTTATAATATACATTTGACATATATTTTTTTAATATCTTGGTAAAATATTTTTAATATATTGCATACTTGTTGACAATTTTTGTTATTTTTTTTTTTGTACTATAAGTTTTATATCTTTTGTAATTTGTTGTTAATATATCTAACTTCCTTCCCTAATTGAGTTGGAATTATATTTTTTATGTAATTAATATATTTTTCACAAATGGGAATTGAGCATTTCTAGTACCAAAAATTCAGGGTGCAACATTGACAATAAACAAAAAATATAACAAATCTGCCCCAAATTTGTGATAACCGAACAGATATATAAGATCTGCATTTCAAAATATAACCGAACAGATACAAAAAATATAGAACAGATTTGTAAATCAGAACAGATATATAACATATGCATTTCCTTCAGTTTAAATAACAGTGCCTTCATAAATCTGCCCCAAATGTGTGATTCAGAACAGATATATAAGATCAACAGATCTGATTTTCATAAATCAGAACAAATATTTTAATCAGAACAGATATATTATATATGTATATAAATATATATATATATATATATGTATATATACAAATCTGTCCCAAATTTCTGATTACCGAACAGATTTTGAACATACCAACAGATCTAGAAACCCATATTTCTCACAGAGACAGATCGGTGCTCCGTCTGTCTGTAATGTAAGCGTAATCAACCCAATAACGACCGTAAAGCAACAGATCGGCCATGAACCGATGCTGTTATGAACCTAAACTATGCAGATGGGAAGAAGAAAAAGAGAAATCAGATAGGCCATAGATCATCACCTGCAGATCGGTTTGAGTTTGAGAGGCTTCGTTGTTGTTCGCCGCCGCGGATGCGTACTCCGGTCGCGATTTCCTCTGCCAAGGTCGGTCCGATGGCCTCGGATAGCTCCGTTCTTCTTCTCTTCTACTTTCCAATGGGTGTGTGTTGGGTTCAATCTGAGCCGAATTTTGCATATGGAAGAGAGTTTAACCTATTGGGGCATTTGGGTAAATTTACACGGCTAAGCCTCTCCCATACCCGTGAAATGCATTTTTGTCAGGACGTGGCTGAAATAGCCAACTTTGTCGCGACGTGGCTAATTTAGCCTGCCTTTTCCTTCCCAAACGACGCCTGAAAGTTTTTTTCCCGGTACAATGGAGGCCAAAGCTAGGCAAAAACCAAGAAAGGAAGCCTCTCCAACAATGCTTGTCACGCCATAAAATTGGGTAAAAAAACTCAGGCATTCCTCAAAGCAAGATGGCATTAGATTGTTTTGAAATTAGCTATTTAGCTTTCATATGGGAAGTGAATTAATTTTTTAACTTTTTAATTATTTTAGTTTGAGGTTAAAAAATTCGTTTGGGTTAGATTTTTTTGACTTTTTGACTTTTATGAGAGAAAAAAAAATGACTATGATTTGAATGCAACATTTTGTCTTATTGACTTTTATCTTATTTTGTCTTTTTGTGGCTATTTTAGCTCTAAATTGACATGCCAAACGAGCCTATTTTTTAATTTTTTTTACAAAATGATGTGCAAAAAGTAGAGAGAAAATTTGATCTTTTTGCCGTGAATTTTTGACTAAAATGTAAGGGGTTAACTGTTACAATTGAAAGTGAAGGAATCAAAGTGAGATTTTGATGAGGATACTTTATAATATACCTTTTAATTATTAATATTGACAAAGTTTAGCATTTATTTATAATGATTTTTTAAAATTTTACATTGATATGATATTTTTTATTTTTCTTTCTTAATTTTTATTTTACATATTACTTGTGACAAAATTTATGTAATTTTTTAATAAAATTATCAAAAATAATGTGTAATTTTATTTTGAACTACAATTTAACTCTATCAAAAAATTATATAATATTTGTTACAAAAATAAGTAACATAACAATACACACACCCTAAGAGCATTTCTCATTATTCATATTTTCTTTTATCAAATTTAAATTTGATGAAAAAAATAGAGTAAAAAACTTACATTTATATTTTGAAAAAATTATAAAAAATAAATAATAATTTTATATATATTTAATAGGGTAAATTAAATTTAGTGCATTTAAGATTAAGATTAATGTTGATAATGAATGAATTTGGTTTAATTGTAAGAAATCTAAGGGGAGGTCAGATTTTTTTTACTTCTATATTTATTTTTTAATTTTTTTTAATCTTGTAAAAAATATTAACTTATGTTTTTTTAAATATGCATCGACTAGAAAATTAATGACTCAAAATAAAAATAAAAATTTAAGAATAATATATGAATAGATAAGTAATGCAAATTTTTAGGAAAAAATAAATCAATTTATTTTAATTTAAAAGAAACATTCAAATAATAAATGCATTACTTAAAAGGATAAATTTTACGTTGTTTATGTAGTGTGGAATAAGTCTTATATTAAATTATTAGAATGCTATTTAACATTAATTTTAGAGAGATTGTTTATTTTTAAGTATTTTATCAATTAAAATTAAGTTTTTTTCATTAAATGTTTTAATAATATCTTAATAATTTAAGGGGATGTTTGATTGGATAGACTGGATAATGGGGGATTAGAATCCATCGGACTTGAATTTTGGGACTGTGAAACCTCCGAACTATTTGGTTAGATTGAATATGTATCTCGTGTTTGTTTTCTCATAAGATTAGATGTCTAGAAAGCACTATTTTTAGTGAATCTAATGTTTGGTTGGACGGACTGAATAAGAATAAATGATCAAAAGACTATTTTATCCTTTTTAAATTGTTTATTAAGTAATAGCAATATTAAATCTATCTTTAAATTTAATCTTTATTTATAATTGATTAGTGGACCACAATTAATTGTTTAATTTTTTCAATGTTTCAAACAAACATTTTTCCAATAGTTATATTTTTTAATGGTCACATTCTTTCAATATAAATAAGACCATTTCCTTCTAATTTTTATCCAACACAAAAAAATTATTTTATTTTTTTTCGATCAGTAAAGAGCACATACCCAAAAATCAAAAGAACAAAAAACAAAAGTTGAAGAGATTTCAATAAAAAGCCTTCACACCCACAGATTAAAAGCAACATATCAACTATGTTTCAAGGCTAAAACAAAAAAACAAAAAAAAACAGCATCACACCACAAATAACCACCAGCAGCAGTATCCATTAAAAAAAATAACCAGCTATGTTTTTTCAAGGCTCAAAAAAAAATAAAAAAAAAAATATATATATATATATACAGTACCCACCAACAACAGATGAAGCAAATGATTTATGATGATGGCAAAATAGACATTTTACAGTTTAATTCCATGGGATTGTTATTCCATGAAAATTGTCTCACACACCCCCCGGACAGTGTAATCTCACATATGGGGGATAAGGAGTCCGGCGGATTAAAAAAAAAAAACAAACATCAAATAAGGGGCTTCCAATAAATTTCAATCCAATCTCACACCCTAATTCTTCCCATCAAACACCTCCTAAAGTTAATTTACTACTAAAATTGGTTCTTGAATTGTTGCCTGACAAATTGACAATGACTTATGTGTTAACCCAAAGTTAAATGGACATCTATAATTCTATATCAAAATCATATTTGCTTTTTAAAAAATAAATAGTTAGCATTAGTTTGATAATTTATTTAAAAATAATTAGGATCTAATCATAGGAGTATGCATGTTCGATTAATTAGCTTTTTATTTTTTTAAGAATAATATATTTAACAAATTTTACAATATTAATAATTTAGATCATCAAAATAAATTTGAGACAAGTCCTCTCAATTCACAACACGGGTGGTGTGCCTTAACCCCAATCGATGTTAACCCAGAGTATCTCCAATAAACTCCCAATGAGTCCATTAGTGTCAACTTTATACCTAAGGATGGACTCAGGCCGATGTTAACCCAGAGTATCTCCAATAAACTCCCAATGAGTCCATTAGTGTCAACTTTATACCTAAGGATGGACTCAGGCCAAGAGGGGGTGATGGCCTATTTACAGTTTCAAAAAATCTTTTATATATTAGTATTAATTATTAATTATTTTTAAATTATACAAATTCGCTCTAAGTTTGAAAAGAAAATAAGTGATTTCATGACCTACAACTTTTTATCTATGAAAAGTGGGATTCAAAATATAAAATTTAATAATTTCAACAAAATATAACAATAAAATTTGATTTCTCACAACTAGTATCGATATATTATCTTACAATTAATATTTTATAACTCAATACAAGAAGTTAATTTATATATATTTTTATGCTATTTTTACCTTTATGTCCGTAGAAATTGGTGTTGTGATTTACACTTCTTACTTAAAATTTTTATTAAAATATATGTTCGCTCTCATTATGTTAGAATCCTACACCTATTCCTATTTATACACAAATAATAAACTAACATTTTTGTACATTTTGTTTTTCCTTCAACACGCTATAGTTGTGGTGTTGCTAAGTTAAGAGAAGTTAATTGGCGGTTTAGGAGCATTGTTCCACGCCACTCACCTTTGGACAAGTGTCTTGTTGTCTCTCCAAAGGCGACAAAATGGTAGTGTAATCCAGTATTTTAGCAAATAATATACATGTTGTGGTGCTACCTAGATTTTTCCTACGAACAAATTATAATTTATCCAAATCAGTACTAATGTGACATCCCCAGACAGATGTAGAGCCAGAGACATATCAAAAAGTGATTTGAAAAATTTATTTTGGAAAATGATCTTTGTTTGGTTTTTAAAAAAAATGCATTATTGTAAATTCAAGTTTTCCTCCAATTTAAGGAGTGGGACAATTTAAAAAAAAAAAATTGTCACATCAAAAAATAATCCCATGTTAGTTTTCAAAAAGCTTTGTCCGGTTTTCAAAATAACTAAACAAAAACTCTAAAATTTTCAAAAAAATGAGTTTAGAAAACAAGAACCAAACACAATATTGTATTTTTCTTTTAATTTTTTATTATTTTATTTTCTATATATATATATATATATAAGTGGATTTACATCAAATAGACGCTCTAATAGAGAGAAATAAATCAAGTTACAATCTGAAATTTCACATCATAAAAAATATTACACAACTATTAAAGTTACAATCTAAAATTTCACATCATAAAAAATATTACACAACTACTGAGTCAAATGATTTAAAACAACCATCCACTCATTCTTTAAAATAACAAATATACTTTTAGCAGTTTCTATCACACGGCATACCAAATGTTTATGTGCAAATAGGATGGGGTTACAAATATATTTGGGTTAACACTTGATGTTGGTGTACCTACTATCAGGAAAAAAAAAATGAGCAGTGCCTTATACCCCTAGTGGGGGTCGCACCCCCAGTGAGGTGGCGCACCCCCACTGGCTGACAGTCCAAAAAAAAAAAAAAAAAAAAAAAAAAACAGTTTTTTTCGCCCAATAACGGGCCTCCACCTCATTGGGGGTCGACCCCCAGTGGGGGTACAATGCATTTTCAAAAAAAAATATGGGCCAAAAATATATATTGGGACATTTATTAAATTGAGAAGATACCAAAATTTAACATCGTTCGGCTAACTCAGCACACGTACATGGATATTTTCACTTTGTCCCTATATTAAAATATGTGATTATACATCATCCATTATTACTAAAATAATAGTAATTACTGTACGAGCAAGAAATATTCTTCTCGTATAATCCTATTGATCAAGTCTGCGTTCCTCCAAACGTCGTCGCTCTACTTCCTGAAAATACAAACATGAGCTAGCTGGTGGGTATGTGCCGGATACCTCTCCGATGCCTAAGTCAGCAAAATAGACAAATAGACAAAAACTGTGTATTCGATAATCAAAGTTGTATTACCTCTTCCATAGGTTATGTTGTGAGCTTTTATAGGTTCCGCGTGGCACAATCCTAATAGGACTCTTATCCCTCAATGTAAAGTCCTCCTAGGAATTACTCTCCTGAAAGATAATGTTTATCCTTCAACATCTCCCTCACTGCTTAAACTAAGTGAGATGGTTTTACCTCGGTAGTATGACAAAACGACCGAGATAACATAGCCATGCTAAACTAGCAGAAACGACTGAGCTTTAACTAACTCGGCTCTTCCTTTTACAGCTTGTACCTCGGTTTCACTTCTTGAGACCGCGCTATCCACAGCGTGCTTGGACCGAGCTATTCAATAGCAAGGTTCTGAGTAAAAGCCCAAAAGACCCCGGTCCTTAATGGTATGACCGAGCTAACTGCTACTACTCTGACCGTAGTGACCGAGCTAACAACAAGGCTCTTTCCGGACCGTGGTAACTACCAGGCCCTTTTACTCAAACCTTTTTATTGCGGCCCACAGAACGGCCCATTACCCAGCTCGGCCCAATTTACATATAAATTACCCTCTCAATTGCCCCTTAATTCCATTTACGTAGCATGATAGGGATTACCTGTTACCAGCCGAGCTAAAAGCTTTAGCCTTTCAACCGAGCTAAATCCACACCGGGCTACCCATCTGCCTGGTCAAAACGTCTCTTCAGTCATTGTAACTAAATCGCTTCTCATTCCAAGGGCACGTGGCAAACTCTTATTGGCCCAATGCAGCTGTCCAGTCGTCTTCGTACTTCGCAATATTTGAACAGTCCTGCCTAAAAGTCTTACGGAAAGCAAAAACCCTACTTTTTGAATCATTCACTTGCACTATTCACCTTCTTTCTCTCTCTCTCTCTCTCTCTCTCTCTCTCGTTTGAGCCTCCATTTCTGCAACCACTGTTTTTTGCAAACTTGTGTTCTTCCTTACGACTTCGATCTTCATCAACTTGCCTCCATTCTTGTAAGTGACTTAATCTTATTTCCTTTTTGTTGATTTCGCATCTGTTTTGCAGTACACAACATGTGTATTTGTATTTTTTCAAAATACATATTCCACTTTGGCTTTCATTTTTCTGGAAAAAATCTTGTAACACAACCACTGTATACAAGAATAACCTGGGAAACGATGCTTTTGATCCAAAATAATACTTCAACCGAACTAGGAAGTTTGTTTGTACTATGTACGGCCCTAGCCGAACTAAACAACCGAACTAAAACTTCACGCCTACTTGTAGTTTCAATAGATCTTAAGTACCTTCTGTTTCAATTAGCCGAGCTAGCGAACTGCCTTAGGTTTGCGCAATACCGCGCTAAAAAGCCTCAACCACCGACCGAACTATGACTTGGGCTAAACCAGCTTCCTTAGTCAAAACCGAGCTAAGAATGTTGCCCCAAAAGCCTTAACAGGGCTAAAGTCTCTTGCTCAAACCGAGCTGATAATAGATAGCATCCCACGTAGCCGAGCTAAGATATCATATATTTTACCTTTATTACTTTTAGCATGGTCCACCGGTCTGTGCTTAACATTTTTCCTTTTCACTTGCAGACTTTGACTAGGTTGCCCAGGCACTCCTCTGACCGTCCAACCGAGATAACCAACCTCATCTCAACACCGAGCTAGCACTTGAGGCTAATTTATACATAATTTATTTCCACATGGGTAAATATAGGTTTTTAGTAAACTCACCAGGAGCTATGGCTGAGTTCCGAAGGGACTACAACATCCCTGATGATGTTCACCTTAGTTTAGCCGAACTAGATACTACTCCTTGGGGAAAACAGGGCTTTGTTCCCTTCACCCTTCTTTCCATTGTAGAAACCGGACTTAGATTCCCTGTACAGCCTCTTCTCTGTGAGTTTCTTAAACAAACCAACCTCTGCCTTACCCAGCTTTCCACAAATTCATACCGCATAATAAATGGCATCGCCGAGCTAAACCGCCGGGCTGGCCTTAATCTCGGTTTAGCCGAGCTCTTCCACCAATATTCCATAGGTTCAAATGAAGATGGCTGGGTTTACTATTTAAGAATAAGGCGCTGGCGTAAAAAGATAATAAAGAATACCCCAGACAAGGATGTAAACGACGATGATTTCTTCTGGGTTTCTGGGAACTTCGAAGACCAAGAAGCCCAGATCCCGGGCGATCGAATAAACTGGAATAAAGGAGTCGCCAGTATAATTACCTCGGCTTAGTTTTTTGCTTTTTTCTACCTCGATTTTCTTATCTTGAACCGTACTAACTGTTGTCTTTTTTACTTCATGCAGATTTGAATTTTCTCAAGTCCCAGTACAGCTACCCCAACTTGAACGCACTTCACGCCGCACTACGATATCCTAACAGAAGTTGGGCCGAGCTACTGAATTTTGAATTGACATACCGATACAGCAGCCGTAGGAAGACCAGGGTGACCGATTTCTAATTGGAGCCCTCTCCTGAACCTGATCCAACCCTTCCACAAATCAATCTCATTCCACTAACGGCGGAGCAAGAGATTGCGAAGAAGAGGGCCGTTAAGGCCCTAATCACCGAGACAAATCAAGTCGAAGCACCGCCAACCGGCCAATCACAAGAGGCCGTGGTAGCCCTGCCAACCGCACAGCCTTCTTCATCTCGGCCAAACAAGCGTGCTCGAACTTCTACGACCGAGCCGCACCTCGTTGATGAAGAAGACATCGTGCTTCCATAATCCACACCGCTCAGCCCACAACCGGAGCGCTCTGACCGAGCTACCTCTTCCAAGTGGGTGCCTAAAGTTACCTACAAGAACCGCGCTATCACTGACTCCGACTCAGTGGTCGCGGAAAAAGATCATATGCTGGCCTTTAATCTGGCCAAAAGCGTCTGCCTTCCAGCCGATATGGATCACCACGATCATCTTACCGAGCTGAAGGCCATTCGCTCGGCTTCAAAATCAATGGTGTTGGTAAGTTCTCCTTTTCCTTTTCTAAATTTCAATATCTTTTCGCTCAGTTTATCTCAAAAATTGATTCTCCCTTCTTGCAGGCCTTACAGAAGAACCATGTCGCACACAAGCGCGTGCTGGAACTTCGAAAGACCACTAGGGAGGCCATGGCAGAGGCCAATGCTAAAACGGCTGAGCTAAAAGAATCCCAGCAAAAAATGGCCGAGCTACAGACCGAAGTAGCCCGGCTAACCGGCCTAGTCAATTCAGCCGAAGTAGATAAGCAGAAGGCTGCGGCCGTGGTAAAAGACAAATATCTGCGCGAGCTGACCAAGCTCAAGAAAAAGAAGAATGATGAAATTGCTTGATTGGAGAAGAGCGTGGAAGTTGCAGAAAACCGGGGTTACAAGGAGGGGGAGGACACCTACATCCAGCAATGCGAGGCTGCCAAAGACATATTTTTCAAATGTGGATGGAAGGCGGCGGTAACGCAGCTCGGTCTTAGCCATGAGACCGAGGTCTTCCTCAACCCTCCTCCACACTTTATACTGAGTTATATGGCAGAGTATGCCCACGCCATTCAACAAAAATTTCTTCAAGATGATGACGATGAGGAAGAAACTGAGCCCAACAATGCCCCAACCGTCGTCAATGATCCTGCTGCTCAGTCAGCTCGGGTGGAACCACCGGTGGAAGACTTGACAACTGAGCTTCCAACTGAAATCGGGGTCCGAGTTGATCTGGATGCGGATCTTGACGACCTCTTTTCTTGACGTTGTATTTTCTTCTTTTTATTTTTGGACAAAAAACTGTAACCGGGCCGAGGTCCCGCTCCTTTGTAACTCTTGCATCTTGAATGAATTCGTCTTTTGTTTCAACTATTAGTTCGATTAACTGCCATGCTATGCTTGCATTTACTTTCCACTTGTAATCTAAATATAGTATGATATTTTCTGGCCGAGATACCTATCTCGGTTGTAACCTTGAGACCTTATCTGGTCATACTAGCCAACCTCTTTAGCCTAGGTTTTTACCTCGGCTGAAGATCATTAAAAGTTGGTTTTTTCAGCCAACCACTCTTCAGCCTTGATCTTTATCTCGACTGAAGAGTACTATAAGTTGGTTTTTCCAGCCAATCACTCTTTAGCTTTGATCATTATCTCGGCTGAAGAGCAATAAATGTTGGTTTTTCCGGCCAACCACTCTTCAGCCTGGATCCTTATCTCGACTGAAGAGTACTAAAAGTTAATTTTTCCAACCAACCATTCTTCAGCCTTGATCCTTACCTCAGCTGAAGAGTACTAAAAGTTGGTTTTTCTAGCCAACCTCTTCAGCCCAGATCCTAATCCTAGCTGAAGAGAACTCAAAGTTGGTTATTCCTGCCAACTTAGAGTGAAGTGTTTGGTTTTTCCGGCCAAACGTCCTGCAGCCTGGATCCTTACCCTCGACTTAGGAGAAGTGTTGGTTTTTCCAGCTAACCTCTTCAGCCCAGATCCTAATCCTAGCTGAAGAGAACTCAAAGTTGGTTATTCCGGCCAACTCTGATTTTATTGCCCCTAGTTCACTAAAACTATTTTTATAAAGGAAAACAATTTATGCTGAAAAAGAAACTACTTGTTTTATTGAAAAAATAAAAAACTACAAGTATGTTTAAAGAAAAAGCTTAAAAATAAAATAGTTTGAGATTGGTAGTGTTCCATGACCTGGGAATGACTTTGCTGTCCTCGTTTTCCAAGTGGTATGCCCCTTTTCCTGCTAACCCAACCACTTTGTAAGGTCCTTCCCAATTGGGCCCTAACTTGCCGTCTCTGGGTACTAGGGTGTTTCCCATTACTTTGCGCAGTACCCAATCTCCAACCTTGAATTGCCTTGGATGTATTGTCTTGTTGTATTTTCTGGATAACTCCTGTTGGTATGAGGCGATGTGAACCAATGCTCTTTCTCTTCTTTCTTCTGTAAGGTTGAGCTCCAATGCTATGGCTTCTCCATTTAAGTCTGGATCAAAATTTTCGCTTCTAATTGTGGGGAGGCCAACTTCCAGTGGGATTACTACTTCCATGCCATAGGCCAAGGAAAAAGGCATTTCTCCAGTAGACTGCCGAGGTGTGGTGCGGTAAGCCCATAAAACATGAGGGAGCTCCTCAGCCCACTTTCTTTTTGCTTTTTCTAACCTTTTCTTCAATCCATCCAAGACGACTTTGTTCGATGCTTCTGCTTGGCCATTTGCTTGGGGGTATGCCGGTGTAGAATTGTAGAATTCTATCTTGTATTCTTCACAAAAGCCTCTAAAAATTTTGCCATCGAACTGAGTGCCGTTGTCAGATATTAGAACTTTTGGTATGCCGAACCGAGTGATGATATTCTGCCAGACGAACTTCTTCACATCTTTCTCCTTTATTGATGCTAGTGCTTCTGCCTTCACCCACTTTGTGAAGTAGTATGTCGCTGCAAAAAAGAACTTTCTGTTGCCGGGTGCCGTTGGAAGTGGTCCTACTATGTCCAAGCCCCACATTGCGAAGGGCCATGGGCTAGTTAATGGTAGAAGTTCTCTGACTGGTTGATGTATTTGGTGTGCGAACTTCTGACATTTCTCGCACTTCTTAACATATTTCTCTGAATCTGCTTGCATGTAAGACCACCAATATCCTTGCAAGATTGCCCTGTAAGCTAATGATCTTCCCCCTTGGTGGCTTCCGCATACGCCTTTGTGTATCTCGAACAAGAATGCTTCAACTTTGCTGGGATGAACACACTTTAGGTAAGGTCCTGTGAAGGATTTCTTATACAAGGCCATTGATGGAGAGAGCCAAAATCGTTGCAACTTTGCTCTAATCTTGTTGGCATCTTTCTTTTCTTCAGGTAAGACGTCGTCTTTTAAAAATACGATGATGGGATCCATCCATGAAGGGCCTAGTTCAGCACAACATACTTCAGCTACTTCGGGCTCTTCGATGCTTGGTCTTGGCAAGAAGTTGATCAATAATGGATGTGGGATGGATGTATCTGCCATCAAAGTAAAGCCAGCTAGTTCGTCTACTCTACTGTTTTCTTCCCTGCCAATCTGCTCTATCCGCACTACTTCGAACTTCATGATCTCTTTTCTGACTAACACTTGGTACTTAGCCATCCTTTCATCCTTTGCCTCGTAGTCGCCTGAAATTTGGTTTACCACCAGCTGTGAGTCACTGTAGACCATTAGCTCGGTGGCCTTCACGTAACGTGCTGATTTTAGTCCTGCCAGAAGCGCTTCATATTCCGCTTCGTTGTTTGATGCTGGGAAGCCAAGGTTGACTGCTTGTTCCACTATTAGGCCGTCTGGTGAGATGAGGACTATGCCGAGTCCTGCACCGTGCCTGTTGGACGCTCCATCTACGAAGAGCTTTCACATCTCTCCAACGAACAGCTTCCAGCAAATGGAGGGATCGGATGATGCCTTGGGGTCATTAGTGTTACTGGTATTTTCTTCAAAGTCCACACTTACTGTTTGCCCCTCATTATCTGATTGTATCAAGTCTTTACTTGTTGGTCTTTGCTTGGTGTAGCATGGTTTGCTTCTTCCTCCCTTCGTTCACTCTGGTCTGTTCTGGGATGTGGCTGGGTATCTTATATTGGGGGTTGCGCTATTCCGGCGACACTTTCCATCCCCATTTTGGTTGTACCAGTTAAGTCAACTAGGCAGATGTGATGACTTCCTGGTGTGAATTTTGCGACAAAGTTGCCAAAGCTTGGGCTTTTATCGCGGTTCTGGGTTGAAACTTGATGTCAAACTGTCCCAACTCTATTGCCCACTTTAAGATTCGCCCAGAAAAGTTTGCCCTCTCAAACAAAGCTTTTAATGGAAAAGTTGTGAGAACGATTATGGTGTGGGCGTGAAAGTAATGCGACAACTTCCTTGATGCCATCATTAAGGCTAAGGCCAGTTTTTCCAATGGTAAGTACCTGGTTTCTGCGCTCAGCAATGTCTTGCTGACATAAAAGATGGACAGATGTTGGATTACTTTCGTTCGAACCAACACCGCGCTAATTGCGTGTTGTGAAACTGTCAGGTACAAAAATAGTTCTTCTCCAAGTATTGGGGTCACTAGCAACGGTAGAGAAGACATGTATTCCTTCAAACTTTCTAGGATGCGGTCGCATTCTTCATCCCACTCAAACTTGGCCTTTAATGCTTGAAAAAATGGTCGACATCTGTCTGACGACCGACTTATGAACCGGTTGAGCGCGGCTGCCATACTGGTGAGATGCTGTACTTCTTTTATTGAGTTGGGCCTCTCTAGATCCTGAATTGCTTTGATCTGAGAGGGGTTTGCCTCTATACCTCGGTTGGTCACTAGGAAGCCTAGGAATTTGCCTGATCCTACGCCGAACGCACACTTAGATGCATTAAGGCGCAACTTGTGCCTCTTCAGGATCTGAAACATCTCACCTAGGTCCCTGAGATGGTCATTCTCATCCTTTCTTTTGACTACCATGTCATCGATGTAAACCTCCATTGTTCTGCCTAACAATGGTTCAAACATCTTGGTGACCATGCGCTGGAATGTCGCCCCTGTGTTTTTTAGGCCAAAAGGCATGACTTTGTAGCAATACAGTCCTCTTGGTGTTGTAAAGGATGTGACCTCCTGGTCTAGTTCATACATAGCGATCTGATGGTAACCTCTATACGCATCAAGAAAGCTAAGTCGATTGTGTCCTACCGTTAGGTCTACCAGTTGGTCTATCCATGGTAGGGGAAAGCTGTCCTTTGGGCACGCCTTGTTGACTATTTTGTAGTCCACACATACACGACATTTTCCATTCTTCTTTGGTACCACTACTGTATTGGATATCCACTTGGGATAGTGCACTTCTTTGATAACTTCTGCCTCTAGAAGATTTCCTACTTCTTCCGCCACTATCTCGGCGTGGTGGAGTGCTGATCTGCGAGTGCGCTGTATAATTGGTCTGGCAGTTGGGTGGACATTCAATTGGTGACAGATGAAGTTTAGGTCAATGCCAGACATATCATACAGCGTCTAGGCAAACACTTCGATGTTAGAGGTCAAGAATTCCATGACCTCTATTCTCTCAGTGCTGGACATAGATGAGCCAAGCAAAAAGAACTTTTCCGGGTTCTTTTCATCTATTCTTACCTGTACCAAGTCTTCCACTGTCTTCTGTTCAGCGGCCTTGCCAACATCTGCGAACAGCTCATTACTTTCTGGTTCTTCCACCATCTGTACATATCCTTTGGCAGCGCGGCTGCCATTTACTGTGACGAAGCATTATTTGGACATGATCTGGTCTCCAAAGACCTCTTCAATTACTCCTGCTTTGTTGGGGAACCGTATTACTTGATGGTAGATTGATGCTACCGATCGCATGGCATGCAGCCATGTCCTTCCTAAGATTATGTTGTAAGTGGAAGGGACTTTTAATACCTAGAATTCCACTTGTTTCGTCATGTTTTTTGCTCTGACTGGGAGGATTATCTTGCCAACTGGCCACTCTGGCATTGAGTTGAATCCGATCAGGGGAGATACGGTAGGTGCCAAGTCTTTGTCCTCCAGTTTCAGTTGTTTGAATTTTTCGTAATACATTATTTCACATGAGCTCCCTTGGTTAATCAAAATTCGCTTGATGTCGTAATCCTTGACGCGAAGAGTGACGACCTGTGCATCATTGTGAGGGTAATATATCCTTGCCAAGTCTTTGTCCAAAAAAGACATGACGTTCATGGCCTCTGTTCTCCCCTTTTTAATGGTAGGTTGTGCACTTAATACCTCCCTTAAGTGCTCAACCTTCTTGATCATTCCCCTGAGCTCACATACCCGCTCAGGTTCGAATACCCCATGTATCACGTTAATCACACCTTGAGTTGGGGCGTCGATCGACATTCTGTTTGGGTTGTCGTGGTTCTGGGGGGCTGGCTGTGTCCCTCCTTCTATGTACTGGTCCAGGTGCCCAGCTGCCACTAACTCCTCCAGGTACTGTCTTAACGGCATGCAATTTTCAGTGTGGTGCCCTTTTTCCTTATATAAGGTGCACCGAGATCTTTCGTCATAGTCCTTTTGCGCTTCTCCCAACTTAGCTGGCCATCGGACAAAAGGTTCATCACGTATCTCACTGAGAATCCGATAGATCGGTTTTTTGAACACTGTGGTAATGGCAGTGCGGACTCTCAACCACCTTTTATCTTGGTCCTCTCCGTTGTCTCGCCTACCTCGCCCATTCCTGCTTGGACGTTCTACCGCGTTGACTTTCGCCGTAGTCTTTTTATCTGGTACTGCTGATGCACCGGGTTTGGCTTTAGCGCGGGCACCATCCTCCTCCACTCGAATATGTTGGTACACTCTCTCCATTAAGGCCTCCATCGTAAGGGGTGGCGTTATGGTGATTGAGTCCCTCAACCTATTTCCGACTAGAAGACCTCTTTTGTATTGTGCGATGGCGAGATTTGTGGGGCAATCTCCTATCTGGTTGAAGGTATCCCAATAACGACTGTTGTAGGGTCTCAACGTCTCCTTGTCGCCCATGTCAATGGAGAGTAGCTGGTCGATCTCCACTGGCATCTTGGTGTTCGTTCTGAACCTCGTCACGAGCGCCTCTGCCAATTGCGCCTTGGAGGCTATGCTGCCTTTTGGTAGCCTTTCGAACCAGGTTAAACCTAGGTCACCAAGGCTGGATGGGAATAGGATGCACATTAAAGCCTCGTTTCGTCGGTATACTGCCATAACCTGGCGAAAGTGGCTAAGGTGCATGTAGGGGTCTGTCTTCCCCTCATACGTGGTGAATTTGGGCTGAAGGAAGCCTGAAGGTAGGGGCGCGTTCTCAATTGCCGGAACGAACGGTAAGGTCTGTAGCCTTGCTAATGCTTTGTCTGTTGGTTCGTAAGCAAGGCGCGGCATCGGCATTCCTACCTCGACGCTTCCATGCGTTCGAGGAGTCAACCGTTGAAGGGCTGAAACTCTGCACAGGTCGCGCGCCCTGTTATCTTCCTTCCATCGTGCCCTTTCATCTAGCACAGTTCACAAATCAGATGATCTAGGCAACTCTATCTGCTTGGATGACGTCTGGTGTGTGTGCGAGGGCCGATAGGTGCTTCCCTCAGTATGTGACCTTTCAGTTCTCGTTCTCTCAGACCTGGAGTAATGAGTCCTGGGAGTCTTTGACTAAGTGTCGCCTGTTTTCAGGCTCCTACTCTCTGTTTGTCATGGCGTGGTATGCCTACCACGATCTTCTAAGTGGCGAGGGGGCGTGTTGCTTTTTCGCCCCTCTCCTATCGCCACCCATTTTTCTTTGATCTGGCGTTTCATAGACTCCATGTCCGCCGCCATCTTCCTTATTAACTCGTCTTGTTCCTTTACGCGATCCTCCAGAACTTGAGGATTGATCCTCCGCCTCTGTCTTTCTGGACTTTGAGAGCGACGGGGGCTGTTAGTCCGCCTCCCCCTTGCATCCCTCCGGGGGTTTTGTCGCTGGGGCTCTAAATCCGCCATGGGAGGGATAGAAGGCAAACCTTCGCGCCTCCCACTCCCTCTGGGGTTTGTTCGTCGATGGCGGACTGCGGCAAATCTTCATTGTGCGCCATTACTTCCAATTAGAGAGGAAAAACTTGATCAAGAGGTTTTGTTCTTTCTAGTCTTCCCACAGACGGCACCAATTGTACGAGCAAGAAATATTCTTCTCATATAATCCTGTTGATCAAGTTTGCGCTCCTCCAAACGTCGTCGCTTTGCTTCCTGAAAACACAAATGTGAGCTAGCTGACGGGTGTGTGCCGGATACCTCTCCGATGCCTAAGTCAGCAAAATAGACAAATAGACAAAAGTTCTGTGTATTCGAGAATTAAAGTTGTGTTACCTCTTCCATAGGTTATGTTGTGAGCTTTTATAGGTTCCGCGTGGCACAATCCTAGTAGGACTCTTATCCCTCAATGTAAAATCCTCCTAGGAATTACTCTCTTGAAAAATAATGCTTATCCTTCATTACCCCCCTCACTGCTTAAACCAAGTGAGATGGTTTTACCTCGGTAGTATGACAAAACGACTGAGATAACATAGCCATGCTAAACTGGCAGAAACGACCGAGCTTTAACTAACTTGGCTCTTTCTTTTACAGCTTGTACCTCGGTTTCACTTCTTGAGACCGCGCTATCCACAGCGTGCTTGGACCAAGCTATTCAATAGCAAGGTTCTGAGTAAAAGCCCAAAATACCCCAGTCCTTAATGGTATGACCGAGCTAACTGCTACTACTCTGACCGTAGTGACCGAGCTAACAACAAGGCTCTTTCCGGACCGTGGTAACTACCAGGCCCTTTTACTCAAACCTTTTTACTGCGGCCCACAGAACGGCCCATTACCCAGCTTGGCCCAATTTACATATAAATCAAGTTACAATATGAGATTTCACATCATAAAAAGTATTACACAACTATTAAGTTACAATCTAAAATTTCACATCATAAAAAATATTACACAACTACTGGGTCAAATGATTTTACACAACCATCCACTCATTCTTTAAAATAACAAATATACTTTTAGCACTTTCTATCACACGGCATACCAAATGTTTATGTGCAAATAGGATGGGGTTACAAATATATTTGGGTTAACACTTGATGTTGGTGTACCCACTATCAGGAAAAAAAAAAATATGGGCCAAAAATATATATTGGGACATTTATTAAATTGAGAAGATACCAAAATTTAACATTGTTCGGCTAACTCAGCATCCGTCCATGGATATTTTCACTTTGTCCCTATGTTAAAATATGTGATTATATATCATCCATTATTACTAAAATAATAGTAATTACAAAACATAAAATAAAATAAATTATAAAGTGGACTATGACACAGTAAGCTCACTATCTTTAATGAGATTTAAGCCTCTGCCATAAGTAAATGCTTCAAAACCATCAAATGCAATAGATTATCTTTGACTTATTTTAATATAACTGCCCCGACTATACGTTGTGTTGAATCGCCGCACAAAAGGTAAAATTTAAGACTCCACACGTTTGTTTGGTGAATTAGCTTGGATGAGATTGTTAGTAAAATGATAGTTAGCGAAAAGATTGTTAATATAGAGATTGTTAGTGAGGGAATTAAGTAAAAGTGTATTTGTTTTGATAATAGTATGAGAAATGGTTAGTGCACAATAACATATAAGACTTTTAACGACCAATTATTTTGGTTCCTAAAACCATTATTTTGGTCTCTAAATGCTTTATGCGACAAAAATAAATTCGTCACCAAAAACGTCACTAAAAGTGCATCCAGAAGACCAAATTTCAAAAACATCGGAAAAAATGCCAGTTGGTGACCAATTTTATACTGTCACAAAATGTTTGATTTTGCAAAACTAAACATTTCGTCTCTAATACTTCGTCACAAAATGTGCCACTTTGGTTGCAAAATACAAAATAGTGACATTTTTAACAACAATTATTTTTTGTCACTAAAGGATAAATGACTCTCTACCATATATTTTCGTCACTAAAAGTCAGTTTAAAAAACATTTTATAACCATTTAATTTCATATTCCTCAAAAAAAAAAAAAAAAACTATTTAATTTCATAGCTAAAAATTCACAAAAATTAAATTTATCATCCAACCATAAAAATAAAAAATAAAATAAAAATTGGCATTCACACATCAAAGCATTCTATTCCCAAACCATAATGAATACATAGAAAGTAAAATTTTACAAAAATTAAAACAAACTAAATTACACCTTTAGAAATGGATATATATCTTTTATCCACTGATTCAATCCTGTAAAGCAAAAGTAAAATAATAATATCAATTAAATCGTTGTGATAAAGGTCAAAGAACAAGGAGCAAAAATTGATACCAAAAAGGCTGCTAAATAATTTATTCAACCGATAATAAGTGAAATTTATAAGGATAACAATCAAGAATATAGAGGCATCCCTTGAAAGATTTGGTTTGATGTTCTTTTGTGGCAAATTTGGAAAGATAGAAATAAAAAGGTTTTTGAAAACTTGGTTGTGAATGTTAATCATAGCATCTTTCAAGCTTACCAATATGCCTCTAATATTCATGAAGCTTTCAAGTCTCCTATTGCCAAAGATCAATTTGTTCTTAATTTAATAGCCTAGTTGCGTCCTTGTGCTGGTAAATTTAAACTCAATACGGATGGTTGTCCTAAAGATGAACCAGATAAAGTAGGCTTTGGTGGTTTGTTTAGAGATGAAAGAGGACTGTGAGTTCTAGGCTACACTAGAAAGCTGGAAGCTGCTACCAGTCTAGAGGCAGAATTATAGGCAATCTATCGAGGCCTCACCATTATTTTGGAGAAATGATGGAGAGATATCCAAATAGAGACAGATTGTAAAGTGGCTGTGAACCAAATTTCCACATAGATGAGCAACTTCGGAGCTACCCATTCGGAGCTATCCTTTTCGACATCAAGGCACTACTCCAACGCACTGAGTGCACCATTGCGCATATCTGTCGTAAAGGGAAGAAGTGTGCTGATGAACTTGCTCGTTTAGGAGTTGATCAAGTTGAGGACTTGGAGGTGCATGAGATCCTCCACAAACACTTAGGCCTTTTCTGGTGGCCGATATGGTTGGTATTGTGCACGAGAGGGTTTAGACTTCTCTTGAACTATTTGCTATTTTGAACTCTTTGTATTTTCCTTCCAAAGCATCTAAATAAAATAAAATAAAATAAACATATGGAAAAACCACAAAGGCATCAAAATTCTTTTTCATTAACAACAAAATTTAACTTCAACAGAGTCCTGCTTGTCTCAATTGTTGAAGTTACCATTGAATGTGAAATGACAGAAATATTGAGTTTTTTTTTTTTTTGTTTAACGAGTCCTGACCCAACATTGAGTATATGTACTGGATGACTTAATTCATTTGCACAGCCTGGATATAGGTAACACTCAGCAATGCATTAAAACCATTATATGTGCGTGTGTGTGTGTGTGTTTGTATGAAAAAAATGACATGAAGAGTTCAAAAAAGATGTCGTAACTACTGAGTAAAGTTAAATATGAAATTCAAAAAAAAAAAAATTAAATAAAAAAATTATGGAAACTATATATTAATAAATTTATTTACCTTCGCTACAACATTAAGAAAAGTTGCATCTTGAAGATTACCTAGTTCAACCTGTTGAGAAATTACTACAACTTAAACAAAGTACAATAGATGGTGCATACAAAAATACATATAAGTGTGTGTATATATATAAGCATGTATCTATATGCAATAAAGAAAACGCATGTAAGGGGAGGGTTACCTGCTTGCTATTGCGCCACAAATCTTCATAACCACCAGTCCATTCCATCCATATCTGGAGGAGATGTACCATTAACAAAAGGGTTACTCCATAGTCAGACTTTTGAACAAAAAAAAAAAAAAAAAAAAAGGAAAAGAAAAGAAGAATCCAAAAATATAAAAGAAATCCTATAGATTAGAATATATATAAACTGGAATATATAATTCAACATGTAGCATTTATGAGCATGCTGCTCTTATTATAAATATCTCCAATCAAAGAGAAATAGAAAAGGAAAACAAAATTATAAAAACTTGCAAAAGAAATTTATTCACCTGGAAGGTAAACATTGACGATTCAAGAACATGATCAATTTCTCCAACCCTAGAAAAAAAAAAAAAAAAAAAAAAAAAAAAAAGAAGAAGAAGAAGAAGAAGAAGAAGAAGAAGAAGGTAAAAGAATAAAAAAGAAATATCAGCGAAAAAAATGGATGGCATTGTCACGTAGTAGATTGAATATGAGGCTCATTCGATTCAAGAGAGCGAGCGAAGCACTTCTTGTTCTGATATATATGTGAAGATGACATTTTAGCATTATACAAAAGAACAATGTCATGATTTTATTATTGTTTATCAATCTCAATGACAATTAAAATGCAATCTATACTAAACTTCTATCACAAAACAATGATAAGAAAGCAAATTCCATAGCTAATTTTTTATTCATGCAATTAGAAGAATATAGAAGTCCTTGTTAAAATAATGCATAGCTAATTTTTGTTCAAGTAATGAAATCTTAAAATCAAATATACTAGAAGCATATAACACTTTATAACCCAGTAAATTCCCAATTCTTCCCTAGGCTTGGAAGATGATGTAAGTTTGTATATTCAATTGTATTTGAATTCAAGAGTTACATCAGTTTAAATAAGAAGAGACTAAACCCTAAAATCTAACTATGGAAATACAACTCATTAGCTAACTATGGAAATATAACTATTAGCCTAAAATATATACAACCATATATGCATACTCTAAAAATAATATTCACACCCCCACTCAAACTCAAGGTGATTTAGCATAACACAGAGAGTTTGTCAAGTAGAAACTGAAAGCGAGTAGAAGTGTGAGTCTTGGTAAAGAAATCAGCAAGTTGCAGGGCAAAAGGAACAAACGGAAGCGAGATAGACCTAGATTGTAGATGATGACGGACAAAATAACAATCAATCTCAATGTGCTTCGTCCGCTCATAAAAGACAATGTTATGAGCAATCTGAATAGCATTGCAGTTGTCACAGTAGAGAGAGGTGGGAGAGGACTAACGGACACCCAAATCAGACAAGAGACAATGAAGCCAGATAATCTCAGTAGTGGCATGGGCCATAGCACGATACTCAACTTCGGCAGTAGAATGAGTAACAACGGTCGGTTTCTTGCTTTTCCAAGAAATCACTAAGAAACATACAGAAATTAGAAGTGGACTTGCAATCATTGACATCACCAGCTCAATCAGAATCAGCATAGGCCACCAGGTCTAAGGAAGAAGTTAACAAAAGCAGTAAGCACTGAAAAATAGTACCTTAGAGATAACAGAGAATCCGAACCAAAGCAGCCCAATGCGTAGAGCGAGGAGTAAAAACAAACTGACTGACCACATGAACAGCATAAGCAAGATCAGGCCGAGTGACAATTAGATAAACTAAACAACCCACAAGCTTGCGATATAAAGTGGAATCAGCCAGAGGGACACCATCAGTAGAGTTGAGCTTCACATTAAGCTCAATAGGTGTATCAGAAACCTTAGTATCAATAAGACCAGCACGGTGAATGACCTCATTAGCATACTTAGCCTGAGACAGAAAATAGCCCTTTGAAGAAGAAACAACCTCAATACCAAGAAAATACTACAATGAACCCAGATCCTTCATTTCGAAGGTGCGTAAGAGATGTTGTTTGACGTCAGAGATAGCAGAAGAATCAGAGCCAGTAATGATTATATCATCCACATATAGTAAGAGAGCAACAAAGCCAGCCGAGGTATGTATCAGAAATAAAGCAGAGTCGGAAGCAGAATGATGAAACCCAAGCTTGGTAACAGCAGTCTGAAAACGATCATACCAAGCACGAGGAGATTGCTTCAAACCATATAAAGCACGCCAAAGACGACAAACCTGCTCAGAGGAGTGGGGAAGGCCAGGGGATGGACGCATGTAGACCTCCTCAGTGAGATGACCATTAAGAAAAACATTCTTAATGTCCATCTGATAGAGAGGCCAATGTCGAACAGCGGCTACAAAAATCAAAGTACAGACAGTAGTCATCTTGGCAACAGGGGCAAAGGTCTCCTCATAATCAATACCATAACCAGGCGAGCTTTGTATCACTCGAGAGAAGCATCAGAATGAGTATTGACTTTATAGACCCATTTACAACCAACCAAATTCTTGTCAGTAGGCAATGGAACCAACTCCCAAGTGTGAGTCTTCTGCAAGGCAAACAACTCATCCTCCATAGCTTAAACCTAATGAGGATCCTAACAGGCTTCCTTGTAAGACTGAGGTTCTGAAAAAGAATGAATAGTAGACAAAAAAGTACGATAGGAAACAGAAAAACATCAATCTGTTTGGAGGACAACGCTCACGAGTAGGATAGCGGTTTGCAGCAGGATCAGGCTCGTCAGAAGCAGAAGGAGTAGCAACCGAAGTAGAGACAACTGGTGGTGGGGGAGCCTGGTGACGAAAATAGACCAACAATGGAGGGGAAGAAGAAGCTGAAGGAAGAGAAGGAGCCATGGGTGACGCAGATAGAGAAATAGGAATGGCCTTAGGAGGAACAGTGAAGATGTACTCATCAGACGGGACCTCAGAAAGAAATGGGTCAATATGAACCAAAGCCTCTTTAGAAACGAGAGCAATGAGAGAGGGAAGAGGCGTTCGAGAAAGGCAACATGATAGGAGACATAAAGGTGCTGAGAGATAGGGTCGTAATAGCGATAGCCTTTCTGAGTAAGACTGTAACCTAAAAAGACACAAAAGACAGACCGGGCACTGAGTTTGATCCTATCTTTATGGGAAAGGAGAACAAAATAAGCAGACCCAAAGACACGTAGGAAGGAATAATTTGGAGGTTGGAAATACAGAGCCTTATAAGGGGATTGACCGGAGAGTAGGGGAATCGACATGTGATTAAGGAGGAAAGTAGTGGTAAGAACTGCCTCACCCTAGAATGGTACCGGAACAGAGGCAGAGAGAATGAGAGATAGAGCTGTTGCAAGGAGATGACGGTGTTTATGCTCAGCACGACCATTTTGGGCAAGGGTATCAGTACAGGAGGTTTGGTGAATGGTGCCTAATGTAGCCAAATACTCATAGAATTCAGTTTTAAAGTATTTCCTACCTAAGTTAGACCAGAGTTTTTTAATTGTAGTCCCAAACTGTGTAGTGATCATAGACTGAAAGGTACAATATATCTAGTGAAAGTCAGATTTATGAGCCATAAGATATATGCAGGTATAACAGGTACAATCATCAACATCAACAAAGAACACATAGTACACAGAACCTTCTTTAGTGAGAATAGGAGAAGGTCCCCAGACATCAGTATGGACAAGAGAAAAAGAAGAAGCAGAAATAGAAGTACTATTATTAAAAGGTAAAGCTGTCATTTTAGCAAGTTTACATCCTCGACACTCATTAATTTGACTAAGAGAAACTTTACTCAACAATCCTTACTGAGCTAAAGACCGCAAGCGGTCAACAGACAAATGACCTAAACGAGAATGCCATAAATAAAACTAACTCGACTGGGAATCTAATTGGAAAGATAAAAGTGTAATGAGAGAGGTAGACAGAGGAAGATACAGACTTTCCATCACATAGAGATCTCTAACTCTACGGCCGGTCCCAATCTGCTTCTTAGACACCCGATCCTGCACACAATAAACAGAAGAAGAAAAGATAACATCAAAACCAGAAGCATCAAGTTGACTGATAGAAAGTAAGCTAACAGACAGTTGAGGAACATAAAGAATATATGGAATAGTAACAGTGGACATGACAGAGGGTAAAACAGAACCAACAGATAGGACAGACATACCAGACCCATTAACAGTATTAATAGTAATAGGAAATGGAGGGGGAATACAGTTTTGGAGTAAGAAAAGGTGAGGAGTCATATGATGAGAGGCACCAGAATCAAAAAGCCAGACAGATGAAGGAATACCTGAAGAGGACCCAAGCAAACCTGAATGAAGAAATGTGAGATTGGAGACAGATGAAGATGACTGAGAGGTAGACAAGATCTATTGAAGTTAAGTAAGCTGAGAACTCAAGGAAGCCAAATCAGGACCTGAAGTTGGAGTGGATGCAGTATAAGCGGTGGGAGGCTGGAAAGAACTTTGAATTAGTGTTCGGGACTAAGACTGTTGAGAAGACGGACGTCTCTTCTTGGGACAATTGTACTTCCAATGACCCTTTTGATGGTAGAAAGCACACTCATTTGATGGTAGGGGCCCCTTCTTGGGCTTTACATGGGCCTGAAGCTGATGAAGTGGAGGGTTTGACAGTAGAGGTGGCTAAGTATGAGCTAGGAAGATAGATTGAGACAGAGTCTGACTGGCCGTCTTAAGACGGGTTTCCTCGGAGAGGAGCTCACGAACAATAGCATCCACAGAAGGGAGAGGAGACCGACAAAGGATGCCACAACAGATAGCCTCATACTGAGGGGAGAGAGCCGTTAAGAACTACATTAAATGACTTTGCTCCCGAAACTCAACATAAGCGTCTAGTGCCTTGAGACTGAATGGTTCCATGAGAGCTAGTTGATCCGAGAGACCTGTCATCTCAATGTAGAAGTCCTGAATAGATTGATTCCGCTGACGGGCACTCTGAATGGCTATTTCTAACTCATACCACTTGGCAAAGTTGGATTGCTGGTATACACCCAATAAATAGTCCCACACCTCCTTGGCGGTACTGTATTTGGAAAACATCATTCCAATACAGTCATCCACAGAATTATGAAACCAGGTTAGAATTTGGGCATTATCACAATCCCAAGTATCACAGGAAGTCAGATATCCTTCTTGTTTCGGATCCAATGGACGAGGCATAGAACTAAAAACATAGCCCCATTTTTTTTTAACCAAGAAGGAAATTCTTCATAACACTGGCCCAATAAGCATAATTGGCACCAGTAAGTGTACATCTGATTACTTGAATTTTAGTGTTCGTCATTGTAATAAACCAAAAGGGCCAAACTGTAAATAAGTTTATTTATTTATTTTTTTACACCAAATAGCAGTGCTTAAAGACACAATCTCAGAGACAGAGACAGAGACAGAGACAGAGAGAACCAGTTAGGGAGATAGGTTGCGAATCAATCGCAATGCTAAAGCAGATTAAGAGAGGCGACGACGATTGCTGAAGCGACAACGACGGCGATCGCGATTCTGAAGCAGACTGAGAGAGGCGACGGCGTAAGAGGCAATGATGATGACGCGACAACGGTTAAGAAGCGACGATGACGGTTGAGAGAAGCAACAATGCTAAGGTTCGCGAAGATTGATCGGGACCTTAGGTTTTCGAACACGGCTCTGATACCCTGTAAGTTTGTATATTCAATTGTATTCGAATTCAAGAGTTACATCAGTTTAAGTAAGAAAAGACTAAACCCTAAAATCTAACTCTGGAAATACAACTCATTAGCTAACTATGGAAATACAACTAATTAGCCTAAAATATATACAACCATATATGCATACTCTGAAAATAATATTCACAGATGAGATAACCTGGCATGATAAATCTAGAAAAATGAAAACACGTAGTAGTAAACTTCATGTGTGATACAGAATTTTGTAATCCAAATGAAGAATTTAATTGCATGCGTGGTCAATAACCATTAGTATAGAACTAAATTAAACTCCAGAATTTAATTATGAAAAGTTAGTAAAATTGTAATGATGAAGTATTAAAATTATAATAAAAAAAAGGTTTAAATTATAAAAGAAGGAATGAAGTAAGAGCATGCATCATACAACTTTGAGTTAAGACTATACTTTCTTTTTACCTAAAATAATTTGGCAAGAGATAGTTTGGGAGGGGGAGAGGGGAAAAAAAATTCAATGCCATTCAGATGCAGATATATGAGACCAAAAAAGGGGTGTAAACACTTAAATGTTAAAATCAAACCATGAATGATTTCTATATTAACTCCAATTGAGAGTACAATTTAAGAAGAAACTCCAAAAACTGACTACTTCACATTCCAAGGATAAGTAATAAGAAAAATTATTTATTATATTTAACCCAAATTACATACCCAAGTAATCAAGAGAAAATTTGACATATAATAAAAAGTACCTCAACAACAGTTTAGGAGAAAAATAGGGGTGTGCGCGGTACAGGTCAGTGCGATTTAGGAGAAAAATAGAAACTGTATGGCGGGTGGTGGATTAATAAAAATGTCATTAGAACTTGCCATTTTTCTTACCAAAAGCCGGCGATTTGGTTAGCAAATAATGACGGATTTGCCTTGGCGATTTGGGCGGATTGGCGGTTTATAACAAAATATAATTCAAATTACAAAACTTGAATAAAAGAGTAAAAAGATCTAATTTATAAATTAACTGAAGTAGTCAAAATTAAAATATTCATCTAATATAACCTTAAATATTAACAAACTAGTAACTAAAAATCCAACAATCTAAACAAATTATACAATAATAATTTAACAAGGCAATAAATACTAAAAAACATAACATCATCCAACATTGAGGAACCTGTTGGAGAGCCTCCAAAATTTTCTTTGCTTGTATCTTTAATTTAAGTCCAACATCTAACAGAGTTCTTAAAAAAGTTCAAAAGTTAATCAAAGTTCACAAACAATCCAAAAGTTCAAAAAGTTACTCTAAGTCCAACATCCAACATAGTTCTAAAAAAAGTTCAAAAGTTAATCAAAGTCCACAAATAATCCAAAAGTTCAAAAAGTTAATTTACTCATCAAACTCCACAATAACTTCAATCCTTCAGAATTGCTTCAACCAAACTCTAAAAACTTCATTAATTTGTAGACATAAGCAAAGAAAACATAAATAAATAACAAAAAACTATCATCAAAATCATTATAAAAATAAAATAAAAAAATAACCAATATAACAAAATAATATTCAAGAGTAAGAATTAAGTCTAACCTCAATAATTTTAAAACCAAACTAACTTGAAGACAAATTAATCCTCAACAATAGTTGCTTCTTGTGTAGTAGATGATGCAAAAAATTCTGAAAAATAAAAAATGTTTTTAATGTTATTCAAAATTACATAAAAGCTAAAATCAATATTGAATAATTAATTTAAAATAAACACAAATCAAAAAAGTTACTTGACTCAATTTCTTCATATTGTTCAACACCATCCATACATTCTCTAAGATTGATTGAAATTGATGAAGACCGTAACCAATTTTGTGTACAAATTAGAGCCTCTACTATCTTTGGCGTCAAAGAACTCCTAAATGGATTAAGCACACGTCCACTGGTACTAAAAGTTGACTCAAAGGCCATTGTAGAAACTGGGACAACCAACACATCTCTTGCTATTAGAGAGAGAACCTTATACTTATTGCCATTAACCTTCCGCCAATTCAAAATATCAAAGTTTGGAACGCTTGGGTCTACACAATCATCAACTAAATTATTTTCCAACTCTAACTTGTTCTCCACACTTTTTTTTTACTCCAAATGGTTAATATATTGAGAGTCAAAGAGTATCATGGAATCTTCATTTTCCTCTTCATCAACTTCCATCACTTGAGGAGCTTTACTTGCAAATGAAGGTGCAACATTAGAAACATTGTTCTTTTCAACATAATAATCAAACAAGCGCTACAATGTTGCCTTCACCCTCACCACTAAAATTTCTACCTTGTCATTTTCATACACTTTATTGAATGAAAACTTAAGATATGTCAACTTGTAGCGAGGGTCTAATACAACGGCAACATATAATAAGAAATTGATATTATCAAGATTCTCCCAATATTTGTCGTATTTCAATTTCATCTTATCAGCCATGTTACTCAACACTGCATCTCCACTTTTACTCAATTGAACCAATTTAGATTGCACCGATACAAGTTGATGAAAAAAAACATTAGATGTCACATGCAAAGATCATAAAAGTTGCAAAGTCACGTGATAAAAAAGTCTTAAAAATTTCACAAAGACTCTAGCTACCTCCCAATCTTCTTCTTTAGGATATGAAATGAATCTTTTTCCTTTCCCTTTGCCTTTTCCACCATCATTCTCATTTGCATTCTCATTTTCATCATCATTCTCCATGAAAAATAACTTGAATCGTGGGTCTTCCTCTTCTAAACACTCAAAAGCTTTTTGAAATTTCTCGGCTACCTCCTACATCTAATAGGTGGAATTCCACCCTATTGGAACATCAAGGCATAGCAAACTTTTACAAGTAATCTCTTTATGCTCCATATAATTTTTAAAAGTTTGTAGCCTAGCTGGAGAAGACTTCACATATTTCATAGCTTTTCGAATCTTGGCAATTGAGTAATTTTGTTCTTTTAAACCATCACAAACAATTAAATTCACTATGTGTGCACAACATCTCATATGCAAAAACTCATTTGCCAAGATAGTGGAAGGCCAATCTTTGGTTCTTCTCGTCAAAAATGCAATAGCACCATCATTTGACCTTGCATTATCAACTGTAATAGTAAAAATCTTATCAATCCCCCAGTCTTGCAAGCATTTGTCTAATTGTTTACCAATTGTCTCACCCTTATAATTAGGAACTATACAAAAACTAAGAATTCTTTTGTGCAAATTCCAATCATTATCAATGCAATGGCCGGTGACACACATATAATTTAGATTTTGAATTGATGTCCAAGTGTCAGTGGTTAGGCATACTCGTTGCTTCCTTAGAACTTTCTTCAATTTTTGCTTTTCATCAAAAAATAAGTTCAGATAATCACGAGCAACAATAGTACGAGAAGGGACATGAAACTTAGGTTCCATAACTAAATAAAAATTTCTAAACCCTTCATTTTCCACATGTCTAAGAGGTAATTCATCAATTATAACAATCTTTATTAGTTCTTCCCTACAAAGTTTTTCATCATATCCTACTACTTTGAGAGATCCAATCCTTCGACCATCATGTTCCTTCTCATCTCCTTCATTTTTAACAAAAGAGAGCATTTTTTTTTTGTCCACTTCCCTAATAGGAGACTTCATACATTGATGCTTAAGGTGGTTCCACATATTACTAGTCCCATATTGTTTTCCACGAGCACCATAATCCTTACCACAATAATTACAAGTAACCCTAGGTTTATCAAGCTCACAATCATTAAGTAAAGTGAAGTGTTCCTAAACCTCAAATTTCTTTTTATCTAAATTAATAGTAGGGCATGGATGAGTTTTACCAGAATTTTTGGCAGGCACTGTGGTAGTGGTAGAACTAGCAACAATAGTTGATTTTATAATTAGTGTAGGAGGGTTTCCACTAGCATTTGTATTTTCCTCATTCATTCTCTATTACAAAAATAAAAAATTTATATGAATGATAAGTAAATAAATCAAAATTATCAATGATAATAAGTATATATAAATAAAAATTATAAATAAAAGAGAGAGAGAGCACAGACAGAGAGAGAATAGCCGGACCTTTTTTTTTTTTTTTTGAACAGGGGTCAGTTGGGCCATCAATGATGTTATATATATATATAATATATATTTTTATACAGAGTAGAGAGAGTGACATATATATATATATATATATATGTATATAGAACAGAAAGAGAGCAGCAAGATAAAAGAGAGACAGAGAGCATCGAGAGGAAAGAGTAGCGAGAGAGAGAGAGAGAGAGAGAGAGAGAGAGAGAGAGAGAAAGAAGAGCAGAGAGAGCAGTGAGAGAAACGCACCGACAAGTTGACTACGACGAGTAGTGTCATGACCCGAACTCGCCCCTGTAGGTTAAGGTCATAAGTGGCCAGTAATCATGAGATTACCTACGGCCTCAAACAAAATCAAACAAAAATTATAATAATAAAGGGGACAAAACGGAAGAAGACTTAAAAATTCTATCCAAAGAGCTGTGCTTACATGGCATATCAAAACATCTCACATATATTCATTAATAACTCACACTGAAAAACAAACTTAGAATCTTATACATACAGGATTATTCAAACTTATAGTCAGCCAAACCAAAAGTTTATATGCATAAGTGATCCAACGGAACCACCAAGGTAGTCAGGTGCAAAACAGAAGGACAAGTACAGGAAACAAAGTCTCGTGCGTGAGACGTTCAAGCTGACTCCACAAAACTTGACTTCCTCTCATACTTTTTACTGAGGCTGGGTTTGGACATCTCTTTGCTCACCTACATACATATAAATGAGAGTAAGCAAAAGCCCATTGAATAATATCAAAGTAAAAAAGTTACATGAATGAAATTCTTAACAAACATATCAAACAACCTTAGGCCCATTCATATTTCTATCCAATACATCAAACAGCCTAAGGCCCAAATATATCAAACGGCCTTTGGCCCATCATATCAAACGGCCTCGGTAGGGATGGCAATTTGAAACCGGCCCGACGGGGACCCGACCCCCCGTCCCCGATAAGAGTGATTTTTTCCCGAAAAATACCTCCGACGGGCCGGGGATGGTATTTAAAATTGAATCCCCGATCAAATTCGGGCCGAGGACGGGGATCACTTTCACAGCCCTGGCCCTAGCCTCGTTCCCCGCCCCGTTTCTCCCCGATCTAATCTATTATATATCTATTACTATATTATATATCAAATCCCTGATCTAATCTATTATATATCTATTATATATCTCTGATATCTCTTTTCTCTGATCTGTCTCTCTTCTCTCACTCTCTCACTCTCTTTCTTCTCTCACAGACGCTACGCAACGCAGTCGGCTCCTCTCGTCGCCTCCTCCTCCTCCAGGCCACCACCGTCTCCTCCTCCTCCTCCTCCAGGCCACTGCCGCCTCTCCGTCGCTTCCTCTTCTTCCTCCTCCTCCTCCTCCGTCGCCTCTCGCAGCCTCCTCCCGTCGCCTCTCGCGGCCGTCTTTCTTCGCCAGGCCACCGTCAGATCTGAGAAGATCTGTCAGCTCAGCTCCTCCCTCCTACCAAATCTGTCTTTTTTTTTTGATGATGTTACCGTTGATGAAAATGATGTTGTTGATGATCGATGATGTTGGTGTTGATAATCGATGATGTTGTTGATGATGATAAACTAAACAGAGACGGGGATTTTCTGGGGTCGGGGAAACCCGATCCCCGTTGGGGGCGGGGCCGGAGAGGGTGTGGGGTTCCCCGCCGGGGATTGGGGCCGGGGACGGGGAAGTTTGTAGTTTCGGGGATCGGGGACGGGGAGGGTGATCCCCGGCCCCGCCTCGCCCCGTTGCCATTCCTAGGCCTCGGGCCCAATTTATTCTTATCAAATGGCCTTGGGCCCAATTCATTCATATCAGAGGGCCTTAGGCCTAATTCATTCATGTTAAACAACCTCAGGCCCTATTCATTCATGTCAAATGGCCTTAGGCCCAATTCATTCATGTCAAACGGCCTCGGGCCTAATTCATTCATGTTAAATGGCCTCGGGCTCAATTCATTCATGTTTATGCGCATTACATACTTGAGATCCGATGGCCTTATTCAATCATTGGCATAACGAATACTCGTTCACAATTCAAATTAACAAATCCATGAAACTTATACAAACGTAAGTATTTGGAAAGTAGCATAATTGAATTTATCTTTACTAAGATATTACTTACAATGTTCTGCTGATGGATTTTCCCTTGCTCTTGACCATACACATTTCATAACATACTGGGTCATAAGCGATTCAATCCATTCTTAATTTATTTATTTCTCTTAGGTCTCTTTCTTATCCCTTTAGTTCATCTACAATGTTCAATGCATGCCTAAGAGTGCTTAGAAATGAAAGAGAATGGAAAATGAAACATAAAATAACTATTCAAAATTTCTAAAACAGGGCTCTCCACTCGAGTGGCTTGCAAAACTCTATAAAAGTACTAGTTGCACGAATTTTACACTCGAGCGAGATTTCTGACGCTCGAGCGAGGAGTCTTGCAAAACAGGGTTCGCTCGAGTGCAAGGTTTGCCGCTCGAGTTACTGTGCAATTCTCTGTAAAACTTTTGGGAGCTTGACTTTCATGCTCGAGCGATACTTTCCTCGCTCGAGCAGATAGGTCGAATTCTGGGTTTTCTAGCAAGCTATTTGAGCTTTAAAACATAACCCCAAAGGCTCCAAAGTTTGCAAATTGATGCCAAAACATAGAAAAACATTAAGTAACATAAAAACTTAGGTAATTTGAAATCAATTATCCAAAATCATGATCCATTTCCAAAATCATTCCAAATTCTTCTTTGCCAATTTCAAAACTTATGCATTCAAGCTTCATACCTTCATGAATCATGCATACATGTTAATTATTGACTTCAATTCCACTTCAAATGGCACAAATGATGCTCAAAATCATGAAGCTTAACAAAATTATGCATGCATGTAAACTTTGGTGCACAAGTCTTTATGTTTAGCATGCCTTATGGTAGATTATGCAAATTCATGGCAGTTCTATACATGCATGAACAAGTGGACCTCAAATTCTTCATATTGTCTTTGAATTCATTCAATTATGAATTTAAACTCTTCAATTTGAGTTCAACTACTCACCTAGAAGCTCCAATCTTCCAAATTCTAGCTAGTTCTTGTGCTAATCCACCTAGCTCTTGAATTTCCTTTCAAAACCTTCAAGGATGAGCCCTCTCTCTCTCTAAAGTGTGTGTTTTAGATCTTGAGCTGAAAAAAATGAGCTTAAGTGTAAATAGGCCCATATATATAGGCTTGCCTAATCAAATTTGATTAAGGCTAAGTAATTGTGCTTAATTTAATCAACTCAATCTAATTATTTTGATCCGAATCAATTTTTAATTAAATTTCACCATAGGCTCTAAAAAGCACACTAATCACAATGGTACATACAATTTCACTTTCTAATGCCTCTACAGCCTTCAATTTCAATTTTATAATAGAAAAACGAACAGATTTTCCTATGGTGAACAAATACAAATTGAGAAACACATATAATCATATAATTAGCACTCAAAATCATATCAAGTATATAATTATAAGCACAATTAAGATTAATTAGCATAACACAGAGTAGGGTTGTCACAAGTAGGCAGCACCGATCGGCAAGGGAAGGAGAAACCAGTGGCAGTGGTAAGGAGAGGCTAATAGTGGTGAGCTGATCGGCAAGGTAATGAAGAGGAATCGACGAAATGTTGTGCATACCAACGACAATGAATCTGTGTGTGTGAATGAGATGAAATTGAAATGTGTGGGTGTTAATTAGGTTTAATTAAGGAATTATTGAGTGTGTATGAATATATGTATGATAGATATAATCTGTGGCTGGATTGCACTTGTTGTGTATGTGTATAACAAGTGATTTTTTTTTTTTTTTGAAACAGGGTTAGAAAATTTCACCCGCCACCCGCGCCGACCCTCCAGAGCTGGGCCTCCCACCCGTCCAACCTGTCCTCCAGAGTTGAAAATTTGCGCGGTTCAAAGTGATTCGGTGCGATTTTGGCAGTATTATGCACAGCCCTAGTTGGAGCTGTAGAAAGTGGATACTATGGCAATGGTAGTTAAAGTAGCCCAACACGGCAAACAAAGCACATATCAATCCTAAAAAATAGGACTTGAAGTTGCTTAATTGTTGTCAAGTATTAACAACAAGATTGTATTCTTTGCTAAAAAGATATATAAAAAGAAATTGTAGTCTGAAAAAAATACATAAAAAATCATGTATGAAGAATATCAAGTCCGACAACGTATTCCATCATATCATCATCAACTTGATAATTTGTAAATTAGTTTTCTGTTGCACTGCAACTAAAACCACATTTATACAGGATAGCTTTCATGTTCTAGAGTTTAGGGATTAAAAACCTTTTCATTTTACACTCAACAACCAAACAAAGCGTCTAGAAAATACACACGGAGGAGGAGTCTATACCTTGGTTAGAATGATGTCAAGAAGCTCCATCATTGCTTTAGAGTCGAAAATCTCAGTTTGATGACGAGAATTTATTTGATAAAAATAATGAAATTAGATTTTTTTTTATACAGAAATTAAGAGTAAAATTAATGAAAATGCAATATATTAATGAAAAAATAGAAAAAAGTTAAATCATATACTTGAGATGCCATCTCGAAGGTCTGAATTGGTCGTTTACAGAGGGCTTCGAAAGGCTAATTTAGTGAAGTTTACGGAAGAAGATGGAGTTAGATGCAGAAATTGAGACCCCGCTCATCTCCCTACTGTAGCTTGCTTTTCGTGCTCCTTTTGGATATGATAGTCGTACAGCTCGGATTCTCGTGGTTCTGAATCTGATTTCACAAGTGCAATGTGAAATAAATAAACATAAATGAGTCTAAATCCGACAAATCTTTTAGAAAATCGATTTTGAATCAAAATGCCAAAAATTGACTGCTTTTCCAGATACAGAGTTATCACCTAAATAAATTTGGAAAATTTAGAAAACCCATGACTCGTGCCAAAGACCACGTGTCCGTCATCACCAAGATTGTCTCGGCTCGAGAACTTAGGTACGAGATGGGAAGGTCATGAATTGAGCACCCAACTCGCCCGATCAAAAGATCGGCCTCTACTAATCATGATGTGATTCTTATTTACATTATATGTTCTTATTCCGATTTGTTATGCTATTTTTACTATGTGACACACACAAGTATAGACTAATTTGCAAGAATTGGAACTCTTCGATTTCATGTTTATTTGAAAATTATTTTGAATACGCGTCATTTAAAAAAAAAAGTGCGTTTGTATGTACATTAATCAATTTATTCCGATCCAAGCAATTAGTCTTCATCCACCAGCATTCAAACAGATATATCACCTAAGTAGTCCTCATGGAATTTATGTTTTGATGACATGGCAACAATCACATGCATGCATTATGCTAAAGCAATCAAATGCTCGCCTAGTACTCCGAGCCAAAATAAAACAAAATAATTAGAAAACATGCATGTCTTTAACTAATGCAAAATGACTAATGTGACACATACAAGATGCAATTAATGGGCTCGGCTACTAACATGGTATTTGAATTGATTTAAGGCATGCGATAAAGTACATTTTCAAAGAATTTAAGAAATTACAATGCTTTGTTAGAATGATGAACCGAGCTTTGATACATGCAAGACAAATGGATGCAAATCATTAAAATGCCAAGAAAACAAGATACTCTATACTACCATCATAAGCGGAGAAATAAAAGGGAGAAAGAAATGGGGGTTAGAAAACATACACACTTATTACATTGTTTGCTCTCGTACAAGAAGGTCCAAATGAGTGTCTGAATGTCCAAATTAAACTAACTATTACAAAAGCAAATGAAAGAATAAATAACTAACTAGCAAAGTTAATGAACTAACTAGCTAAATTATTACAACAAAGGCTAATAAGGAGTGACAAACTAATTACCTAATGAACCATTACTACAATAGCACTAATTACAATAATTAATTACAACAATGATAATTTATAACAACAATGATTACAATAATGAATTAAAGCAATGCATGCACATCAAAGAAGACAGGTTTCAAAACCCACTTTGTTTGCCTCCTTGGAAATCTGCCCTGTTTCACTTTCCACTGCCTTCTGTTTCTACAAAACACACTGTTTACCAAACATTAGGGCCCGGCCGGCCCCTAATGAGGCCTGATCAGGTCCAAAGACAATCAGCCATGCCCTAATTTCATGTAAAATCCTGTTTTTGTGCTCTGAAGTGAAAATAGTGCAGACATAATGTTTCTGAGCTTTGTTTGTCCCTTATATTCTTCTCTGTCATGGTGAGGTTCAAAGAAGGATGAAGTTGGTTCCAAAACCATCAATAAGCAACTTGATTGCTTGATGATTTCAGAGACAATCAGACAAAAATCAATCAATGCTATGACTAACCACTTTTCTCTCCTATCATGAAGTAACCTCAAAGAGGGGGGTAGAGATACTTCCAAATTCATCAAAACATCATGAATTGATGTATGATGATTCTTGACACTATTGATTCGGGCCAAACCCAAACAATCTAACTCATTTTCTTTATGTCGGTTTCATTGATTTTAAGCTCATTTTATTCGTCCTCTCCATTCTTTAATCAATTTGTTTGAGGTGATGGTTAAGTCCACTAAACAAGAAGGAACGTCAAACGAGAAGCGATTCTTGGCATGAAAGAGAGCCTATGCCTTGACGATGAATCTTCGTAGAAATTAAGCCATTGAGCATAGGTCTTTTTCCCATGCTTGAACAACTGTCAATCTTTTAAAATAACTCTCAAACAAAAGAAAAGAAGTGATTACGTGAAATTGATTATTCAAATAGGACTCTTGACATGAAAAAAACTAAACAAAGAAAAGCTATAAAAGCTTCACATAATCTTGCATACGGGCAAGCATTTTGTCTTAGTTTGGAACAGTAACTATGGCTTGACTATATGCAGCTAGGCCAAATGGTCAAAGGGGTACATTAGAAAGATTTACCTAATATACCTCTCACATCTAACACTAAGAAGTGAAAAGAGGATCAA
The DNA here is from genome assembly GCA_030407325.1 of Camellia japonica. NCBI lineage: Eukaryota > Viridiplantae > Streptophyta > Magnoliopsida > Ericales > Theaceae > Camellia > Camellia japonica. The sequence goes on from JAPPVO010000017.1 coordinate 50,929,621, forward strand.
ATGGTATAGCGGTAATCCAAATCCAAGGGTTGTGTTTCCAACATGGCAGAGCCTACGGCTGGTCAGCCTTTTGGCAAGCTAAGCCTCTAGCAAACCGTCTAAGAATAGCAGATGGCAAACACAGTGACTTAAGCACACCAATACAAATGTAATGCAAAGAATATATAAGTGTAGATAAAATTTCACATTATGAATTTCTAGTCAAGTTCTCTAAAGTCCTCAGTGGAGTCGCTAGAAACTGTAGCTTACTTTTCGTGCTCCTTTCGAATATGATAGCCCTACAACTCGAACTCCCATGATTCTGAATCTGATTTCACAAATACAATGTGAAATAGATAAACACAAATGAGTCCAAATCCGGAAAATCTTTTAAAAAATTGATTTTGAATCAAAATGCAAAAAATAGACTGCTTTTCCAGATACAGAGTCGCCACCTAAATATTTTTAGAAAATTTAAAAAACCCATGACTCGTGCCAAAGGCCACGTGTCCGTTATCACCAAGATTGTCTCGGCTCGAGAACTTAGGTACGAGAAGGGAAGGTCATGAATTGAGCACCCCACTCGCCCGATCAAAAGATCGGCCTCTACTAATCATAATGTGACTCTTATTTACATTATATGTTCTTGTTCCAATTTGTTATGCTATTTTTACTATGTGACGCATACAAGTATAGACTAATTTGTAAGAATTGAGACTCTTCGATTTCATGTTTATTTGAAAATTGTTTTGAATATACGTCACTTAAAAAAAAGTAAGTATGTACACTAATTAATTTATTCTAATTCAAGCAATTAGCCTTCATCCACCGGCATTCAAACAGATATATCACTTAAGTAGTCCTCATGGAATTTATGTTTTGATGACATGGCAACAATCACACGCATGCATTATGCTAAAGCAATCAAATGCTCACCTAGTACTCCGAGCCAAAACAAAACAAAATAATTAGAAAACATGCATGTCTCTAACTAATGCAAAATGACTAATGCGATATATACAAGATACAATTAATGGGCTCGGCTACTAACATGGTATTTAATCAATTTAAGGCATGAGATAAAGCACGCATTTAAAGAATTTAAGAAATAACAATGCTTTGTTAGAATGATGAACTGAGCTTTGATGCGTGCAAGACAAATGAATGCAAATCATGGAAAATGCCAAGAAAACATGATACTTTATATTACCATCATAAGCGGAGAAAGAAATGGGGGTTGGAAAAAATACACACTTATTACATTGTTTGCCCTTGTACAAGAGGGTCCAAATGAGTGTCCGAATGTCCGAATTAAACTAACTATTACAAAAGCAAATGAAAGAATAAATAACTAACTAGCTAAGCTAATGACCTAACTAGCTAAATTATTACAACAAAAGCTAATAAGGAGTGACAAACTAACTACCTAATGAACCATTACTACAATAGAACTAATTACAATAATTAATTACAACAATGATAATTTATAACAACAATGATTACAATAATGAATTAAAGCAATGCATGCATATCAAAGAAGACAGGTTTCAGAAGCCACTCTGTCTGCCTTTTTGGGAATCTGCTTTATTTCACCTTCAGCCACTGCCTTCTATTTTTACAAAAACACATTGTTTACCAAACATTAGGGCCCGGCTGGCCCCTAATGAGGCCTAGTCGGGTCCAAAGACAACCGAACATGCCTTAATTTCATGCAAAACCTCATTTTTGTGCTCTGAAGTGAAAACAATGCAGATAGAATGTTTCTAAGCTATGTTTGTCCCTTCTATTCTTCTCTGTTATGGTGAGGTTCAAGAGAAGGATGAAGTTGGTTCCAAAACCATCAATAAGCAACTTGATCACTTGATGATTTCGAAGACAATCGGACAAAAATCAATCAATGCTATGACTAACCACTTTTCCTTCCTATCATGAAGTAAGCTCAAAGAGGAGGGTAGAGATACTTCCAAATTCATCAAAACATCATAAATTGCTGTATGACGATTCTTGACACAATTGATTCGGCATAACGTCCGGCCGAACCCAAACAATCTAACTCATTTTCTTTATGTCGATTTCATTGATTTTAAGCCCATTTTATTCGTCATTTCCATTCTTTAATCAATCTGTCCGAGGTGATGGTTAAGTCCACTAAATGAGAAGAAACATCAAACAAGAAGCGATTCTCGACATGAAAGAGAGCCTATGCCTTGACGATGAATCTCCGTAGAGATTAAGCCATTGAGCATAGGTCTTTTTCCCATGCTTTGAACAACTGTCAATCTTTTGAAATAACTCTCAAACAAAAGAAAAGAAGAAAAGAAGTGATTACGCGAAATTGATTATTAAAATGGGACTCTAGACATGAAAGAAACTAAACAAAGAAAAGCTATCAAAGTATGGGTAACACAACATAACAAGCTAGATATTTGAACTTCCAACATAACAAGCTATATGTTCAAGGCATACACTAATTAAATAAACTAGGATTGCCCTAAAACAGCCCCTACTATGTGAAAAATAGTGACCAAAACTTATACTAAAAAACACAAAAAGGTAGATAATAGCAAAAGATACAAAACTAGTAAGTTAGAACAAGGAGGGGGTGGCTAACCCCCCCTCCCCACTTTTGGGACTTCAAACCATGTTTTAACCCTTATTTAAACTCTGAAAATCAGTTTAAATTCAAAGAAAAGAAGTGTAAAAACAAAGGGTTGAGCCATGAAAGTAGGTACAAGTAAGGTTGTTAATCCTCAACACCTTTGGTAGTTTATTCAAACCCAAGTTTCAAAACTTGACATGGATTCAAAATAGCTCAAGAACACAAGAAATAGCTAAAGATGCAGTGAAATGAAAGCAAGAAACAAAAATTACAAGCTTATACCTCTTAAATGGAGTAAGCTTTGATTGTTGAGCAAACTCAATCCTAACACACTCTCAAAGTTGAATTATGATTCTCAACGTTCAACCAAGACCCCAAGGTTAAGGTTTAAAGGTGTGTGTGGAGTATCTTGCTCAAAGATGGCTTGCACAAGAAGAAGGAGCTCTCAAATGAGTGTATAGGCTCTTTGGAAATTGTTCAACCCTCAAAACAGAGATATAACCTCGTATTTATAGAATTTGAGCAAAATAGGTCGAAAATAACTTCAAAAATAGACAGCTGGCGAGCTTCCGCGCCAGAATAGTGTTTATCGCTACCAAGGCACGGCTGGCCCCAAATGGCCATGGCCAGTTCCCAATGAGGCACGGCCGGGCCTCTATGCACTTCCATGTTTCTCTGCTTCAAGCTCAGTGTCAGGTGGCCCAATGGTCCAAAAAAGGATGTATGAAGGATGAACAAGATAAAAAGGAAGGTGTTGGGACAATTTCAAAGCCTGACCTTGGAGTCCTTCATTGATCATTCGAATCACACACAATGTAACTTTCATCATCGAGTGCACAAGACAAAGCGCTCGAGTCTTACAGACGGTCAAAAAATGGGGTGTCTACACCTACACTGATTCATCTTCTCTTCTAGTTCACAAATCAAAACACCTGCACACTAAAAAAAATTTAGATTCAATTTGCTATGGACATACATACATACATACATACATACATTAGAGAGAGAGAGAGAGAGAGAGAGAGAGAGAGAGAGAGAGAGAGAGAGAGAGAGAGATCGGGTTTCATGGTTTCGTAGTGTTTTTCATGTCTTTTTTCCCTCATACTTCCTTGAGTTTCACTATTGGATTGTAATGGTTGTGTTTGGAACATGTTGGCTACTTGGTTTTCAAACTTTTGTTGTCCAGAATTTTACTCCTCCGCTCGAGTGGCACTTCTTGCACTCGAGCAAGCTTTGTAAACTCTCAGTACTTTTGCAGGCCTACAAAACTACTGGGAGAGTGTAGGCGAAAATTTAAAACAGCCCTTGAACCCCCGTGTGACTCTCACGGACAGGTTCCCCATGAAAAATAGGACTTGTAACAACTGATGGAATGTAATTCGGACCTGTAGGTTGGGAGTTAGAGCCAAATATGCCTTAAACTTAATCGAAAAAGGGCGTTTCAGGGGGCGAAAATTCAAAACAACCCCCGATCCCCCGTGTGACTCTCACGAACAGGTTCCCTATGAAAAATAGGAGTTGTGACAATTGACAGAATGTAATTCGGACCTGTAAGTTGGGAGTTAGAGTTGAATACGCCCTAAACTTACTCGAAAAAGGGCGTTCCGGAAGTGAAAATTCAAAACAGCCCCTGAACTCCCATTTGACTCTCACGGACAGGTTCCCCATGAAAAATAGGACTTGTGACAACTGACGGAATGTAATCCGGACCCGTAGGTTGGGAGTTAGAGCCAAATACGCCCTAAACTTACTCGAAAAAGGGCGTTCCGGGGGCGAAAATTCAAAACAGCCCCCGACCCACTATGTGGCTCTCATGGGCAGCTTCTCCATGACAAATAGGACTTGTGCAACTAACAGAATGTAATTTGGACCCGTAGGTAGGGAGTTAGAGCCAAATATGTCCTAAACTTAGTCAAAAAAAGGTGTTTCGGGGCGAAAATTCAAAACAGTCCTTGAACCACCGTGTGACTCTCACGGACAGCTTCCCCATGACAAATAAGACTTGTAACAACTTACAGAATGTAATTCAGACCCGTAGGTAGGGAGTTAGAGCCGAATACACTCTAAACTTACTCAAAAAGGGCATTCTGGGGGGTGAAAATTCAAAACAGCCCCCGACCCACCATGTGGCTCTCACGGGCAGCTTCTCCATGACAAATAGGACTTGTGACAACTGATGGAATGTAATTTGGACCCGCAGGTAGGGAGTTAGAGCCGAATACGTCCTAAACTTAGTCAAAAAAGGGCGTTTCGAGGGTGAAAATTCAAAACAGCCCCCGAACCACCGTGTGACTCTCACGGACAGCTTTCCCATGACAAATAAGACTTGTGAAAACTCATAGAATGTAATTCAGACCCGTAGGTAGGGAGTTAGAGCCAAATACGCCCTAAACTTAGTCGAAAAATGGCATTTCGGGGGCGAAAATTCAAAACAGCCTCCGAACCACCGTGTGCCTCTCACGGACAGCTTCTCCATGAAAGATAGGACTTCTGACAATTGACGGAATGTAATTCGGACCCGTAGGTAGGAAGTCAAAGACGAATACACTCTAAACTTAGTCGAAAAAGGGCGTTTTGGGGGCGAAAATTCAAAACAGCCCCTGAACCACCGTGTGAATTTTAAGGAAAGCTTCCCCATGAAAATAGGACTTGTGACAATTGACGGAATGTAATTCGGACCCGTAGGTAGGGAGTTAGAGCCAAATACGCCTTAAACTTAGTCGAAAAAGGGCGTTTCGGGGGCGAAAATTCAAAAAAGCCCCTGAACTACCGTGTGACTCTCATGGAAAACTTTTCCATGAAAATAAGACTTGTGACAATTGACGGAATGTAATTCGGACCCGTAGGTAGGGAGTTAGAGCCAAATACGCCCCAAACTTAGTCGAAAAAAGGCGTTTCGGGGGTGAAAATTCAAAACAGCCCCCGAACCACCGTGTGACTCTCACGGACAGTTTCCCCATAACAAATAGGACTTGTGACAACTGACAGAATGTAATCTGGACCAGTAGGTTGGGAGTTAGACCGAATACGCTTTAAACTTACTCGAAAAAGGGCGTTTCCGGGGCAAAAATTCAAAACAGCCCCCGAACCACTGTGTGGCTCTCATGGACAGCTTTCCCATGACAAATAGGACTTGTGATAACTGATAGAATGTAATTCGGACCTATAGGTTGGAAGTTAGAGCCGAATACGCCTTTAACTTATTCGAAAAAGGGCGTTTTGGGGGCGAAAATTCAAAACAGCCCCCGAACCATCGTGTGGCTCTCACGGACTGCTTCCCCACGACAATTACGACCTGTGACAACTAACGGAATGTACTTAGGACCCGTAGGCTTGGAGTTTGAGCCGAAAACGCCTTACACTTAGTGGAAAAACTCGCAACACTTAGTTTAACGAGCGACAACTTTATGAAAATAACATCTACATATTCTAATAATTGTCTTTATATATTTATAGGATGAAGAAATTACATATTAGATTGTTTATACAGTTGGTTAGAATAAATATTGCATGATTTATATATATATATATATATATATGCGTGTGCTTTCTTTTATTTCCAGGAAGACATTTCTCGATTGTTCTACCTTAAATGCATTGTAGAACATGTTCTCTATGGCTGACTGGATTGATATTATGTAACCAATTCTAATGTTTTGTTTTTTGTTTTTATAGATGGCTTTGTTGCGTGGACTTAGAGAATGAGATCCTCTGTTCCAAATTTTTATAATTACACTACCTAATTAATTTTAAATTAAAAATTAAATCTATGTAAAATTATGCAACTGTATAATACACACAAAAATCAAGTGCATGTGTAGTGTTCATTTTCCAACTTTAAGCAGTTTTGCATGTACATGAAATGTCTTAATGCATTCTTATTCATAAAATCACATTTTTCAAGATTTTTGTTTTTTGAGATTCTTACGTGATATTATGATTGTATATATATTGGGACAAAGTGATAGGAAGATTTAGAAATAAAATATCTGACCCTAGTTTAATGACATGAAAGCACCATGATTTAATGCACATCTAAATTTGATAAGAAGAGAATAAAGAAATTAATAAAAAGTTTGTGTAAGATAAAGCGAAATACCAGAGCTGTTAGTATCAGCAATGTAGAAGTCTTGCAAAGGACTAGGTTCAAAGGAATGGGCAAGAGAGCAAAAACTGATCAGAGCTACCAAAGTCAATAACTGAGATTTGATTTCCATCTTGAAAAATGCCTTTTTTTTTCTTTTTTTTCTTTTTTTCCCAATTTTTGTAACTAATAAAACTAAGAAATATTAGTGGTATGCACACAAATGCAGAACTTAGAGCTTGAGTGTGGAGATGTGAAAAGCAAACATGGGTTGGGAGAGTTGGATGATAAAGTTATTATTTTACTTGTTTTTAATTTTAATGATTTGCCGTCATGGGCGGAGGCACTCAAGGCCCAGGGGGGTCACGTGCCCCCCCTGGGATTTTGGAATTTTTTTTTTAAACATAAAGAAAATATTTTAAATAAAAAAATTTATAAAAATATTATTTAAAATGAAATGTCAATGATATTTTTAAAATTATGAGAACAATAATGGTTATTTTGATTGAAAGTAAAGAGACTATGATAAGTTATATTATTATTTATAAAAATTTCAATATAATGGTGATGTCTATAATTATTGACATGCAAACGTAATTAACCTTAATGAAGATATATGAAATTTATTGGATTGTTACGTACATTTGACATGTAGAGTTTGTCCTCCATATGTTTTTTTCTATTCATAACTAAAATGACCACTATATAAATTATAATCAAGTAACACATCTTCAATTATAAAAAAAAGTAAAAAATTACAATAGGTCATAACTAATATCAAAATGAGCCATAACTAACTATTACTTGATATATAGTAATAGCCAAAATAAGAACCATAAGAAGTTATAATTAAATTATATCTAACACTATAATGTGTCATAACTAAAGCCCACGAAAATCATAATTACGACATATGATAGACACTTTTTTTTATGGTGTGTTTTATAGAATTTCTTTACTAAAATATATTATTTCTATCTCAACTTATCTTCTTTTTTAATTTTTCAATCTACCTATAAATAGTTACTCCCCAATATTTATATAAAATTTAATCTCAAATCCTATAATTTAAAATTTACATTTATCCAAATGGACTCTTAATATTTAAGTTTAGTAATATCTCATTGTTGTTTATTATGAAAATAAAAATAAAAAAATTTTCTTGGTTAGAGTTTTCCAAAAATACTTTTCAGAAAATTCTACTTTCTTATTTTTCGGGTTTTTTTATTTATTTTTACTGATTTTTTTTTTTAATTTTTAGACATATCTAACATAAATATACCTAAAAAATAAAAAATTTGTAAAAAAAACCTTTTAAAAATTCACTAAATATCAAAAATACAAAAAAAAAATATATGAAAATTTTGTACATTATTTGTATTTTTATGTATTTATTAATTTTTTAAAATATTTTTTCACAAATTTTTTAAATACATCTAAGTAAAATTCATCTAAAAAAGTAAAAAAATATTTTAAAAATTTTAAAAATATTCACTAAAAACAAAAAAACACTAAAACCAAAAAACTCAATTTTTAAAAAACTTAATTAAAAAAACTCAAACCAAACATACTGATGTTAGCATTAATTTGTGCCCCCTCTCCATCAAATTCCTGGCTACGCCACTGTTTGCCGTCCTAGAAAACAGAAGAAATTTGCATAGGTACTCAACTTCCCCAATTGGCCACTTTTATTATTAGTAATAGTTGGTTTGGGATTCTCTATAGGATATGAAAACATAGACTAATTTTCACATTCCCCTCTTATCTTCTGGGGCTCATTATCCCACCGCTTATTTCAAAAATAATTTTATTCTCCTTTTATCTTGTGTGCCAATTACGTGTGACCTTCTGATGCACAACCACATAAATATAGATAATATAGTGATTAATTCTTTAATCAAAATAATCAGATACACCTTGAAATTAAGTTAAACTTAGATCAAACAATAAAAATTAAGATAAACGGCAATGAGATTACAAAAATTTCTTCATTTTTTTTTTGAAAAAAAGAAATTCTTAAAAAAGTTGAAGAACATTTCTTGGTTTGAAGACAAGCTAGCTCAGTTTTTGAGTCAAAAGGCAGAGATGATCACTTTTGCTTGTTAGTTTTGCAATTGCTTTTGCATTCCATCTTTTTTATAATTCATCACCTAGAAATTTAGTATTAGTTGGTAGAATAAAAATATTTTGAAAATGATTGTGCCTGAGTTAAATCTGATTTAAATATTTTGTATTCTTCAGTTCTTTATAAATCCTCCAAATGGCAACAAAATTTTTATTTTTAAATATATATATATATATATATAATTTGTTTTTCTTTAACATTTTTCTTGTTGGAAATTTAAAAGAGTTACAATTTCAAAACATGAAGAAAAGCCCTTGGTACTTTTGCAAAATAGAAGCAGAATCCGAAATACAAAAAATTATTGTAGCAAACCAAACAACACTGTTCTGAAAAAACAAAACAATATTTATAAATAATAGAAATGAGGATTGAAACTGGAAAAATTGAAATTGTATAACTTATAGAAAATATATTGTAGAATAGGAAAACAGATGAATGATTTAGGCTATCATTTGACGCTATATCCTTGAGACAGAATTCATCCCTCGCACTGGTGCTTATTTATTTTCGAATGCCTATCACCTAAAATACATTGATCAATGCGTACTGAAGAAGCACTTTTGTCGATGTGTTCAGTGAATCAACTGAGTTGAGCTGATTAATAAAGTTATTTAAAATTTCATTGGATAATTTAGTAAGTTTTTATTAAACATATTTAAGTTTGGCTTATTTATTAGTCTAATTGAGTTGAGTTTGAATAACTTAAATTTTTATAATGTTGTAGACGTCCCCGAACATCCCGGGAGGGAATCCCGTTTTGTTCATTTGGGCTCACTATAGTTCAGGACTCAATGTCACGGTCCTGTATCTAATCTCGCAGAGTGCAATGCAAGACCGATGAATCATCAAAGAGTCCAAATCCGGCAAATCGTTTTGAAAAACAAATTTTTAGAAAGAAGTGCCAAACATGGACTGCTTTGCCAGATACAAAGTCGCCACCTAAATATTTATTTTGGGGGAATTTAGGAAACTCTGACTCGTTGCCTAAGGCCACGTGTCCGTCATCACCAAAGTTGCCTCGGCTCGGGAACTTGGGTACGATTGGGGAAGGTCACTTCGTGAGCACTCCCGCTCGCCCGATCAAAGATCGGCCTCTACTAACCATGATATCGAGTTTTGAAAACATTATATGCTCTTATTCCGATTATTAGCCTAGATTTACTACGTGATGCACACAGCATACAAGTATAGACTGGATCGCCTGAGTTGGAACAAAACATTTCATGTTTGTTTTTGAAAGCGGTTTGCTACTCGCAAGTAGGCTAAAATGCAAATTTTGCCACCCTCAAGTGGGCGTAGAAAACATTGTGATTTGCTACTATCTAGTGGGCTTAAAACTCGCAATCAATGAATTATTCCAATTCAGATAATCCAACCTTCACCCACAGGCATTCAGGCAGATATATCACATAAGCAGTTAGCCTCATGGCAAGCATGCTATCATAGCAGTCACTCACACACATGCAAGGATGCTAAAGCATAAAAGCTTACCTAGTACTCCGAGCCAAAACAGAAGCTAATTAGTAATCAAATACATGATCCTAACTATGCTGAAATGCCTAATGCAACACATACAGGAATGCAACTAAGATAGGCTCGGCTATTCTAAACATGGCATATGAAATGCAACAGATAACATGTATTCAACTTGGAATTGAAATACAATGTAGTTAGTATGATGCGCCGAGCCCGGTACATGCAAGACAGATGAATTGATGCAAACATGCGAGCATAAGTATGCTAATTGAAACATGCCCTAAACTAACCATCATAAGCTGGTAAATAAAAGGGAGAAAGACGTGGGGTTGGAAGACATACATCACACACACGCACACTTATTACACAATTGCCCTCCTCGCAGGGTCCGAATAAATAATACAGTCCGAATAAATAATTAACTACTCTAGCTAATTAAATATTACAAACCCTAATTAATTAACAAATTAACTAGGAAAGCGAATAAACTAGCATGCAAGCTATAAAATGGACTGCCTCAGCTCTTGTTCCGAATGATGAAAGATGCATGCGTGCTCGGGTCGCTTTGTCAGGAAATTCCTTGCGATGCCTTGATTTGCCTCTGTTTGCAACTGGTCCCAGAACACTGTACAAAGCTCCAAAAGGCTGCTTGACTAGTTTTTGCTGCTGGTTTCCGGTTTGCTGCAACAGAGAGCAAGAAAGGGGCATGGCAAAGTATTTTCAACATGTGTATGCTTGACCACTGTCCCTGTCATTGCATGAGCTCTAGGGAGTGTAGTCCTCGATCCTCGTGCCACCAATCACGCATCTCGATGCATGATGGCCGAGGAGTCGAATTGCACGACTCAATGTGAAATGAATGCACACATAAACACAACAAGGCCTAAACTCCATCATGGGTAATCCGGAGTGTCGGCGACCGAGAATCGAGGCACGTTTCGTCACTTGGAGTACGAAATGTCCCTCGTTTCCCGTGTTTGGACTAACCCTACTCCAAACACAATGCAATGAGATGGCATACACAATGCGACTAACATGCCACCCTAAATGCAATTCAACCTAATCATGCTGGCATGCGAAGGATGATATGCACACATGCAACCTAGCATACGCAATGCTATGGACTAAAATGGCATACTCAATGCACATGAAAACTATATGGCATACACAATGCACACATGGAGACTAACAATGAAATGATCAAGGCATACACAATGTAATGGTCAATCATGCAACAACATGGACTAAATGGCATATACAATGCAAGATGGACTTAAACCAAGATAGGCGAGCCTCAGCCACACCCAAATTAGTGGCCATACATGAAAATGAGACAACCGAAATACATGCAAACATGCACGGATGCAAAGGACTGATCATAAGGCACAGCATGCAACTCTAATTAAGCATGGCGAAGGATGAAGTATGGCATGCAAACACACATTTTCCAGCTCTGAAACATAATGTACAATGGTCCCGAATCATGCAAATATGTCACACAATGCATGCAAGATGGCTCGAATACCGAAACTAGTGAAGCGGGTTATACTAGAGGTACACAAAGCAATGTATAAATGGCAAAACCAGCCCCAAACAGACCCTAGGCAGGTCTGAAACAGTGGGAAAATGGCCCAAAATGATGACTCAACATGCAAAGAAACGAAGCTCATGCAATGGTCCGAAAACGAGGCATTTATGCACAACTCTCAAACACGTTTAAAGAGTGGAAATCATGAGAATAGGACATTCATATAAGCTCTGAAATATGATGTATAATGACCCCAAAGCATGAAAACACCTCAGTATATGCATGCAATAGACCTCAAATCTCAAAGCTAGGCATGGATATTGAACTACAAGCATGCAAAACAAGCATCATTCGACCATGAGACCCAAAAACAGAGTTAAGGCAGTCCAAAACATGCACAAAATCAGTTTAAGGCATGGCCAAAAAGTGCTAACATGAAGGGCCAAAACAACATGCAACATAGGCTAGTAAGGCATGGCCAAAAAGTGCTACATGTATATGAAGCACATGAGGGGCCACCAAACCAGCCAAAAACAGAAACATGGCATGCCAAAATATGACCAAAAACCCACTGAAACTCAGTCAACACATGTTAGAATGAAGTGTTCCTTTGAAAGGCCAATGAGAGGGTTGTTCTACACATGTATGATGGACACACAAAATGGCAAAACCACCTCTGGACAGAGGTTATGAGGGCCCTAAAACTCACTGAAAAGGGCCTGAAATGAGTCTAGGAAGCATGCAAGTAAAGTCCCCTTTGGAAGGCCTTGAAGAGGATTATTCTACACATGCATAATGGACATACAAAATGGAAAAACCACCTCTGGACAGAGGTTATGATGACCCTAAAACTCACTGAAAAGGGCCTGAAATGAGTCTAGGAAGCATGCAAGTAAAGGCCCCTTTGAAAGGCCTTGAAGAGGGTTACTCTACACATGCAAGATGGACATTCAAAATGGAAAAAAGGGCTCTGGACAGAGCCTATGCAGGTCTTAAAACCCACCAAAAATGGCCTGAAACATGCTCAAGAAGTATGAAAATACGGGCTCCTTTGTAAAGCCAACAATGGTAGTAAACAAGACAAGGGGTGAGAGGGTCATCCCTCTCTGATTTTGGGGCTGAAAACAGCATGCTAGCTGTGGGAGACGAATAATTGACAGAGGCAGAAGGCGCGCGCAATACAAGGCTGATAATAATCGGCTGTATCCGGCGAGAATAGGGGGGCCGAATATAATATTTGGGCCGAATAAGTGTGTAGCATTGGAGCCGGATAATGTAAAGGACAATGATAAAAAAGTTGGCCTTGGCCCCGAGGATCGAGAAAAACAGGTATAAGTACAGGAACAACATATTTAGTAGGTATGTAAGAATCACTTGACTAAACTGAGTAAACAAGCTATCTTGAGTGTCTGAACTAACTTGTCCGTCGGAGTGCTAATTCCGGCACCCCCGACCGGAGTGTTTGTATCTTTTTAGGTGACTAGCTGAGGATCACTAGCGTCTCCCAGGATTTGAAGAGTATTTCCAAACCACTTCTCCACAATTGGCGCCGTCTGTGGGAATACTCAAATATATCCATGGCAGGCGTGACTGAAGATCCTCCGATAGCCACTGACAAGACCGCACAGAGAGGTGACCTCATTCCAGCAAACTCGCTTGGACCACAAACCATCGCAGCAAGATTAGCCTCGAACCTCCGCTCATCGTCAAACCCAACGCAAAAAACAATACAAGCGACGATGGCACAAGCTAGGCAAACCAAACAGAGGTTGGACAACATCATTGCTGAGAACGAACGCCTTCGTCGATATCTGGTCTCGGAAATAGCAAAACCCAAACAAACGGTGCGCCAGGCTTTTGAGCGACCCCCGAGGGCAGATGATCGACGATCTCGGACCCGACAACAAGAAACCGACGGCCGCTATGCCTCAACAGATCATCTCGAGGAGTTGGCAAAGGACGAACGTCTCCACCAATGCGTCCGGAAGAGTGTGGTCGAAACACCCGCCCTTCCGCAGGATGCATTTCCGCTTAACACCGTCCACATGATATATAGCCTACCAGCAGCCCCGGCCGTGCATGCAATCCAATCACATCTAGGCCCCCAACAGCAACTCACACCAGCAAAGCGGCCCCAAGAAACGCCAAGTATCACCTTTGACGATTCTGATTTGATCGGTGTAACACTCCCTCACATCGATCCGTTGGTTGTAGAGCTGCGCGTAAACCGGTTCACTGTCGAACGCGTTCTTATCGACCAGGGCAGTACCTCGGAGGTTATGTATTACAAAACCTTCATCAAACTCGGATTCAACGAGTCAGACTTGACTCCAGCCCCTTATCCATTATTCGGCTTCAATGCCACTCCAGAGTACCCCTTGGGAAAGATCAGTTTACCCGTTCGAGCAGGCTCCAGAATGGTAGATGTGGAATTCTTGGTCGTCAGGCTGCCTTCACCGTACAATCTCATCATGGGGCGATCGTGGTTGCATACATTGCAGGCCGTCCCAAGCACCTATCATCAACTGCTACGTTTCCCAACCGAACACGGCATTGAGCAAATCCGCGGATCCCAGAAATCGGCACAAGCATGTTATCTCCTTGCCGTTAGAACGCTAAAGGAACTACAAGTAAACTCCATTGAGGTGCCGAATCGGGAGATCCTGGATGACGTTGGGCGGTGTCCAAATGAGAAGGCCACGGAAGATTTGGACCGAGTTGACATTGATGGAAGTCCAGAAAAGTTCTTCATGATCGGCGCCTCTCTGAATCAGGCCGACAGGCAGCAGCTGATCTCTTTCTTGCTCAACAACCTTGATGTTTTTGTGTGGACTCCGTACGAAATGCCGGGAATAGACCCGTCAGTTTCACAGCACCATCTGAATGTCGATCCGAAATGTAAGCCGATCATTCAGAAAGGCCGACGGTCAGCCGCAGAACACACTGCCGCCGTTGTTGAGGAGGTAGACAGACTGCTTGACGCCGAGGCAATTAGAGAAGTCACTTACCCTACGTGGCTCTCCAATACAGTGGTGGTGAAGAAGAAAAATGGGACTTGGCGAGTGTGCGTCGACTTCACGGATCTGAATAAGGCTTGCCCCAAAGACTGCTTTTCTTTACCCAGAATCAACCAGCTTGTCGATGCGACGGTACGTCATCAACGCATGAGCTTCCTTGATGCTTACAGAGGCTACCATCAAATCGCCATGCATCCAGATGACCAGGACAAAACTGCCTTCCTCACCCCAAGAGGAACCTACTGCTACAAAGTTATGCCCTTTGGGCTGAAGAATGCAGGGGCAACCTACCAAAGATTGGTCACCGCCATGTTCAAAGAGCAACTCAGTCACACTATGGAAGTATACATCGACGACATGGTGGTCAAGTCCAAAGAAGAACAGAATCATATAGCCGATCTAGAAAAGATATTTAGCATCTTACGCAAATACAGAATGAAACTGAACGCTTCCAAGTGTGCGTTCGGAATCGGCTCTGGCAAATTCTTGGGTTACATTGTCAATCACTGAGGAATCGAAGCCAACCCGAGGCAAGTCACAGCAATCTTGGAACTCGGCTCCCCCTGTTCAGTAAAAGAAGTCCAAAAGTTGATGGGGATGGCCGCTGTACTTAACAGATTCATCAGCCGGTCTACAGATCGCTGCCGACAATTCTTTCAGACACTACGACAGGGTAAGGCTTTTGAATGGTCCGCCGAATGCGAATCAACCTTCAACGGACTCAAGACGTACCTCCGCTCAATACCTCTCTTGACAACACCCGCCGCTGGTGACCCGCTCATTCTATATCTGGCAGTTTTCGATAGGGCCGTCAGCGCCGTACTGCTAAAAGACGAGGAGGGAGAGCAACGGCCAGTGTATTATGTGAGCAAGGAAATGGTTGACGCCGAAACACGCTACCTTCCGCTAGAAAAACTCATCTTAGCCCTAGTCATGGCGGCAAGAAAACTAATGCATTACTTCCAGGGACATAGCATTGGGGTACTAACAGATTATCCCCTCCGATCAGTACTACGGAGTGCAGAAGCATCAGGACGTGTTTCAAAATGGGCTCTTGAACTCGGCCAATACGACATTCGGTTTTTACCTAAAACTACAATCAAGGGGCAGGTGTTGGCCGACTTTGTTGCCGAATTTACCGGCGAGCTTGCCAACCTCAAACCTGATGAAGTTCGACCAAAGGTTGAAGTTCTACCAAACCCGAACTGGAGAATTTATGTCGGGGATATTTGGCAATTATACTGTGATGGATCATCTAACCAAAGAGGCAGTGGCGCCGGAGTTGTAATCATGTCTCCAGACGGCGCAGTAATTGAGCAGGCCGTCAAGCTTGGCTTCGAAGCATCAAATAACGAAGCTGAATACGAAGCCCTTCTAACCGGTTTGCGGAATGCCCACCTTCTCGGCGCGCGGCGTCTACTTGTGTTTTGTGATTCAAAGTTGGTAATCAATCAGCTAAAGGAGGAGTACGCGGCAAGAAACGACCGTATGGCGGCCTACATGAAAACGGCCAATTCCTTGCTGGCAAAATTTGACCATCATGAACTGAACCAAATAACACGCGACCAGAACACACACGCGGATGCCTTGGCATGCTTAGCGTCCGCCATCAATTCTGAGATCAAACGGACCATCGAAGTAGGTTTCATCCCGGAGCTGAGCATTGGCCCTTCGGAGGAAATCCATGTCAATGTTATAGAATCCGCACCAAGCTGGATGGACCCCATCGCTGCATTCCTCTCTTCTGAACAACTCCCAGAGGACAAAAAAGAAGCACACAAGCTGCGAAATAAAGCCCTGCGATACTATCTGGATCCACAAGGAGGGCTTTACAAAAAGTCCCTCTCTGGTCCATATTTGGAATGCGTGCACCCCGACAAAGTGGAAGAGCTTCTGACAGAGATACATGAGGGCAGTTGCGGTGCCCATTCCGGCGAACGCTCCCTGGCCCATCGAGCTATAACGCAGGGGTATTATTGGCCGACAATGAGAGCTGACGCGGAGAGTTATGTAAAAAAGTGCGAACAGTGCCAAAAGTTCTCCCCATTAACCCATCTGCTTGTCGAAGAGTTGAACTCTATCACCAGCCCCTGGCCGTTTGCTCAGTGGGGACTTGATATCGTAGGGCCATTGCCCAGGGCCCCAAGGAACAAGCGATTCTTAATCGTCGCGATAGACTACTTCACAAAATGGGTCGAAGCGGAGGCTCTAACACATATACAAGATGCCGACATTAAACGCTTTGTATGGAGAAACATCATAACACGATTCAGCATTCCGAGAGCTCTAATCTCAGACAATGGCACCCAGTTCGATTGTGGCGTATACCGAGAGTTATGCAGCAAATATGGCATTCGACCTTACTTCTCAACACCGGCCTACCTCCAAAGCAATGGCCAAGCCGAAGCCTCTAACAAGTCTATCTTGGATGGCATCAAAAAGAGGCTGGAAAAAGCTAAAGGCAAATGGGTCGAAGAATTGCCAAGTGTATTGTAGGCTCATCGTACTACGCCGAGGAGATCCACTGGAGAAACGCCGTTTGCTCTATACTTTGGAACCCAGGCAATCTTACCCCTGGAAATCGGCCTCCCAACTCTGAAATCGCAAGTTTTTGACATGGGCCGAAACGACATGATGCTTGCCCTAGATCTGATTCTAATCGAAGAACGAAGAGACCGCGCCCTGGCATCCATGGCACGGTATCAGTAGCAGCTCGCCAAGTCGTATAATCAGCGAGTTCAGTTGCGCCGATACATGCCAGGAGAGCTCATCCTAAAGAAGGTACTTCCAGCCGACCGGAGACCGGCCGATGGAAAATTGGGTCCAAACTGGGATGGCCCCTATCAAATTGAATCCATCGCAAGAACATGGGCATATCGGCTCTCAAACATGTCAAAAAAAAGCCTGCCACGGCCTTGGAATTCAACACATTTACGTGAATTCTATCACTGACCCGACTTGTAGGCTTTGATACTTGTATATATTTCACTTCTGTAATGCAAACCATCTTTCTTTGTCGTTCAATTCATTTCCCAAACCCCATTGTGACGCTCGTCATGATGACGATTCGGAGCCCCCTTAGGTGCATGTCACCTTAGGGCCGATTAAGCCTCCGGATTCGGAGCGCCTTTCGTGGATATCACGATTGGCCAAAATAAAGTCTCCGGATTCAGAGCCCCTTTTGGTGCATGACACCTTAAGGCCGATTAAGCCTCCGGATTTGGAGCGCCCTTCGTGGATATCACGATTGGCCAAAATAAAGTCTCCGGATTCGGAGCCCCTTTTGGTGCATGACACCTTAAGGCCGATTAAGCCTCCGGATTCGGAGCGCTCTTCGTGGATATCACGATTGGCCAAAATTAAGTCTCCGGATTCGGAGCCCCTTTTGGTGCATGACACCTTAAGGCCGATTAAGCCTCCGGATTCGGAGCGCCCTTCGTGGATATCATGACTGGCCTTTCTGACAGATTTATTCGGACCACTTGATTGGCCGAATAAATATTCACTGAGAATCGTTCTTAATTCAGGATGGACAATGCATGTCTAAACATTTATGCCACGCAACACAAAACTTGCCAGTAAGTTGAAATAATACGATTAATTAAGCACATAACATTTCAAGACCAAATACAAACGTTGAAAATAAAAGAAATGCTATCATTCGGCGTGAAGTCTATTCATTCGGCACCCTCATTGTCGCTCTTCTCAATTTCGAAATCAGGATAAGAAAAGTAGTGGCGATGATACAGGGGAGAGGCCAAATCAATGCCCACGGCTTCGAGAGATTCCTCGGTTTGAAGGGCCTTGATCCAGCCGTGCTTAAATCCACGATTTTCACATTGACAAACCTCCTCGGCAAGGTCCTGTTTGGTCTTCTCTATCCCGACCTTCAGGCCGTTCTGAAACCCCTTTTCATAACCCGAGGTTCGTTTGGTTCCTCTCTCCGCAACAACCAATTTAGATTGATCGGCCGCGACCGACGTGCTCGCTCGAACATTTTTCAGCTCCCGAAGCTCACGCTCAGCCTTTTCCGCGCGAATCTCCAAACTGCAATTCCTTTCGTCCTTTTTCTCGCTCTCACGTCGCGCTTCTCGCAGACACATGCCGACTTCGTAAGCAGTATACAGTCCTTTCACGGCCCCATGAATGCCATCTCAAAATACTTCGAAATCTCGACGTCCGACCATCGATTGTTGGACTTCCGGCGGGAATATTTGTTGAGCGAACTCGACTGCCACATCTGGGTCTTTAATGATAGAGTCCGCCTCCGTCATTGGCCTATTCCTCACAGAAACCGCAAAACTCAACGGCCGTGGCGTCGCATCAGGCTCGATTCTCGGTCGCGGGCGCGGAGAATTTCCCCGTTGTTGACTGTCCTTTCGGGGCGATCTGCTTCGATGACTAAGGGGCTGCTGTGTTACCCGATCCTTGGACGTTCTTCTTCCCGAACGCGTAGGCTTGCTACTGTGACTCATTGCGACGTCTGATTTAGTCAATCTTCGTCCCTCCCAAGTTGCCTGAATGGAAATAAGTAGGGCCTCTGGCGTGCACCCGCTCCATTTATCCTTCAATGTTTGCAGCTTTCCCGAGGCAACGTCAGTAATCCCAAACGTCAATAGTCGGATGACAATCGTCCAGCCCGCGAGTTAGGTCCATTCGGCTTCCAAAGCTCGCGCCCTGGCTTAGGCAAGGGCAGATTTATTAATCTGGTCGGCCAAGTTTTCAAGCGTAAGTGCCGATCAATCTCTGCCTTAGCCAGCCCGCGAGTTAGGCCCATTCGGCTTCCAAAGCTCACGCCCTGGCTTAGGCAAGGGCAGATTTATTAATCTGGTCGGCCGAGTTTTGAAGCGCAACCGTCGATCAATCTCTGCCTTAGCCAGCCCGCGAGTTAAACCCATTCGGCTTCCAAAGCTCGTGCCCTGGCTTAGGCAAGAGCAGATTTATTAATCTAGTCGGCCGAGTTTTCAAGCGTAAGTGCCGATCAATCTTTGCTTTAGCCAGCCCGCGAGTTAGGCCCATTCGGCTTCCAAAGCTCGCGCCCTGGCTTAGGCAATGGCAGATTTATTAATCTGGTCGGCCGAGTTTTCAAGCGCAATCGTCGATCAATCTATGCCTTAGCCAGCCCGCGAGTTAAACCCATTCGGCTTCCAAAGCTCGCGCCCTAGCTCAGGCAAGGGCAGATTTATTAATCCGGTCGGCCAAATACCTAAGCTAAGCAGCCGATCTAACCATAATCGAAAGCAATATCATTCAACATTTTCCTTAACCAGTTGAGCATAACTCATGAAATTTTTTATATATACTCAAGTTACTAAACAAAAAGATTTACTCATGACTGTAGCAACAGATGAAAAATACTAAATTAAAAACTGTAAAAATACAATCGACATCCTAAAAACTGTCAGTCGGCCGGATCAGCCATCGAAATCAGACTCCAATGGCTTAATATCCACTTGCTCATATTGTATTGGCGTAATCAACGAAGCGTTAACAGCAGCAAGGGCTTTGTGCCAGCCATGTTTGAATACCTGATTTTCAAACTTGGAGACTTGGTCAACGTACTCGGCGAGCCCAGTATTTTTCCCGGCCTCGAATACTTTGGAAGATTCTGAGTCGGCTGCTTCCTTCGCCGCCTTCATTTCAGCCAACTCAGCCTCTAGTTTGGAGATCGCCTTCTGGGCCAATTTGAGCGCATCTTCGCTCACGTCCGCCTTCTTCTCAGCATCCGATCTCAATTGATCCGCGCTACGAGCCCTCTCCATCTCGGCGTCAGCCCTTAAGGCTTCCTCATTCGCCCTCAAAGCCTCGACCTCGGCCCTTCTCCTTTGGCCTTCAACTTTCTCGCGTAGATGACCAATCTCTTTGACGGCGTCGTGATGGCGACGGCCCATATCGGCTACCCATTCGACGGTCTGCAAAACAAGAATTTAGAACCATAACTTCAACAGTATTTGGATTAAGTGAAGCTAAGTTCGAATATGTACCAAAAGTGCCGATTGGGCGGCTAATGCTGTCGCATTCAGATCCGTTTCCTCCCGGAAAGCCTCATTGTCAGACGGCAACGACATGGACGTAGCCAAGCTGAATGCGACTTCTGGATCTTTAAGCGCCGAAGCATCAGAAGAAACTGGCATGTTTCTTATCATCGGCTGAATGACAAAAGGAACGATTACGTCCGATCCCTCTAATCGAGGACGTTTGCCGCCGTGTTCCTCTGAGCCGGCCTCAAACTCGGCAGGGCGTTTCTCCGCCTCAACTTCTTGGCCGGCCTGCACGATCAAAGCAGATTCGGCATTTCGATTTTCTGCCGTTTCTACCTCAACAATGCGCACGGACTTTGATTCGCTGACAGGTAGGGAGAATTGAGATTCGGTGGCGGGTGGTACTTCAGACGGAAGGGCCTCCGCTCTTCGCCGCGCGGCCAACCTTTCCGTATTCGCCTTCCTCGCAAGTTTTGTCAGGCTTAACCTAGCCATGTCTTCGGGGTCTGCGACGGGAATACTCTCCAAGCCATGAACAACGCCGTCAAGTGAAAGATCCCCTCGGCCCGAAGTGGATGGGGGATTGGCCGAATTCAATACCTCGTTAGACTCGGTTTCAGACTGATCTGATTCGATAACATTAACTACATCCCGCTCCGAATCGGACCCTCCAAAACCAACCTGCCTCAAGTTTTTGAAGTCGAACAAAATAAGAGCGATAAGAGAATCTTCACCCTCTGGAACAGAGATATTTTCTGCCGCCGAGAAGGTCGTATATGTCGGCTCGTAACGAAGCAGAATATGCGCCGACCTTCCTTGTTTCTGAAGGCTTCGACGGCCGAAGTATTTGAGCACAACTTCGATATCCGAAAGAACGACGCCGTCAGTTGAAGACACAACTTTCTTCAAATTGCTCCCTGCACAAGCCAAGCCGTCACATTTCAAAGAAGAGGCTTTTACAACAAAAATGAACAAATAATAAAAGCGAGAAGGCAATCAGCCACCTAGCTCGCCCCTCCGTCTAGGAATAGGGTCGACGTGATCCTCCCCTTCACCAAATTCCCAGTTACCTTGGACAACGACCATAACATCATCAACTCGTTTTCCAGAACTGGAAAGCATAGTAATCAGCTGATGGTCGATATCCTTGGCCCTGAGGAAGAAACGTCCGTGCCGACCAGAAAACTTAGCCAAGGCATAATAATGCCGGATGGCTGGAATGCCAAGGTTAATTCTTAGGCGACGGTTGAGCGCTATAATCCCCATTATGATTCTAAAGAAATTCACATTAGGTTAGGAAGGGATTAAATCCCAGTAGCGAAGCACAACCCTAAGAAACGGGTGAAGGGGAAAACAGACTCCACCTTCTGCAATCAACAAAAGAGGAAAGACAATCGTGGTATTGTCCTCCCTCTCCATATCAAGAGTGCCGTTTGCCACAAGCGACAGGCGGACATCATCAGGAATGGAGAAATGGCGTTTAAAGCCAGCAATTTGATCTGATGAAAGGAGGTGTTTTAAATGTTTCGCCATAACCTATAGTTTATGAGAATATGCCAAGGAAGGAATAGACCAGAAAGAGTCTTCAAAGCAAAGGAGGAGAGAACTTACAAAGGACGAAGGGGATATCGAAAAAGAGAGTTGCAGGGACTATCCAAAAGGCAACCCAGCGATGAGCGTCGTAAAATACATACTTGAAAGGACGTCAAAATTTTAAATCGCAATAAATAGACACGTACGAGGGGAGGAAGTCGACACGACAACCGAAAGAGGTGCGCTTAGATATCCGCGTGACGATGAGACCAACCGCCGAATTTTGGCTCCGACTTTTCGAAATTCAAAACCAAACACTCCAGCCAACTGTCGTCGATGAAGTGCTTAGGGGGCAATTGTGGGAGCCGAA
Source organism: Camellia japonica (assembly GCA_030407325.1). NCBI lineage: Eukaryota > Viridiplantae > Streptophyta > Magnoliopsida > Ericales > Theaceae > Camellia > Camellia japonica. The sequence goes on from JAPPVO010000017.1 coordinate 50,952,313, forward strand.
TAATTGACAGAGGCAGAAGGGGCGCGCAATATAAGGCTGATAATAATCGGCTGTATCCGGCAAGAATAGGGGGGCCGAATATAATATTTGGGCCGAATAAGTGTGTAGCATTGGAGCCAGATAATGTAAAGGACAATGATCAAAAAGTAGGCCCTGGCCCCAAGGATCGAGAGAAACAGGTATAAATACAGGAACAACATATTTAGTAGGTATGTAAGAATCACTTGACTAAACTTAGTAAACAAGCTATCTTGAGTGTCCGAACTAACTTGTCCGTCGGAGTGCTAATTCCGGCACCCCCGACCGGAGTGTTTGTATCTTTTCAGGTGACTAGCTGAGGATCACTAGCGTCTCCCAGGATTTGAAGAGTATTTCCAAACCACTTCTCCACACTAGCCATTGAAAATCCACTGGATTTCAGTGGCTAAAAGGCCAGACAAAGCACAATACAAAGGCCTTAATGCATGGTTCAAAACAAGATGAAAACAAGCATGCAAGGGGGTAGATGACCCCCAACAGAAAAACGACCTTAAACAAACTTCAAGAGAAACTCAAAATAAGACTTTTTTCAGTTTATGACAAAACCCAAAAATGCTTGCAAATATAGCTAAGATATGAAGCAAAATAGGGACCAAAAGGGGAATAAGAGAGTTACCCTTGTAGCCAAAAAAGACAGCAGTTTCTGGACCATAAAAGTGGCTCCTTAACCTCTGAAAATAAGCTCCAAGGTGCTTAGATGGATGATGGAGAAGTGTGGTTGTGAGGTGTAGTGCAATGGGGCCAAGAACCTAGCATTTTTGGGACCAAAATATAGAGATATAGGGGGTGTTTGTTTCAGCTTTTCAGAGCCAACTTATGGCTTTTAGCTTTGAAAAAGTTATTTTGGACTGTTTGGTTAAACTTATTTCAAACAGTTTCTGATTCTAACAGCTTATTTTAACTCAAAAAAGCTAATTCTGAGAAGCTGCTCACCCCTTGCTTCTGATTATCAGCTTCTGCTGTGGACATGTTAATTTATGGTTATACTCTTAAATTTTTTTATTTTTTATTTTTTTAAAAATAGAAAAAGACTCAAATGGATTATAGATTATTATTATTATTTTTTATGAGAAATGTAGACAAACAAAAAATAAAAATTAATTGAAAAAGCTATTTCACAGCTTATTTAACAAACACTACTCAGCAACTTAAATCTATAATCCAACAGCTACACCAAACAGATTAACAACTTCTGATTAAAGTCATAATCTATAATCTGTTAAGCTATAATCTATAAGCTGTTTTAACAGCTACACCAAACAGGGCCATAGAGAGATATATATCTTGGACCTTTTGACAAATTTTTGGAACCTCTCTAAAGGAGATGTAGGCCCTCTCTTATAGAGAAACAAGAGGGTTCAAGCTTCTTGGAGAAGTTAAAGAGATTCAAGCTTCTTGGAGAAGCTAAAGAGGTTCAAGCTTCTTGGAGAAGTTAAAAAGATTCAAGCTTCTTGGAGAAGCTAAAAAAGTTCAAGCTTCTTTAAAAAGCTAAAAAGGTTGAAGCTTCTTGGAGAAGCTAAAGAGGTTCAAGCTTCTTGGAGAAGCTAAAAAGGTTCAAACTTCCTCAAGAAGCTAAAAAAAGGTTCAAAAGGTCATATTATTTTAACCTATGTGTCCACTATTTTACCTATTTGTTCAGTGTCACCTATTATTTTTTTTATTCAAAAACTATTTAATTTGATTTTAAAAAAATGACAAAATTAAGCCTTATATTTTTTATATAAAAATACCAAATATCAACACTTGTCATTTGATAAAATGATTTCTAAATTGAAAACACAATAGAATATCTAAAATCTTTTTGAATTAAAAACATAAACAGAATATCTAAACAAATTGAAAATATAAAGTCTTACAAACTACTAAGGGTGCTCGTAGTTTGGCTAAGGAACTTCAAATTTGCCATCCGTCCAAAACTGGGCAGATTAGAAAAAATTATTTTGCAACCATCCGCTTGTTATCATGCATCCATAAAAAATGTGATCAATTTGATTTGGTTAATTTAAATGGATCAAAATATTCGCTGAATTTTCATTTAACATTAGCTAATATAATCTTTGTTTGGCATTGGCTTTTTTAGCTGACTTTTTTATATTAGGACTTTTTTAGTCTAACTTTTTTAGCCTCGTTTGGTTTGGCTTTTATGGTTTTGTTTTTACTTTTGTGAGAGAAAAAATATAATAATTATGATTTAGATGTGACATTTTATCTTATTGACTTATGTAGTTAATTTTGTTTTTTTTGTACTTTTTTAGCCAAAAATCTAAAATCAAACGAAACTATAACTCATTTTTTGTGTTGAGACTTTTTTAGCCTCGTTTGGTTTGGATTTTTTGACTTTTTTGACTTTTGTAAAAAAAAAAGTATAATAATTATAGATTAGATGTAATATTTTTCTTATTAATTTATTTAGCCTATTTATCATTTTGTACTTTTTTTAGCCCAAAAATAATAGCCAAACCAGAGTTGAGTATCCTAATTTTTTCGTTTTGGCTTTTATCTATCTTAAAAAAATAAATAAATAAAAAATAATGATCTAACAAAGGGGGACTTAAGAAAATATTGACTTGCCTTGTTATTTATTTATTTATTTGTAGAGAGTGAATCAGGCTTTTGAACTCCTCGATGGAAAAACCCCTTTGAACGCAACCATTTCGAAGTCTGCCCTTTTTGTACCTAATTTGAACCATAGTTGCTTGAAAAATTTGTATTTAAACAGCATAGTTGGAGGGATTGGAAGGTCCCCGATTGATTTCTCAGAAAAATGGCCGACGCAGAAGAGGAGGAATTTTTCTCGTATTTATCTGACGATTTCAAGGAATATATGTTCAAGGAACTCAACTGGTTGCTCTCAAAATATTTCTATGGAGTGGTTTTCTGGAGCCGAGAAGACGACGAACCCCAACGTCCTTCTACTCTCCCCGACGGCGGTGAGTTACTCCTATCTCTCTTTCTTTATTTGTTATGATCATTATTTTTAGATTTATTTATTTATCTTATAGTTTAGTCGTTTCAAGTCAATTTAAATCAGTAATGTTACCTTGTTTTGAAATCAATCCTCTCCTGAAATTTGTTTGTTTTTATCAGATATTTCCAACTTAAACAAGATCATCAGAGATTTGCTTTACACAATTATGGACGGTGTCTATGGGCCTCCTTATCCGGTACTAGTTCAATTTTGGGCACCCATAACAACAAAAGAGGGCCGGTCTTTTCTTACAACTCGAAACCAACCTTTCTCTCTGACATATAATCCACCTGATATGGAAGGATTTTTGGGGTATAGGATGATCTGTATGGATTCTAAATTTGACATTGATTTGGATGGGGGGAAGACTGGTGAACAACACCTTCCTGCCCGAGTGTTCAACCATCAATTCCCCGAATCCACTCCTAATGTGGAGTTTTACTCTATCACTGAGTATCCACAGCGTCACGATGCTCTACGTTGCCGAGTCCGACATTCTTTGGCTTTCCCAGTCTTTGAATCTTCTACCCAAAGGTGTGTTGGCGTAATTGAAGTAGTGACACCAGAGAAAGACCTTAGTTGTAGCCTCTATTTTGAGTACAGTATATATAAAGATTTTGAGGTTAGTCCCCCACTCACTCTCAAATTGGCATTTTCAATATCTTGTTAATATTGATTACTCATTACACTCTCTCTCTATTAGAACATCTACAGTGGTGTGGTGTGGTGTGTTTGTTTGTGTAATAAGTTGGTGGGGGTTTGCCTGTTCAAAGAGAAAAATAATGCTTTAACGCAAGTGTTAAACACTCTGTTAAATTTGTCATATGTTTGTTAACTATGCTCGGAGGGGTTACCACACAAAAGAGTAAACCACATTCTCATTTTTCTAGATCATAAGTGTTTTAAAACACTCATGTTTGGATGGCAACAACAATTCAATGACGCATAATAAGAATCTTATGTCAAGTCTCTTTCATTTCATTGTTTGAATGTGTTCTAAAATGAGAGTGCAATTCCTAGTTCGGTTCCCAAACTGGAATGACATTACTACACTAAGGTAGTGTTTTGTTGGTTGGAATGATTGTAGGCTTGAATAGATTGGCTAGTAATCTTTGGCTTTCCAATAAAATGACCATTCTCCTAAATTGGAGAATATGGTGATTTCATTTCCAAATTTCCAATGTATATTCTTTCCTTTTTATTGAACCAAACATGATAATAGATATTACGATGGACTGAATTTTTTCCATTATAAAGTTTTTTATATGCGTCCTCTTATTTGCAAAATATTATTCTACATTTCAAAGTTTATGAGATTCCTCAGTTGCATCTTTCCATTCCCTGCAGAAGTTTGGTTTGAAATGTTCAGTTGTATTTGATCACGAGGCCATGGAATTAGTAAGTGGCAAACTATAATGCAATGTCAAACTTGGTTTTTTTTATTTTTCTTAAATTAATAGGGTGAGGAATATTTGCTCACTAATACCTGGATGTGACAATGCTTTCAAACTAGGATGACGACAAAAATGAAGCTCATAAAGTTGCCTTCGATGAAATCAAGAACGTGTTGAAAAAGGTATGTGATGTTCATGATGTACCTTTTGCTCAGGCATGGGTCCCATGCAAGATGGGTTGCCCATGCAGGGCTCTGGTTGATGGTGGCATCCTTCATGCAAGTTGTTGTTACAAGAAAGTTGACTATGGTGAATATGATGATTTTCGTCATGTCAGTTCTCTGTCTCACTTAAAGAATGGGGTGGGGGTTGTTGGGAGAGCACTTTTGTCCACTAATATGGTATTCTGCAGGGATGTAACTCAACTTAGCCTAACTGAGTACCCATTGGCACACTATGCACGAGAGGCTGGATTAAGCGGTTGCTTCGCAATATGCTTGGAGAGCAATTGCACTGGAAATGATGTTTACGTGCTAGAGTTTTTTATGCCGATGAGCAACAATGCCAGTGAAAACCCACATAGCTCATTAAGGAAAATATTGGAAACAATGAGGAAAAATTTGTCTTGTTTTAGGGTTGCTTCTAGAGAAGAACTTGGGGAAGAATTACATATTGAAGAAATTAGTATTCAAAATGGTGAGAAACTTGATCGTGTTCAAATCCCCCAAACCACGATATCTTTGCCCCAGCTGGAACTCTCACAAAGTGAAGTTGCGGTAATGCAAGTGGATTTATCAGATCAACAATTAGTGAATGCCATAAATACTGGAAGCAATGCTGGCGGTACAGAACATAACAACTTTGCTATTACTTGTACGCAAGAGAAAAGCACAGTAAAAGTGTCAAAAAGAAAAGGCAACAAATCTGGAGGCACAGTAAAGGCGTCAAAAAGAGAAGGCAACAATAACAGAGTTAAAATTAAAATTCCGCTAGAGGATATCCTACAAAATTCAGCATTGAGCCTTGAGAATGCAGCAAAAAACCTCAAAGGTATGCTTGCGCTTTCTTAAATTAAAATGTAATGTTACTTGTGATGTCCGTTGTTATTTCAACTAGATGGACTCTTCTGATAGAGAATATATATTGAGCTTTTTACAGAAACAAATAGAAAGTAAGTTATCTTATTTTGATTTTTCCTTTCGCAGTTAGCAAATCTACATTGAAGCGTGTATGTAGGCCTTATGGTGTAGAGAGGTGGCCACCTTGCATAAAGAAGGTTGGTTGCTCTCAACTCGATGAATCTGCCCCATGCGTTAATTCTGATCATCTGCCTTCTACTCAATCCTTGGCTACTATTGTTCACACCGAGCCACATGATACAGGGATGCAAGACACGAATATTGTGACTATAAAAGCAAAATATGGAGAAGATATTACAATCAAATTTCGTCTGTCTTTGTCATCAAGTTTCCTACAGTTGCAGCAAGAAGTGGCTAAAAGGCTAGACGTAAAGGCCGGAACTTATTATGTCAAGTACGAAGATGAGGACGGTGAGTTGATTTTAATAGGTTGCGATGAGGACTTGCAAGATTATATGCACGATTCTAGATCGCTGGGTAGAAGTTCTATTGTGGTATTGCTTGAGCAAAAGTTGCCAATTACTGATCATAAAAAATAAAAAATAAAAAAGTTGCTAATGACCCACAGAACAACTTGAATTTTGCTAAATAAGCACTTCTTGTTAAATTGGCTTAACTTTACCTAGTGGGTGTTTGGGAAGTAGTTATTTCAGTAGGGTATTTTAGTTTTTGACTATTTTAGTAGGTTAAAATTTTTGTATTTGGAAAGATAGTTAGATTTTTTTGTAATTGGATGTGATGTTTGTAAGAAAAAAAGTGAAATGATTATGGGTTTGATGTGACATTTTATTTTATTGATTATTTTAACCTATTTTGTCATTTTGTAGATTTTAAACCAAAAAATCAAAAAAAAACTTTGCCAAACACCCCTAATATAGGTAGTTATCGTGGTATTTCTTTTATTCATTTGCAAATTTACTTGAAGATATGCATTTATCCCATTGGTTATTACTCTCCTGAGGGGGTTTGTTTTTTTTTCTCCCAATGATTTGGTGGTAATGTTTCCCCAAAGATCAGTACTAACATTTTAAAATTTGGGTGAATTATAAATACACATTTTGATATTTGTTTAAAATACGAATTGTTTCTTGTGATTTAGAAAATTACAAACATCTTTTTGTCAGAATTTTTTATTTAACAGAATTAATTGAAAAAGTGAAATTTTTAACTGTTTACCTATACAATAATAAAATTATCTGAATTATTAATTAAAATAAAATTTTAACATTATTAAAAACTATTAATTAACTTAATAATTTATTAATAAAATGACTTATTTGTTATGAAATTAGAAACCTTAAGAAACATGATGTAATTTTTAAAATTATAGGGAATAATTTGTAATTTAAATAAATTTTAAGAGATGTATTTATAATTTATCTTTAAAATTTGTTTATTTTTATTTTGGCTAAGGTTTGTCTCCAATCCACGAGTGTAATCCAAGTTTGGGGTGAGCATAAGGTCAGTGGCCCAACCAACTCAACACTGACCTTATTAAAAGGAAAAAAGAAAAAAGTGTAATGATGTCAAAATTATAGAATTTGTTATATATATATATATTTTTTTAAGCTTAAGAAAAGTTAGTGTAATTTACTCATTATAATATGGTATAGGGTAAATTTTAAAGGGTTAGTTTAGTGGGTGCAACTTAAGACTTAGGAATGTGTTCTTTTTAAGTCTCAAATTCAACTCTTATTAAGAGCAATTCGTTCTTTGGAGCCATGCTTGCGAACTCTGTCTGAGATTTATTTGATCTACGTAAAGGGGACGCTTTGCGTGAGTAAGTCTGGATATTTGGTCCCAAAAAAATATGGAATAAAGTATTAGTCGTTAGTTAGCTTAGATATTTGAAGTTAGCCTGGATATTTGGTCATAAAAAAAAAATGGTATAAAGTATTAGTCACAAGTTAGCCGAGATATTTGGTCATAAAAAAAATGATATAGAATATTAGTTGAGGGAAAAAAAATGGTATAGAGTATTTTTCTTTGTTAAATAAAAAGAGGGGAAAAAAATAAGTGTGGTATTGTACACACTAATATGTACAAAAATTCATACATAATGAATTAGTAAAAGTGTGCCCTTAAAAAGACTGATTAAAATTATTTATAATTTTTTAAAAATGCCACTATGATTTTTATGTATGATTTTTTTTATTATTTATAAATCATCTATCTATATATTATTATAATTATAAAATATTGTCATCCCATTAAGATTGAAAATTGTAATTCTTTTTTCTTATTTTTTTATTTTTTTATTTTTTATTAATACGTGTCACAATATGATTGGTCTATAAATTAATTTTATATTCTTAAAATAAAATTTCAAATTTGAATTCTTACTTAATTAATGTTACTATAATTGGAATGTGATCAATATTCATTCCTTAAATCATGCATCTTTTATTAAATTATAAATAAAATTTCAAATTTAAATTCTTCTTCAAATTATATTATTATAATTAGAATAAGATCAATATTCACATGTGTCATAATATTATTGGTCTAAATATAATTTGTTTTAAAAATACATGTTCAAATTATGAATAGCTATTAAAAAAATTTACTTTGATTTATTTTCTTTTTTAGTTTTAAAATTTATAATATATATATATATCCTTCTAAACTATAAGGATTTGAACAATAATATTTTTTAATAAATTTTTCTTTTAATAAAAGACAAAAAAATATTAAGAAAATGAATGACTTTTTTAGTATTTGCCAAACATGGTGGATTTTGTTAAATTTTTTTTATCTCAATCGTCAATTAAGCAAATTAAAAAAATATTAAAATATATTTGGCTTTAAATAGCTAAGAAGTGACTTTTTGCTAAAATAAAATAGAAATAAATGTTATTTTTTTTGTTAAAAGTGATTTTTGGTGAAATTTATTTATTTTTATAATAAAAAAATGGGGGTTACATGTGATAATTTATAATTCATTTAGACTTTTTTAGCACTTGTCAAATATGGTGGATCCTGCTAATTTTTTTTTTAATCTCAATTGTCAGTTAAACAAACTAAACTAAAAAAATAAAAATATTTTTGGCTCAAATTGCTAAAAAGTAACTTTAGCTAAAACAAATTAGAAAAAAAAACGTTTTTTAAAAAAAAAATAAAATTAAAAGTGATGATTCGTTAAACCTTTTTTTAATTAAAAAAAAAAGGTTATAGGTGATAATTTACTGTTCATCTAAAATTATTTTTAGATTTTATGAGAATATTATATTAAATTTTCTTCTTACGCTTTTTTTATTTATTTAAATACTTTTATTTTGTAAGAAATTTATTTTTATTCTATTTAATATTTTATTGTAATTTTTAAATTAAAAAAATTTCTTAAAAATCATATTTAAATTATTTTGTGCCATTATAAAAAGTAATTTTTTTTAATATCAACTCATTTTTTTTAATATTTTCAAGAAAATTTCTGTTAGAAAATCTTAAATGTATTGCTTTAGCTTTTGTTCAATAATATTAAATTTTTAATTAATTTTATTTATTATTTAAAAAATAATTAGTAAATAATTTTATATATTTATATATATAATTTTGTTTTGGTTGCTCAAGTTATTTGATATCTCTGCCCAAGCCTATTCAAATTTAATTCAAATTTTTTAATTTCTGCATAGGTTCTCACTTAATTAAAAATGAGGTTATTCTAGCAAAGGGATTGAAAGTTACATGATTGAATTTGTGACAAATTAAAAATTAATAAATAAATTATGATAAATTTGTGGAACTTAAATTGTAAATTTCAATATTCTTTGTTTTCATAATTTGCATACAAAAATTTAACTATTTATATTATTTTGTATAAAAATATATTATTAATTTTAGGAAAAATTAGTCTAATATCCCTCTCCAACTTTTGGTTGTAAGAGAGGTCCACAATATTTTTTTTTTGTAACTTAAGGTCCCTCGCCCATTTCTTCGCACTAATCCACTCAACTCTCTCTCTACCGTTTAACTCTCTCATGTAGATGTAAGCGCAGAGATAATCAACCAAAGCTTCGGCAAGGAGTCCCTTGAGCTCATTGAGCGCTTCAAGTCTAGATTGTATGTAGTGGAGACCGACGGGGTTCAGCTTCAGAACTAGGGTTCCTTCGATCAACGGATCCGATTGCTTCTCCATGAACTTCACCAGAGATTCGAGGTAACGATCTCCAATCACAACCGCCATTTTAATGGCCAAAATTAAGATTTATAGAAGGATAAAAATATGTATCCAAAACATAATTCTGAGAGTAAGAATGAGAGAAAATTTTGTGGATATGAATTAGGGTTTTGGTGAGAAAGAAGTGCAGAGTGATAATTTCAAGAAGAAAATGGGGGCTTGGAGGGGGATTGGAAAGGGAAAAAGGGCCATGGCTTCTCTGCAAATGGATAGAGAGAGAGAGAGAGAGACGTTTTAAGATGGTGAGTGGGCGTTAATGATTAAGGGAAACCCTATTGGTCAAAACACGGAGAAAATTGTGAGTAAACCAAACAAATTTCAAATTAAAAAAAAAAATTTAAAACACAAAGAAAATTTCAAAACATAGAATTTCTCTGTGTTTTGAAATTGTTTGAAATTTCTCTCTATCGAGGTAGAAATTTCTCTGAATTGAATTTCTTTTTGTGAAAATGTTGAAGGACCCTCAACTACTATGAAAATATTATATGTCTTTTATCTTATAAAATTTTAATATCAGAGACTTTAAAAAAAAATTCCCTTAATTTTTTTACATGTCATACATTGCACATGTTACCACTAGTTTTCTAAAAGAGAAAAAGAAAAATTTATAATTGTGACAGGTTGTTGCCGAGGTTGATTCTCCAATGTCCAAACCAAATAAAGTCAATTACGAATACAACTCATGAGATTTGTTTAAAATATAAATGGTTTCTTGTAATTTTAAAATTATAAATATCCCTTTATTTATATTTTTTATTTAACAAAATTAACAAAAAATTAAAATTGTAAACTATTTTTTTATACAACAATAAAAGTGCTAAAATTGTTAATTGAAATATATTTTTAACATCAATTAAAACAGTTAATTAACTTGATTTGAAATTGAAAGGGACAGAATGTAATTTTAAGCAAATATCAACTAAAGAATTACGGGAAATTCTACTTACACAACAAAAATTCTCATTACATTTAATTTCTCATTACACAATACAAAAAATCCAATTCTCTCATTACAAACATTATAATATCGATCATAACCTCCATCCTTACACCCCAACCATCAAACCCTAACTCTACCCCTCCCCAACTACCACCTCTAGCAACCACAAGCTTCAAACCTTAACTCCTCTACCTTTACTCTTATTTCCACCTCCACTTTTGACCATTGCCCTACAACCTCTGACTGCACCGACGACGAGTTGGTTGTCGAGGGCTTGAGCTTGACAGAGAGTATTATAGTGACCATAGTGCATCATATCGAAACAACCATCCATGTAAACACGAATATGCCTGTTCTTCTTCTTTTTCATCTTCTATTTTCCTATAGGGAAAGTGAAATACATGCCCAGAGCAGAGACTCCGAGAACCACATGTGACACCTAAGTTTTTCCCTCCCCTCGAGTGAAGCTTTTCTCGTTCGAGCGTAGATCTTTAGCTCCCAGTAAATGGCAATTCTGCATGTGGGCCACTCGAGCGAAGGAGTTGTTGTTCGAACGTAGATTTCACACTTTCAGTAGTTTCACTGTATCTCAGCGAAACTCTACAAAACTTCTGGGACATGTTTTTTTCCACTCGAGCGAAGGAAGCTGCGCTCGAGCGAGATCACTTATTCGTGACTTACGCTTGAGCGACAGGACTTTCGCTCGAGCAACCTGTCGGGGACAGCAGATTTTAAATAGGAACTCCAAGTCATTTTCTTTACACTTTCTCTTCCTCTCACCCTCCAACTCACTTTTTTCTCCAAACCCTAGCTCACAAAACCATAGATTTCCCTAATCTTGGTTCGAGATCCATCCAAGATTCCTCAAGATTAGTTGAAAGAAGACCTAGATCGTCACTTTTACCGATTATTTCGCTTGATCTTCAGAGTACAAGTGTGTATTGCAGCCCTAGCATACTAACTTGAGGCAGGGGTGTTTTTAACTCTTTATATCTTCTATTTGAGTAGCTTATGTGGTATTTTTCACGAGTCATTTATATGTGTATATATATATACGTATGTTTTGATTTGAGCTTGTTGACTAAGATTGTGATCAATGAGGGTGAAAGTCTGTGATTGTTGAAGGAATTAAACTTATTATGATGGAATATCATTGTTTATGATGGATAATTAACTCCATTTCATAAAGGAAAGAAAAACCCCAATTTTACTCAAACCCTAGTTTTCAAATTTAATTTATAAAAAGGAGTTTTGCTCAATTGATTTCTAAAACATGAAACCGAGTGTAATTACTTGACTTTGAGATTGAAATGTAAGATTGGAGGTTCCTTCTTAATGTAAACCTTGAGAAGAAGATGATGATTGCTTGATGATAGATCTTTCAATTATGAAATGTGAAGAGGTGGATTATTATGAATTATTATGAAGTTCCAGCCGCGCACTGCCATAAAAGCCCAGACCTTGGTTGATTTCGTTGCTAAATTTTCACCTGGAACTCATCCGGTATGCTCGGCCGATATTGCCGTGGCAGATGGAGAGGTGAATGCAAGCCCAACCGAAATACAACAGCTTGGCGGTTTTGGCGACGCAGAACTTGCGCGCCCCGCTGAAGCACCTTCAGCTAGTACGATACCACAGCCCGGCGATGCGACGACGGAATTGGGCATCACCAACCAACCTGATCTGTCCGACAGCACATCACCAAGGGGGGAAGAAGTGGAACCGATCACAATAGAGCCTGCGGCCGGCATAATACCGCAACCTGGCGATTCGCCTACGGACTTAGGCATTATGGATCAACTTGCTGAGTCCGGTGCCGAATCGCCAAAGGGGGCTGAAGTGGAACCGCTCAGCACAGAACTTGAAACCGAACAGCCGAGCAACCATGATCCCATCAACCCTCAGGCCTCCCAGGACCCATCAGAATGTTGGAAGCTATTTGTGGGGGAGATGTGGAAACTTTTGTTGATGAAGTATCGAATCGTCACGGTGCCGGGCTGGGTATTGTTCTAATTTCACCGGACGGACTTACTATCGAACATTCCATCACCCTTGGCTTCCCAGCATCCAACAATGAGGCCGAGTACGAGGTGCTTTTGGCCGGGCTCAAAAGCGTGCTTTAGATGCAAGCATCCGAGCTAATGGTATACAGTGATTCCCAGCTTGTGGTTAACCAAGTTTCTGGGGTTTACGAAGCAAAGGATGACAGAATGATGAAGTACCAGACTCTGGTCAGGGACCACATCAAGCGATTTCAGGCGATCAGGGTCCAACAGATTGGCCGCGAAGAAAACGGCCGAGCAGATGAGTTGGCCGGCCTTGCTTCTATGGTCGACAACACATCTCCCAACCCTCTTTTGATTGAATTCCTTCCGAGGCCCAGCATTGAGGAAACCGGGCAAACAGAAGTACTCTGCGCCGAGCTAGGTCCTTCTTGGATGGACCCTATCATCCTTTTTCTCAGAGAACAGACCCTTCCTGCCGACAAGAAGGAAGCGCATAAAGTGCAGGTGAAGTCAAAGCGGTTTTGGCTCTCTCCATCCGGCGCTTTATACAAGAAGTCTTTCACCGGTCCCTACCTAAAGTGTGTGCACCCGAGCAACGTGGAGGCCTTCCTGTACGAAATTCACGAAGGCATCTGTGGCAGTCACATAGGGGGCAGGTCCTTGGCCTACCGAGCTATTTCGCAAGGCTACTGGTGGCCGTACATGCAGGCCGACGCACAGAAGTATGTTCGTAAGTGTGAGAAGTGCCAGAAGTTTGCTCATCAGATCCACCAGCCAGCCAAGGAACTCCTTCCCCTCACCAGCCCTTGGCCCTTTGCAATGTGGGGGCTAGATATAGTGGAGCCGCTCCCAACAGCACCAGGCAACCGGAAGTTCTTCATCGCGGCCACAGACTACTTCACCAAATGGGTTGAAGCGGAGCCTTTGGCAACAATCAAGGAGAAAGACGTGAAGCGGTTTGTCTGGCAGAATGTGGTCACGCGATTTGGCGTCCCCAAAATTCTGATCTCTGATAACGGCACCCAATTTGACGGCCGTCTATTCAGGGGGTTCTGTGAAGATTTGAAGATCGGATTCTACAACTCTACTCCGGCTTACCCGCAGTCCAACGGTCAAGCCGAGGCTTCGAACAAGACCATTCTTGATGGACTGAAGAAGAGGCTTGAGAAAGCCAAAGGAAAGTGGGCTGAGGAACTCCCTAGTGTCCTTTGGGCATACCGAACAACCCCGCGGCGATCTACCGGGGAAACTCCTTTTGCTTTGGCATATGGCATGGAGGCGGTCATCTCTTTGGAGGTTGGTATGCCCACCCTCAGAAGTGAAAGTTTTGAGCCCGAGCTGAACTTCGAAGCCATTGCCTTGGAATTAGACCTAGTGGAAGAACGCCGGGAAAAGGCTCTCATCCATGTGGCCGCCTACCAACAAGAGCTTTCAAGGAAATACAACAAAACCGTGTACCCCAGACCGTTCAAAGTAGGTGATTGGGTCTTGAGGAAGGTCATGGGCAATACCCTAGTGCCAGGTGAAGGCAAACTAGGGGCAAATTGGGAAGGACCCTACAAGATAACCGGTCTGGCGGGCAAGGGGGCATATCACTTGGAGGACTTGGATGGTAGAGGAATACCCCGGCCATGGAATGCAGCCAACCTCAAGCTGTATTATTTCTAGCTTTTGCTTTCTTTTTGTGCAAAGGAATTTTTTGCCTTACACTTCATGTAATATTCATTTTTGTCAATATATAGAAGTGACTCATCTTTGCCTTAGCATTTTTATTGTTGCTTTGAGTTTTGAGATTTTCAACCGAGATGATTCACTCCAGTTGAAAGAGTTGATGTTTTTCTCAACTTAGGTATTCTCAACCGAGATGATTTATTCCGGTTGAAAGAGTTGATGTTTTGCTCAACTTAGGTATTCTCAACCGAGATGATTTACTCCGGTTGAAAGAGTTGATGTTTTGCTCAACTTCGGTATTCTCAACCGAGATGATTTACTCCGGTTGAAAGAGTTGATGTTTTGCTCAACTTAGGTATTCTCAACCGAGATGATTTACTCCGGTTGAAAGAGTTGATGTTTTGCTCAACTTAGGTATTCTCAACTGAGATGATTTACTGCGGTTGAAAGAGTTGATGTTTTGCTCAACTTAGGTATTCTCAACCGAGATTATTTACTCCGATTGAAAGAGTTGATGTTTTGCTCAACTTGGATATTCTCAACCGAGATGAGTTGCTCCGGTTGAAAGAGTTGATGTTTTGACCTAGGCATGCTCAACCAAGATGTTTATTTCGGTTTAAAGAGTTGATGTTGTGCTCAGTTTTGGATTTACTACCGAGATGATTTATTTCGGGTGACTATGCTAATTGTGTATTCAAACCGAGATGTCTTTGCCAGTTAATTAAGTTAAGCAAGATGTTTAATGTTGCCGAAGTATTTTGTCCGGTTGAGGTTACTCAGCTTGAAGACCGCGCAAACACTTAAAGAAAATTCAACTTTTTCATTGATGATAGAAATATGTACAAGAGGTGGGGCAGACAGCCCGGTTACATATGCAGAGCAAAAAGAAAGAAAACAAAGAAAACTACACTGGGGGGAAAGGTTATTGAATTCGTCGCCAGCTTCCTCCAGGTTGATCGGTGGGGTTTGGTCTTGGATACCGGTCGCCGTTTGGCCGAGCTGCACCTGCTCTTGGCGGTCCTCTCCCTCAACGTCTGCCTCGCCTTCTCCTTCAAGTCCTTCCTCGGCCTCAGCCTGCAACGCGCTGAAGACGTTGTTGGCATATGGCATGAGATAGGTCGGTAGGAAGACGGCCGGTGAGGAGGCAAACACGTCGGTATCAGGACCTTGGCCGAGTTGAGTGCAGGCAGCCTTCCAACCGGCTTTAAAGTAGATGTCCTGGGTGGCAAAGACTTGCTTTTTGTAGCTGTCCTTGGCCTCCTTGAAGCCGGCATTATTTTCATCCTCCAGCTCTTTCTCCTTGGACTTCTTTAATGCATCCAGCTCGGCCTGGAGCTCATCCCTCTTTTTCTCGGCATCCCCGAGTTGGTCGAGCAACCTGCTGTTGTCGGCATTGGCAATTTCGAGTGAAGACTTTGCTCGGCCAAGCTCGGTTTGAAGACTTTGGACTTGGCTGGCAGTGTCATTAGCCCTCTGCCGCAGTCGATGAATTCACTCCATGACCAAGTGTTGCTTCTGGATGGCCTGCAAGAAAGATTGATCAGAGAGGAAACCGTGCAAATACTTGTGAAAATTTGAGAAGAAGTTTGAGACTCTTACCCTGGTCATGGACTTCACGACCGATTTCACCAACCGAGTGTCTGGAACATGGTCGCTGCCGACCACGTCGCTCGGTAGTAGAAGGGCCTTGGAGAGGTCAAAGGCGAGTAGATGTTCTTTATCGCCCTTCACGGAGGCTGTTGCCGGGATCTCCTTACCCCGGTGTTTGAGCTGTGGTCGCCACGCCGGCGTTGGGTCTACGGTGATGGCGGGTTGCTCGGTGGTCAGCTCCTCAACTAGCTCGGCAGAGGGATCTGCGTGAGGCCTTTTTCCAGCACGGCGGGTTTCTTGGCTGGCTTGCCCGGCGGCTGGAGATGCCAAGGCAACCACGGCGCCGCTGGATTGTCCGGCAGCTGGAGAGCGGGTGATGATGCTCGGTATCTCGGCTGAAGTTGCTGTAAGGAGGTTCTTGATACGGCTTCGTTTTGCCATCTCTTGTTCCTCGGTCAACCAGATTAGCGGCACGTCCGGTAGAGTTGGGTCTGGAGGAGGTGATGGAGCACGGAGAAAGTCTGTAACTTTGCTTCGGCGTGGAGCTGAATATCTGTAAGTTGGAGATTAGCCGAGCAGCTCGTTACAGTCCCGGTGGCGGTAGCGGAGCACGGTCCGGATGGTTTCTACGTTGGGATATTGGTAGTTGGCTTGCAGGGCTTGGATTGTTGCAAAGGAAACAAGAAAAATGGTTAAGTATAGAATGTTGAAGAAAGGCAACTAACCGAGTAAGTTAGCGCGACTTACATGTTTCACCAAAATTCTTGCTAATTGACCAGCCCGGTACGTCGGCTGTTTCATAGTTTCCAGACACCCAAAAAAAGTCATCGTTGTGTAAGTCCTTATCTGGGGTGCCGGTCACTATTTTTTCTTTGCCCGGTCGAATTTTTAAATAATAGGCGAAGCCATTGCCGGTGTGCCCAAGGGTGTATTGTCGTAGTATCTCGGCTAAACCTAAGTTGGTGCCTAGCCGGTTGTTTAGCTCGTGTATGCCATTGATAATTCGGTAAGTGTTGGTTGATACTTGTGTGGGTGCAAACCTGGTCCGGCGCAGGAATTCGGTCATCAATGGGTTGACCGGGAAGTGGAGGCCTCCTTCAATGATGGACAGCACGGTGAAGGGGCATTGATCTAATCTGCCCCAAGGGGTTGTCTCAAACTCGGCAAGCTCTAAGTGAACATCAGCCGGGATGCCGTACTCCTCCCGGAACGCGGCCAGGGCAGCCGGAGTGTCGACAAGGAAACGAAATTTTCCCATGTGTGGTCGACTAATTTAGCTCGATTGAGGAGGTTTGGCACAGACTGGGGATTGGTGGCTGCTCGGTCCTTGAGAGCCTCGGTAACGGTCTGTGGTCCCCTTAGACTCTGCAGGAAAAGGATAGCAAGTGTAAGAGGGAGCGCGGTCACGCAAAGCGAGCTTGACCTTCGCTCGGTCATGAAGAGTGCCAAACCACCTCGGTCGTAAAGGCTAACCAAGGAGCTCGGTCGCCCAAGCTGACCAGATGTTAGCCCGGTCGAGGGGCCAAGTCCTCTGGCTATCCCGGTTTCTACTAAAGTTGGGACAAACAGTTTATTTGCTCGGTCTGAGTGATTTTTTGGATCAAAGGAGGACCTGGAGCCCGGTCCGCCCCAGATCTTCAATGTTCATCAGGGAAAATGAAGAACAGCAAGGAGAGTTAAGGGTTTGGGATGATTTTGGGTGCCTATGTCCTAAAAACTATGTATTTAGTGCCCTAATATGCGAAATACCAATTGAAATAGCAAAAACGAGGTTCAAAGAACTTACCAGTTGAGGGCAGGGCCTACTCCTTCGAGCACGAATGCAAGGAATGGCAGGGACGAGGTTTAGTTGGGGATGCTTGAGCTCTGAAACGTCGAAGGTTTGAGGAGAGGCAGTAGGGACGAAATGAGGAAGAGGGGGCTAGTATATAGACCCAAGGGCCGCCAAAAATTTGAAATGCCAACAGACGCGCTGGTTGGCTGCTCGAGGGCCAATAAGAGAACGGCACGTGTCCCCCATTAATGCAACGTCAGAATTGAAGAGACATGAAGGTCAAATGAGGCGACGACCGAGCAAGTCAAGAGACAGGATGGTGAATCGAGGAGTCGACCGAGCAAGTTTTGAAGGCAGCCATGTCGACTAGCCCGGTCACGTTTTGCAAACCGAGGAAGTGTTACCCCGGTCGGAATAAGTAATCCCAGTCACGCTTGCGCGGACGGAATTAAGGGGCAATTGAGAGGGAGATTTATGGTCTGGGATTGGGCCTGACAGATTTTGGGCCGAACAAGGTTGGGCCGAGGTAGTGCGACCCTGTCCTGAAAGGATCTGCTCGGTTAAGGCAAGGTGTGGTTGGACCGAGCTACTTGACTTCATGGTGTAGAAGCCGATCAAGTGAGATATCCGGCGCCAGGCGAGACATGGGTATTCCGCGGTTCATGGGTTTGCTCGGCAGGAAGGCCGACGGTAAACCAGTATGAGTTGTCCCGAGCTCGGCTCTGCCGAAATGCAACCGAGCTCGGTCCTCCTTGAGCTTGGCTATGAGAACACTTAGGCATAAAGTGCAGCATGGCAGTTGATAGTCGAGATGATGTAGCCCGGCTGCCGAGCTCCCAGTAGAGTGGGCTGGCAGTTGGGTTAGGTGACGTTCAGCAAGATTTGTGCTGACAGATGGGATAGCAATACCACGTGTCGAGAGATCACGTGGTATTGCACCCCCCATACGGGGATGGACATCTTTTTGGTAAGAGAAATTCTTACACTCAACACTCCTCTCTCTCTCTCTATCCCAAGGTATGTGCTAACTTGATCGTCGGAGGGGTTTTCCGGCCACACACCGCCGAGTAGCTCACCGCCGTTGTCCTCGCAGGTGATCGGATAGCGATGGAGCTTGGAAGAAAGGAGTACGGGCTCGCCGGAATATTTGCTCCCCGTACAGTTTATAAATTCATGCATCATATCCATTATTCATTTCTTTTTGGTTCTACTTTTGTGTAAACGGTTGGAAGCTGGAAGAGGGTAAATAGTTTATGAATTCGGGTAGTGAGTCGGGTTGGATTTGAGTTGTGTATTGTATTTGGTACCCACGCAGGGAGTCAAGGTGTCCAATTGTCCAGTTTGCCCATATCGCCGGCCGAATGTGGGAAAAGGTTTTGGGGTGTCCACGAGCCCGCCGTTTCTGGAGTCGGAAATGTGGAAAATGGATGGTTTTGGGTGTCCATGTCCCCGTCGTTTACAGAGCTGGCAAATGTAGAAGGTTGTGATGTTTTGGGTGCCCATCGCCCTACCGTTTCTGGAGTTGGCAAATGTGAGATTATTTTCTATATATGACTATAATAATCTATTTATGTTTGATTTTGGGCTCTTACCTGTGGATGTCATCGCTGAGCTACTGTCTGTTCAGAATGTGGGAAAGATGAGACATGTACAATACATTGCATCATAATAATAGCATACTCTGGCATTGTTTTACCTTCTTTTCATACATTCCCATAAACGGCATTGCATGATGCATAATTTTTTCAAATGATTATATAATTTGTTAAATGCATCACCTACTGAGCTTATGCTCACCCCAAAAACTAACAATTTTCAGGAATTGAGGACGAGACACCTCTCAAGCGATGATGCCAATAGAGCTAGCATGTTTTGTTGAAGTTTTCTTGGGGACGTGGTTATGATGATTGTATTTTTTTTGAAATTGATTTTTGTGACCTAACATTGGGTAAAGCATTGTGATAAGAAAGATGCCCTTTTGGAGTACTAGTGTTAACTTCTTAGCTCTTTTCTTTGAACTGTTTTAAATGTTTTGAGGAATATAATGGAACAATTATGTAAACTTTCGTTTTGGGAATAGTTCAAAAGGAAAGAAAGCTATGAGTAAATGGTTCTATTGTTTTATTTTGCCTAGATCTTGTATGTTGATATTACTTGGAAGTGCAATTATATGAAAATGGTCTTTTAGGGCATCACAATTTGGTATCAGAGCGAACCGGGTCGAATACCTGAAGCTTGTAGGAAGCGGCTTTGCCGCAGAGAGCTATTACGTTAGATAGGGGAAATAGTGGATTGTTTTGTGTGTCTTAAATTGATTTCTTTGATTGTGTAAGTATGGAGTTAAACTCTTAGGACACGACTTGCGTTCATTGCAATCATTGAAATCTTTTTGGAAAGGCACTTGATTAATGCTTTTTTCCACTAGGAAATCTCTGAGTGCCATGGAACTAGTTAAAGTCCTGGGGAAGTAACTCATGTGTGCACTATGTGTTTATGTGAGTATGTGGTGTGCCTTATGTGATTTAATTGCCCAATGGTGCATTTAACTAGTGCGTGTAATATGAGAGTTAGCATCTATCGTGTGTGGATTGAGAGTTAAATTCTTCTTCTTGTTCTCATATAGGATGTCAGGATGAGGAAAAGGGGGTTGAGGTAGACCCCGTAGAGATCGCCGGGCTATGCCAGCACAGTAAGATCTCCCTCCCCAAGAAGAAGGGGTAGGACAGAATGACGCGACCGTTCTGCCAGCCCAAGATGCAATGAGGGTATTAGCCCGAGAAATGGCGGGCGTCCTCCGCGAATCCATGGAAATCCTTCGAGCTAAGCAAAGGCAAGGACAAGGACAATCGAAAGGGAAACCCGAGTCTCTTTCTTGAAGAAAGAATTCTTCCACTCTAACCCTGCGGAGTATAGTGGCGAGCCTAATCCTATGAAGGTGGATAAATGGTTAGAGCAGATTGTTAAATCATTTGAGATTTTAGACATCAATGATGGGGAGCTTAGGGTGGCCTTGGTGACGTATCAATTGAAAGGAGAGGTCGGTCAATGGTGGAAGACAGTAAAGCACAGAGTGGAGCATACTTGGAAGGCGTTCGTTCATGCCTTTCAAGAGATGTTTTTGCCTCTTACGGCCAGGGAAAGGTTGAGGAAACAATTCGAAGAGTTGCGGCAACTAGACACACTAGTGGCGGAATTTGAAGCGATGTTCACTAGTTTGGCACGTTTTGCGCCTAAACTCGTTACTACTAAAGAACGTCGGTGTTTCAAATTTGAGAAGAGGTTAAGGCCTAAAATACTAATAAAGGTGATGGGTCATGTTTATCGGGAGTATGATAAGCTGGTGGAAGCTGTGGCAATGTGGAGATTATGATGGAGGCTAAGGAAGCAAGGCAAAGGCATAAGAGGCTGAACTCTGTCGAATCAAAAGGCAATTCTGGATCTTCCAAGAAATCGAAGAGTTCCTTTTCTTCATCTTCTCAGTCCATGCCCCAACTAACCAAGTCATCAGGATCCGTTTCTATGAGAAGTTCGGGAAGTGCGGGCCCTAACCGTGTCACTTGTTTTCGATGTGGCCAGCAGGGCCACAAGGCTTCAAATTGTAATCGGAATCTTAGCCGTCAACAACAAGCTCATTCTCAAAGTCCAGCCCCAAAGAAGGGGCCAATCGCTTGCATACTACTATTGCAGACAATCGGGTCACATTAAAAGTGTGATACCCCTGTTCTGTAATATGTTAAATTGGCCCTTAATTTGAGTATGATTATGTGTTTAGCATGATTTTATGTGCCATTATGAGAATATATGTGATTTTGGATTTCTATCTGTTCGCCGTAGGAATATCTGTTGAGTAATCTGCTTTGAAAATTTAATTGAAGGCCTTATCGGCCATGGAACCCAAAATTGATTACGCCATTGTAATTGGCATAATTTTTAAAGCCTATGGTGAAATTTAATTGAAAAATTGATTCTGGTCAATTTAAACTGATTAAATTGGTTAATTAATTACCCCATTATTCCATATTAAAATATTTGTTAGTGGGGGCTTTTGTATATTGACATTGCACTCTCCTTTAGCTCTCTTAAAACTCAAAATCTGAGTTAGACAATGGAGAGTGAGAGAGAGACCGGCTGTAGAGAGAGGAAGGAAGAGATTTGAGCAATTTTTGGTTCTAGCTTGGGGATTTGAAGGTTCAACTCAAGAATTGACTAGAGTTTGGAGGATTAAAGCTCCTAGGTGAGTAACCAACCTCTAACTCAGGGATTTGAGTTGTGATTTTGTGAATTGAAGGTTAATTTGTGATCAAGAACATGAAAGGGGTTGATTTTGAGGAATTTGAAGACTATATATGCATGCATGTATGTATTGTTTTGAATTTTCATATTTGAGCACCAAATGCATGATCTATGTGAGTTTTTAGTTGAAGATCATGTTCTTGACCATCTCTTCATCACATAAGTTGAGAATGAGAATAATGTGCCACATGCATGTGCAGATTATAAGGGTACAAGAGTTGAATGCATAAAATGGTTGTGTTAGCAATGGGTTTGGTGCAATTTGAGCCATGCATGTATCTATTTTATGAAATTGAGCCTCATTGAGTTGTAATTTGGGGTCTATTCCATGTTAACATGATTATACATGAGATTTGAGCCATTGCATGCAAGAAATGTGGTTGGAAAATCGATTTGGAGCTCAAGAACACATCCTGGGTTTTCCAGAATTTTGAGGTCCGCTCGAGCGGGGAACATAACGCTCGAGCGGAGAAATCGAGCTCCCAGCATTTTTGAAAGTCATGGTGTCCGCTCGAGCGGGGAATTTGACGCTCGAGCGGGGAGCTATGCGACATAAAGTCCGCTCGAGCGGAATAATGCACGCTCGAGTGGGGATTGGAGGCAACCAGTACTTCTGCAGACCTAAGGGTCCGCTCGAGCGGGGAAGTCTACGCTCGAGCGGGGACCCTGTTTCCAGAAATTCTGTTCTTGCATCTTGTGTTCGGTTTTCCGTTCTCTTTCACTTGTAAGCACTCTTAGGCATATGTTAAGCATTGTAAATGAGTTAATGAGATAAGAATGAGGCCTAAAGAGGGAAATGTGAATTTTGAACGGATTGAATTGTTAATGACCCTTTTATGTTCATGACATGTGTAGGGTCGAGTTCCAGGGCGAACCAATCAACCGATCACTGTGAGTAATATCTTGACAAGATATTTATAGTATGTCATTGTTTAATTGTTACTTCTGTGTAAGTTTTGCAATTCAATGAATAATTGGGCCTGAGGCCGATGGAATTGAATAATTGGGCCTGAGGCCGATGGAATTGAATAAATGGGCCTGAGGCCGATGGAATTGAATAATTGGGCCAAAGGCCGATTGACATGAATGATTGGGCCAAAGGCCGTTTGTTAAACTGTTCCAACAATTGCTTGTGTACTTGTTTACTTGATATTATTCACTGGGCATTCGCTCACGCTCATTCATGTCATTGTAGGTGAGCCAAGTGAGGACCAACCCCAGTCCCAGTGAAGCCAGCCAGGAACAGCAGGAGTTTTGGGAGAGTCAGCCTAGGGTCTCACGCACGAGACCAAACCTTGCCCTTTTTGTTACATGTTTATATTCTGTCTTGTTGGCAAGGATCTTGTGTGTATTGTATATAGTTTGCTATGGGTTGACTCAGTCTAGATGATCCTGTCTGTAAAGGAGTTTATGCTACTGCACCTATGATGTGGGTTATTAACATATATGAGTTTGGTTTGTTTTGGTGTGCATATAAACACAGCTCTATGGACAAAGTTTTGAATTTTTACTTCCGTTTGGCCCCTTTACTCTGATGAGTTATGTCTGAATTGTATGGAGGCCGTAGGTAATCTCAAGATTACTGGCCGGTTATGTCCTTAACCCTTAGGGGCGGGTTCGGGTCATGACAAAAAGGTCCTGCCCACAACTGATTGGAAAGGGGAACACTTCTGGGTCCCGAAATTCTGGGAGTTATCAGTTAGGCCAAGGTTAGAGACAGAGGTATCAGCCAGTTCAATCATACCTATGTATCCACATGTCAATTATTTGTCCACCTAATCTACCGATCTATCCATGTCACTACCACTACTATCACTCATCGTCGGCAGTCGACACTAGCTACTTCCAGTGACTTTTCCAACGTTGGTGATTTTTTCGGTGATTAATAGTTTAACAGTGATCTTGTGTCAATGAGAAAAAATAAATAAATTATTCTTTAAAATAATAAATTATTATTTTCATAAAATAATTTCATTAATTATATATCCTTACAACTAAAATACAACAATTTCTTGAATGCAATGTTAGAATTAAATTACTCAACAAATTTTCCAAAGGCATACTACTTTGTCAAAACTTGAAACTGCAAGGCAATAATTATTCCATATGAAAGCAAACTATAATACTACTTTTTTCAAAATTCATCAATTATAACTGTAACTAAAAAAATAAAATTCAATTATAAGAAGGATCCACTACTCATTTTTTTTTATCAAAATTGTGGAGCTGAAATTTTTTGAGAACTATTCTAAATATATATTTTCTAAAGTATATAGCATTTTTGTTTGGATAATGGAATAGAAATTGAACAATTTAAAAGTTGACAACAATGGGTTCTCATCTTCAATTATTACCAACAAATAATAATTCAGTGAAAGGTGTCACGTCTGATTGGTAAGTCAATTTGGTATAAAAATTTAATCATCACAGCATTACTCTAAAGAGAAAAAAAAATTGAATGAACAAAAACACCATTCCAAATCTAATCACATTATTTGTTTGGAAACTATGTTTGAATGACAAAAATATCAAAAATTACATTTCTACTAATGAGATTATTGTGTCCTTATGATTCATGCATTTGGTTTAATTATGGATTGTCTATTAATATTATAAGTTCATTTAGAGTGATGTGAAGTTTTTGTATGTAAATTATTTTCTAAACTTTCACCCCAATAAAAATATATGAAAAGAGGGAAAGGAACATGAATCATGAAAATATACAAATGCAATATCCAATAAGTTAATTGCAAGCTCTTACAACAAATAAATGGAAATACAAATTTTGTTATCAATAACAATCTTGCTCAGAACACATCATTTTTTATCATATTTTCTGGCGTCTACTCGTAATTGAAGCAAAGCTCACATTGTATAATTGTGTAAGTTTCACTCTTGTTATGAATATACAATTAAAAATATGATTAAAAATAGTGTGCCTCCAAACTTATTCTATCACACACAAAAACACAATGAATTTCTTCATCATACCATGAACGTAAAAAGATAAATCCTAGTGGTCACATGAAAATCACAAAGTACTTTTAATGAAATTTCATCCTCCTCCCACTCCTTCTTTCATCACCTACATCCCTCCCTGAATTGCATCAACCACCGTCATATTAACTTGAAATGTCTTGGCAAGAACATCGCCAAAAATCATTGGTTTTGATCGAAAAACAGCGTTATCCACTGTGATAACACCAGGGTTCTGGCTGCTTAACCCAGCAATCGCGATAGCACTTCCATACCCAACATTCCTTTCATAATGAATGAGTCCTATTGGGAACACAAACACATCACCTTTTTGAAGAACTTTACTAATAAAACGGTTTTCAAGGTTGGAAGTAACAAAGCCGACCTCGAGGGTGCCTTCGAGGACGGTGAAGATTTCAGTGGCACGAGGGTGGATGTGAGGAGGGTTAAGGCCACACAGAGCATAGTCGATGCGGACCATGGAGATGCTGAGGGTGTTGAGCCTTGGAATTTGGGCTACAGTGGCTGGGGTGATGGCTGAGCCCAATGGGTTTGATGTGTCGCCTGGTAGGTTGAGGCCCGTTAAGGAGAAATCCGATGCTTGAGCCATCATGGGGTTTCTGCATACGAAGCCATTGACTCTAACTGTGACACATGAACCAAAAACAAGTAAGAACAACACCATAGCAAATAATATATAATCAATAATAAAACAATGGGACTAGGATTCTCTGTCCAAAAAGTTTCAAAAAATTCATATCCCCTGTTTTCTGGAATGATTATTTTATTTAAATTATAATATAAAAGTCCAATGAATATAATTCTATTTGGTGCACTTTATGAGACTATTTATTTATTTAAGTATTTGGTTCAAAATAGTGTAATTTTTATTTACAGTTTATGAGTCAAAAATAACTTTTCAATTATATATCGTAATGGGTATAGCTAGCACAAAATCAAGTGAATGTATAATACTTATTATTATTTATTTACTATTTTTTTTAATAAAGGTCAAACCCAATGATTAACACCATATGCTCATTTTTTTAAAAAAAAAACCTCGAGCAGGTGAAAATGAATCAACTTTAGCTCCCATGCATGTGTGTGGGAGTTTAATGGCGCAAAATATTATGTTTTTAAATTTGTCTACCCTTCTATTCTAATGAATTTTCAGTCATAAAATAGTGTTTTGAGATTGTTACATAAATCTACGAGTAAAAATATATTAGAACAGAAGAATTGGGAGGAAAATTGTCTTTGGCCGAGTTTAATGGCATCAAAGCACGATGATTTAATGCACATCTAAATTTTGGTATGAGGATAACAAAGAACTTAAAAGTGGTGAGATATTAAGTGGACGTGAGATTATTTGTCTCACTTCTTGTTTTGTCCTATGTTTTATATTTTTCTATCATTGATTTTTATGACATAATAATATGAGATAAATACGAGACAAATATATGAGATAGTGAGTGAGACAGATAATACGATGCTACAATGAAATTAAAGAAAAGCTTTGAGTAAGAAAGCAATGTACCAGAGCTATCAGTGTCTGCAACACAGAAGTCCTGCAAAGGGCTAGGTTCAAAGGAATGGACAAGAGAGCAAAAACTGATCAGAGCTACCAAAGTCAATAACAAAGATTTGATTTCCATCTTGAAAAGCCCTTTTTCAGTTTTTGTAACTAATAAAACTAACAAATATTAGTAGATAAAGAATAAGAAGATGGAATGGATGCACACAAATGCAAAAGTTAGAGCTTAAGGAGTGTGGAGATGTGAAAAACAAACATATGTTGAGCTCTATATATATAAGGAGAGAGAGAGAGAGAGAGAGAGTTATTAATTTATTTCTATTTGATTTTAATGATTGCCGTCCAAGAAAACCAGAAGAAATCTGCATAGGTACTAAACTTCCCCAATTAGCTACTTTTAATTGGTTTAGGAATCTCTACATGATTCTTTGTACTCAAAATTTCGGTATCATGTACTCAATACATTCTATTTACATGACCGTGTCTCAATTTTTTTTTCCTTCAAAATTCCCACTATATTGTCTGGTTGGGAGGATCTTTGTCTATCATGTCCCTTCCTCTGTCAATGTTCATGGTATAAAGGATGGGATAAAGGTTCATGCACATTTGGTTGCTAGATAAAAGAGAGAATTGAACGAGTTCTTCATTGGATTGGATTCATTTACTCCATATTAGGTTGTACATTTTGATAATAGGATAGTGTATCACGATATGATACTCTATCCTTTTGAAATAGGATAACTCAATTCCACAAGGAGTGATAAAATGTAATAATTAACCGTATACTAATGTCATCCAAACTCGTCCTTCTCAAACATGAGATACGAAAAAATGTATTATCATTCACATTACTCTATTGTTTTGTGGGACTTATTATCCCACACTGCCTATTTCAAATCCCCTCCTTATCTTGTGTGCCAATCAAACGCGACATTTCAATTTACAGCTAACCACATGAATACAGATAATATGGTGATTAACATTTTAATAAAAATAGCCAAATACACCCTGAAATTAAGTTAAACTTAGATCAAACAATAAAAATTAAGATAAACGGCAATGAGATTACAAAAAATTCTTCAATTTTTTTTGTTTTTCTTTTAAAAAGAAGTTCTTTAAAAGTTGAAGAACATTTCTTTGGTTGAAGACAAGCCGGCTCAATTTTTTAGTCAAAACACAGATATGATCACTTTTGCTTATTAACTTATTATTAGTTTTGCAACTACTTTTGTATTCAGTCTTTTTCATAATTCATCACATTGAAATTAGTTTTAATTGGTAGAATAAACATTTTTTTTTTAAAAAGTAATTGTGCCTGAGTTAACTCTGGTTTAAATATTTTGTATTGTTCACTGCTCTGTAAATCCTCCAAATGGCAACAGAATTTTTTTTTTTTTGGTTTTCTTTGTCATCCTATTTCTTATTTAACATTTGGAAATTCAAGAGAATTGCAATTTCAAAACATGTAGACAAGCCCTTGTCACTTTTGCAAGTGTTTTGCAAAACACAAAGCAGAATCCAAAAACCACAGTAAACCAAACACAGTTCTCGAAACAATATTTAAACAGAATAGAAATAGAAATTGAAACTGGAAAACCTACAGAAAATATATTGTAGAACATACGAACATATGAATGATCAAGGCTAGCATTTGATGCTATGTCCTTGAGACAAAATTTGTTCCTCGCACTGGTGCTTCCTATCACCTAAGATACAAATGCATACTGAAGAAGCACCTATGTCGATGTGTTCAGCAAACTAATTGGTTATTTAAAATTTAATTAAATAATTCAGTAAGTTTTAAATAAATGTATTTAAGTTTGACTTATTTATCTTTTAATCTAATTAAGTTAAGTTGAATAACATAAAATTTTATAATATATATATAAACTCATCAAATCATCAAGTAATAGGTGTTCAAATTTAAATTAAAAATATGAAAGGCATAAGGCACTCGCGCCATAAATTTAATTTTGAAATCTTTGGGGACAATAACCCTAAACTCTAATCTTTTGAGGGTATAAGAATAATAACAATTTTTTACTCAAAAGACAACCTAAGAGGGGGGATGAATTAGGTTTTTACAATTAAAATTAATAATACCCTAATAAAAATTATGACTAGCATAATAGATAAATATAATTAATAAAATAAAAATAATTAAAACAATTGTCTTAACAACTATGTTAGTTAATGATTTTAGCACAGTAAAAATGTGAAATATAGCTATGGCAATTTAAAATAAAATAAAGAGATAAGGGAGAGAGAGGCAAACAAATTTATAGTGATTTGGCTTCAACTCGGCCTACGTCCACTCCTCAAGCTTCACTTGAGATTTTCCACTATCTTCTAACTTCACAAGGGTGTTAGCAACCTCTTTACAAATGGAGCAATCCTCCACGGATTTTACACAGATTTCACAAGTCCAAACCCTTGCAAATCTTAGGTGATTCACAATCACTCTCAAGATTTCAAGAACACAATGTTTGCAACACTTTTACAAGATGAAATGGTATTTTTGCTTTTAAAGAAAGCTTACAATAAATATCTCTCAAAGATAGATATATAAAATGAAGTTTTGATTTTTCTGTAAATCTCACACAGGAAAGATGAGCTTAATGCTATAAGGCTCAGTGTATAATTTCTGAGAGAGGATGTGACTGATTATAGATTAAAGAATATTTTCAGGTTTTTTTTTTTAACATGTTTACATTAGAGGCTTTTGTATATATATAATGAAAATTATAGCCGTTTCTAGCCATTGTATTCATTTGAATTTATAGTCGTTTATAGCCGTTGTAGTCATTTGAATTTATAGCCGTTGTACTTCCATCATTATCAATTTGAATATCTTCCACTCCATCATTACAAATTTAAATATCTTCCACTTGAACCTTTTGAACCTTTTGGCCTTTTGAACCTTTATAGTCGTTTATAGCCGTTGTACTTCCATCATTACTAATTTGAATATCTTCCACTTGAACCTTTTGAACCTTTTGGCCTGCTACTGTGCTAGGCTATTTGAACCTTTGTTTTGGGTTGTTTGAACTCCTGATTTAATCAAATATTAAATACATTCTAACAACATTTAGGATAAAGGTTTAGGTGAGAAATAATGAGACAAAATAAATTTTGATTCTATTTTTCTCTTTCAAATAAATCATCAAAATAAATTTTGGATTCTATTTTTCTCTTTCAAATAAATTAAAACATAATTAAATAAATTATCAAAATAAATAAGTCTAACAAATTTAAAGGATGATATTATCTCTACTATTTATTTATCTGTCAATTATTTCATCTTTTAATTTGTGTCACCTATTTATTTACCTAATTTACCTTAGCCATACCACCACCACTACCAACTATCAACCATTGACCACTAACGCTACTCACTTCCGGTGACTTTTTCAAAAATAGTGACTAACAGTCTAGTAATGATGTGGTGACAACAAATAAAAAAATATATATATATTTCATGATAATAATTTATTTTTTTATTAAATAATTTCATTAATTACATCTTACAACTAAAACAAAATAATTTTTGAGTCTATCATGCAGCCTTAGAATTAAATTTCTCAACAAAATTTCAATATATTACTTTGTCAGAACTTGAAAATGCATTCAATAATTATTCCATATGAAAGCATACAATGATACTACTTTGTCAAAATTCAATTATACTTAAGGTAAATTACACTGACACCCATCTTCTAAGATATAGTCCAATTACATTTGGGTGATTCTACTTACACCACTCTTTTACCTCCTTACACCCTCCATCTCATTACACCACTTAAAAAAAAATTAAATTCTCATTACACCTAATATATTACCAAAGCAAACCCTCTGATAAAAAACTCTTCAAAACCCATCTCTTTACACCCATACTTTGTGCTGGGCCTGTTCGGTAATACAATGCTAAACAATTTGAATTACTCTAGTTCCATGTTACCGGATAAAATTTTGTTTCCCAGTATTATGTTACCATTCAATTGGATAATTTCAGTTCGCTTCCCAATAAAATCAGTAGAGTCCACATTGAAGTGCCTATTTGGTCACACAATGCGAAACAATTTACAAAAATTCGGTGCTATAACGTTGGAATAATTTTTTTGTTCCAGCCTTTTGTTGCTATACATTTACAGAGCCACTTCCTTCCAAATAATGCAGTAATAATTTGTGCTGGGTTTGTTCGATAATAAAATGCTAGTGAATTTTAATTACTCCAATGTTATGTTGCTGGAAAAAATAGATTTGTCTAGCGTTCTGTTACTATACATTTACAGAGCCACTTTGTTCCAAATGATAATTTGGGCTTGTTCGGTAATTTGATACCAGACTTATATTTTTTGTTCGGCAATTTGATACCAGACTTATATTTTTTGTTCTGTAATTTACCGGAAATGTATTTTTTATTCGACAATTTGATACCAGACTTATATTTTTTGTTCGACACTGTGATGCCGAACTATGTTATTTTGTTCGATTTCGAAACACCGAACAGAAGTCGCAGACCAACCCAGAAAATCGAAACAAAACCTACCAAACTAATTAAAAAACTCACCATTTCACTTTTCTGATGGTTTTTCACCACCGTTTCTTCATCCATTGCTTTTTTTGATGATCAAAACACTATGATTATCACTTTTTTAAAAGAGATGTGTAAGAGAAAAGAAAAGTTGAGAAAGAAAAAATAGGGATTGAAGATCAAGGGGTGTAAGGAGATAATTGGAAATGTGTATTCTGCGCTCAAGCGTCACTTATTGCGTTCGGGTAGAACAACTTATTGTGTCTGACGCTCGAGCGTCACTTCTTGCGCTCGATCAGACTATGCGTATATCAGTTCGTAAAGGTCACTTTTTACATCATTTTTTCACCTCTTTCTCTCTCTAAACATTTCAAAAACCCTAGATCTAGAGTTTCTCTATCTAAAACTTATCTTCTCTCGTCCAAAACACCTAGATCCGTTGGCTTCTCGACTCTAGTGTCTTTGGGAAAAAAGGTAGAGCATCTCGAGAGCTCCATTTTGGTCCGAACAAAACTTGGTTTCGGCATCTTTGAAGTTCCTCAATTGTTTCTTTGATCTCTAGCATCGAGGCAGGGATTTTCTATACTCTTCTATGAGTTTTAACTTAGTTATTTGTTGATATGTAAAGAATATTGGAACTTTGGGATGATTTCGAACAAACCTAGGATTTTGGTTTAAAATCAAAAGAGGGGTTTTCAAATGTATATATTAAAAATGGTTATGGGAGTAGATGTGAAGTTGTGTTGTGATAAATTTGTTGATTTTGAGACCCGGTGTGGATTTTGGAAGAAAATGGAGTTTTACCATAAAATGTCTCAAATAGTTATTTTGTATAAATAAATGAAATTGGTATTGGAAATATGAAATTGGATGAATATTTATATAAATGGTGAAGTTGAATATGTGTTGTCTCTCACTTATGGAAATTTGGGTAATTTATCTGTCTTGGATATTGTATATCTATTTAGAAATATCTGTTTTGGGCCATCGGTGGAGGATAGCTATGATTGTTGTAGAAATTGCATGAGGATTAGGTGAATTGAAATTAATCTCTTATCCGTTGTCATTGAATATGACTATTGTCTTTGATACATTGTGAATGTATGATGTTTGGGAGAAGAAAGGGGATGTACTCCATGTTTGGGAGAAGAAATGAGATGGACTCCATTGAATTAAGTTGGCCTGTGTGTCGAGGGTGAAAGTCCCGAAAACCACGCGTATAAATGGGTGCCGATTCCTGCAGAGGAAATATCCGTAAAATAGAAAAATGGAAGTATTTGTATAATGGTTGTGTTGGTTAGAGACCCATTGAGTTGTATCCTCAGTTTGGTTGTCTGAATGAAATTGTGAATGGCTTATGAATTGAGATTAAATGAATTGAGATATAAAACTCGACATGGCATGGTTTTGTGAAAAAGTTACAAATGATTTTATCATGGGCATTGGATATGCTTATCATACTTATAGCTTTGTTAAGATTCATGCTTATCTTGCTTATCATTCCTATTTGGGAAAAATCATTTTCAGGTGTCGGTGATATGCCTCTGCCAAGATAGTACCTTTGAGGGATTTGGAGCAAGAGCTTCTCTTTTGTTGTATTTATTTTGTATAGCCAAGGGCTTTAATTGTGTTGAACTAGACTCATTTTTGTTATAACCAAGCAGTGACTTGAAAAGATGTAAGCCTTTAGGGCATATTTAGCCTTCGTTCCTTTTTATTACCTATAACACATGCTGTAGATTCAAGATGAGCTATTTATGAATGTATATCGCATGTGTCACCTTTTGTTTATTAACTCTGATTAATGGAAGCTTATCATTTCATTTATATTACCTCATATTAGTGGTCTTGGGTTAGATCATTATAATTATTTCAGGGCGTTACAAAGAGTGGCCTGAGTAGGAAGAGATATTGGTACGAAAGCGAAAAGGGAGAGAAGACTGAAGAAGAGAGAGATGATAGATCCGCGTTGGAGCATGAGATCAATCATGAAAATGAGATCGATTGAAGTTGAAAATCTTAGATCTCCATTAGAGTCCTAGATAGAGAGCTCTAGATAGAGAGAAGAGAAAATAGATCAGAGTACGCATTTGACAAATTAGGGCGAGAGGATGAGATTTTATTTGCTTATTATTAAGACGACCATAATATTTGGTCTCTAAAAGTCTTCACACAATAGCAACCAAATTAATTGGTCTCCAACTCTTAATCATATCAAACATGCGCAGATCAATCGGTCAAATGAGAGTAAGTGTAACATTTTTTCCCCCCATTGTAACACATATCATAAAGGAATATGGTGTGTTTGTATGGCTTTCTCCTGAAATTTATTTTTGTCCCTAAATGATGGTTTTTAGAGACCAAATTCAATTGATCCCTAAATATTAGTCTCTAAATCACTAATTTCTTGTAGTGGTTATGGGATTGTTAAATTATTTTTATATAAAATAAATAAATAAATTATTTCTATATTAAAAAAAACTAAAACAAATATTAAAACAAACAGGTGCACTTGGTAAAAAAAAATTAAAAAAGTAAATTTTTTACATAAAATAAACTCAATCCACTTACTATTTTTCTAATCCTATCCAAAATTCAACCAAGTTAATCCCCCTACTAAGGGAGATTACTAAACCCTCCACACTAACAATCCTCCCTCCCAAATCAACACCAAACAAACTGTAAATGACACCTGCAGCCATATCAATCCAGTTTGACTACCCACGTTAGTAAACAAACCTAGCCTTATTGTTGTGAAACATTTGTTTGACTATACTTTCTATATAGCCATTATTATAGGCTACTATTTAGGAGACAATAACTACTATTTGAGTAGATGAAATTGTATGACAAAATAGTATTAACCATTAATATTGTAGATGGAATAGTGATAGGAATACTACTTTTACTATTGTTGTTTTTGCTATAAATATATCAACAATGTTTAGTAGCCTGAATTTTTATAGCTCGAATAGATCGAATGTCTCAAAACGACGTTAGGTCACACAAATTCGAGTTACTAAATATTTTTCTAAATATATACGTGTGGATAGAAAGGAAAGACATGAAGTGAGAAGTAGAGATCGGGATGAGAGTTATATTCATTCTATTAGTTTTCACTTTCCAGAATTCATTTTTCAAAAAAAAATATTTTTTCATTTTTTTTTGTATTTTTGTATTTTTACTGATTTTTTTTAATTTTTTAAGGTATTTTTTAAAAAATTTTAGACACACCTAACATAAATACACTTAGAAAGTATAATATTTGTGAAAAAAATCATTAAAAAAATACTAAATACCAAAAATATAAAGAAAAATATAAAAATTCAGTACATTTTTCATATTTTGTATATTTATTAATTTTTAAAAATATTTGTTCACAAATAATTTACTATTTAGATACATCTAAGTAAGGTACATTTAAAAAAAAAATTGCTTAAAATTTAAAAAATATTTATTAAAAAAATACGAAAAACAAAAAACTCAATTTTTAAAAAACTGAAACCAAACACACTGATTGAAATGTATAGTTAAATTACTGAATAAATAACATAATTAGATCATGAGGATCTATATTTAAAGATTTTTGAAAAATCAAATACAATTTTCTGAAGAACTTTTTTTCTATACTTTGTGTCCAAATTATTACTTTATCTGTTTTATATTTGCTTTGTTTTTATAACACTTATAAATTACTTGAAAATCGATCTCTACACAAAAGGTAAAATTTAAAACTCCATCATAAAAACACCCTCGTAAATTACTTGAAAATCTATATAAAATACAAACATAATAATACTATAAAAACATATCCGAAGCCACAAGAGAACATACTTCTTCCTATCACACCACACTACCCACAGCTCATAAAAGGAACAATTGGAGAGTGTTTTGAGATGATTTAAATAAGTATATTTTTTAACATTTTATAATAAAAAATGTACAAAAAAAATAAAGAGGTGATGTGACTCAAAAAAGATAAAAAGATAAAAAAAAAAAATGTGCTAATATAGGGGGGATGCCAAGTTCATCACTGACTTACCAAGTCGGTGGAAAGAAAGAGAAATAATATTTTCTCTATGTAATTTAAAAGTCATTTACACATAGACCCCTAAACTATTGAGACTCATCATTTTGACCTCCTAAACTATAAAAACATATAAATACACCTGTAAACTATTGAAAAATATCACTTTAATCCCTAAACTATAAAAGCGTACAAATAGACCTCGTAAACTATTAACATGTTTCACTTTTACCCTTGCTGTTACTGCATTGAAATTTTTGAGACAAAAATACTCCTCAATACTCTACATAACACACCCAACATTACTTCTTCTCAATTTTTCTTATTTTTCTGTTTTATTATTATTATTTTTTAAATATTCTTTCTACAAAAATACATTTACAAAAGAATATCTACAAAATAATAATAAAACAATAATAATGGATGAATGCTTAAATTTAAAATAATAATAATAATAATAATAATAATAATGAAATTGTAAATATATGGAATGTTGAAGAGTATTTTCGTTTAAAAAAAAATACCCTTCAACACTCTATATAACACACCCAACATCACTTTGTCTCAATTTTTCTCATTTTTTTGTTTTATTGTTATTATTTTTAAATATTTTTTGCAAAAATATATTTACAAAGAATATTTAAAAAATAATAACAAAACAATAATAATGGATGAATGCTTAAATTTTAACAAAATTAAAAAAATAATAATAAAATTGTAAATATATAGAGTGACGAAGAGTATTTTCGTTTAAAAAATATTTAAAAGTTTGGTTTAACTCACAGTGCAGTAACGGAAGGGGTAAAAGTGAAACATGTCAATAGTTTAAAGGGTCTATTTGTATGCTTTTATAGTTTAGAGGGTCAAATTGATACTTCTCAAAAGTTTAGGCGGTCGATTTATACGCTTTATAGTTTAGAGGGTCAAAGTAATACTTTTCAATAGTTTAGAGGCCTCAATGTAAATAACTCATAATTCAATACTTTTTCTTTTTCTTTTTTTTAATTTATCAATAGTAATTTCCATTAAAGTAAGGTAAGCCAAATGACAATTATAAGGAAATCAATCCCAAAAAAAGCTTATCTATATAACAAGGAAGCTCGGTTTTTTTCCTTGATGGGACTTCTGTCCCTTTGTCCAAATTTTGACCATTAGATTGATTTTAATCTAAAGGCTAAAAACATCTCACTCTCACCCCTCTCAACACACATCCTCTCTCTCAGACACATACTCCCCTCCTCTTCCTGTTTTCAAATTTTGAACACCCATACTCTCTCTCTCTCTCTCTCTACCTCCATCAGAGCCCATTCCCGTGCTTCTCTCTCTCTCTCTCTCTAGATCGGCGACTTCGCAGGGGTGCTAATCGGCAACTTCGCATTGGAGAGTTTGTTGTTTTTAACATCGCAGCAACTCAATTTCTCTGCTCATCAATATTTGTTGTTTTTGTTTGGTATGATTTAATGTAGTTGGATTTCGATCCTAGCAATTTATTTGCATTACAAGATTGTAGAGAGAAGCTTTTTTTGGTGGTTCCATAAAAAAAAGAAGAAAAACTGTGAGTAAGATCTTTATCTTTTGTTCCTTTTCATTCAATCTGGTTTGATCTGATTTTCTTTTTATAAGCTGCAAATATGAAGTTTTTTTTAATTTATTTATTTATTTTTTTTAAATTTTAAATTTTTGTTTGATTCGTTTCTTGTGTAGTTGGCCTCATGTTTTATAGAATGTACAAGCTAATATGTGTAGTGACACCATTCACTTGAGAACCAAAGTTCTTTTGGGAATAATACAAGTTCTCAATTCCCCCTTTCTTCTTCTCTGTATCTCTGCAACCATAAGGAGTATAGATGTTTGTTGATTATCCACCACTTGCTCCTACTGTTATTGTTGTTGTCATCATAAGGTTCGTGTCTGATATAATGCCCCTGTTATTACTTCAATGCTTTCTTATTGTTCATTATAAATTGTAAGTGGATTACAAATGTTAGCTTCGTACTCTAATTTTCTTGAATCGCTGTACGTAGCATGATCTCAGTGGGTAATTGTTTTTTTTTTAATGAGCAATCAATAGGTAATCGTTGTTTATACATATATTTATACCTATATATTTATAGATATATTATTATGCAGGTTAGTCAAATGGGGGAGAATGTGAATAAAAGAGTGAGCTTCATACACTGGGTCTGTTGAAGTTGATTGGGTAATTTTCTTAATAACTATAATTTTATAGTTCTTCAATTTTCTGAAATATAAATCTATATATATACACTTCCCATTTACAGAGGCGGTGTTGATGGTTTTGAAGCCACTGCTGTGGATTCTGATGAGAAGATTGATGTTACCAAGTACTCTTTTATCTTTTTTTTTTGAGATCACATTTTATATGCTGGTGGGTTTGTGGCTGCTGAAATGTCTGGTTAACTATTAGTATTTATTTTATTTTACTATTTTATGATTTTGATGCTTGAATTGACTTTTATTATAAATTGAAATTGGTGTTGTCAACTTTCTGCTTGGGGCCTTCGATACATGGTTGCTGTGCCTAAGCATGTGCATTTGTGTGTATTATATTCACAGATTCACAAATTATGCATTTGTGGGTGAATGACCCGTGCAAACAGAACAATGGTTTCGATCTCGCTGGACTGTCCTCCACTCGATCTCACTAACAGAACAGTGGTTTGTCTTCTCAAGCCCTTTCGATTTCATTCAGTTACATATATGCATATCTTATCTCAATTCCATATATTTGTTTCATTAGCATTTTCTGTGAATAATTTTTGGTTTCTGGATTCAATCAAAAGTGGAGCTCTTTGTATTGGTTCTATGATGCATTAGGGGTTTTTGTGAATTATAACCACTCAAATGTTGAGTGGTTAAATGTTTCTCTGAACTTTTAAAAAAAAAAATGAGAATTTCATCGGTTGCTTCTTTTTCTTCCCCTCTACCCTATAGGTGATTAGAGGTATGCTTCTTCATTTTTGTCCATTCATTTAATTTTATGGTTTTGTGACTGCAGTTGTCTTCCCTGTGGCCACTTATATGGTGCGTCCTGTATTAAGAAATGGTTGCAGCAACATAAAAATTCAGGGAAGGTATGGTGTGTCCTGTATCAATAATCTCCTTAATCAGGAAAACGATCAATACATTTGTTCCTTCTTTCAATCCTCAACTTTTTTATGCACGTGTCTCCTTTTGTAGTGTCCTCAATGCAATAGGAAATGCACATTGAAGGATGTAAGAGTAATTTATGCATCACAAATTGTTGTCATTGATCACCAATTACAAAAGGCAATATATTCTCTTGCATATAGATTTTTCAGGGAAAAAAAGAAAAAGCAATAAGAAGCTTGGGGTACCATAAGTTGCATTCCAATATTATTCTCTCCTTTTTTTGGGGTTAGGTGAATGAAAATAGATGATTTTTTTTATTTGCAGAAAGTTCAATCTCTTGAAGCTAAATGCACTTCCTTTGAGAAGAAGGTAAGAGAAATTACTGTTGAATATATATAAGTTTATAACTGGTTAGACTTACTTAAAAGTTGTGGGAGTTGATATTGTTTTTTTATCCATGTTTAAGCTCCTTGCCTGTACTTTTATATATCGCCTGTATGTAGCAGACACTGCTATTTTGCTTTTAGTGTTTGCATAAATCAGTTTATTTATTTATTTTTTCAGTGGACATGTTAATTTGACAAAATTTGAAAAATAGTGTACTACTTTAATCTTACTATTTTATTCTTTAGTAAGAAATTAGAAAATATTGAAAGACTTTAATTATTTTCTTTTATCCACCAATGTCGATAGCTATTATGGGCAGTTTGGAAGTTGATTTCAATAATTTTCCATGATTCTTTGATTTTGCTCTACATAGTTGATTTGTGGTGATTCTCTCTCTCTCTCTCTCTCTCTCTCTCTCTCTC
This sequence comes from Camellia japonica, assembly GCA_030407325.1. Taxonomy (NCBI): domain Eukaryota; kingdom Viridiplantae; phylum Streptophyta; class Magnoliopsida; order Ericales; family Theaceae; genus Camellia; species Camellia japonica. The sequence goes on from JAPPVO010000017.1 coordinate 50,991,298, forward strand.
TCTCTCTCTCTCTCTCTCAAGATTTATATTTAATGGGTTCAATAACTTTTTCGTGGTGCGCACCAAACTTAGATTTTTAGATATATTTTTCATGTGAATGGATTGTTATTTCGTGCTTTTATTGGCATATTAGTACGGGATTTTGGAGTTTTTAGTATGTTATTGCATTATTGTACAAAGAGGTTTTCATTTGAACCTTTCTCACCTTTATTTTTCCACCCCCCAATATTTAATATACATTTGTAATCTCATCATACACCGCCAACTGAGCCCACGCCCACGTGTGTTTGGATTTTGTTTTAGGTTGAAGATTCATAATGGAATGATTCCCACTCACTTCCACCCCCTATCTTAGTTATATCTAAATACAATTTTGGTTTTTTTTAATTGGTACAAATCTATTGAATTTTCATGGAATTCGAAACTTTACCAATGGAAGCAATTTCAAGTTGAGGCATGAGTTATAGATATAAAAGGTAAATTCATGACTTAAGATATAAAAGGTAAATTCATGACTTATAGAAGTTGAGTTAGAATTTTTATTTACTAAGATTTCAAATTCATGATTAATGATTAATTTCAAGTTTTTATTCAAATTCAAATTCATGACTTAATTTCAAGTTTTTATTTACTTATAGAAGTTGTGTTAATGATTAATATTTGAATTTTTTTTCCAATTAATTAGTTTTGAATTTCATAACTTAATTATTTAGATTTGTAATATCATCCAGTTCAATTTTTGATTAATCTCATTAACAAAAGTATTCTTATTTACATAGAATCCTCTAATTGGTTGTTTAGAATTTCATCATTATTAGTTGGTTTAACAGAGAAGCCTTCTATTTGTTAGCTTGCTTTCAATTTGATTTCCAAATTTTATTTTTTTCATAGTGTAATGAAACAACTATGTTCATTGTGGAATCTAATCTCTATTTGTTCTTGGTATTATTGATTGGTAGGTTATTGATATTGACATAAAACAGTGCATCTTTAGCTTAAATTTTATATTATTAGTTTGGCATCTGCATATGTGTGTGGTTTTGATTGATTGCTTGAAATAGATGGTTTGATTCTTGATCAAAAGAAACTAACAAAATGTGTAGGAAAACATAGTGCAATAGCTCATATCTTTGTCAGATTGATTCAATTTAGTTAAATTAATAGTATTGGGTAATAGTAAGATCAATATATACTGTCTTTTGGGTATAAATAGGACAGTTTCATGATTTCATTGTAAATTTTATCATTTTTACTTGAATAATCAAATGAAATTGGGAAGTTTGAACTAAAAAATTTTGTGGATGGGGCTTTTTTGTTGGGTATTGCTCATTTGAGAAATTTAATTTTGTTTTTGCATGTAACCTTTGTTATTAAGTGAGTTTGAATAGAGTTTCAATAGAGTTGTTAATAGTTGTTGATTCACTTCCTCCCTCTCTCAACTAAATCTCAATTTGCTTTTTAATTTTTAATTTTTAATTTTTATACTGGTTTGGTTTTGGATTCAATTTGTGTGGAATTCAAAATATAAAATCTTTATTTTTTTAAGTTGAATTGAAGGTGTGAGATGTTGTGGTCATGACTGAAATTTGGTTTTGAAGTACTTGCCACCATTGACTGAATTTCATCATAACTTTTCTAGCATTTTCTACTACTTATTTGGTTTCATTTGTGGGTTTTTGATTAGATCACGTTTTTGATACAAGCGTGATTATGTTAATTACATTTTTTTTTTTTTACTTAAAACACAGAATCATATTTGAACTATTATTTTTTCCCAAGTGGATTTGGCATAACTGGTAGTTTTGCCCTATTTCCTAAATTGTGGAATTTAAGTTTTATCATTAAGTTGATCGTTAAATTGTAATTTGTGAACTTTATCATTTCTTCTTCCAAAATTTTCTTTGTTAACATCTAGGCAATGACACTGGATGTTCAGTTCAAATATCAGTTCAGTTTTTAATTTGTAGTTCCTAATGTGCCATTATGGAGTAACAAGAAGATTTTAGAAAAATTATGGAGTAACAACCATTTGGGTGCTTTTTGAATGGCTAAGTTCTCTCTCTCTCTCTCTCTCTCTCATGTACCCAGCCACCGAAATCGAAGTTGGGTTGATGTTTATCAGTTTGATACAAAGGAATTAACGATGTTGACATGCCCAATAGCCTCTTTGCGGGTATGTAAGCACTACTTCCTCAAATGGCTTTTCTTAAAATACTACTCTCCGCTCTTTAAAATTTTCTCTGATTTTTTTTTTTCCTTTCCCCCTTCTATTGTTCATTTTCATCACTTGAATTACAGGCTGTTAGGTGATGGAATATACAAGTGGGTGACGTGGATTGCACAACTGGGAGGCAACGCGTATCTAACGTAAAAAACCTTTTCTTTTTACTGTCATTCTTTCTTTAAATACTAGAAATGCATACACATATGTATGCGTATAATGTAATGGATAGAATGAATTTAAATACTAGATCAAATGGTTCCATTTGAAAGATATTTGGATTGGATTTGCAATCCGAAAGTTTGTGAGATTTTAATTGGATTTGCAAATGAATCTTTTGATCTTTTTCAAGCATCATGCATTTATGGTGATGTGCTATTGGCAATAAGAAATAATCAGATATGAAAACTTAAAAACTTAAAGTTTAAAAACTTAGAGTGCCGTAGGCACGGGTCATCCACTAGTATATAGACAAATAAGAGATGTATGTGAACTAACCAAGATACCACACTTTGATTTTAATTTTGGGAGAATTACACTGACATGATTTCAGTAAAACATATTTTTCGAAAGGTAGAAATATTATAAAAGTTAATAATTAATATTATAAATTGTTTTATTAATTTATAAATTTTTTTTACACTGACACCATTATTAGGTAAATGTCCCTTTTAAGTTTCTTCTCAAATTCTCACGTTTTGATTATCTATATATATTGAAATTTATATTTTCTAAATATAACAATATATAAAGATAAGAAAGGAAATGGTAAATTTGGTACGTAGATAAAATGAATAAAATAACTTTTGAATTAAAATTTTAAGTAATTAGTAGAAGGGTAGAAAGTTCAAATTCAAACATGTGTTAAAAAATTTGAGAGCTTTTTTCTCTAAAATTTTCTTCTCCTAGAGTTTTTCAATGCGTGGCGACTGGGGTGGGAGGGGTTTCAGCGGCCTTCTTTCCCCTTCTTCAACCCCTTATTTCTCCTTCTTTTTCCTTGCTTTTCTATTCAAATAACCTTGGAAACTTTGTATTTCCAACTTTCTCCCTCCTTATGAAGTGTTCTCTCCCTTCCACCTTACTACAATCGTGGCCTTCACCGGATTCGCCTTCTCCCTCCTCCTCCGTCTCACTCTAGCTCCACCGCCACTACACTGCCTCCTAATGGGCCACTATCCGCTAGATCTGCCACTTCACGTCTCCACGGTCCCAACCACACCAGATCTGTTTCCATCTCTTCTCCATTTCCTCATCTCTACCAGTTTGGTACCTCCAATCACCGGATCCGCCACCAACACTTCCTAGGTGTTTTGGGTTTGATAGTTTTTGTGTTTTTTTGTCTTTGTTTCGGTGTGATTAGAGTTTACCATTTGTATGAAAGTAGCATATTTATTTATTTCAGACTTATTCTAATGTCAATTTTTTATGATCAAAAGATTTATACTTTGCAGTATGAATTTTGCGTCTTGATATATACATAACTTCTCCTTGGTGCTTCATTTGAGGATTATTCCTTTATTTTTTGAACTAAGACTTTTCCTTATCTTGGTACTAGTGGATGACCCGTGCCTACGGCACTCTAAGTTTTTAAACTTTAAGTTTTTAAGCTTTCACATCTGATTATTTCTTATTGCCAATAGCACATCACCATAAATGCATGATGCTTGAAAAAGATCAAAAGATTCATTTGCAAATCCAATTAAAATCTCACAAACTTTCGGATTGCAAATCCAATCCAAATATCTTTCAAATGGAACCATTTGATCTAGTATTTAAATTCATTCTATCCATTACATTATACGCATACATATGTGTATGCATTTCTAGTATTTAAAGAAAGAATGACAGTAAAAAGAAAAGGTTTTTTACGTTAGATACGCGTTGCCTCCCAGTTGTGCAATCCACGTCACCCACTTGTATATTCCATCACCTAACAGCCTGTAATTCAAGTGATGAAAATGAACAATAGAAGGGGGAAAGGAAAAAAAAAAATCAGAGAAAATTTTAAAGAGCGGAGAGTAGTATTTTAAGAAAAGCCATTTGAGGAAGTAGTGCTTACATACCCGCAAAGAGGCTATTGGGCATGTCAACATCGTTAATTCCTTTGTATCAAACTGATAAACATCAACCCAACTTCGATTTCGGTGGCTGGGTACATGAGAGAGAGAGAGAGAGAGAGAGAGAGAGAGAGAGAACTTAGCCATTCAAAAAGCACCCAAATGGTTGTTACTCCATAATTTTTCTAAAATCTTCTTGTTACTCCATAATGGCACATTAGGAACTACAAATTAAAAACTGAACTGATATTTGAACTGAACATCCAGTGTCATTGCCTAGATGTTAACAAAGAAAATTTTGGAAGAAGAAATGATAAAGTTCACAAATTACAATTTAACGATCAACTTAATGATACAAACTTAAATTCCACAATTTAGGAAATAGGGCAAAACTACCAGTTATGCCAAATCCACTTGGGAAAAAATAATAGTTCAAATATGATTCTGTGTTTTAAGTAAAAAAAAAAAAATGTAATTAACATAATCACGCTTGTATCAAAAACGTGATCTAATCAAAAACCCACAAATGAAACCAAATAAGTAGTAGAAAATGCTAGAAAAGTTATGATGAAATTCAGTCAATGGTGGCAAGTACTTCAAAACCAAATTTCAGTCATGACCACAACATCTCACACCTTCAATTCAACTTAAAAAAATAAAGATTTTATATTTTGAATTCCACACAAATTGAATCCAAAACCAAACCAGTATAAAAATTAAAAATTAAAAATTAAAAAGCAAATTGAGATTTAGTTGAGAGAGGGAGGAAGTGAATCAACAACTATTAACAACTCTATTGAAACTCTATTCAAACTCACTTAATAACAAAGGTTACATGCAAAAACAAAATTAAATTTCTCAAATGAGCAATACCCAACAAAAAAGCCCCATCCACAAAATTTTTTAGTTCAAACTTCCCAATTTCATTTGATTATTCAAGTAAAAATGATAAAATTTACAATGAAATCATGAAACTGTCCTATTTATACCCAAAAGACAGTATATATTGATCTTACTATTACCCAATACTATTAATTTAACTAAATTGAATCAATCTGACAAAGATATGAGCTATTGCACTATGTTTTCCTACACATTTTGTTAGTTTCTTTTGATCAAGAATCAAACCATCTATTTCAAGCAATCAATCAAAACCACACACATATGCAGATGCCAAACTAATAATATAAAATTTAAGCTAAAGATGCACTGTTTTATGTCAATATCAATAACCTACCAATCAATAATACCAAGAACAAATAGAGATTAGATTCCACAATGAACATAGTTGTTTCATTACACTATGAAAAAAATAAAATTTGGAAATCAAATTGAAAGCAAGCTAACAAATAGAAGGCTTCTCTGTTAAACCAACTAATAATGATGAAATTCTAAACAACCAATTAGAGGATTCTATGTAAATAAGAATACTTTTGTTAATGAGATTAATCAAAAATTGAACTGGATGATATTACAAATCTAAATAATTAAGTTATGAAATTCAAAACTAATTAATTGGAAAAAAAATTCAAATATTAATCATTAACACAACTTCTATAAGTAAATAAAAACTTGAAATTAAGTCATGAATTTGAATTTGAATAAAAACTTGAAATTAATCATTAATCATGAATTTGAAATCTTAGTAAATAAAAATTCTAACTCAACTTCTATAAGTCATGAATTTACCTTTTATATCTTAAGTCATGAATTTACCTTTTATATCTATAACTCATGCCTCAACTTGAAATTGCTTCCATTGGTAAAGTTTCGAATTCCATGAAAATTCAATAGATTTGTACCAATTAAAAAAAACCAAAATTGTATTTAGATATAACTAAGATAGGGGGTGGAAGTGAGTGGGAATCATTCCATTATGAATCTTCAACCTAAAACAAAATCCAAACACACGTGGGCGTGGGCTCAGTTGGCGGTGTATGATGAGATTACAAATGTATATTAAATATTGGGGGGTGGAAAAATAAAGGTGAGAAAGGTTCAAATGAAAACCTCTTTGTACAATAATGCAATAACATACTAAAAACTCCAAAATCCCGTACTAATATGCCAATAAAAGCACGAAATAACAATCCATTCACATGAAAAATATATCTAAAAATCTAAGTTTGGTGCGCACCACGAAAAAGTTATTGAACCCATTAAATATAAATCTTGAGAGAGAGAGATAGAGAGAGATAGAGAGAGAGAGAGAGAATCACCACAAATCAACTATGTAGAGCAAAATCAAAGAATCATGGAAAATTATTGAAATCAACTTCCAAACTGCCCATAATAGCTATCGACATTGGTGGATAAAAGAAAATAATTAAAGTCTTTCAATATTTTCTAATTTCTTACTAAAGAATAAAATAGTAAGATTAAAGTAGTACACTATTTTTCAAATTTTGTCAAATTAACATGTCCACTGAAAAAATAAATAAATAAACTGATTTATGCAAACACTAAAAGCAAAATAGCAGTGTCTGCTACATACAGGCGATATATAAAAGTACAGGCAAGGAGCTTAAACATGGATAAAAAAACAATATCAACTCCCACAACTTTTAAGTAAGTCTAACCAGTTATAAACTTATATATATTCAACAATAATTTCTCTTACCTTCTTCTCAAAGGAAGTGCATTTAGCTTCAAGAGATTGAACTTTCTGCAAATAAAAAAAATCATCTATTTTCATTCACCTAACCCCAAAAAAAGGAGAGAATAATATTGGAATGCAACTTATGGTACCCCAAGCTTCTTATTGCTTTTTCTTTTTTTCCCTGAAAAATCTATATGCAAGAGAATATATTGCCTTTTGTAATTGGTGATCAATGACAACAATTTGTGATGCATAAATTACTCTTACATCCTTCAATGTGCATTTCCTATTGCATTGAGGACACTACAAAAGGAGACACGTGCATAAAAAAGTTGAGGATTGAAAGAAGGAACAAATGTATTGATCGTTTTCCTGATTAAGGAGATTATTGATACAGGACACACCATACCTTCCCTGAATTTTTATGTTGCTGCAACCATTTCTTAATACAGGACGCACCATATAAGTGGCCACAGGGAAGACAACTGCAGTCACAAAACCATAAAATTAAATGAATGGACAAAAATAAAGAAGCATACCTCTAATCACCTATAGGGTAGAGGGGAAGAAAAAGAAGCAACCGATGAAATTCTCATTTTTTTTTTTTAAAAGTTCAGAGAAACATTTAACCACTCAACATTTGAGTGGTTATAATTCACAAAAACCCCTAATGCATCATAGAACCAATACAAAGAGCTCCACTTTTGATTGAATCCAAAAACCAAAAATTATTCACAGAAAATGCTAATGAAACAAATATATGGAATTGAGATAAGATATGCATATATGTAACTGAATGAAATCGAAAGGGCTTGAGAAGACAAACCACTGTTCTGTTAGTGAGATCGAGTGGAGGACAGTCCAGCGAGATCGAAACCATTGTTCTGTTTGCACGGGTCATTCACCCACAAATGCATAATTTGTGAATCTGTGAATATAATACACACAAATGCACATGCTTAGGCACAGCAACCATGTATCGAAGGCCCCAAGCAGAAAGTTGACAACACCAATTTCAATTTATAATAAAAGTCAATTCAAGCATCAAAATCATAAAATAGTAAAATAAAATAAATACTAATAGTTAACCAGACATTTCAGCAGCCACAAACCCACCAGCATATAAAATGTGATCTCAAAAAAAAAAGATAAAAGAGTACTTGGTAACATCAATCTTCTCATCAGAATCCACAGCAGTGGCTTCAAAACCATCAACACCGCCTCTGTAAATGGGAAGTGTATATATATAGATTTATATTTCAGAAAATTGAAGAACTATAAAATTATAGTTATTAAGAAAATTACCCAATCAACTTCAACAGACCCAGTGTATGAAGCTCACTCTTTTATTCACATTCTCCCCCATTTGACTAACCTGCATAATAATATATCTATAAATATCTAGGTATAAATATATGTATAAACAACGATTACCTATTGATTGCTCATTAAAAAAAAAACAATTACCCACTGAGATCATGCTACGTACAGCGATTCAAGAAAATTAGAGTACGAAGCTAACATTTGTAATCCACTTACAATTTATAATGAACAATAAGAAAGCATTGAAGTAATAACAGGGGCATTATATCAGACACGAACCTTATGATGACAACAACAATAACAGTAGGAGCAAGTGGTGGATAATCAACAAACATCTATACTCCTTATGGTTGCAGAGATACAGAGAAGAAGAAAGGGGGAATTGAGAACTTGTATTATTCCCAAAAGAACTTTGGTTCTCAAGTGAATGGTGTCACTACACATATTAGCTTGTACATTCTATAAAACATGAGGCCAACTACACAAGAAACGAATCAAACAAAAATTTAAAATTTTAAAAAAAAAAATAAATAAATTAAAAAAAACTTCATATTTGCAGCTTATAAAAAGAAAATCAGATCAAACCAGATTGAATGAAAAGGAACAAAAGATAAAGATCTTACTCACAGTTTTTCTTCTTTTTTTTATGGAACCACCAAAAAAAGCTTCTCTCTACAATCTTGTAATGCAAATAAATTGCTAGGATCGAAATCCAACTACATTAAATCATACCAAACAAAAACAACAAATATTGATGAGCAGAGAAATTGAGTTGCTGCGATGTTAAAAACAACAAACTCTCCAATGCGAAGTTGCCGATTAGCACCCCTGCGAAGTCGCCGATCTAGAGAGAGAGAGAGAGAGAAGCACGGGAATGGGCTCTGATGGAGGTAGAGAGAGAGAGAGAGAGTATGGGTGTTCAAAATTTGAAAACAGGAAGAGGAGGGGAGTATGTGTCTGAGAGAGAGGATGTGTGTTGAGAGGGGTGAGAGTGAGATGTTTTTAGCCTTTAGATTAAAATCAATCTAATGGTCAAAATTTGGACAAAGGGACAGAAGTCCCATCAAGGAAAAAAATCGAGCTTCCTTGTTATATAGATAATACAAGGAAAACAGAGAGCATTTGAGGAAAAGATATACAGTTCTGTCTTTACAAACAATGATCAGTGAGGAGGAAAAAAAACAATGAAAAAGTACAAAGAGAGAGAGACCTTTCGGTGGTTTGTAAGAAGAGAAACGTGAGAACAGAATTTGCATTTCCTTCATGTATAATTTCGCCCTCTCTCTCCCCCTTGCACACAAGATTTGTTTAGTAATTGATAATTAAAAAAATAAAATTATTTGATATAATTTATTTGAGTTATTGATAATTTTTTTTATTCTTGCCATTTTTTTGCCACAATTTCTATTTAAAATTATTAGGTAGAAATAACTTGACAACAGCACTACAAATCCAGAATTATTTATCTAGAATCTATTGGAATTGCAGTTTTTTATAGGCTTATTTTGGGCTAACTTTGAGCCCAAATTTGAGTGGGTCCCAAACGTCTTTTGGGTGGGTCCAAAGAGATGACGTGTTCCTTGTCGTATGGCAAATCACACGGTGCAAACGGTTCATCAAAACTATTTATGAGTGAATGAGAAGTTGACATCGTTTTCGAGTTCGTGAAATGGACAATTAAAGAGTAAAATGTGGGTTTCCTTGAAATGTTTGTCACACATTGAAACTTGAAGAGAGCCTGTATGTGTTTATAAGTTCTAGGTGGACAAACTTAGGTTGGGCACCCCAAGTTTGTAAAAGGAAGGAGTTATGGACAAAGAGGCCTTGGCTCAAACCACCGCACGCACCGCCGTCCGGGCGTAGGTGTGGATCGGATCGATCCTAACATTAATTTATTTGAATTTTTTCCAAAATTCTTGCAGGAAAATTAATTTTTTCTGAACGAATTAATTCAAATTTTGAACCAAATTTGAATTCAAATTTTTTGTCCAAACAGTGCCTCTTCCAGTCCCATTTCCAGCAGGTTCAAACAATTTTTCAACCTGCTGCACCGAATAGATTCAGTTTCTTCCAGACAGATTCAAACTGTCTTCAAATAGATTTTTGCACCTGTTCAATTTATTAGATCTGTTCATTTCGAAAAATACATGTTCAGCCCTTCTGAAAAGATACCTAATTGCCTATAAAAGGAGACCCTCTTCCAACAACTTATGATTCCGAAAAATTCATTTGTTACCTTCCATTTTTGCTCTCTTGCACACACACACATATATATATTCTACATATTATTTTTAGGAAAATTTCTGAGAGTATAGAACACAGGTTCTAGTTTGTTGTATAGATTGTTTGGAATGCAACAACAATCTGTGTTAGATCATTGTATCTTGGGAGATAGGCGCCATTTATCCATATGCACCGAAGCAGGGTGAATTTGTCTTAAGGACAGAGTATCACACACTCAACTTGATCAATTTTGTACTTATTCGTTTTAGCAAATAAATTCTGTAAATAATTTATTTTTATTTGTTTGATTTGGTTTCAAGTTGTTTATTTTACACAGATGATTGTTCCAACAATCTTAAGATAGATTCGAATTATTCTGTTTATATAGAATTTTTTGTTTGTTACTTTTTCTTCCTTTCTTCTTCTTACAGAAATTATTTTCTGTAATTATACAAAGTAATATTCTGGTTAGAAAATACAAATAGTAGTAATATACTGTTTATTTTCTTTGACAACTAGTGGCAATATATTGGTAGTCATTAACAATTTCAAAATATTCATTTGTAAAGTTGGTCAAAAATTAATTTTGGTTTTCAGAAATAGCTTGTGAGATTTCATTAATTAAAATTCTATTTTCAGTATTTTAATTTTTGAAGTGGTACAAAAATATTTTTTTGTGTGGAATTAATTTGTTTAAATAAAATTTTATTTTCAAATTAATTGGAAATAAAAGTTACAATTCTTATTTCTTTTATTTTTACAAAATTTAAATTATGTGTTTATGATTTAATTTTCTGTGTAGTATAAAATTCTAATTATAATTTTGTTTTATAATTTAGAATTCATGGCTACTGAAACTAATGCTCAAACAAGTATTGGTATGGTGACTGCAATTGCTCAAACCCCTCCTCTTGTTGTGATTATGCCAGTCAATCACGGTAAGAAGCTAGATAAGTTCTTAGGAACTGATTTTAAAAGATGGTCACAGAAAATGTTGTTCTATCTTATTATTCTAAACTTGGCGCGTTTCCTCAATGAGAATGTTCTTACTCTGAACGAGGATGAAACCAACCGACAAGTGATTGTTGCGGTTGATGCTTGGAAACATAATGATTTCCTTTGCTGGAACTACATCTTGACGGACTTGATAACACATTATACAACGTCTACAACCCTATCAAGATGGTAAAGGAACTTTTGGAGTCGTTGGAGAAAAAATACAAAACATAAGATGTTGGCTCGACGAAATTCGTAGTAGGCAAATTTTTGGACTTTGTGATGGTTGATTCTAAGACTGTGATCATCCAAGTTCAAAATCTCCAACTCATTTTGCATGACATTCATGCAGAAGGCATATCTCTCAGTGAATCCTTCTAAGTTGCTACCTTAATTGAAAAATTACCACAAGTCTGAAAGGAATTCAAGAACTATCTCAAACACAAGCGCAAAGAAATGACTTTAGAAGAATTGATTATGTGTTTAAGGATTGAGGAGGACAATTGCAATTCTGAGAAGCGGGCTGGTAAGCATCCCATGGAGTCTAAGGCAAATATGGTGGAACATGCACCAAAAGTAAAGAAACAGAAGTATCCTGGAGAAAGTTCTGCACAAGGCTCTAAAGAAGGGGAAACTTAGAAGTACAAGTTTAATGGCAAGTGTTACATCTGTGACAAAGAGGGACATCGGGCCAAAGATTGCCGTAACAAACGCAAAGGGAAAGGAAGATCAAGCAAGAAGCTTGCTCAAGCCAATATGACCGAAGTGGATAAAATTTCTAATGGTGTAGATTACATAAATATTTCTGCAATTGTTTCTGAAAAACCTTGTTGGAAATCCTAAAGAATAGTGGGTGGACACTGGTGCTACTTGCCACATCTATTCTGACAAAAAGATGTTCATATCTTATTTTGTGGTGGACAACGGCGAACAACTTTTTATGGACAACTCCTCGACTTCTAAAGTTGAAGGATAAGGAAAGATTATTCTGAAGATGACATATGGAAAGAAACTCACTCTCAACAATGCGCTGTATATACTAGACATTCGCAAGAATCTAGTCTTCGGATCTCTTTTGAGTAAAAATGGGTTTAGGCTAGTTTTTGAAAGTGACAAATTTATACTTACAAAAAATGGGATGTATGTAAGAAAAAAGTTACATGTTTGATAGCCTTTTCAAAATAAATGTAATGACTCTTGTACCCTCTGTTATTAATAATAATACATCTTCTTCTTATTTGCTTGAGTCTTCAAATTTGTAGCATAGTAGACTAAGGCATGTTAATTATGGATCTTTGCGTAGATTAATTAATATGGAATGTTTACTTAAATTTGACATTGATTTAAATCATAAATGTGAAATTTGTATTGAACAAAATTAACTAAAACTCATTTTTATTCAATTGAACGAAGTACGGAGCCACTTGAATTAATTCATAGTGACATTTGTGATTTTAAATCAATTCAAACTAAAGGTGGGAAAAAATATGTTATCACTTTCATAGATGAATATACTAGATATAGTTATATTTATTTAATTCAAACCAAGGATGAAGCTTTGGAAACTTTTATTTAATATAAGAATGAAGTTGAAAATCAACTTGGTAAGAAAATAAAAAAACTAAGAAGTGATAGAGGTGGTGAATATAAATTACCTTTTGGTGAATTTTGTAAAGAATATGGAATAATTTATCAAACCATTGCTCCTTACTTACCTCAGCAAAATGGAATTGCTGAAAGGAAAAATAAGACTTTAAAAGAAATGATGAATACCATGTTAATAAGTTCTAGATTACCTCAGAACTTGTGGGGGGAAGCAATACTTTCTGCTAATTATATTCTCAATAAAATATCCTAAAAGAAAGTGAATCAAACACCTTATGAAATGTGGAATGGGAGAGTACCATCCTACAAATACTTAAAAGTATAGAGGTATTTAGCTAAAGTGGCTATTCCTAGTCCTAAAAAAACAAAGATAGGTCCTAAAATTATTGATTGCATATTCATTGGTTATGCCAAGAATAGTAATGCATATCGGTTTTTGATTCATAAATCAGAACATTTCAAAATGCATGTAAATACTATTATAGAATTTCGGAATACATCATTCTTTGAACATGTATTTCCTTATAAAACTGGACAAGAGACTAGTACTAATAAAAAATCTTATGATGCTATTATTAGTCATGATCACAAACAAGATTAAGAACAAGAGAAAAAGTTAGATCAAAATAAGAAAGAGGAACCTAGGCGTAGTAAACATGCTAGAATCTCAAAATCTTTTGATCTAGATTTTTTAACATTTTTGTTATAAAATGAACCTTTAACTTTTAAAGAAGCTATGTCCAGTCCTAAGACTCCTTTATGGAAAGAGGTTGTAAATAATGAAGTTGAATCCATCTTGCAAAATCACACTTGGGAATTGGTGGATTTGCCACCAGATTGTATACCTCTTGGGTATAAGTGGATTTTCAAAAGAAAAATGAAAGCTAATGGATCAATTGACAAATACAAGGCAAGACTTGTGGTTAAAGGGTATAGACAAAAAGAAGATCTTGATTACTTTGACACATACTCACCAGTTACTAGAATAACATCCATTAGAATGCTAATTGCCATTGCATCTTTGAACAAACTTGAAATTCATCAAATGGATGTGAAAATCACTTTCTTAAATGGTGAGTTAGATGAAGAAATTTACATGGAACAACCAGAAGAATTTTCTGTTCCAGGAAAAAGAAAAGAAAATGTGTAAATTGGTTAAATCATTATATGGTTTAAAACAAGCACCAAAGCAATGGTATGAGAAATTTGACAAGGCATTGATGTCAAATGAATTTAAAATTAATAAATGTGAAAAATGTGTTTATATTAAAAACACAGATAAAGGTTATGTAATAGTATGTCGTTATGTTGATATGCTCAACATAGATAGTAATAATGACATGATTAAAACTACTAAGAAAATATTGAATAAACATTTTGACATGAAGGACATGGGGATTACTGATGTAATTCTTGGTATGAAAATTACCAAAACATCATAAGGATATGCTTTGTCACAATCACATTACATTGAGAAAATACTTGACAAATTCAGCAAAGATGATGATTATCTTGCTAGAACAACTGTGGATGTTAATTTGTTCCTTTCTAAAAATGTACAGGAAAGTATTTTTCTCAATTAGAGTATGCCCAAATTATTGGAAGCTTAATGTACTTGATGAACTGCACTCGCCCGGATATAGCTTACGCAGTAAGTAAATTAAGTAGATATACAAGTAATTCAAGAGTAGAACATTGAAAAGCTATTATAAGGGTTCTAAGATATCTCCGATTTACTTGTAACATTGGGCTAAATTATACTAGATATCTAGCAGTACTTGAAGGATATTGTGATGCAAACTGGATATCAGATACTAGATACTCAAAATCCACTAGTGGGTATGTCTTTACTCTTGGTGGGGCGACTGTATCTTGGAAATCTTCCAAATAAACTTGTATTGCTAGGTCTACTATGGAATCAGCATTTATAACTTCAGATAAATCTAGGGAAGAAACAGAATGGCTTCATCATTTCCTTGAAGATATTCCAATATAGCCAAAACCAGTGCTTGCTATATGCATACATTGTGATAGTTAATTAATAATAGGTAGAGTATAAAGTCATATGGATAACGGTAAGTCACGACACATTCGTCGTTGACATAACACCGTGAGACAACTACTCTCTAATGGAATTATTTCCATTGAATATGTGAAGTCTAAAGACAATATAGCGGATCCACTAACTAAAGGGTTAGCAAGAGAGTTAGTTGAAAATTCATTGAGGAGAATAAGACTTAAGCCTATTAAATAAAGAGTTACCACAACGGCAACCCAACCTAGTTGACTGGGGATTCCAAGATCTAGGTTCAAAGGAACAACCGAGTTGTGTATGACTTATAAGGATCACTAGGGAGTCAAACTCCTACCCATTTCTATGATGAAATAGTGATGCCTGCAACGTTTTAGGTTAAGTAATACTTTTAATGATTCTTATATCTAGGAATACCTAGTGAAGTATGGCATGATACTCTTCATAAAAATCACCTATATGAGTATGAACTGGGCCAGTTTTATGAGATTTATAAAGGACTACAATTCTCTAGAGCACTCATGAAAAACTAGGTTGTTTAGAGCCAAAATGAACACAATAGTGAGAACTAAACTGTGTCTGGTAATGTACTGTGTGAGTTCTATTGTCTTGGTTTACACAAATGGCTGAACAGTTTAAGACATCATGTTCACTAGCTAGCTAGTAAATCCAATAATGTTTCACAAGGGAAGGTTTAAAGCCAAAAGCTACATATCATTTGCAGAATATTTTCAATTTCTGTACTCTCTATAATTAGATCATGTTGTTACATTTTCTCTCCGTTAAATTCCATTCATGTGGGAGATTGTTGGAATTGTGATTTTGTATAGGCTTATTTTAGGCCAATTTTGAGCCCAAATTTGAGTGGGTCCCAAACGTCTTTTAAGGTGGGTCCAAAGAGGTGACGTGTTCCTTGCCGCATGGCAAGTTACACAGTGCAAATGGTTAGTCAAAACCATTGATGAGTAAATGGGAAGTTGACGTCGTTTTCGGGTTCGTGGAATAGACAATTAAAGAGTAAAATGTGGATTTCCTTGAAATGTTTGTCCTACATTGAAACTTGAAGAAAGCGTGTATGTGTTTATAAGCTCTAAGTAGACAAACTTGGGTTGGGCTCTAAGGGGTACCCCAAGTATGTAGAAGGGAAGAGTTATGGACAAAGTGGGCCTTGGCTCAAACCACTACACACATATACCGCCGCCGCCGTCCGTCCAATCGAGCGGGGCACGGGTATGGGTTGTGGGTCGAGTTGGTCCTAACATTAATTTTTTAGACAAAATTTATTTGAATTTTTTCCAAGATTCTTGTAGGAAAATTAATTTTTTCTAAACAAAATTAATTCAAATTTTGCGCCAAATTTGAATTCAAATTTTTTGTCCAAACAGTGCCTCTTCTGGTCCCATTTCCAGCAGGTTCAAATAGCTTTTCAAGCTGTTGCACTGGACAGATTAAGTTTATTCCAGACAGATTCAAACTGTCTTCAAACAGATTTTTGCACCTGTTCAATTTGAAATCAGATCTGTTCATTTCGAAAAATACTTGTTTGGCCCTTCTGAAAAGGCACCTAATTGCCTATAAAAGGAGACCCTCTTCCAGCAACTTATGATTTCGAAAAATTCATTTGTTGCCTTCTATCTTTGCTCTCTTGCATATATATATATTCCGTATATTATTTTTAGGAAAATTTCTGAGAGTATAGAATACAGATTTTAGTTCGCCATACAAATTGTTTGGAGTACTACAACAATCTGTGTTAGATTATTGTATCCTAGGAGATAGATACCATTTATCCGTAAGTACCAAAGCGGGGCGAATCTGTCTTAAGGACAGAGTGTCACACACTCGACTTGATCAATTTTGTATTTATTCGTTTCAGTAAATAAATTTTGTAAGTAATTTATTTTTATTTGTTTGATTTGGTTTTAAATTATTTATTTTATACAGAAGATTGTTCTAACAGAATTCAAAAATGAGAATCCATGGTTCAAATATATTTCATTCTTGGACTCACACTTCATCAATTTAATTTCCACCGCACATGCACATTCTTGATCAATTCTGGGTCCCTAGTTTTTTTGATAACTTAAATAAGATGATAATTTGAAAATTGAAAAATGAAAAATGAGTGGTTTTAGTTTCTACTTTTTAATTATCAACTTTTAATATACAGTAAATTACATCAAGCAAGGCCAACAGAAGCCAAAAGTATTTTGCCCCTAACTTTTAGATAATTTATTTTTTTTAGCTTATTTAAGCTTTTTTTTACATAATAAGTTATAAATAAAAATTGTACTAAATAATATGATATAGACTCTCTGCATTAAAAAAAAATCTATAGGGAGTCAGATAAACAATGCCAAACAACCTCAAAATCTGTTTTCAACATATTTTCTTTTCCCATCTCTTTCTTCTTATCTCGATTTAAAAAAAAAAAAAAAAAAACACAGAAAAACTGAGTTCTCTTTTGCAAAACATTTTGCAAGCATTAAGAAAAAAAAAAACCTATTTGAAAGAAAATCACTACATCAAGTAGGATAAATGGATTTTGAAAGAGACTTTAAAGAAAATTCAATTTTATCATCTCTATACTTTGTTTTGCATAAACCTTCACATAATTTATTAAAAAAGTTTTGGACTATTTGCTCGAAGAAAAGCGCTCGATAGTGTACTAAAATAAAATAAACAAATCCAAACTTAACAAAAAAAAAATAATAATAATAAATTATAATAAATCTTCTTAAACTATAACTCATTTATATTTGGGAAATTTAGCCAAAATCCATCTGGTGGACCTTGTTTGGTAAAAATGATATTCCAATTTATTTTACTTATAAACTCTAAGGAAGAGAGGCATAATTGAGAAAGGATAAAGTAAAATATCCTTTTTTTTTCTTGGATAATATTGTCAGAATAACATGTTACTGTGAGACAGAATAACATGTTACTGTTTACATTAATTTCAATGGCAATAATTTTTATTTTTTATTTTTAGAATTTTATAGTCAACATGGATCTTATTTTATAGATTTTGATGAGAGAATTTTAAAAATACTAATTTTATTAAAAACCGACATGTAGATCAAAAGTTATATTATTTTAAAGTTTAATATTTTGATAATAGTGGTATGTGTTGGACTTTTAAGGAAAACATTTTGTAGTTATCCTTAATGCATTAAAGTTTTATTATGAGGAGGTTTTAATTAAATCTCCTTTTATATTTTGTTCCTAAAATTTCAAAACTCAGTAGCTAATCACCTTGAATTATCATCTTGTTATAGTTAACTATTTCTGTTGGGATTATATTAGAGATTTATACAAAATCTAATCATGTGTACAGGCACATTTATTAAATTTTTAGAGTAATAATGTCTATATCTAGTGATTCTATTTGCATTTTGCTACTAAGATAAGGGAGATAAAGTACAACATATATTATTGTCCTAAAAATCAATAACTGTGTCATGTGTTTCACAAATGACTTGATTTGGTTTAAATTCCTAACAAAATCTTAACGAAAAGTTTAAGTATAATCTATATAATAAGGAAGGATAGTTTTTGAATTCTGATGGGACTTTTGTCTATTTGTCAAAATGTGAACCATTAGATTAAGTATAATAAAGATAATAGTTTGAGGTAATTAACTATTAAGGCCTCGTTTAGCATGCAACACTTTTAGCCTAAAGCCAAAAAGTTACTAAAAAAATCAAAAAAACTTATAACCTATACCGAAAACTTAAAGATTCATTTTTCTCTTTACTTTTTTCACATATTTTCTTAAAAAATCAAAAAGTCATTCCAAACATACTAATTTTTTTTACCTCATATTTTAGCCAAAAAATTAAAAAGTTAGTAAAATAGTCTGCTCCCAAACGAAACCTAAGTTTTAGGATAAATTACACTGACACCCCCTGAGGTTTGGTCCGATTACATTCCACCCTCCTGATGTTTTGACAATTACATTTTCACCTCTGTGGTTAATAGTCTTATTTCACAAACCCCCCTCCATGAAGTGGACGTTAGACCTATTAAGAGAATCTTGATGACATAAACAAAACAGCAATGCTAGGTATCATGAAAAGTCTTTCATGAAAATGATCATGAAAGATTTGTGACCTTTGGATTACACTTACAATAAAGCACCATACACTAATCAAGGTAATCTAAGAGTCACAACTCTTTCATGATCATTTTCATGAAAAAATTTTCATGATCCCTAACATTTCTCTAAACAAAAAGTAAGGAAAAGTGACTGAATTGCCCTATGGGACCTTAAAAAGTCTTTTGTAACTTTATATCTTATTTAAAACTACCAATATACTATAAAAAAAAATGGTCCAATCACAACAACTGTCATTTTCTTCGAAACCCTAGTAACAAAATATTTATATTATTTTATTAATTTTAGTATGTAAAGGTTCAGGCATAAAAATATCTTTTGATACCAATATTAATTCCGTCTAAATAATTACACTGGCAAGAGGGGTCATTGTAATTTCCTAAATATTAGGGGGTGATATGTATTAAATCCAGATCGTAAGGGGTGTAGGTATAATTTATCCTAAGTTTTGAAATTTAAGAGATAAAGTGCAAATAAATTATAATTTAAGGAAGCCTTAATGTAATTTACACAAAAAAAAATTTGAATACTGTTTTAACTGCCACAAAAGCTACTGGACGGTCCATTGAAAATGTACAGTCCATGACAAAAGTCAATTATACAGCCTTTAATGTGGCCCAATGAAAGGGCTAATCAAT
The DNA here is from genome assembly GCA_030407325.1 of Camellia japonica. Classification (NCBI taxonomy): domain Eukaryota; kingdom Viridiplantae; phylum Streptophyta; class Magnoliopsida; order Ericales; family Theaceae; genus Camellia; species Camellia japonica. The sequence goes on from JAPPVO010000017.1 coordinate 51,011,109, forward strand.
GGTTTTCAAAGACCGCAAATTAAAGCCCAGTATTTGTCTTAAGGGCCTTATAAAAAGCCCAGTATGGCCCATAATTGCTACCACTGGCACTGAGTACCATAATTGGGTTTCAGCAAAACGCACATTTGCAGTAGAAATTTGCGACATGACGCGATAACATGACTAGAATTGTACACAAAATTAGTAGGTTAGGATTGATTATTTTTTGACATGAACATGTATATGACACGACTCAATAACACGAATATTAAACAGGTTGGATTAGTATCAAATCTGTATAACACGAATCTGACACGTCACCCGTATAATGAAGAATTAGTTACACATTTTAATTTTTTTTACTAAATTGTAGATATTTTTCTAATCTCTTATGTAATTACATTCAATTTATTAAAAAAAATGTAAAGTATGATTTTAAGTTTAATATAGGCCTTATTTTTGCTTTTAATAATGTATTTTTTAATCTATTATTTGAGTTAATCTAAAATATATTTTTTATAAATTAAGAAAATAAAATTAAATTGAAATCAAATATTTTTATAAATAATTTCATTTACTAGAAATTAGTTTCATTAAATTTAACTTGTGAAATTTTTTTTTCATATATTTGATATTTTTAGTTAATAGTAAAAATTTTTAACATGACATGTTAACACGACACGAACCGAAAATGACATGAAAAGATAATACGAAATAATAAACGGGTCAAGTTAATATTAAAATAATTCTAACACAAATCTAAAATAACACGACATGAATATGAACATAACACGACGTCCATGCCTAATTTTCAGCCTTATAAAAAAAAAAATTTCTAGCTTTATAAAAAGGCCCCCCCCCCCCCACCCCGGGTTTGAAAAAAAAAAAAAAAAAACCTTTTTAAAAGCCCTTTTACAGGCCTCTGTCCAGCAAGCTTCAATGGGCAGAATTAAAGTGGTATAAAAAAATTCATTGTGGATTAAATTGATCAAAAAAAAAAAAAAAAAAACTTGTGACGATTTTTGCCTTGTCAAAATAAAGTCATCAAATTCCAAACTTCTTTCATGAACTAGGTTGAGTTGATTCTGCTTCAGACGTACTTTCCGAATAGTAGAAAAAAATTAGTAGGTTTAAAATGATTTTTTTACTTTTTATGAAAAGATGTATAAAAGTAGAGAGGTAAGAGAATTTTTAACTTTTAGTTTTAAAATTGTGATTTGAATGTAGAGTTGTATCTCAAAAGATAAGTTTTTGAAATGAGTTTTAAAAAGAGAAAACTTGTTTAGTTATGAGTTTTGAAAAGAGTTTTGAGTTATATTTTGAAATTATTTTGGGTTTTTTTTTTTCAATATTTAAAAATTTTCTTAATTTTATTTTTTTAGGGTAAATATTTTTTTAATATGCGCCGTGTCTACTACATTTGTGTGTTGTATTTTTTTAAATATTTAAAAAATAAAAATTTTGTTTTTTATTTTAAATATATAATTTTTATTTTATATTTTAAATATTTTAATTTTTTAAATATTTATTTTTTTAAAAAATGTAAAAAAATTTGGATCGCCCATATATATATCTAAATCACAACAAATTATTTGGCCAATACTTAAAAAAATAACAAAATATTTTTTTCGAAAAAATAAAAATATTTTTCTTCAAAAATAAGAAAATATTTCCCAAAACAAAAAATCAAAAAAATAAAAGATAAAAATAATTTAAAAGAACAAACTAAGAAAATATTTTTTTTTGAATTTTTATTTTTTGTTTTAAAAATAAAATTTTGAAAAGAGTTTTGAAAAGAATTTAGTTATGAGTTTTAAAAAGAGTTTTGAATTGAGTGTTTGGTTATGAGTTTTAAAAAGAATTTTGAATTTTTTTTATTGAAATTATGATTCCAAGACTTTAATCAAATGCTATTTTAATTTTTTTTAAATATAATTTATTGACTTTCTTGACTTTTTTTAATAACTTTTTAATTTTTAAGTTAAAATTTGAAGTTGCCAAATGGATAACTTATAAAAAAAAATTAGTCTAGTCATGTTACTTTTGTGAACCTAAATGTTCCCCCAAATCAAATGTTGGGTCACTTACCTACTAAATTAAAACCCAAATTTTATTTTTAGAACTACAACTGACTTTATTCTAATTCGGCCTCGTTTGGGAACCATCTTTTTTAGTTAAAAAATCAAAAAATTACTAAATTAGCCAAAAAGCCAACAACCCATACCAAAAAGTCAAAGATTCTCTTTTCTCTCTACTTTTTGCACATCTTTTCGTAAAAAGCCAAAAAGTCATCCCAAACATATTAGTTTTTTTTAGCTCGTATTTTAGCCAAATAGCCAAAAAGTTACTAAATTAGCCTGTTCCCAAACGATGCCTGTTTTTTTTATTCAGATATATAGGTAACCTATTTCATTGTGTGTAGTTACAAAACTATGTGAACTTAAATGTTCACTAAAAATCAAAATTTCTCAAAAATCAAAATTCCTCAAAAATCAAAAACTAAAATTTATTCTTGAACTAGGATTAACTTGATTTTATTTGGGACTTGTTTCCCTAACCAGACACATAAGCAACCCACTCAAATATGTGCTACCTCAATAATTTATGAGTAGTGGCAGAACCAAAAATTCAAAGTAGAGGGAGCACACATTAATCACAATATTAATTTTTTTTTCTCCCTCTAACAAATAATAACGAGATATTATCAAACTTATACAGTTTTTAAGTTATTTTTTGTCAATTGGTAAGATATGATATTATAATTATCATGAGATCTGCATTAACGTGACTTATACCTCTATAATCAACAAGTAAATTCTATTAACTCAACAATATGGATAAACAAAGAACTAAAGTTACAATTGCTTAGTTCAACACTATCAATTCAATTAATAAAAAGAAATAACCAACTAAACAAATTCTATAATGAAAAATAAATTACCAATTGATTCGATTCTTACTTTGAGATGTTAGCTAAGAGTGTACAAAATGAATAATAAAACATTTTTAATTTTTTAAATATAAAATTTTTTGCATAATTTACGGAGGGATAATATTATAATTTTTTTGGAGATAAATAATATATAATCTTTATATATAAGAGGAGTAATCTAATTATCAAATCTTTAGGGGGCACGTGACCCCTTAACCATTGCTGGCTTTGCTACTACTTGTGAGAGTCTCATAACTTTACTAAAAGTCAAATTATGTAAAACTAAATTTATTTTTTGAGCTACAATACTAGTAGGAACACAGTGGATCACAAAATGATTCATAGAAAATATAAAGGATGAATGAGAATAAACTCAGTTATGGTAGGATTCACATTCAAAAATTATCTCAGCCTGTTAATGCATTTTCTGTGATCCACTTGGCGTTCCTATTGTATATTCTTAGCATTAGTGTTAAATAAAATCTTAAATATTTAAGTGGGAACCTGAATTTAATTGGTATTGTTGATTAACCTTTTGTTGGACAATCTTCACTGTATTTGAAAATTAAATTCTGTTGTGTACTTAACAACAACTAGAATACAAAAGAAATAAAGGAAATGAGAGACTTTGTTTGATTACAAAAATCAAACCAATAAAATAAAATAAAATAAATAAAAACAGATTTTTATTTTGTTACAAAAACAAAAAAAAATCAACATCTCATTTAAATAAATAAATAAAAACATAAAATAAATAACCAACTTGATTAATTTCTTCAATAATATTCTGATCAAGTCCAGTGTTCGACACTGTGTCCTTAAGACAGATTCGTCCTCTCCACAGTGCTTTCAGAATGTGGACGTCTATCTCCCAGGATAAAATGATCAATCAACGAATAAATGCAGCACTACAATTTATTCGCACAACGAACACATAAAATGTTTACACTCTTTCTCACAAGAAAAATAATGCAGCAATATGTAAAGAATAATGGCAGAATTATTTTGGATGAAAATAGTGAATACAAACATCAAATGAGAGTTGCCTATTTATAGATGGATTAGTGGCTTTTCAATTTGAATCCAACAGGTAGCAATCTGTTTTGAACAGATACAGTACCTGTTCGGCACTGTTTGAACAGGTTCAATCTATTCGGTTTTAAGTTTTGAACAAATAACCGAATCTATTGCACAAATTTGGGCCGGACAAGCCTAACCCAACCTCACACTCGCGCCCAAGCCCAGGCCCAGCTCGCTCGATCGACCGGACGGATGGACGACGGCCCGCGCATGAGTGGTGATTTTTAGATCCAATGGGTCTAGCCCATTTTGCCCATAACCTCCCTCTCTACAAAACTTGGGCACCCTTTGGGGCACACCCAAAGTTCCAATCCCATGCGTTATAAACCCACTTAAAACTTCCCACCAAATCAACGTGGAACAAGCCAATTTCCAAACCTTAAGGAATTTTCACTAAAAATTTCATTTCCATGGAGCATACTTTGGCTTCAATTTTCCATTCACCCGATAATAGTTTTGAGCAACCAAATATACCACGTGAATCACAATGCATAGAACGCATTACCACTTCGACCCGCCAACTTTGGCGTACGGATCCCACATAAATAATAGACCAAAGTTAGAAAAAATTCTATTTTTATCCAGAATTTCCAAACCATTTCTAACAATCCCCCACATGAATGGAATTTGATGACAACGGAAATATAACAATATGCAGACTTAGTCGAAAGAGTATAAGTCGAAAATATCTTCATCAGGATAGGTAGCTTTCGGTCTTGAACCTTCCCTAGTGATAACCTATCGGACTTACTAGCTAACCAATAGACGCGATGCCTTGAATTGTTCAGCCGTTTGTGTAAGCCAACACAATAGATTTCACACAAAATATCTTCTAACACATCATGGTTCTCACTGTTGTGTTCATTTTGGTCTTAAACGCTCCTGGTTTTCATGAATGTTTCTAGAGAATTTAGTATCTTCATTCTCATAGAACCGGCCCCAGTTCGACACGCATATGGGTGATTCTTATTGTGAGTATCTCCTTATACTCGTCTTGATTTTTATGCCTAAATCAAGATATAAGTAATCATTAAAAGCAAAGCTTATCCTTATACCCCTGCATACAACATATGTTGCAGATATCACTCTCACCATAGGAATGGGTAAGAAATTTTAATCTTTTGGTGATTTCTGGCGAGCCACACATAACTTAGTTGTTTCTTTGAACTTAGTTCTTGGGATCTCTAGTCGTATAAGTAGGGTTACCATTATGATTACTCTTATGTAATAGGCTTTAATCCCATCCCCTTTGATGAACTATACACTTGCTCTTTTGTCAAACCTTTTGCTAACGGATCCGCAATATTCTCTTTAGATTTTATATAATCTATTTAGATTATTCCATTTTAGAGCAATTGCCTTACGGTATTATGTCGACGACGAATGTGTCGTAACTTACCATTATACATATGATTCTGTGCCCTACCTATTACAGATTGACTATCACAATGAATGCAAATAGCTGGCACAGGTTTAGGCCACATAGGAATGTCTTCTAAGAAGTGACGAAGCCATTCTGCTTCTTCTCCTGCTTTGTCTAAAACAATAAACTCAGATTCCATTGTGGATCGTGCGATGCATGTTTGTTTCGTGGACTTCCAAGAAACAGTAGCGTCTCCCAGAGTAAAGACATATCCACTAGTGGATTTTGAATCTTTAGTATCTGATATCCAATTGGCATCATAATGACCTTCAAGTACTGCTGGATATCGAGTAAAGTTCAAACTATGATCACGAGTAAATCTTAGATATCTAAGAACCCGAATGATCGCTTTCCAATGGTCTTCTCTGGGGTTACTAGTGTACCTACTCAATTTACTGACAGCATAAGCTATATCAGGATGAGTACAATTCATTAGGTACATTAGGCTTCCAATGATTTGGGAGTATTTTAACTAAGACACCGCATCATCTTTATTTTTCGATAAATAAAGACTGATGTCTACAGGTGTTCTAGCTAAATTCATATCATCCTTGATAAATTTACCAAGAATTTTCTCAATATAATGAGATTGTGATAATACATATCTGTCAGATGTTTTAGTAATTTTCATTCCTAATATAACATCTGCGACCCCTATATCTTTCATATCAAATCTTTTGTTAAGCATTTGCTTAGTTGATTTAATCATGTTTTGACTGCTTCCAATGATAAGCATTTCATCCACATAAAGACAAACTATGACATATCCTTGGTCAGTGTTTTTAACATAGACGCATTTGTCATATTCGTTTATCTTAAACCCATTAGTAAGCATTGCATGATCAAATTTTTCATGACATTGCTTAGGTGCTTGTTTTAATCCATAAAGAAATTTTACAAGCCAACAAACTTTCTTTTCTTGCCACGGTACTACAAACCCTTCGGATTGCTTCATATAGATCTCTTCATTTAGATCACCGTTTAAGAAAGCTGTCTTGACATCCATTTGATGTATTTCTAAATTAAACAACGCTGCTATAGCAATAAGCATGCGAATGGATGTTATTCTTGTCACAGGGGAATATGTGTCAAAATAGTCTAGACCTTCTTTTTGTCTGTAACCTTTTACTACAAGTCTTGCTTTATACTTGTCTATTGAACCATCTGCCTTCATTTTTCTCTTGAATATCCACTTATATCCAAGAGGTTTAGAACCATGTGGAAGCTCCACCAATTCCCAAGTATGATTTTGCATAATGGATTCAATTTCATTATTAACAGTCTCTTTCCACAAAGGTGCTTCAGGATCTGTTATTGCTTGCTTAAAGCTTTGAGGTTCATTTTCTAACAGGCATGTCAAAAAATCTGGACCAAACGATTTTAATGTTCTCGCTCTCTTATTTCGTCTTGGTTCATCATCAATTAAATCCTGTTGGTCGAGACCATTACTAGTCTCTTGTGTTTGATTGTCATTAGTCTCTTGACTTTGTGTACAATCATAAGTTCTTTTCTCTGAAATTAATTCATGTTCTTTCTTGTAAGGAAAGACATGTTCAAAAAACACAGCATTCCTTGACTCTATAATAGTGTTTACATTTATATCAGGTATTTCTGATTTATAAGTCAGAAACTGTAGCACTTGAGCTCTTCAAAGCTTTTGGTAAATGTATTTGAACCCTTTATTTTATTTTGGGAATCTTTGGTGTTGTTGTACCTTAGTTTTGGAGGTGTACAAATTGATTTAAACTTGTTAGGATTGCTCGTTCATGCTCGTTCGTGTTGAAAAGTTGTTTGGAAACTTGAAAATCATGTTCTGGGGTCGACACTGGTCTTGGTGGTGTCGACACCTTCTCTTTTAGTTGGCCGCAGGGGTCGACACCAAACTGTGGAAGGGTCGACCCTTGTTCTGAAATTACCCACTGCATTTTGGTGTCGACACCAGCCTAGGGAAGGGTCGACACCTGCAGTGCAGTCACACTTGGTGTTCCAGATTCCTTCTTGGGTGTCGACACCTGTGTTGTGAAGGGTCGACACCTGCGACTTTTTCCCAGATTTTTCTCACGGTTTGGACCTACTTTTTGGGGATATTTTGATTAGATATTTTGAGTTGACTTTGGGGCTTATATCTATTTTTGACCTAGTACTATATAAAGGCCCTCACTTAACCTTTTCTCTCATTTTTTTTCTTCCATTTCCTCTCTTTAAACGGTGAAACACTTTCTCTCTCTCTCTCAAGGCACTTTTCACTCAAAGATCCTTAGATCTACTTGTTTGAAGACCTCTACTCACCTTACTCCTTTGAGATAAAGTGTAGAGTTTGTCGAGGGCTTCATTTTGATCGGAGCAAAGCTTGGTTTCTCCTCCGTCGACTTTTGGGTTTTCTTCCTTCTTCCCCTTCTAAATTTGAGGTAGGGATTCTCCTTGTTTCTTTTCAATACTCCATCTATAGATAGACATGTGGTAGTTTTTGTATTGCATGAAAATTATATCATGTTGGATTTGTTGAAAATCATGAGGTTGAACCTTGGGTTGGTTGTTGAATTTGGGTTTATTATCATTAGTTGTGGTTTAGGCTAATTGGAGTGTTAATTAGCATGTTGTTGTTGAATGGAGAGGAAACCCTAATTTTTATTTGATTTAATAAATTAATAGAGGGGTTTTGATCTTTGGGCAAATACTTATGTATTTTGGGTCTTAAATGAGGTCATTGTTGTTCGTTATAGATGATTGATTCTTTTTTATCAATATTGAGAAAGAGGGAGGAAAACCCTAATTTAATGATTATGACTTAATTTGCATAATTAATTTGGAATGGCTTTGAAAAGAATGTAGTGGATTAAGATGGGTTATGGTTTTATTGTCCATGGAATTGATTTTGTGAAAACAAAAGGTATGGAGTTGGTTTTGTGAAAAATAAGAGAAAATGGAATTTGTTTTGTGAAATGTAAAAGATACTTTTGAATGAAGTATGAGAATTGGATTGTTGTAATTTGAGTGTTGAACACACATATGTGGAGGTTGTATCTTTAACTACCATGTTAATGTTGTTGTTGGGTTTGTAATCTCATGATAATTGAGTCTTTTAATAGATGTACTAAATACCTGCATCTAGAGGTTTTGTCCTTGGTCATCGGTGGAGGATGACGTGGTTGTGTTGAATTGTCGTGTATGCATTGTACTTATGTGTTCATCTACTTTAATACATTGTTGGTATCTTGGTAGTTTATGTGTATGTAGTACACATGTTGATTATGTCTTGTTGTATTGTGGCTGTTGGTGTTATACCCTGCGTTGAGAATCAGAGGTACCGTTACCTTCCAGCTAGCGCCTGGAGAACTGACTGCGCTGATAATCGAAGGCACCATACCCTTCCAGCTAGCGCCTGGTAAACTGGTAGTTTGTTGTGAGAAGTGTATCTTTGGCTTACTACGCACATAGCTAGTAGAGCAAAGTTTTGTTGTTATTGTTTCAGTGTATCTGGAAACATTGTGGATTGTGTTGGTTATAGTTTTGGAGGGCCGAGTTGCCTCATTGGTTTATCTTATGCATGTAGTTGAGTTGTTATCTTCCTTTTATAAAGGTATGCATGTATAGTTATGATAGAATTGGGATTAAACCGAAATGACCTTTTGTCTTTTGGAAGTGTGAAGAAAATCGAACATTTTAGAAATATGTTTTGAAAAGGCACGTCTGTTGTATGTATGGAAAATGGAAGAGAGTAATGGGCTTAATGAATTTATGTCCTAAGTAATTGTTAATGTTATGAAAGAATAGGAATGGGGGTTAATGAAAGGAAAAGAAAGATAAATCGCTTATAGCGTTGAATGTAATGGTTGTTTTCGAGAAAAGCTCATGCATGTATATATTTTGTATAAACTGTCACATTACTATTCTAGTACGAGAATGAGTGTTCATGATCATAGCTATCTGTAAGTTGTTATTGTTGAGGATCATGTTGAGATCCCTACTGGACTATATGTTCATCCCACGTTGTTGAATCTTTTTCAGGTGTTTAGCAGGATGTGCTACAAGATTTTGGATCTTCTTATTTGTTGGCCACGGGGCCTCTTTGTTGTTGGCGGAATGTCATATGTGTAAAAGGGTTACACCCTTCATTTGATTATTTAATGTTGTAAGCCTGAGGGCAATTTATTTAAGGATGCTCATGTTGTATTTAATTGGCATTCGAAAGAGAGAGTCGTTGATCATTCCTTCTAGTTGAACATTTGAGTTTATTTCCGCATGTTATCTCTGAAATTGAATTATGTTAATGAACTTGGTAATGACTTCGAGTAGTAAAAAGTGGGGCGTGACAGAAACCGATATGCACTACTATTCTGAGCATAACCAATAAACACGCAATCTACTATTTTTGGTCTAATCTTAGTTTTTTTAGGAACAGGAACTTCAACTTTTGCCAAACATCCCCATACTTTTAAGTATTTGCGATCTTTCCACAATTCATAAGGAGTGTTGTTGGTTTTGTTGTGGGGTATTCTGTTAAGAACATAATTAGTAGACAAAATTGCTTCCCCCCACAAGTTTTGTGGTAAGCCTGAACTTAGTAACATGGCATTCATTATTTCTTTTAGGGTTCTGTTCTTCCTTTCAGCAATTCCATTTTGCTAAGGGGAATAGGGTGCTGTACTTTGGTGAATAATGCCATGTTGTGCACAAAATTCATTAATGGTGTATCATATTCACCACCCCTATCACTTCTAACCATTTTAATGGTTTTTCTAAGTTAATTTTCAACTTCTGTTTTGTAGAGTTTAAACATTTCTAAGGCTTCATCTTTACTTCTAAGTAAGTATATATAACAATATCTTGTGCAATCATCGATAAATATTATGAAATACTTTTTGCCTCCTCTAGTTTGAACAAATTTAAGATCGCATACATCAGTATGAATTAATTCTAGAGGTTCGGTTTTCCTTTCAACCGATTTAAATGGAGCCTTAGTTAGTTTCGCTTTTACACAAATTTCATATTTATGATTAGGATCAATTTCAAACTTTGGTATATAATCTAAACCAATTAATCTACGCAAAGCATCAAAATTCACATGTCCTAATCTACCATGCCATAAATTCGACTTAAGAATATAAGCAAAAGATGTATTGTTCTTATTCATAGCAACTTTTGGTACAATTGTCATTACATTTAATTTGAAGAGACCATCACTCATCTATCCCTTACCAACATACAAACCACTCTTTGATAATACAAATTTATCAGACTCAAATACAAACCTAAATCCATTTTTACTTAACAAAGAGCCAGAAACCAAATTCTTCCGGATGTCAGGTACATGCAGTACATTGTTGAGGGTCAGTTATTTCTCTGATGTCATCTTCAAGATCACCTTTCCTTGTCTAGCCACAGTAGAAGTAGAAGAATTTCCCATGAAAAGTTGTTCACCATTTGCAGCCTCATTGTAGGTAGTGAACACTTTTTGTCCGCACATATGTGACGAGTTGCTCCAGTGTCAACCCACCACTCCTTGGGATTTCCAACCAAATTAGCCTCAGACACCACAGCAGAGAGGTTGATGTCATGCACCCCGTCAGAGATATAATCTAGTTCAGTTACATTGGCTTGATTGGTAGTCTTCTTGCTTGTATTTATGCGATCCTTCTTAGAGCAGCGGCAGTCAGAAGCTCGATATCCAGTCTTGCCATAGTGATAGCATTTTCCTTTGAACTTCTTGTTGCCATTGTTGTCGCCTTGTTTAGGACCATCTCCAGTAAACTTCTTATTTTTATTATGTAGTTTGTGAACTTGTTCAACCACATTAGCCTTGGACTTAATGGGATTTTTCCCATTCCTCTTTTCAGCCTTTCGGTTATCTTTCTCGATTCTCAATCTTACAATCAATTCATCCATGGTCATCTCCTTGCGTTTATGTTTTAAATAATTTTTAAAATCTTTCCAAGCCGGTGGTAACTTTTCCACTAGAGCAACGACTTGGAAAGACTTGCTAAGAGACATACCTTTTGAATGAATATCATGCAAAATTATTTGATAATTTTGAACTTGAGAAATTACCGTTTGGGAGTCTACCATAACAAAGTCCAGAAATTTACTGACAACAAATTTCTTCGTGCCGGCATCCTCTGTCTTGTATTTCTTCTCCAAAGAATCTCACAATTTTTTTGCTGACTCCAGAGGGCTGTAAACATTATACAGCATGTTGTCAAGGCCATTGAGGATGTAATTTCTGCATAGGAAATCTGAATGTTTCCAAGCATCTATAGCGGCAACAACTTGCCAATCACTTTCACCCTTTTTGAGTGCTGAAACCTTTTCACGGAGAAACTGGGCCAAATTTAGAGTTGTAAGATAGAACAGTATCTTCTGCTATCATCTCTTAAACTCAGTACCGTTAAATTTTTTCGGTTTTTCTCCATGATTTATTGGTACTTGAACATGGTTCTGGATAGGGACCGGAGTTGGTGTAACAGTTGGAGTACCACTTCCAGTTGCAAATATAGTTGTAGTAGCCATAATATCTGATTACAAAAATCAGAAAAATAAACCACAAATTAATTTTCTAGTTACTAAAACTAGAAAATAAATTATAATACAAAATAATTTTATTTTCCTTGTTACTAAAACCAGAAAAATAAAATACCACAATAATTTTCTGTAACACCAAATAATATTCTGCAATTGTTAATGACACCAGTATATTACTACTAGTTGTCAAAGAAAATAGACAATATATTACTACTATCTGTCAAATAGTTTATAATTACTATTTGTATTTTCCAACCAGAATATCACTTTGTGAAAACACAGAAAATTAAATACAATAAAGATTCAAAAAATTATTCTGTCTTAAGATTGTTGGACAATCTTCACTGTATTTGAAAATTAAATTCTGTTGTATACTTAACAACAACTAGAATATAAAAGAAATAAAGGAAATGAGAGACTTTGTTTGATTATAAAAATCAAACCAGAAAAATAAAATAAAATAAATAAAAACAAATTTTTATTTTGTTACAAAAACAAAATCAAAATCAACATCCGATTTAAATAAATAAATAAAAACAGAAAATAAATAACCAACTTACTTGATTAATTTCTTCAATAATATTCTGATCAAGTGTAGTGTTCGACACTGTATTCTTAAGACAGATTCGTCCTCTCCACGGTACTTTCAGAATGTGGACGTTTATCTCCCAAGATAAAATAATCAATTAACGAATAAATGCAGCACTACAATTTATTCGCACAACGAACACACAAAGTGTTTACACTCTTTTTCACAAGGAAAATAATGTAGCAATATTTAAAGAATAATGGCAGAATTATTTTGGACAAAAATAGTGAATACAAACATCAAATGAGGGTTGCCTATTTATAGATGGATTGGTGGCTTTTCAATTTGAATCCAACAGGTAGCAATCTGTTTTGAACAGATACAGTACCTGTTCGGCACTGTTTGAACAGGTTCAATCTGTTCGGTTTTGAATTTTGAACAAATAACTGAATCTGTTGCACAGATTTGAATTTGTTTCGGGCAGATAAATTCTGTACAGAAAAACTGGACAGATTTGAATTAACCTGTACAAAATAATTTGAATTCAAATAGATTTTATTTACCAAAAATAAAATTATATTCAAATATTTTTGGCCCAAAAAAATTAATATTGGGCTGAACACGCACCCGCGCCCAGGCCCAGCTGGATGGATGGATGGATGGATGGCAGCGCGTGTGTATAGTGATTTTTTGGTTCAATGGGTCTAGCCCATTTTGTCCATAACCTCCCTCTCTACAAAACTAGGGTACCCCTTAGGGCACACCTTAAGTTCCAATCCCATGCCTTATAAATCCACTCAAAATTTCCTACCAAATCAATGTGGGATAAGCCAATTTCTAAACCTTAAAGAATTTCCACCAAAAACTCCATTTCCATGGAGCATACTTTGGCTTCAATTTCCCATTCACTTGATAATGGTTTTGAGCAACCAAATATACCACGTGAATCACAACGCGACATAGAACGTGTTACCACTTCAACCCGCCAACTTTGACGTATGCGTCCCACCTAAATGATAGACCAAAATTAAGAAAAAAATTTATATTTCTGCCTAAAATTTCCAAACCATTTCTAACACCTTTTTTTGGCAGAACTAAGGTGTTTACACAAAAATCAATGACAAGTTACTCCATAATTGTTTCCTTATTGTGAGTTTTGACACAAGGCATGCGATCATACACTCCACATATTGCCTCCTGATAAAGTTAAATTATTTACATATTTACTCTCTAAGTAAAATTTGTGATTAAATTTTGGGTTATAAAACCAAGATGCTCAAAGTATTTAATCAAGTTCAAATAAAAAAATAAAAAAAAAAGACAAAAGAAAAAGAAAAAGTATTTAAGCAAATTATTGCCATGTGGTTGGTGATCCTGATTAGCATATTTCATATGTTTAGATCAGAGGCCAACAAAGTAGGAATTTTTATGGCATTTCCCTTTGATATGGGCACATGGTTGACTTTGCAAAATGACATCTTTGCCATGAAAAAATGTTGAATCTTTTGTTTAGTTGAAATTGATGAAATATTTCAGTTTTTTCTGTCTAAAAATTCTTTATAATTTTGACAAGTTACTAGTTTGCGACAAAAGTTTGTTAAGTGCAGACTCGTTTAAATATTGAAGTTATAAGAAGTTGAAATTTCGGCAATTTTAATATTCAAGAACACAGGTAAGAACTTAAAGATTACTATTTCTATCTTATTTTTTTAATTGTTTTTTTTTTAACCCTCATCTTTAATAGCTCTCTTGATGCATTTTATTTATATTTAAAATATATTACTTAAAAAATAAAGAATAGTCATTTCAATCTGACCAAATGAAAGCTGAAAAAGATAAAGAATGCATGAAAACTTGGACTCATTGCCTACTTTATAAATTTGTCATTATCACATTGTTGTTACAAAAAAATTATCCCTAATAGTTTCTTCTGGAAAATTCTTAGCTATATATATAAATATGTTTTGTGAAACTTGTAATTTATTCCCAGAGTTTAAAAAGTTTTACTTTGAGCCAACTTGGTTCTTATCACTTATGATAACTAGATAATTTTAACCATTAAATTAATCCTTCAATTTACACATAAATCAATCATAAAATCAAACATAATTATCTCACGTAGATGTGGAATTTACAAAAATATGAGATCTATATTATGTGTGAGAGTTGTATCATCGATTTATGTGTTTCTAATTTTTTTTTTTAAATCAAATCTCGAGTAGATAAAAAAGATTAAAAAAAAAAAAACTAAGAAATCATTGAGTATAATTAGTTGATAAATTTACCAATAAAGTAAAACCACATTAGATTTCGAAACTTAGTTATCAAATATCTTAAGTTGTTCAACGGTGATGCCTTTAAAAATTTTATTTACCCTTTATGGGTAAATTACACTTTGCCTTTTTATGTTTTACTATTTTTTTTTTTTATTTTGGCCCTTAATTCCAAACACAACCCACCCACCCCCCGGGTGATCATTTATGTTTTAGTTTTTGTTTTCAATTTACTACTAAAGCTATCTTTTGTCTAAAATTAGACATAAAAATGTTACATTGGCAACCATATGATATGAAATATATTATTATATTTAACCTACACATCTTACTCAAACTTAAACCTAAATATAATAAATTTTTTTAAATGATGTGGCAACAAACGTGATATTTTTTGTTTAATTTTTGACAAAAATTAACTTTAAGGGTAAATTAAAAAAAAAAAACTTAAAATGTGAAAGGTCAAAGTGGAAAAAGAAAAACTTTAACGGCCAAAATAAAATAAAAAAATGAAAATGAGAAAACATAAATGGAACAAAATATAATTTATTCTTTATTTATTTAAATAAAACTGTTTGGGATCTCCCAAATAAGCTACTTCTTTTTATGAATATATATATATATATATTTTATTTTTAGTGATTTAAAAAAAAAAAACCATGTCAAATTTTTTTATTTTCCGATCAATCTTATGTGTCTCTAAAATGTTTTTTTATTTTTTAGAAAAATTCAAAAAGTTAAAAAAATATATTATTTTTTACTTATATTTGCTTTTCCTGAAATTTTTTTGGTAAATTTTTAATTTTTAGAATCTAGAGACCAAAATTTTTAAAACTTTTTTTAAATAAAAAAAAAAAAATTCAGCTAATAAAACAATGACCAAAAAAAAAAAAAAAAGTAAATCCCAAACATGTATAGGTAGAATGGGAGACTATGTGGTGCTCTACATGTGTTTTAATTGGGGGTGGCTATTTTTGTATTAAATGATTGGAAAATAAGAAATTCTACATACACCACCAATTTAACTTCTTACATCTTCAAAATTCTTTTTTATTTTTTTATTTTTATAATTTTTTTATTACCTTCATCCCAAACCTTTGTCGTTTTCCTTCTCCTCCTCCTTCTCCTTACACCAAAAAACTTAAAGAGAAATGGTAGGTTTTATGAAAAGTTTTAAGGAAAACTATCATGAAAACTGTCTGCACCGTTAGATCAGATATGATCTCATGATCCAACGGTGCAGATGAATTTTCATGATAGTTTTCATGAAAATTTTCATGAAACCTAGCATGACCCAAACTTAAAACACCCTAACACCCACCACCATCACCTTCGACCACCATCCCTTCCAACCCCATCTTCGGCTTCAAAAACGACATCAAAAATCAAAATAGATCTACAGAGTCCAAAGATAAGAACCTTCAGAGAGATTTATAGAGAAAGTGACAAGTGTCGTTGCTGGTATCACCAGAGCAAATCTCCGTCGAATCGAACCCCATTCCGGTGCTACTCTTGTACTGAATTTCAAATCGTAGTTCTCTAATTCGAAGCAAGAAATCCAAAAACCCTAGAAATAGGCTTGGAGTTTCGAAAGTAAACATAAGAGAAAGAGATTTGAAAAGTTTGGGGAGATTGAAAAGTTTAAAGAGAGAGAGAGAGAGAAAAGTGAAAAGAATCACAAAAACAAAATTAAACAAAAATACTTTCGATTCTTTCTTTGCTCCTCCGATGCTTCAAGATTTATCCCACTTTTGATCACTCCAACTTCCACTCCAATTGGGCATGTCTCGATTGAGCAATTCCTACAACAAATCTCAGATTTTTCAAACTAGAGTATCGTTTACATGCATATACATATTGGATTGTTTTGAGAAGTTAATTAAAAGTAAATTTTTTAATTTTTTTTGAAAGTGTAAAAAAATAAAAGAATAATGTGATTCAAAATAAATCAAAACTCAAAAAGTGGCTTTTTAATCCTCCACCCAAAGTAAACCATAAATTCTTTAATTCATGTTTTTTCAATCTATGGGTTGATTTTGATTGCTCACACGACATGAGTTTATTGAAAATTTTAATGGGTATTGTGTGAATGCATTGATTGTTGGTTGGAAGGGAGGGTGGTTGGAGGTGATGGTGGTATGTTACGGTTTTTTTTTTTTTTTTGATTGTGGATGTGAAGAGAAGGAGAAAAATTAGGAATGATAGTAATAAAGGAATTATAAAAGCTATGAAATAATTAAATATAAAAAATTAAAATTTGAAGGTATAAGGAATTAAATTAGTGGTGTAAGGAGAATTTTCATTAACAAATATGAAGAGACATAAGAATTTGTGATTGATCAAACATATGGCTAGGTGGTGCGCGAGACATACCACCTAAATTATGTTTGGCATGTTCATTCGGGCTAAAATAAGTCATATAAAACAAAATTAACTATTTTAGTCAAATAAAACAAAATGTCACTTCTAAACTATAATCATTTTATTATTTCTCTCACAAAAATTAAAAAAATTAAAAAATCTATTCTAAACGATATTTTTTAATCTCAAATTAAAATAATTAAAATATTAAAATATTAAAAAATCAACCAACATCGTAAAGGAAGATCTCATAATTTTTCTAGTAGAGACAAAGGCCAACACTCCGTTTATTTATAACCCCTAAAAAATAATAAAAAAAATTATTATTAGTAATATAATTGAAAAAAAAAAATAGCATGAGATTTTGTAAATGACACGACACGAAAGGTAAGGAGTACTAATTCTAGTGGTAAACAAACTTAGGCATACATAAAACACCTGTATCCGAAGAAAAGGATAATCCTCTTTATTTATTTATTTATTTATTTCTCTCATCATCACAGTCTCTCTCTCTCTCTCTCTCTCTCTCTCTGAGTTGACTCACTCAAAAAAAAAACTACTCTTGGTTTGATACCGAGTCGACCCATCGGAACTCGCTCTGCTCTGAATCGACTCCATGGATCCTACTCGAGCTTTTGTCAGGAATGTCAAGCGCGTAGTAATCAAGGTAACTTTAATTTCCATTTATTTTATTTAAAATTTTCATATCCTTTGTTTGTTTAGTTTGAATCTTCGTATGAATGTGTTTTGCATGTACGGTCCCACTCAAGTTTCTACGTTAAATTTGGTATTAATTTATCACATTGTCAATGATTTACTCTGTTTTTGTCTTTTCAATGTGTTTATATATATATATATATATATATGTGTGTGTGCATGCTCTATATATATGTTTGCTTATGTTTGGCATCTATAACATACATGGACAACAATGGCAGAACTTGGAAATTACGGGTGCTTTTTATAATTTAATTAATTTATTTATTTATTAATCTTTAGGTAAAATAATGAATGATGGCAGGCAATGATTGTAAATTTTTTTGGGGGCAAATTTCATTTATGTGTGGTTTACCCTAACCTTTGGAAATAACCTCCATGTGGTTTGTTAAAATTTCGTCCCACTTAATAGTAAGTTAAGTCCGAAACATGTGACAGACATAACAAGATTATATGCTCATTTTTAAAATTCAAGGGAGTAAATCACACATGAAATAAAGTACAGGCTTAAAGTGCACTTTACCTTTCAAACAAATGACGAAAATATAGGGATATTTTATTCTTTTTAATTAAATCGTTAACGGATCGAACGGTGCACTTCATTCCACAAATCATGTGAGGGTTATGTGGTCATTTTCAAACATTAGGGTACACAACACATGGTCAGAGGGGATAAAGTGAAGTTTGCTTTTTTTTTTTTTTTTACATTGAATTGGGAATTTTTTTTATATATGTTTTTAACAAGCAAGTGGGTATTTTTTTTATTGCCAGAGCTTGATCTCATTTTTTTTAATCTCATTTTTAGATTTTAGAATTAAAACTTGCACTTCCTTATGGCCTAAATTCAACTATTTACCTAAAATTCAGATGGCTAATTATATTTTTGAGCTAGGTAATTGAAGTTCAGAATATAATCTGAGTTTTTATTTTTTGTTTAATTTGTATTTTTTGGACTCTAGAAGGAGTTTGGGCCCTTTTTCTTAGCACTCAGACAAATTTTCATTTTAATTTATTGAGTAGTCTCGATTTGTACTCTTAGGTATTCTATGCTAAAATTTAAGAAACAGTTTGATAGCGTATTCTACTAGTGATTGCATGGCAGAATCTTTACGAATGAATGTGATTAGTTTTACTGTTTTTGAAATATATATTTTTCCCATTAAGGAAACACTTGTGTTTTTGGAATCCTCGTTATGATCAATGTTAACGGTTTTCAAATTTTATGAATTACTTCAGGTAGGGACAGCTGTTGTTACGAGGGACGATGGAAGATTGGCAGTTGGCAGAGTTGGTGGTATTTTTGAGCAGGTATAGATATGTTGAGCTTGTTATGAAATTTGTCTATAACCATATGATCATGTCTTTTCTAATGTTGTTGCATTACCATGTCCAGAACAGCAACTTTTTCCTTTTCAAATTCTAACTCTAAACAATAGTTTTGATTTGATTCTATGCCTACTATGTCAATGGTGCTAATTAATATGTTCTAAATTTTATGCCTACAGCTTGAAGAACTGAATTCACAAGGCCTTGATATAATTTTAGTGAGTTCAGGTGCTGTTGGAGCTGGCCGCCAAAGGCTTAAATACCGGAGATTAATCAACAGCAGGTTCTCATAGTTTTGTTTTGTGATGTGCTTTCATATTATACCTTTTTGTATAGAAGTATATCAATTCAATTTTATATGATGAATCAATAACTATTTATCTCTAATCATCATAATTCTTTGGCGAATAGAAGTTATTCTTAAATGCATTTTCATCTGAAATTATTTAATAACATGGCGCTGCATAGATATGTTCCTCTACTTTCTTCTCTGGCATGCTTATAATGATCATTGTAGTTTGTGAAATCGTCAAAGTTCTAAATCCTTGAAATGTTTGCAGAGATGGGTATTGGCTTTGCATTCATTTTGGCATTTTTTAAGATTTATATTTCCTTTCAGTTTTGCTGATCTCCAAAAACCACAAGTTGAACTCGATGGAAAGGCTTGTGCAGCTGTTGGACAGAATAGTCTCATGGCACTTTACGACAGTTTGTTCAGCCAGGTGTAAATATAATCTACTCATTATCCATTTTTAAATAGAACTAGGAATTATTTATTTATTTATTATTTATTATATTTATTTTTTGGGGTTTTGCATTTTCTGAAACTATAACTACTTAAAGCTAGGGTTCAAGAATGTAGACGTAGAAAAATACTAAGAAAAAATTTGTGGTCCAGATTCAACTCTTGTATGGTGGGATCCACACTTAGATTAAATCTGGACCACACATTGTTTTTCTTGCTATTTTTTTGTGTCAGAGCTCTTGGTCCTATCATTATTGTTCCTTAACAAAGTATAGGTTGCATGTTGCCATTTTTGAGGCATTTTCCAAGTCTGTTTTGGTTGTTATCTGTTTGTTCTTATGTTGCAACCTTATTTATGTAGCTGGATGTCACATCTTCTCAACTGCTAGTGACAGATAATGATTTTAAGTCTCAAGAGTTCAGAGTCCAGCTATCTCAAACAGTGAATTCATTGTTAGCTCTGAGGAGTATTCCTATTTTCAACGAAAATGATGCAATAAGTACTAGGAGAGCTCCGTATGCGGTAATTAACTCCTCTATCCTCGCTTCTGTCTCTGAATTTAAATTGACTTTACTATTTATTTCCTTTTTTGGGAATGGGACAAGGACTTAATGACAGATATTATTCTTAATGTAGTTGTTTCTATTGCTTCTCACATCATTTTTTTTTTGGGAATGGGTTATGTTTGATTAGCGGACAGGATTAGGTAGGACAAGTTATCATTTCAATCCGGGGATAACTTATCCCGAGGAAGGCATTTTTTGGAATTTTGAGACAAAAGTTGTGACCTGGGATAAGTTATCCTACCCCTCCGCTTGGGAAAAAATAATCCCACATATGTGGGATAAAGGCTCCCTCAGGATTTGTTATCCCAGGTCAAAAAGTTTAGCTAAATGCAGAATTATTTTGTCGTGGGATTATATAATCCAATCCCACCCCCTTATTTGCTAATCAAATGTGGCTTGAGATCATGAATGATAGCATAGGAAATTAGGAATGGTTAAAGTGAATCCAATCCTACTTGTGTTTTCATTTCCATTACTGGTTATTTATACGTTCTGTCATTCATAATGTAATTTTTTTTTTTTTTTAATTATGATTATAAGCATGAATTGCAGGACTCTTCTGGTATATTTTGGGATAATGACAGTTTGGCCGCTCTATTGGCTCTTGAACTAAAAGCCGACCTTCTTGTTTTGCTGAGCGATGTAGACGGTCTTTATAGTGGCCCTCCAATTGATCCACGTTCAAAGCTAATTCATACATATGTAAAAGAAAAACATGAAGCGATAATTACATTTGGAGATAAGTCGAGGGTGGGAAGAGGGGGTATGAATGCGAAAGTAAGAGCTGCCATCAGTGCATCTCGTTCTGGTACCCCCGTTATCATTGCCAGGTATAATTCGACATGCTTGTTTTAAGTGTTTACACTCAGAGTTATCAAAGTTTAGACAATTATTATCATCTGAACCAACACAAGCATATTTTCCATCTTTAGTATCCAATCATTATATATGCCAGTGATGTTAGTCAATCATCAATGTAAACATGAGGAAAGAGGAAACATCAACGTAGATCTCTAGTCAATGTAAAATTTCTAAACATGACAGTTATAGAAAAAAAACAAATAACTTTGTACAAAATTAAGGGATGAGGAACTGAATATGAATATAAAATGCAAACAAATAGTTTCTGTCTTTTGCTTGGTGCTTATTTGTTTTCTATTTCCAGTTTTTCCAAATCGTGCATCATTCTTCTGGAGATGAGCTGTCACATCTAGTCTCACAAAAAGGAAAAGATTGCTAGGAAAATAGAAAAAAATATTGCGATACATGTGTCACTTGAAAAGAGAAGTAACTATATGAGTAAATAATTTAAAGAGTAGAGCTATTCAAGTCCAAAAATTAGACCAACTTTTCAAACCCAATGATATAGCAATGTATTAAAATATCAAAGGCAAATCTCTCCCTCATATGTTTTCTAATCATCCACCAATCATATCATTTACACATCATTGGGTCTAGAAATTGGGTCTACAAAGTAGACTTGTATATCATTTTTCTAATTTAAAAGATGAAGGTACATATATCACTTAAAAAGAGAAGCAACTGTATTGGCTAATAATTCAATTGTTTGGAGAAATTGGATCAATGATCTAGCCTTTTAATTTATTTGTTTTTGTTTTCTTTTATTTTCTTTATTTTTTATTATTTGTTATTTTTTTTTATTTTAAAATAAATTTTATAAGAATGAAGCAATTTACTCAATTATGTAATTTAGTGGGAGGTGCTTGGTGCATGGTCCAGGCATTTTAACTATCAGAATTATATTGTGGTCTTCCAAGATTGTTTACATCCCTCAGTTATGTAAAAGAATAACTAGTTGCCATCATGTCTCTCAGCATGTAATAATTACTGATTTTAATTGGTTGATATTATTGAACACAACATACTGCATTGCTAGTTAATTAATCAAATTTGATTTTGCACATTTCTTACATATGTATATATATATATTTCATTCTGATGAAGTATTCTATAATGCAAAGGATTATTCATTGTTGGCTTTGTAAAGTTGAGTTTTAATTACACGGGATAGAAGGCATGCTGGTTTCTCAGATGTAGATTTCCTGGTTACACACTAAATTTGTTTCCCTCTTTCTGGAAGTGGCTTTATCGCTGATAACATCACGAAAGTGCTAAGTGGAGAACGAGTCGGTACTCTCTTTCATAAAGATGCACATTCGTGGCTTCCTCTTACAGACGTTGGTTCACGCGAAATGGCAATTGCAGCACGTGAATGTTCCAGAAAGCTTCAGGTTAACAACGTCATGCTTATTTGAATACGCATGGCATAGAGCTTCCTGTATCAATATGAATTTTCTCTAAAACACTATACCTCATCTATTCTTATTCATTGTTTTTGGAAAAATAGTGACTTCCAGCTAGAATAATCTCAATCACTGTTTTGCGTTGCAGAGTCTATCTTCAGAAGATAGGGCGAAAATATTGTTTGATGTAGCTGATGCACTGGAAGCAAATGAAAGTTTAATCCTGGCTGAGAATGTAGTTGATGTTTCTGCTGCAGAGAATACTGGATATGACAAGTCATTGGTATCACGTTTGGCCCTGAAGCCTGGGAAGGCAAGTAGTTGTTAAATAATAAAATTCTATTCTATCATCAATTTGTAATATATTACTTTCCATTTTATTACTATTTTGTTTTCTTTTTGACTCTCTGGTTTTCTTTTAGCTAGGAACAGATGTCAGATATACTCATTTTTTCCTCTCCTCATAATTCTAATTTTTGGAAACTGTTCTGGATCAATTATTGCACACCCGAGGGGTTCATCTCATTTATGTTGGTGTTTGGGAGACAACATGGGGGGATGGCCATTGGTGATTGGTGGAAGTCCAAGTACTTAATAAAAAAATTGTTCTCATGATGCAGTTTATTGTTTGCAGATCTCTGCTCTTGCAAAATCTATGCGTACGCTTGCAGAGATGGAAGAGCCCATCGGTCAGGTTTTGAAGCGAATGGAGGTGAGAAAATTTTTCATAGAACTATGTTGTTGATATTTGCAAAGGCAAGGACACAAGTTTGGTTCTTAAGACTATTTTGAAATATTTAACATGGGTTAAGCCTTAAAGGACCCGTCTCAAGGATCCCAAGCACGCTGTGATACCATATTTTCCACCATCATATTTTCCACCATCAGTTGTTAGAAAATTGAAGTAAATCTGATTTAAGAAAATTTTATTATCTGCATTACCTGGAGATTATGGTGCAAATATATGTAATATGAGTAATGCTATACAAACAGAATTTGTATACATAAAACTCATACAGAATGATGTGTGTTATTTATGGCCATTCATTAGAAATCAAAATACCCACCACTTTGGTTCATAATTGCAAGAATACCATTGCCACATCATTCTTGTCTTAAATTTTGTATGAGAATTATGGATTATGATCCTCTCCATTCCAAAGTTGTAATGGTGGATCTCCATTGTATTATCCAAGGGTTTTTAATTATTCTTTCTAAATTTAAAATATTGATAAATTCTCATGATTATTTCACAACCCTTAGATGATGTTATGGACATCTTCAATTACAACCATGGAATGGAGAGGAACTTAGTCCATCACATCATTCTTGTCTTAATTTTGGTATGAAAATTATGTATGTATATCATTTTTCATTTAATATAAATGGAATTAAATATTGTACTTAATGAACAAAGATGTAGGAAGCATCTTTAATATATTGTGCTCGGTTGGGTTGGTTGTTGATTTGTTGACACATCTCTTGACTGTTCTTGCATCCAGCTTGCAGATGGACTCATCTTAGAGAAGAGATCATGTCCTTTGGGTGTTCTATTGGTTGTTTTTGAATCCCGACCAGACGCACTAGTCCAGGTAATAAAAATTACTTTATCTGCAGCATCATCCGGTATATTTCACTGATAAGGATGTTTGAAGGGTTGTTAAGAGAATTACTATTTAAGGATGAACTGAACATTTGTTTTTGTTTTGACTTTACCTTTCCGTTTTTACATTATAACTTTGGGGTCATTAGGAGGCTTCCTGCCATATACATTTTGTCACATGGATCTGGAATTTGGAAATATAAATTTACCATGTCTTAACAGAATTATCATACATCTATGCACAGCTAATTTTTATTATGCCATATACACTTTTTTTGGAGGGCCTATAATAATTTCTTTTACTATTTCTTTAAATGCTAGGATTGAATAATCTAAACAGTAAAAGGCCCGAAATGCCCTAGGACCATCAAGGCACAGCCAAATTTTCTCATTCTATATGCTAGGGAAGAACTTTAGTCAAGCACACATAAAGCCCCTAGGTACATGCGCTTTAGTTAGGCTCCAGGATGAAGAAATGCATGCCTATCTTTATCCTTGTCTTTTTATTTTTCAATGGTCATTGATTGATATGTCCAACATCATGTCATGGTCTTATATGATAGATCATACTCTTTTGTCATTTTTGGTATTTTGATTTCATGGGCTTATTGTTTACTACTTGATGTAGATATCTCTAGTGCTTGATTTCATGAATTAGTTATATCTACTCTTTACATGTTTACAAGTAGAATATGCAACAATCATCACAAATGCTCGATGGATTATTTCTTTTTCCAGTATACTTAACAGAGGATTTCACTAAGTCGATTCTATTTTATCTGACTCAGGCTTTTGGCTTATGGTGAGCCTTGCACTTACACATGGGGTACCTTGGTGCCCAAGTGCTTCTTCAATCTGTAATAACTATTGATAGAATGATACTACACCTTTAATGAGTCAAAGTTACTAATTGAGCTTTGAACTGATGACCGTATCATTTTTTTTGGTTTTTATTCCTTGCATGTTTATGTTTTCCCGATCAACTAATCCGTAATTTTTAAACTTGCTTGACAGATAGCTTCATTAGCAATTCGGAGCGGGAATGGTCTATTACTGAAAGGAGGGAAAGAAGCAATGCGTTCAAATGCAATCTTGTACAAGGTCCAATTTCACAGGGCCAGGCAACAGTATCTCAAATTTTTTAGAAGCTTATCAATTGCTTAATAAATCAAGTTCTCTTTTTGATTTTTTAACTCAATTTCTTTTCTTGTTGCAAATTTATTTGTTCTTCCAGGTAATAACTGCAGCCATCCCAGATAATGTTGGTCAAAAACTTATCGGGTTCGTGACTTCAAGAGATGAAATTGCTGATTTGCTCCAGGTGGGTATTGAGATTCCACACTCGTCTAGTTTTTGACACGATTCTAGTTTTAACTAATCTTATTCTTATTCTTCAGCTTGACGATGTGATAGATCTTGTGATCCCTAGAGGTAGTAATAATCTTGTTTCCCAAGTAAAGAATTCAACAAAAATTCCCGTTCTTGGTCATTCAGGTAGAGAGATATTGTCCCACTATTATCCATGGCTTACTCTATATGCGTAACTGATTTTCGCTTATAGTAAAATTGCTCTCTTTGCTGCCCAGATGGAATATGCCATGTTTATGTTGATAAGTCAGCTAATATTGATATGGCAAAGCACATTGTCTTGGATGCAAAGACAGATTATCCCGCAGCTTGTAATGCTATGGTATCTTCAGCTTACACTCTTTGTGACTGAGCAACTTTCTCTCTGTTGGATGTACTTATCGAGTTTTTATTTCCAGAGATTTGGCTTTTTATATGTTTGCCCATGCATGGTTTACAAAATTCTGTTATACACTCCGTTAGCATGGTTTATCCCTTTTTATCAGGAAACACTTCTTGTGCACAATGATTTGTCAACTAATGGTGGGCTCCAGAAGCTTGCTCAAGAACTCCAATGTGAAGGTATGACTAAGTAATTTCACTTTATGAAGTGTATCAAAGTAAGGCGAACCACTGGTTCAATGGTTAAAACTCGGCCCAACTAACCTTGAGGTTGTGGGTTGGAACCTAAGGTTAGTCACTTTGTGCATATTATGCTAAAGGTTAGGTGGGCTTAGGCGGGCTTTGAAAATGGGGCCCTCCTACATATATATTTTTTTTAAAAAATTACTGATAAAATAAAAATTTACCAATAATTTTTTTATTATTTAGTAGCTACAAAATGTTTCCTTATACATATAATCATTAAAATTTATTTTCATATATTAAGATACAATAAAATTATAACAAAGACTCAAAAAAGATAAATAGGGTCTTGTTGTTTTATAGTTTAGCAATAATCAATACAAACAACATAATTCACTGATATTTGATAACGAAATAATTATGTTAATCATAATCCACACAAATTATAATCCACTAATTATTTGATAACAAAACATAAATTATTGAAAAAAAATTGGGAGAAAAAACTAAGACAAAATTATTCAATTAAATTATGATAAAGAGAGAGGGCAAAAAAATTAGGGCAAACAAAATTAGGGAAAAATTATTCAATTAAAATATGATAAACAGAGATGGCAAAAATATTAAGATAAAGTTATTTAGTCTATTAAATTCTTGACATTAGACTCTATTTGGACTCATTATATCATATATATTTGTTTAGACTAATTACATAAATTTTTAATTGGGCCTAGCAATGATTATATATATATATATATTTTTAATTTGGCTCGACAGATTTTTGTGAGGGGCCTTTTAAACTGGGTCTCAAACAATAAAAAAAGATTGGGCTTTGAACTTTTAATCTAATATAAAACTAATAAATTTGGAGCCTTATTTTGGACCAAAATTTGGGAGTCCTATGCACTGGCCTTAGTGGCCTTAGCCCAGGGCCGGCCTTGTTCATCACAAGACTATGATAACAGAGTCTTGTGGCATAACTCCAAAAGAAGTACTATGGGAAAATAGAAAACCCTTCAATGATCACAGAAACAGATTCATTACCATAAGTTTATCCGTTGCAGGTGTTACTCTATATGGTGGACCACGAACGAGCTCTTTATTAGATATTGCGGAGGCCCAATCGTTTCACCATGAGTACAGTTCGAGGGCTTGCACAATTGAAACTGTCAGTGATGTGTTTGCTGCTATTGATCACATACATAAACATGGAAGGCACGTCAGCATTTTTCAGTTTCTTTGTTTGTTTGTAGAATAATTTTGGGGAATTTATAATATTATATGGGGATTTATTTATTTATCTTAATTTTTTTTTTCAGTGGCCATACTGAATGCATTGTTACAGAAGATTCCGAAGCTGCTGAACTTTTCTTACGTCAAGTGGACAGGTGGGCATATTCTATTATTATATAACTTCTGTTTTTACACTTTTGATATTTTGTTTTTGATAAGTATATTTTGAAGGTTTGATGTTGCTAATCATTATCACTTTACATTCTTCATTGACAGTGCTGCAGTATTTCACAATGCAAGTACACGATTTTGTGATGGCGCTCGTTTTGGACTTGGGGCAGAGGTAACTGATCTTTCCAACATTCCCGCTGCTGAACTCCAGCTTAGTTGAATTTCCTTCTCTCATCTGTTGTTTGGTTCTATTTAATGGCTGACAGGTTGGGATAAGTACGAGCAGGATTCATGCACGAGGTCCAGTAGGAGTTGAAGGTCTATTAACAACACGATGGTATGTGAATTCTTATCCATCTTCTTATTCCATTTTCTGTATGACTTGTGGAAATGATTGATAGGATTGCTATGATCACTAAATGAATTGAGCAGTTTGCTTTGTTTTCCTTAAAACTTGGGGTAAGATAAATTTAAATTTTGTGGTTTTAGCATCTTGATTCTACAAGAGATTTTGCATTCTTGGGAATGGTAAATTTTTCTTAAACGTCCAATTAGTTCTTTTCGGAGTTTGACAGCATTTGCAAAGATGATGCATATAGCTCTAGAACGCTTCTAGGGTTGAAGTCTAACAATAGATCATATATTCATAGTAAATGATTTGGTCAATATATGTCAACATTGAGGGTATGAGTTCTTGTCTAGTACCAAGGTCATTCTATGTTTCTTGCCATTTTCCCCCCTAAATCTTCAATGTTGTTCTACATATGCACATCTGTCCTTATGTTTTGGTTACATAAATATTTTTTAGTTAGCATTTCCTTTAATTTAACTTTGGGAAATTCTTTAATTTAACCTTATTCTCAAGTTTTTATGGGTTTCTAATTTTTCCAATTTTTTGCATCAGTAATAATATTATTATTTAGGATGCATTTCAACACCTGAGCATGAGCCCAACTAGTTGATGCAACACGAGAAAAAAGAAAAAAGAAAAAAAAAAAAGAACTCTACTTGAATACTTTGCCTTTGTTTTCTCAATAGAACGTGTGCTTAACAAATCATAGAACTCTCCTCTTCTCATGAAACATTAACTAATTGTGATGTTACTGATACTGATATTGCTTGCATTGTCCATAAGATAATGAGTGAAACATTTTTTAGGCTCTGTTTGGTTTGGACTACTTAGGTTGATTCAATCACCAAGAGTCACCAAATCTGTTTCTTGTTTCAAAGAACTACACATGGTAAAGTTGATCATCAATTTTGATATTACACGCGCATTAGCCATTACCCAAAGTTGCATTAGCCAAAGTAGTTGATCATCAATTTTGTAAATTTATTTCTAATGTTTGTTTTAAAGTTCCACCAATTAATTGACTTATAGTCACTCAACTCAACTTAGCTCAGCTCGCCTTTGTCCCCATTACTTAGGGTTGGATACATCGCCTCAACCCATGTTCTCCTCTGCTTTCCTCTATTTCTCTTACCACCCTCCACGTGGATCAAATTACTTCATACACGTGCACTAGTTAGTCTATGATGCACATTATCATACATCTCAAACGGTTTTTCCCCAATTTACCTTCAATTGGTGCCACTTCTTCCTAATGAATTTAAACAAATTTTCCTTAACCACCTAATATTCTGCATGGTGTTGAACACCAATGTTCTTGCTGGTTTTACCCTTTTTATTTATTTTATTTTATTTTATCAACAATCTCTATGTGCTCTCTCTAGTTCATTAGAATTGGAATTTAACCTTTTGTTCAATGCCTGGGAATACTGGAATGTTTTGATAATAGTTCCTTGGACACACATAAGCATGCACAAAGGCTTATTTATGTTGCTTATATTTAACACCTGCATTTGCTTCCTTGTGTTGCAAATATAGGATTCTAAGAGGTAGTGGGCAAGTGGTGGACGGTGATAAAGGCGTCAATTACACCCACAAGAACCTCAGTCTCGAGTAATAGCACTGCAGGAGGAGACTCCTTGGGACAGCCCCTCTTGTTTCTTGTCAATTTTGGTGTCACCCTTCTTTCGGCCTATTGTAGTTCTTGCAGTAGTATAACAATTTCTTAGCTAGATACTGTCTACCTGGATAATTCTTGGGAGAGAACCCTTCATGAGTTTATTCTTTTTATTATTATTCTTTCACCATGTCAACAAATGATGTTTTCAGTGCAGTTTTCATAGAGCCTGTGGCTGAGACAAATAAATACAACTTATGTGATTCTTTTCATTTCTTCATGTTTCTGTTTTTATTTTTGTTTTTGTTTTGTTTTGTTTTGTTTTTGTTTTTGGTTTTTTTTTTTTTTTACATTTCTAAGATTGGGAAAGAAGTGAAAGTAATCCATTGGTATCTAGGATTGTGGAGATCAAAGGATGCTTCTCCATTTAGATGTAATGTTTGGGTCAGTAAATGATCCTGCCCTTTGGCTAGGTTTTATTTCCTTTTCCATTGATTCTAATAGAATTTTAGTAGGAAAAGAAAAATTTACATTCATTCATGGTCATTATAATTATATCCACAGCCTCTCTTAACATTGCGGAGTCCAGCTTATGAATTTAGCAATCCTCTTTTATAAATAAATTTGAACATCCAAATAGAGGGGATGAAAATGAAAAAAAAGAAAAAGAAAAAGAAAAAGAAAGTCAAATACACTATCCTCCCTCGAGTTATGGAAAAATTTACAAAACATCACTGTTTTAATGTATTGACTTCCCTTGCAATAATGGTAATTTTAACGGTATTAGTAGAGATGATAGAATTAATATGGAGGGCTGCTATTAGCACCTACCTCTTTACTTTGGTCCCTCCATTTCTTTAAACTCTCACCTAGCAAAATGAATCCCCTACTTTTTTTTCTTTAAACTCCTACCTTAATACCAATTATACCCCTCATCTTTTTGGCCCCCAATTTTTTTTCTGCAATTTTCATACCACCGGCAGTCCCACCCCTTCGGTGACCTTCCAGAACCTCCCCCACCGGCAACCATCCTCCGCCACCTTCATCATCTTCAACCATAACTCTAAAATAATTAGGGTATTTTGAAACTCTATCTCTGAAATCTTCAGGAATCCCAAACAACAACCTGCAATGATACAACCTCCACATTGCCAACTGTAAACCCCAATGGAAAAAACCCCCTACAGCAAAGATGAAAGATGAACACCAACAACTAAATGTGGATAAGACAATTAACTTTGACCTGGTAATAATGCAAATTGCACGTGAAAGATGAACACTAATGCCATATGTAGATTTAATTTCAGATATTCCATAATGCCCAAGCCCGTAATTCATGATACTAGATAGATGCTCTGACACAACTATCCTTAACTTCTACATCGCAATAATACGCCTCTTTCCCCTGCACCAGCAGCTTCAATATGGGGATCGAGGCGGCGTGAAAAGCCCTATCATCGGAAACTCCTGCTACTGTTACGGAGGCAGAGGAGGCAGCAGTTGATATCCTTGCTCGCGGCGGAACTGGTGGTCGCCGACGGCAGTGGCAATGGTGGTCGTCGGTAGAGATGATGGTGAAAAGGTTGGTGGGTTAGGGTTTGGGAAATTAGGGTTAGTGTTTGGGAAATTAGAGTTAGAATGTTAGGGATAAGGGTAAAAATGTAACTTCATGTTTAGACAAAATTGGAATTAAAAAAAAAAAAAAAGAAAAAAAAATGAGGGGTTCAAAGAAGAAAGATAGATGCTAATAGCAGCACTCTTAATATATTATCCTTATATATTTTGTGTCTTTAAATATATATTTGATGCAAATGACACAATTACCCTCTCTCTTACCAAACAAATTTACCCAATTACTCTCATTACAATGTGTATTATTCGAATATGAAAATGAGTTTTTGGATTCATGTAACGTTTGGAGATTAGGATAACAAGGGATTTCAGTTAGGCAAGTCCTACTGCCAGCTTCCAACTAGACGAAAAATGTAAATGCTGTCATTTTAGTCTACAAATGATGACAACATTATTTTCAATTCGTTTGGCTATTGAATAACTAACAATATGGGCCTAAATGTTATGTCAAAGAGTATAGTGTAATTACGTCAAAAAATTGTAGAGTTAAATTTGTAATTTATTCATTACTCTGGAAAAATTAGTGTATTTTATTTACTAAAAAAAAAAATGTTTTAGTTCTAGTTTTGGGGAAGTGTTATTTACTGTAATACTGAAAGGCCTCTCCTTTTGTGATCTTGTGGAATCTGGTGAGATTAAATCCAAGCTAATCAACTTTTTTTTTTAAAAATTTAATTTTAAAATTTTTTCTCCAGGAAGAGTAAGATGCATTACACAATAGTAATAACAACCAAATTCAAGCATCATGCCTGGTAAGAGAGCGTCGCCAGACTTTCCTGATTATCCAACCCAATTTTGCAAATTCCTATTGATATTGATATTTAAAACTTTGCTCACTCAATGATTACAAGAAAGCAAATAGAATACATTGGTTTGATTTCATTTAAAGAGAACTTGATACACTATGACAATCTAAATTTTATTAAATGGGTGAAGATAATATAATGGTTGACAAGATTCCAAATTTATTTTTATAACAAAGCAAATGGATTTTGTCCTCTCATATTTCACCATCCCACAACTCTTGAAGGCTTGTGTAGGGGCTCTTGCTCTCATGAACTGCAGAATCCCCCCTGAGGAGCCTTTGCTGCAACGAACATAAACAAGATTTGTATACTTATAGAATTGCGACTTTGTAATCTGTATACATGTATCGATAGTACTAGAAAAATCAATGTGTGACCCAGATTCATTCTAATTGTAGTGAGGACAACACAGAATGTACCTAGGCCACATTTTTGTAATTTTTTTTCTGTGCACATAGCATTACTGGTACTGCCTGTATAATTACTCACCTGGTGGATAGCACTGAATTTTGAGAAGAGCTCTGGAGGGATGCACCAGTCAAATAAGTTGAGATTCTCCTTAATCCTAGACTCATTAACACTCTTTGGGATGACGCTGTGATCACTTTGAATGCCCCACCTCAGGGCTACTTGTGCAGGTGACTTGTTAAGCTTCTCAGCAATCTCAACCAATATTGGTTCCTTCAAGATTTCGCCTTTCACCCAAGACCCTGGAGATCCCAGAGGAGAGTACGCCTGCACAACCAAGCTAATCTTTAACACTATTGCTAACATTGGCCCTGTTTGATGGAGCTTTATTAGAGCTGCCTATAATATTTTTTCCCCTTCAAAATTTTGTGAATATGTGTCGAGTATTTGGCCCAACTTATACTTATAACTTACGAGGCGAAAATAACTTAAATAAATTGATTATTTGGAAGTTAGGAGAAGGGTGCTTTTAGCTTGTGTTACATGGACTACGTACTTATCCCATTGCACCGTGTTCACCGGATATGACATGGGTATGAGATATGTGTCTAACACCCATACCCAATTTACACTTGGATCCTCTAGTTTTATATTATGTTTGAAGAAAAGACGCTTACTTTTGCTAGTAAAGAAACTTTTCTAGCTTCTCATATGAATGGGTGATATAAATTCCATTTTTTTTGTACAACATCTTATCTAAGAATATTATAAAATATACAATATATATCACTCTTTTAAGGCTTGTCCCCATACCCATATCCAACTTTTGGATACATATCCCAATATTTTGGTTTAGGAAGATCTAACGCTTGGACAAGCATCTGCAACCGATTCTCATACTTGAGTGCATGTAACATAGCTTTTAGCTTCTGCATTCTGATTGTCAACTTTCAGCTTGAGTTGAGAAAAGTTGCATGAAACAGCCCTAATGAATGGTTAAAATGTTTCAGAGATTACTGAGAGATGAACACCGGTTGATTTGCACAGGTTGTGGAGAGCAGGTTGCTGCCAGACAGGGTGGCATTCCACCTGGTTGACAGCTGGTGGAACTTTCGCATATGTGAGCAGGTCTTGCAGCTTCTTTGTTGAGAAGTTGCTCACCCCGATTGCACGTGCCTGTCCAGAAGCATACAAGCCCTCCATTGCAGCCCATGTTTCTGGGAGACACAGGGGAGCCATAACTTCAGGGTCCCACCCGCTCGAGCCTGGCTTTGTCCGAAATGGCCAGTGCATCTGTAACCACAAGCTCATATTCAAAGCCACAAATAGTAGAAATTCTTTGTTATGATGGAACAAACGAAAATGAGAAAGTAAAACAAAACAATCATACAAGAATACAAAGATATGCATGGTTCGTCTTAGCCTACGTCACAAGTCCAGGGTCCCCCCCAGTATAGAGTCCTATGTTTCAATGTTTAAAGCTATTCTAGAGGTTGTGCCCCAAATTAAGAACAAGTTTTGGACAAGATAATGCAAATTTCGTTTTTTGTTTGTAGACATGTTATAGCACCTTAATTCTTATATTCCAACAAGAATGAAGGTAAAAATGCATACGAGATATAGATCGATATAATCAAGTTGTAGGTCTTCTAAGCTCTTGCTCAGTGCCTTTGAGACATCCTCGGGTGCATGGTCGCTGCACCTGCAGATGTATAATTTGAAGTTACTAGTTAAAAAGAGTAAGCAGCATAAGCATTTTGCAGATAGATTGACAGAAAAAACAAACTGAGTTTCTAAGCTAATAGATGAACAATATTCAATTTCATGAAAAGAATTCTAAAAAAGTGATATGAAAATCAATCAAAGATGAGATAGACTATCAACATGAATTTTTCTTCATTTAGAGATCCAACAGAAGTGTAGAATAAGATCTGCATAAAATTTTCTTCTCTTGAAGATCAAATAGAAAACTAGAATAAGAACTCCGATTATATATTATTCAAACATACCATAGTTTAGATGTGATCCAAATCTCACTCCTCTTCACTACCCCAGTGGAAAATAGTTCCTTCAGAGCCATTCCTATCTGCACATTCGAAAGTTTCAACACAACTCAAAATTTATTGCAACAGCAAAGGGCTAGCCAAATGGTAAGTTCAGCTGTGATAAGCACTTTAGGAATTGAAGGTCACGAGTTCAACTCCTATGAAACATTTGACCACTTTGGAGCCACTCCCAGGATCTGTGCCCAGTAATTATCCGATATGTGGAAGATGGATGGAATACATGTACCCAGGGACTAATTAGGCAAAGATGAAAGACCAGATACACTTGTTATAATAAAAAAAAGGGGCAAAATCCTTTTCAACCTGTGCTTTTGGCCCACAACACTTTACCCTATTGACATTTAAGTATATGCAACGGGCACTCACGTGGTTTTGGATCAAAATGCAATGGATGGAATATATATACTCAGGGACTAATTGGGCAAAGATGAAAGACCAGGGATACACTTGTTATAATAACAAAAGAGGCAAATCATGTTCTTGGCCCATAGCACTTTATCCTATTGACATTTAAATATATGCTAAGGGTCCTCCTCATGTAGTTTTGGACCAAAATGTAATGCTAACTCCGTTAATAGAATATATAAAATGACCTTTATGTATTTACTATTTCCTTTTTTGTTATCTTCTCTTTCTCTCAACTCTCATACACAATTTCTAACTTAAATCATATATTAACCAAATTAAATCATATATTGACATAAATTAAACCAACACCACATATTAACACAAATTTCCAAATTTTTAACCCATAGATAATCACATATAAAATTGTACACACAAACACACACATATATATACACACCACCCCCTACCTCCACCAAGCCACCCCCAATTCCCTAGCCGTTCCCCTTCTTTTGTTGCTACCCCACACTTCCCTTCCCTCCCTTCCCCTCCTCTCCACTTCCGCCTCAATGGGATTCCTTACTTTCATTTTATACTTATATATATATATATATATATTATATGCATACACACATACATACACACATTGTGTGATTCAAGTATGCATTGATATGCCTTTTTTTAATTTTATTTTAAATCTTGTGTTGGTTCAACAAGAGCTGATTGGAAGGGGTAGCAGGTGAATGAAGGAGGGGGGTGACGGGTAGGTAGTTGGAGGTGGCAGGGGTGGTGGGGGAGCATATTGGTGGAGGTGGTGGATAGTGGTGGTGGGAGGAGGTGGGTGCGTTAAGGTTATGGCTTTCAATAGAGGAGAAGAAGACGATGAAATGGTGAAGTTATCTTTTATAGTGAATGACTTTGACTTTGTTTTTCATGCCAAGTTTCAAAATTGGCCCATGTGAAGGGTGTTTTGGGAAGATGGTTAAAAGCTGCTTTTTAGTTTTTTTTTTACTTTTTTGTGAGAGAGGGAAGTGGGTTAAAAGTTGGAAAGTGACTTTTAACCCACTTCCCAAAATAGGTCTCAATTTTTTGTCACTTTGGACGAAATTAGAGACAGTAGGGAGGCAAAGTACAAGATGAGTCAAAACTAAGTGAGGGTAGTTTGTATATATTTAAATGTGAGGGTGCTAAATTGCACAGGCCAAAATCACAAGAGAAGAGAGCAGTAAAAAGGATTTTGCCCTAAAAAAACCCTAAAATTCATTGCATATATGAAATTTGGACAAGCATGATGAACAAAAATAGCCAGGGTTACAAAAAAACATACCTCCTTTTCATTAGCATATGCTCGTGCACAATCAATATGCCTGTAACCAGCCTGCACAAATTTGAACCCCAATAACCAAAATTTTGAATTGCATATGATTTATCATAGTTCTGATCAAAAGTTCCACTAACTTGAGGATCAACATAATTGACAATTTTGAGACCTTGTATTGATAGAAAGATCTCAAAAATCATTTTGAATAAACAATTTTACATTTCTAAACACAATCTACGATACTATTGGAAAATGTATCAAACTTTGGACCCAATATTTGCAATCACAAACCATCTCCAACCCTTACCAATTTTTTCAACTAGTTTGATTCTAAATTTGAGTAAAAAACTTGATCTGATATGAACTACTCCAATCTATTCATCAAATTTTTGTCAAAATCTTTTTAGAAATTCCCCTCTTATCCCAAATTTCCCTTTATGAAAAAAAATCATCTCCAATGTTTCATCTTTTTAATTTTCATGATTTTTGAACATTTTTTCATCACATTAAGATTTGAATGTAAGAAGAAGAAGACCTTGACGGCGGCGGTGACAGCTTCACCGACCACACCAGGAGGAGCTTTCCATGTTCCTAGGCCAACTGAAGGCATCTTGGCTCCGGTGTTGAGATCAAAGTACAGAGGTCCATGATCACTTTGTTTTTCCATAATCACCTACACAAAAACAATCTAAACCAAACAAAGCAAATACAATTGCTGTGTGTGTTAGTTTGTGTGTGCGCGCGCGAGAGGTGTTTGTTTGTTGTGTCTGAGAGAGAGTTTTTATGAGCTTGAGAAACGGCATATGGGTTGGTTGGTGACTATTTCATGTCCAAACGTTTGTCTGTTTTTTGGAAGGTAGCTTTGTTTTTTCACATTTATTTATTTGGAGTCCTACAAAAGCTAAAGTTGTTTGGCCATGTTCCACTTCTTTGGGAGGTGCAATTTGTACATGTATTATGTTCCACTTCTTTGGGAGGTGCTCTTTGTACATATATTATTTCTAAGCTTACCTATTAAAAATTAATTTTTTTTTTTAATCTTTGAGCACAATTATTATTAAGACCAAAATTACAAAAACAAAAAATCTAAGTCCGTACTATATGGGAGATACTTTTTAAAAGATATGTGTTATATATTTCTTATTTGGATGAATTAAGTGACTTAACACCTACCTTCCCTAAAAAAATTAATGACAAAATTTTAAAAATATCGCTAAGAAATGCATTTGTAGGAACATAACAATTTGGTGTCAAGAATATTTGTTTTTTCAACAAAAATTGTGGGTCCCAAAAGAATAGTAATTAACCACTCCATTTGGTTTAGTTTTGAGAATCAATTGTAAAAGATAATTTTTGAAAAGAGTTCGCAAAATTTGAAAACTTGTTTGGTTGTACATTTTGAAAATAGTTTTGGAATGATTTATAATTTTTATTTTTATTTTTTTTTTTAGTTGAATAGATGAGTGAAAAAAAATTTGATTGATTGATGTGTAAGATATGAGAGAAGAAGAGCAGATAGAAAAAATAAATTGATTGATTGATGTATAGGATGTGAGAGAATGAGAGAGGAGAAAGAAAATAATTTTGCATTTTTAAAAAAAAAAATTGTAAACCAATCAAGTTTTTTGAAATTTTCATTTCAAAAACTGATTTGAAAATGTAATCAAATACAACCTAAACGTTTAATTTGGTCTTAAAAACAAAATAAGGGTAAATCACATTTACCTCCCCTTGAGGTTTCTGACAATTATAGAGGCTTCCATTGTAGTTTCAATAATTACACTAATCTCTCTTGCTTTTGAAATTATTATCAAGATTTCCATACTGTTACACTTTGTTAGGTTATTTAACAGAATTTGTTGATGTCATGCTGATATCATAGGTTATAATATCAAAAATGACAAAATTACCCATCAATTACCTTATCTTTCAAATGAGAAATTTTACTCACCTTTTCTGAAATTTTGCATATATACCATCAAAGATCCGTACATATTTCAGAATGAAAAATGTTAGGGATCTCAAATGTTTTACTAAATATTCTTTTGGTAGAATATTCTTTTGATCCCTAACATTACTCTTTTAGCATTATTTAATAAAAATATTAAATTTCATACAATATTAAATAAAACTCTTAAATTCTTAAGACATTATTAAATCATTTAATGAAAAAAAAGGGCTTAATTTTCATTGATAAAATACTTAAAAATAAACAATCTCTCTAAAATTAATGTTAGATAGTATCCTAATAATTTAATGTAAGACTTATTCCATAGTACATAAATGACATAAAATTTATTATTTTAAGTAGTGCATTTATTATTATTATTTTTAAGTTGAAATAATGTTTTTTTTTTTCCTGACAATTTACATTACTTATTTATTCATATATAAAAAAAATTATTATTTCATCTTTTCTCAATCATATACTATTCTTGAATTTTAATTTTTATCTTTGAGTCCTTAAACTTCTAGTCTATACATATTTAAAAAAATGCAGGTTAATATTTCTTAGATGATTAAAAAATTAAAAATAAATATGGAATTAAAAAAAACTAATTGTCTCACAATAAATTAAAATTAGTTAATAAGGAATGAAGGATTAAGAAAAGGGAAACTATATGCAGGTGAGAGAAGGAGAAAATTTATCAACACATGAGGGTGTAAGTGTGTCTGTGATGGGGTGCAAATGAAAGGTTGTGGGGTTGCAAGTGTTACTTGCACCTCCTATGTGTTGGTAATTTTTTCCTCCTTCCACCTGCATATAGTTCCCCCATTAAGAAATCATTTGAAAATAAAATTCAAATAATTTGTCATTTATTACAACTAAAATTAAAATCAATCTTTACTTAAATGGATAAATTATTTGAGAATAATGAAATACTCAATTAATTTGTTATGTATGATACTTAAAATCTATTTCTCCATCTTTATTTATCTTATTTAAACTAGTTTTATTAAATTAAATCTTAAAATTAATTTCTCACTTGTATTAATGGTTGAATTTTTATTTTATTTTTTGTTTGTAAAAGTTTGAAAACTTGTTGTGGAAAAAAATATAGTCAAGAAATTATATTTATATTTGGAAAAAATTATGAAAGATAAATAATAATTTCACATATATTTAATGGGGAAATTAAATTTAGTACATTGAAAGTTAAGATTAATGTTGATAATGAATGAGTTTGATTTAATTGTCAAAAATCTCTCCTTAGATTTTTTTTTTTTTACTTCTATATTTATGTTTTATTTTCTTAATCATGTAAAAAATATTAGGAAAATGAGGGAGACCTCTAGCACCCCCAGTGGGTGCTGATTGGTCCAACAGAATTTTTTTTTTTTTTCTTCCACTCTTTGCCCCCACGTGTATGTGGGAGTTGTGGGGGTCACCCCCAGCTGGGGGTCTGCAGCAGTGTTGAAAATATTAACATGTGTTTTTGTTTTTGTTTTTTTTTTTAATATGCACCAATTAGAAATTTTATAACTCAAAGATAAAAATTAAAATTTAAAAATAATATATGATTGAGAAAAGATAAAATAATAATTTTTTTATATATGAATAAATAAGTAATGTAAATTGTCGAGAAAAATATAAAACCATTTATTTCAACTTTAAAAAAAATTTAAATAATAAATGCATTACTTAAAATAATAAATTTTACATTATTTATGTTGTATGAAATAAGTCTTATATTAAATTATTAGGATGTTATCTAACATTAATTTTAGAGAGATTGTTTATTTTTAATATTTTATCAATGAAAATTAAGTTTTTTTTCATTAAATATTTTAATAATGTCTTAACAATTAAATTTTTTTATTTAATATTGCATGAAATTTAAGAATTTTATTAAGTAATACTAAAATATGCATGGATCTTTGATAATATATATGCAAAATTTTAGAAGAGGTAAGTGCAATTTACTCAATTGATAATGAATGAGCCTTCTTGGTTTATGGGTATTTTCATCCTTTTCACATGCAAATCAAAGGGTAATATGGTCATATTCACATCAAAGTAACGCCGTTTTATACGAATCTTGATAATAGTTTAAAAAATAGGAAAGGTTAGTATCATGATTCTAAATATCGGCCGGTACGTGCCGTACCGGCTGGTTCGTATCGGAAAATGGGAGTACCGAGTCGGATACTCACCGGTATACCGGCGAGAATGAATTTCACGTCCGTAGCGGCTGATTCCTGATACATATCGGCCTGAATCCGATATGTAAGCGATTTGTTTCCGATACAGTCCGATACGGCTAATGCTCTGTTGAAGGTTTGTTCTCTCATGCTCTGTTCGTATATGTGATGCTTTGTTTTTTTATTTTGGCTGAAGAAGTCATATATATGTGATGCTCTGTTTTTTTATTTTGGCTGAAGAAGTCATGGTTTTGATTTTCAAGTGGTGTTCGGTTTGTTTATAATTTGTTTTTGTTTTGTTTTGTTTTGTTTTTTTTTTTTTTTCTATGGTTATTTTTTTTAAATGCACATAATTTTTTATATATATTATTGAGGTTGAATAGAACTCAGGAGCAATTTTTTACATAATTTTAAATGCACATAAGTTCAAAAGCTGAATAGAACTCATAATTTTATAACTCATGAGCAGGTTTGTTCTCTCATAATTTTATATATATATATATATATATATATTATCGGCATAGAATATAATTTTTTATATATAAAATTATTTTTTATATGTATTTTAAATGCACATATGGTCAATATATATATTTTTTATATATATTATTTAAAGAGATTTAATCTGTCATATTTTTTATTTCAGATTTTTTTTATTATTTTAGATTTTTTAATCTGTCAAATCTTTTTATTTCAGATTATTTTTATATCAAATTCTTTTTATAGAGATTTAATCTGTCAAATTTTTTTAAAGAGGTTTAATTGTTAAGTAAAGATGTTTAATATTTTAGATTTTTTATTTTTATTTTAAATGCATTATTATTACTAACTAAATTAGAATTACAATATTTGTTAATTGAAAACTGTTATTGTAGATAATTGAAAGTTATAATGGCGCACGAAGGTGGTTCTAGTGAAAGTTATTTTCATGTCCCTCTTTCTCTTATTAATTTGTTGTGCATGTGGAAGTATTTCATTGTTGAAAATAAGTAAAAAAATATTTCCACATCAATTTTATATTAAAAGTTTAACATATATGCCAAATAAAAGGTTGAGACTAAAATAAATACATATCATTTAGTTGAAAATGAGTCAAAAAAGTGTCTCTACATATCAAAATTTTGATTAAAATGTGATAAATTAAGGCTAAAAGAGTCAAAAAAATGCATAAAATTGAGTTTTAGATGGATTGCTAATGATTTTTGAAATTTCACAGTCGTGACGCCCGATACCCGATACATACCGGTCGATACTACCGATACCGATACTTCGCGATCGATACCGTTACGTTACCCGATACCGCGATTTAGAACTATGGTTAGTATAAAGATTGAAACCACAGAAGATGTCTATAATTGTTAGAAATCTCAGGAGATGAGTGTAATTTATCATTAAAATAATGATACTTTCACTAATTAAAATATTTCATTCTTAAAAATTATTTTACCCCTAAACTTTTGTCACTAAAATTTTAATTTGGTGCAGTGCCTCTCTTCTCTCCATCCAACTACCCCCATCTCCTCTTTTTCAACGCTAAAACGTATTAAGAGGATTGGCCCTGTTAGATCACCAGCTGCAATCTCAAGTGAAGCTTCACCATTTTTATTTTTTCCTTAAAGCAAAGCAAATAGAACTTTCATTTATATGAAAATGAAATACATTATACTCATGATTTGCCGTAAACTGCATCATTATTTAAACACCGCTTCCCAACTAATGCAAAGAAATTATAATCGCATATCAAGATTAAAAAGAACAAGAAGCAAGGTTTTAAAAGATTTATTAGTATAAGGCAAGTCGATATTAGTCGCAATATAATGGTATTGAGAGTATTGGTCAGAAAAATGGTTTTGATCTCTAGTTTATGAT
This sequence comes from Camellia japonica, assembly GCA_030407325.1. Taxonomy (NCBI): domain Eukaryota; kingdom Viridiplantae; phylum Streptophyta; class Magnoliopsida; order Ericales; family Theaceae; genus Camellia; species Camellia japonica. The sequence goes on from JAPPVO010000017.1 coordinate 51,053,320, forward strand.
AACTTTGAACCAAAATTAAAATGGATTTGACAGGTCCATTGTGGCGGGTTTACATTATAAGATTTTTATAATTTAGTTTGATTCAAAATTTCTTAAACCGTGATCACCTCCATTCAGATTGCAAAGAAATTAATCACAATTAAGATACAAAAGAACAACCGAGGTTCAAATTGTAAGAAACACTTGGAAATTTACTAGATAACTTGGTAAAATTTGAGCAAAATAAACTAATAAAAGGAATACTAATTACTATAAACTCCGTATAATAACATTAATAGAAAAATTGCTGGGAAAGGAAGAATTTTCAGTTTTTGATGAACTTCTTGAATTTCTTCAGCAACAAAAAATGAACCCTTTGCTTCTTCATGTCCATATACTTGAACAAGAAGCTTAATGTACTTTGTTTGATCCCTCTCACCTTTAGATATTTGATGAAAGAACCATACAAAGCAGAAGAATAGCTGCTGTATCTGTGGGAAAAGAAAAAGAAAAAAAGAAAAAGAAAAAAAAGTGGCAAGTTTGTATTAAAATATAGGACTAGTTTACACAAAGTATAAATTTTGTTGCATTCAAACTTATTTGTTTAGTTTTGTCAATTTGATCATCAAATTGCAAAATGTGAGTTAAAATGATTCCAATACTCACGCCGTCTATAATGAAAATTAACAAAATGTATACTTTAGATTCCAAAATATAACAAAGTGAATACTGTGGAGATCATGGGTATATTTTGTATTTTCAATTCTCTTTGAGTCATCATGTAATATTATAAAAATACCTCAATTTCCGTTAATCAATTTGGACGACATGAGGGCAATTGACTATTTAAACTCGCATTTTGTTGTTTGAGTATCAAATTGGCAAAATTAAAAGATGAAAAATTAAAGTGAAATAAGACACGTACTTTGATAAGGACTTTGGTCCCTCCTCTATTACATGTTGTAATAAAATATTTTTACTACATATCTAATGATTATGAAATAGAAATGCAGATTTATAGTTACGATTAATTACACTTTTCACTCATGTAATTTGACTTAAATTTTACTTTACTTTTTATAGTTTCAATTTAAACAATTTAATCCGTATACTTTAAATCTAGTTTCAATTGGTCCTCATGTCGAAATTTTTGTTAATTTTGTCTACATATATATATTAAAAAATTGGCAAGTAAACCAAAATTGTTAATTTTAATCTCTAATTTAGACGGAATGACCAAATTCAAACTTCAAAAAATTGACAAGTATCCCAAAATTATTCCAATTTCGATGGATAGACCAAATTGAAACTGAATTTAAAGTGTAGGGACCAAATTGTTCAAATTGAAACTTTTGGGATCAAAGTGAAATTTGGATCAAATTATAAGAGTGAAAAGTATAATTAACCCTTATAATTATTTAAATTTTTTTAAAAAAAATCATTACACTTGCTATTGAAGGATGTAATGGAATCCTTCAGAACACTATTGGTTTAGTTAGTCCATAGATATATTTACCAAAAAATTAAAAGAAAAAAGAAAAAGAAAAGAGATGATCATGAACAAAATGCTTGAAATTCAAGGAAATTAAGCAATTTACCTATCATCATGGGGAAATTTGTATTCATTCAGTCTTTCAGGATCTTTGGTCTCTTTAAGTGAAATGTTATCGATGTCAAGAAAACAGTACGGATTTGAGTTGTAGGCAAAAATGTCAAACTCTAGATCGAGTACACTTTCTTTACATATCGTTATAGTTATTTTTGTTTCTCTATTCACTTCACCACTATCATCATTGTTTCTATCATAGTTGATACAGTATTTGATATAATTTTTGTTGATGAAGTTAGCGTTGTCGCTGTCGTTGTCGCTGTCTATAATCAGCGTATGATCGCCCTTGATACTGGACCCTCCTTATTTAGTTTGTCAAGTTTAACCTTAATGGTCTCATGAGGAAACTCTCGTGTTAGTAGTATGCTTTTTTTGCCCGGATTATCTTGAAATTTGAAAGGAAATGTGGATGAGATCTCTCGTATCTGTGTGACATTTGGGAAAAAAAGAAGAAGAAAGAATTACTAGAGCTATAATCTCAACTTATACATTTGTAAATGTAATTAATTATACAGAGTTAGAAGAGAATATAAAAGGAAGATATAGAATTACCACAAATGGATGCAAGTTGCATGAGAAATGTGGTAACTTTGTGCCTTTATTGTTTTGATACATTTCTAGTACTATGTAGCATTTAAATTTGGACTTAAATAACTTTTTTATTTGTTTTCGTGTCAAAAGTAAAAGTAATTAATTTTTTCTATTTTCAAATTAAGAGTTTTCTTATTATCAGTATAACTTTTTTTTTATCAATAATATTTAGTCATTTTTTTAGAAAATATTTTTTCATGAATAGAAGATTCTGTCTATTAAAAAGATATCTAATTTTCACTACAACAATTTACACTTTTGGCGACCAAATTTGGCTACTAAAAGGGATTTAGTCGCCAAAAGTTCAATTTTTGGCTACTAAAATTATTTTGGTCGCCGTTCATTCAAGTTTTTGCTACTAAAATATTTTAGTCGACGTATATTATTTATTGGCGACTAAAAAAAACATTAGTCGGTAAATTTTCGACAATAGGCGACTAAAAAAATTATTAGTCACCATTACTCTAGTTTTTTAGCGACTAAATTTTATTTTAGTCGTAGTATACTAATTTTTGCCGACCAAAATAAGTTTAGTCGCCAAATAATAGCTACATATACACTGTTACTCTTTGGCGACTAAGAATTTGGTTGGCAAATATGCAGTTTTGGCGACTAAAAAATATTTAGTCGTGGTATATCAAAGTTTTGTAGCAAAAAAAAAAAAGGACATTTGGCGACTAAAGTTTAGTAGCCAAAAAAAAAAAAGACATTTAGCGACTAAAAGTTTAGTAGCCCAAAAAAGAAAAAGAAAAAAAGAAGACATTTGGCGATTAAAACTTTGGTAGCCAAAAGAAAATCAAACATTTGGCGACTAAAATATTTCGTAACTAAAAACAAAAAACTAAATTATAAACACACTTTTGCCGACTAAAATTTTAGTAGCCAAAAATGTAAAACTTTAGGCGACTAAATATTTCGTAGCCAAAAGAGGAACTCTTCGCCGACTAAACATTTAGTAGCTAAAGATGGGGACTTTCGGCGACTAAATTTTTAGTAGCTAAAAAAGAACTCTTTGCCGACTAAAATTTTAGTAGCTAAAAAGGTGGGACTTTAGGCGACTGAAAATTTGGTCGCCGAAAAGGGTCTAATTTAATTTAATGTCCAACTTTTTAGCGACTAAATATTTAGTCGGCAAATGAATACATTTGGCGACTAAAATAATTTTAGTCGCCAATTAGCTTTCCCGACTACTCTTCGGCTACTAATTTTGTGACCAAAAAATTTAGTCACTAAAGCCCTTCGGCGACTAAAAATTGACTTTTGACGACTAAAAATTTAGTCGCCAAAAGTAAAAATTCTTGTAGTGTTTTGTGCAATATTCCATATGTTATGTTACTTTGTTATTTTATTACTTATTGTTGATAATGCATTTATTTTTTTAAGTTTGAATCAGTACTTTTTGGTTAGTTGTTTCCTTAGCTTATTGGTTGTATGAGACTTTATTAATTAGAGCATACAATAATGAAAATGCAGAGAACAATTTTTCAATTTTAGTCAATAGGCCAATATCTTTCATTCTTTTGTCCAATTTTCTTCTTGAATCACTTTGTTTATGAGAGGAAGTAATAAGTCCAAGAAACCGATTTTTCCTGGGTATGTATTGTAGTTAAAAAATTTATTTTTTTTATTAATTCTGTTAAATAAAAAAATTCTGATTAAATAGTTGTAGTTTTTAAAATTAGGCAGACAAATCGTATTTTAAGTAAATTTTATAAATTATTTTTAAAAAAATGAAGTAGAAAAAAGAAGAATCTTATTCTGCTATACCAATCTTCTGTGTAAATAAAATAAATTGAAACTAATTCAAACAAAACAAATAAATAACATACCGAATTTATTTATCAAACCAAATTAAAATCAAAAGACCAAGTCGAGTGTGTGACACTCTGTCCTTAAGACAGATTCGCCCCGCTACGGTGCTTACGGTTGAGTGGCGTCTATCTCCCAGGATACAATGATCTTCAAAAACTTGTAGTAGCACTCCACACAAATTTTTACGGCAAACTAGAACCTTGTGTTCTTACTCTCTGAATTTTATTCTAAAACTAAAATGAAGATTTTATGCACAAAACAAATATTGGACAGCTAAGAGACTGTTTTTCGGATGTGAATTGGATCCCCCAAGACTACTGGATTTATGGAGTATTTATAGGCAAAACCTGTGGTCCGAACAGGTTCCTAAAATGAATGAATAGATGCAACAGTTTAATTTCTAACAATTCTGACCGTTGGAAAAGACAAAATTTCAAACAATTGAAAAGTGCCGTTGGTCCAAAGTCAAAGCAACTATTGTGAAATAACATTAAACTATTGGAAAACATTTATTAAATTATTTTAAATAGTTTAATCATTTTTTAGGAAACCACAATTTGAATTTAGAATTAAATTAAATTCCCACAATTACAAACTTTAGGAAACCACTTAGGAACCCAAAATTAGAATTTAGAATTAAATTAAATTCCCACAATAATTTTTATTGAAAAAATTCAAATGAATTTTATCTAAAAAATTAATGTTAGATCCGAAAACGACGTTAACTTCCCATTCACTCATAAATGGTTTTGACGTTCCGTCTTCACCGTGTGACTTGCCACGCGGCAAGGAACACTTCACCTCTTCGGACCCACCCCAAAAGACGTTTGGGGCCCACTCAAATTGAGCTAAAAAATATGCCTATATTAAACCATTTTTCCAACAATTCTCACCTGCTTGTGAGAATCAAATTTCTTGGCGGTTTTGATTTTCTCAGTGAAAGGTCAGAGAGTATGTCATCGGTCACCAACAGCTTTTTAGTGATTTTCATAGTTGGGAATTGTGATAGAAAATTTTGCGGAATATGAACTAAAAATCATTAAAGATTCAATTCTATACATGAAAACTATATGAATTTCTACTATACAAAATAAGTGAATACATACCTTGATCCATGATAGTATGAAAACCTCTTTTAAGAAAGAGAAATCTTGAATAGAAGACCTTGATCTTCAAGTTTTTTACTTGTCTAAGATCTTCAAACCACTTCTCTCTCTCTCTCTCTCTAGGCGATGGGAGCCTTTTTGTGGTGACAACTTGAGTTTTGTGATAAAGAGTGTGGTTTGGGACCTTACACTATTTATACTAGTATTCTTCTCATCAAAGAATCCATTCATTCAATGAACTTCATTAAATAGATTAATGTATCTTATACATTCATAATACATAATGCATATTCTATATTAATGAACTCATTAGATAGATTAATGTATCTTCTACATTCATAATAGATACATAATGCATCTCTAAGATTCATTCATAATAAATCTATCACATTCAATGCATTGACATTATCTCCATTTGTCTTCTATACATTATGTATATATAGATGCATTCATCAATAATTAGTCAGCATCTAATTGATGTACATGTATCTTGTTTAATGAGATGAATCTAGTATAATCATGCATAAGCCACATTAAACCATATTTAGGAAAAATTCTTACAATCTCCCACTTGGCTTGCATGATTATATTACATCACTAGATTATCATAATATGGCCAACGTTTTCCCACTAGAAGATTGCACCATCACCATTAGATTCTATTCAATGAAATTATTAGCACCAAATCATTGTAGTCAGTGATTTACACATTGATCAAGATTGTACAATAGTTATAGTGTTAATATTTTCCATCAACATGAATAAGTGAATCTTAAATCACAGAGATGATATTAGCAACATAATGGTGATTAATGCTAATTCATCTATAACGGTCCCGTTGTTTATATCTTCTTCTAAATTGTGCACAAGTATGAAGAATGAAAACAACAAACATAATCATTACTAACATAAGATGATTATAACATAACAATTATCATACACTCATTTCAAGTCTAAACATGATAAACTTTCTACTAAGCCAATGTGCGCAACATGTTCTTGAAAAAGCTTAGGTGTGAGACCTTTAGTTAAATGATCTGCCAACATGAGTGTAGTGCCAATATGAGAGATGAAAACAATCTAATTCAGAACCCTTTGTTTAACAACTAGATACTTGATATCAATATGCTTTGATTCTCCTGAAGTTTTGTTATTATTGGAGAACCGAATAGTAGCATCATTATCACAGTAAATCTGTAAGGGCCTCAAAATTGAATCGACAAGTTGTAATCTAGATATGAAATTCTTTAGCCATACTGCATGACATGTGGCTTCATAACATGCTATGAACTCTGTCTCCATAGTGGAAGAGGCTGTCAGAGGCTGCTTATGACTCTTCCATGAAATGGGTCCATTAGCAAGCATAAAAATATACCCAGAAGTGGACTTTCGAGTGTCTTTACATCCAGCATAATCAGCATCTGAATAACCAACTACTTCAAGGTTGTCTGTTCTTTGATAAGTGAGTATGTAATCCTTAGTGCCTTGTAAATATCGCAATACTTTCTTAACTGCTTTCCAATGATCAAGTCCGGGATTGCTTTGGTATCGACCAAGCATACCAACTACAAATACTATGTCAGGACGTGTACAAACTTGAGCATACATAATGCTCCCAACTGCAGAGGCGTAAGGAATTTCTTTCATTTGTTCCCTTTCTAAATTATTTTTGGGACACTGAAATTCACTAAATTTCTCACCCTTAACTATAGGGGCAACACTACTTGAACAGTTCTATATGTTGAACCTTTTAAGAACCTTTTCGATATAGGCTCTTTGGGACAATCCTAAAATACCACGAGACTTATCTCGGTGAATTTCTATCCCAATGACAAAAGAGGCTTCACCAAGATCTTTCATTTCAAAATTTCTCGTAAGGAATTTCTTTGTCTCATGTATCATTCCCAAATTATTACTAGCAAGTAATATATCATCAACATACAAAACTATAATGCAGATATTGCTCCCACTGATTTTAAGGTAGACACATTGATCAACCACATTATCCTTAAAATCAAATTTGGTGAAAACTTCATGAAATTTAAGATACCATTGTCAAGATGCTTGCTTTAGACCATATATAGACTTCTTAAGCCTACAAACCATATTTTCCTTGCTTTTATCTTGAAAACCTTCAGGTTGGTCCATGTAAACCACTTCATGCAAGTCACCATTTAAAAAGGCTGTTTTAACGTCCATTTGATATAACTCTAAATCATAATGAGCTATTAAGGCCATGACTATTCTCAAGGAATCCTTATTAGAAACAGGAGAATAAGTTTCCTTATAGTCTATCCCTTCTCTTTGAGTGTATCCTTTAGCAACTAATCTGGTCTTGTATCTTTCGATATTGCCTTTAGGATCACGCTTGGTTTTAAAAACCCATTTGCATCCAACAGTTTTGGCTCCCTTAGGCAATTCTACAAGATCTGAGACATTGTTGTCTTTCATAGATTTTAACTCATCTTTTATGGTATTTAACCATTGAGTTGAATTTCCATTATTCATGGCTTGGGCATAAGAAACAAGATCGTTCTTCAAGCCTATATTACACTCATTTAGGTAAACCTCATAGTCATCTGATATGGCTGGTTTCTTTTCTCTTTGTGATCTGCATAAATGTTGTTTTGCAATTGGGACAACTTCTTTTTCAATGTGAGAAATCTCTTGAGTACCAATAGGTTCAAGTACTACATTTTCTTAGATAATTGTAGAAGGCGTAAAAGCACAATTTTCCTCCAAAGAAACATTTTTGAGATTCATACTCCCACTAATGTTTTCATCCTCTAAGAACACAGCATTTCTAGTTTCAACAATTCTTGTGCTATGAGTGGGACAATAGAATCTAAAACCCTTTGATCTCTCAGGATATCCAATGAAAAAACAACTTATAGTTCTAGGGTCTAATTTGTTTATTAGTGGGTTGAAAATTTTTGCTTCAGCAGAACAACCCCATACATGTAAATAATTTAAATTAGGTTTCCTACCAACCCACAACTCATAAGGAGTTACAGGCACAGCCTTACTAGGAATCCTATTAAGAACATGTACAGCAATTTTTAAAGCTTCACCCCACAAGTAATCTGGCAAAGAAGAGTTACTCATCACGCTTCTCATCATGTCCAAAAGAGTACGGTTTCGATGCTCAGCTACACCATTTTGCTCAGGTGTACTAGGCATTATGTAGTTAGCAACAATACCATTCTCAGCCAAAAATAAAGCAAAAGTACTTGGATTTTGACCCAACTCAGTGAATCTACCATAATATTCACCGCCTTTATCAGATCTTACACTTTTAATCCGTCTACCAAGTTGATTTTCAACTTCAGCTTTATAGAGTTTGAACATATCCAGTACTTCTGATTTTTCACGAATAAGATACACATAAGTATACCTAGAAAAGTCATCAATAAAAGTAATAAAATATTTATGTCCAGAAATAGTTGGAACAGTAAAGAGACTACATATATCAGTATGAATTGTGTCTAATAATTCAGTAGTCCTAGTAGCACTCTTTTTCTTTGTCTTTGTGTATTTTCCTTTAATGCAATTCACACAAGTACTAAAATCAGAAAAATCAAGTGAACTTAAAATTCTGTCTTTAATAAGACGTTCCATCCTTTCTCTTGATATGTGGCCCAAGCGCTTATGCCACAACATGGATGAATTATCATTCACTTGCTTGCTCTTTTAATTTACCAAGTCGTTTACATTAAAGGATAAAAGAGATTGTGCATAAGTGGAATCTAAATTCAATGAATAAAGATTACCATATAAAATACCAAACCAATTATATGAGAATTGTGGAATAAAGAGACTCTATTATTTCCAAACTTAAATTCATAACCACATGAATCACGTTGTGAAACAGAAATTAGGTTTCTAGTAAAAATAGGAACATAAACTGTGTTTACTAAATCTAAAATGAAACCAGAGTCTAAAATTAGACGAAGGGTGCCAATAGCCTTAACGTCCACTTCTATTCCATTCTCCACCGTAATGGTTTGTTCTGCTTTATTTAGTTTCCGACTTGTAAGGTATCCTTACATGGAATTTGTTATGTGAATACTTGCACCAGTATCAATCCACCAAGAATTTGGTGGAACATCTACCAAAAAGGATTCATAAGACACAAAGCATTGAGTGTTATCCTTCTTGTCCAACCAACTTTTAAAACCTGGACAGTCTTTTCTTATGTGACATTTCTTTCAACAAAAATGGCATCGAATCTGATTTTCTTCATTAGCCTTGTGAGTTTCATCATTTGCATTTTTCTTCTTCTTACTTTTGCCTTTCTTGAAAATCTTTTTGGTTGGACCCAAGGTGGTAAGGTGAGCCATATCAGGCTTTTCAGCTTTAAGCCTCTCTTCTTCTTGAACACACATGGCAATTAACTTACTCATCTTCCACTTATCTTTCTACGTATTATAATTGATCTTAAAAGGACCAAATTGCGCAGGAAGAGAAGTCATAATGAAAGGAACAAGAAAACTTTCAGAAATTTCCATGTCCATTCCCTTTATTGAGAGGCCATGTCATTCATGTTTAAGATATGTTTACGAATACCACTCAAACCATCATATTTCATTGTCATCATGTTAATCATGAGAGTGCTAGCAAGGGATTTGAAAGTGCCAATGAATTGTTCTTCAATAGATTTTATATAGCTCACTGCACTTTCAGAAACAGGGATTGCTCCTTGAATTACAGGCGTAATTGAGCTTTTCATAATCATTAGACTTAAGCGATTAGAGCGTTCCTATTTTTCATATAAAGTCATGTGTTCCTTAGAACTTATATCATTAGGCTTTGTAGGAGCTGGCTCTCTTAATGCAAAGTCTAAATCCATAATTCCCAAAACAATTACAATTTGTTCCTTCCATTTCTTAAAATTAATTCCACTCAAAGCTTCAATACCAAACAAGTAACTATTAATTGCAGTAGGATTCAATGCTGCAAACACATAATATCCATTACATAATATAATCAAGAAAACTAAATAACACCACAAGTAAAATATATCTAACTATAAAACATAATTAGTTAGATACGAAATCAAGTTATCATTCCGTTGGGCCGAATAACAATATATTTTAACAATTCATAAAAGTAAATGAGATGACTAATAAAAATAAACAACATAAAATAAAATAAAATAACTATTAAGACCGTAATGAGTTTATCACCGTTTGGCAAAAAAACTCAATATCTCTTATTTTATTTTATTAACTAAAGCACGTGGGAAGTTTATCACCGTTGGGCAGAAAAATTTATTGCTATATTTATTATACTAATCATCTCAATTGTTCAAACATACATAATGTTGAACCTCCGTTGGGCTGATTAACAATGTTTCAACTCATAAGGTGTGTAACAAAACATTATAAGTGCATAAGACATTGGGGGTGTTTGTTTCAGCTTTTCAGAACCAACTTATGGCTTTTAGCTTTGAAAAAGTTATTTTGGACTGTTTGGTTAAACTTATTTCAATCAGCTTCTGATTCTAACAGCTTATTTTAACTAAAAAAAGCTGATTCTGAGAAGCTGCTCACCCCTTGCTTCTGATTATCAGCTTCTGCTGTGGACATATTAATTTATGGTTATACTCTTAAATTTTTTTATTTTTTATTTTTTTAAAAATAGAAAAAGACTCAAATGGACTATAGATTATTATTATTATTTTTTATGAGAAATGTAGACAAATAAAAAATAAAAATTAATTGAAAAAGCTATTTCACAGCTTATTTAACAAACACTACTCAGCAACTTAAATCTATAATCCAACAGCTACACCAAACAGATTAACAACTTCTGATTAAAGTCATAATCTATAATCTGTTAAGCTATAATCTATAAGCTGTTTTAACAGCTACACCAAACGGGGCGATTATCTTAATTATCACTTGTTCAATAATTTTCAATTTTTATTTTAATATCAATAGAATAAAAGATTGGCTAAAAATAAAAATAAAATTGGACAAGTGTAAATCAAGGTTATGCACTTGTTACACAAAACATCATCATAAAATGAAATTCATACTTATACATTTCATGCATCAGAATTAAGAACCAGGCTCTGATACCAATTGATAGAAAACTTTGCGGAACATGAACTAAAAACCATTAAGGATTCAATTCTATACATGAAAACTATATGAATTTCTACTATACAAAATAAGTGTATACATACCTTGATCCATGATAGTATGAAATCCTCTTTTAAGAAAGAGAAATCTTGAATAAAAGACCTTGATCTTCAAGCTCTTTACTTGTTTAAGATCTTCAAACCATTTCTTTCTCTCTAGACGATGGAAGCTTTCTTATAGTGACAACTTGAGTTTTGTGATAGAGAGTGTGGTTTGGGATCTTACACTATTTATACTAGCATTCTTCTCATCAAAGAATCCATTCATTCAATGAACTTCATTAAATAGATTAATGTATCTTATACATTCATGATACATAATGCATCTTCTATATTAATGAACTCATTAGATAGATTAATGTATCTTCTACATTCATAATAGATACATAATGCATCTCTAAGATTCATTCATAATGAATCTATCACAATCAATGCATTGACACTATCTCTATTTGTCTTCTATACATTATGTATATATAGGTGCATTCATCAATAATTAGTCAGCATCTAATTGATGTACATGTATCTTGTTTAATGAGATGAATCTAGTATAATCATGCATAAGCCACATTAAGCCATATTTAGAAAAAATTCTTACAAATTGAAGTTCACTTTCATGGTTGAGTGTTGAGGCGGAGATAGTGCCGTGGACAAGTCTTGATGACCCAACTGCTCGGATTGCGAGATGAGCACTGGATGGAGAGGCAAAGGCTCTGTGAAGAATGGAAGAGACAGCCATTTCTAATGAGTTTAGACAGAGAGAGGTGGAGAGAGAGAGAGAGAGAGAGAGATCATAAGGATCAGATAGAGAATTAGGGTTTTTTGGTTATCCTTTTTTATGAAAAAGCTTGGGAAACAAGGAAAAAAAGATTTATGGGTAGGGTTTAAGGGTTTTAGCCTTATAGACGTGAATGGGCTAGTTCAGACTTTTTCGGAGTCTAATGCGAATTTTTAATATGGGGCGGTCAAATATATTTTTTAAAAAATAATTGTGTCTAGAGTTTAAATTTTGTAACTTAAAAAAGAGTTCTAGTGACAGTGGTGGAGCTAAGAAATTAAGTTAAAGGGGGCATTATTAATTATAATTTTTTATTTAAAAAAAATTATAATCAACATTAAGATAATAATAATTTTATGAGCTAAATTTAAGTATAAAAAATTACATATTCATTATTAATAGGAACAAATTAAAATTCTATAATAGTATAGAATAGTTCGGTGCGGGATAGTGATGTAAGTTTGTAATTTTAGTACAAAAAATTATGGATCAAAATTCCTAATTTTAGAAAATAAAAACACATCATTTATAGCACAAATTATTATAAAATCTATTTAATTTTTATTTGATAAAAATTTATTAAAGAGATGACATTGCTTATAAATGATGTGTTTTGAAAGAAAATTGTTAAACAGACTTAGAATACCATATAGCATTGCCTACGTGATGCTCAAAGCTTGGAAAATCGCAAATCACACTAAGTAATCTGTCAACTGCCTAAAAATAAAGAGTTTATTATATCTAATCTATAAGATTTTTCGCTATACTATTAGTTTAAACTATTACATAAATAATATCACATAGTACTCTCAAAATATCAAATAACTATTTATTGTGAGCAATACAATAAATCTTTAATCAAAAAACATTTTAAGAAAAAAAATATACATTTTGTATATGATAACAACACACACAAAAAAAAAATATATATATATATATATATATATCAAAACTGGCGGGGGCACGTGACCCCCCTCGGCCTACTTTCCCTCCACCACTGTCTAGTGATGTGGTAAGAGGGAAAAAAGAAAAAGAAAAACAAAAACAAAAATATAGGCACACACATCATATCATATGTGGGCTCTACTTGTAACGCCCTCAAAATAATACATAAAACCCATCACTAAAGACACGAATTGATACAAGAGAAATCAACTATTTCTATTCATCAGAGTAGTTCTTACAAAAGTATTACATGTTAACAACAAAAGCAAATGCCCTACGGGCTTACAGCTTTCCAAGTTAACACTTGGTTACACACAAAAAGAGTACTAACTCTATACAAAAGAAGCCCTTGGCTTGATGTACATGTAATACAAACAAAAGAAACAAAAGAGTCTTCAACTCTCATCCTCATCATCCAAGCTATGTCCTTGGAGGTGGCATGCTACCAGTACCTGAAAATGATGTCCCGTATAGGGTGAGCCAACGCCCAGTAGAGATATGCTAAACACAGTATGAGCAATGACTAAGACATTAGCAATTGATAAATGTTCAATTCCCATAAATCAATTCATAACTCATTTCTTATCAACTTCACAATTTATATCAACGGCTCAGAACCTGGCCAACCACTTATATGAGACAGTGACTCATATTAAACGTTTCCCATTTACAATAGATAAACATAATAGTTGTATCAACATCTCAACAGATAAGCATACAAGCTGCATCCACTTTTCAACAGAGAAGCGTATTAGCTATATCAACACTTTCGATGATAAACATATGAGTTGTATCAACACTTCCTTAGATAAGCATATTAGCTATATCAACACATTAACTGACAAGCATATAAGCTGTATCAGTGGAGTCCATCCCCTATCTCCTCCCCATCAACAACCGGTTTAGAGGTCCATCCCCTATCTTCCCCTAAACCGTGGAGTACATCCCCTATCTCCTCCTACACAACACAACAACATATATATATATATACACAAAGGTCATATACATACTCAATCAACACATAACGTTAATGCATTCCTTCATCCGTCATACTCTATGACCTATCCACTTGATTAGTTTCAGTTTGCCTAATCATCATGCATTATCTACAACAATCAAAACTACCCTCCACCGGTAGCCCAAGCAAATATTTCTAAACAGGAAATAAAAGCTCCAACAGATAAAATAACAATGTTTTCCAAAAATGAACGATTAATAAATCCAACTCCACCATTTCACAATATAATGAATCAATTTCATTAATTCCAATTCGATTTCATAAAATCCATAACTTTCCAAATTAATTATACCAATTAATTTATATACAAATTAGGGTTTTCTTCCCCAACCCTCAATATTAACCCATAGGTTCAAATATCAACAACCAACACCCAAATCATCATTTTGAGACCCAAAATACAAGTTTAAGAATCCAAATAATAAACCCTCCATTATACCATTTTGAAACTCTAAGTCCCAAAATCAACCAACTTCAACACTTTACCAAAACAACCAAAAATCTAAGTCAAAGACCATAATAGTGAGTAGGAATCCCTACCTCAAAAGATGGAACCTAATGAAGAAGATGAAGAAAACGGAAATGCTCCAAATCGCAAATTTCTTGGATCAAAAGATAGCCCTCGACGATCAACAACTTTTTTGTAAAGGCCAAAGGTGAGGAAATCACTCCTACTAGATCAATACCTAGAGAGAAGGTAGAGCTCTAGAGTGAGAAGCTCAACAATGGTGTTTTTGGAAAAGTAAGAGAGAGAAGAGAAGTGAAAAAGTGATTTCAAAAAGCCCGACTGTGTACTGATATACGACATGTCCGCTCGAGCGGATAACACAACGCTCGAGCGTCAAGAACAAAAATCTGGGTCTGCTCGAGCGTAAGAAGACTCGCTCGAGCGCTAAGACACAAGAATAAAGTACGTCCGCTCGAGCGCGAAAACCCGTCCGCTCGAGCGCAGATTTCCCCCTCCCAGAACTTACGCCAACAATGTACTACCCGCTCGAGCGCCAACAAGCCCGCTCGAGCGTAACCCGCTTGAGCGTAGAAATCACATCTGCAGAAGTTTTGCAGAAAACAAAATACTGTGAGTGTGTAAATCCCGCTCGAGCACAAGAAGTCCCGCTCGAGCGGACGGCCAAAAACCAAACCCCGCTCGAGCGTAGAATAACCCGCTCGAACGTAACACTAAAAACCTGGGTAACTAGATTTGAGACTCAGGCTCAACCAACCTGTAACACACCTGTCCAAAACATCCCAAAACTCACACAAATGGAATTAAAGGACGACAACAAGATAGACACAACTACCAACTCCACGGAACCGAGTCCGGAGTACAACTGAATAGTAGAAGGAATACCGGGATCGCTATAACCTTCCCCCTTTAAAGAATTTCGTCCCCGAAATTAAACACAAGTTTTTTGAAAATAGGTTTTTCTCCATTTTAAACAATGTTACAATTCAACATTAAACAACTTGACCCATTACCGGCCATTTCATCTCTTGTCAAGAGGCATCTCACAACAATTACATTTCAACATGTATTCCCTTTCCTTTTCAACCATTTTCAACACACATGGTTCACAATTTCATATCATAATCAATTTTCATGATACATCTCCAGTTCTATAATATAGCCAATATATGCAATATTACAATCAACTTCCATATCAAGGCAAGTTCTACAATATTTCCATAACCAAAACATTCACAATGTTTTACAACTTAAGACATATTTAATGATCCCTAAGTTCAACAATACAACAATATATAACATATGTTCAAACATCCACAAATAGGTCCGGATATTTCTCTCAGACCTCCAACTCACGTTCCCAAGTGGCCTCCTCCATTCCGTGATGTTTTCACAAAACCTTTACCAAAGGAATGGTCTTACCACGCAGGACTTGATCCCGCCTATCCAAGACCCGAACCGGTCTCTCTTCATACGAGGCATCCTCATCTACCTCTAAGTCAGTCCAATCTAACACATGGGACGGATCCGGCTCATACTTCCGAAGCATACTCACATGAAACACGTCATGTACTCCGGACAACTGCGATGGCAAAGCCAAACGGTAAGCAACTTCCCCAATCCTCTCAAAGATCTCAAAGGGGCCTATAAACCGAGGGGATAACTTCCCACTCTTCCCAAACCTCATCAAACCTCACCTAGGTGATATTTTCAAGAAGACATGATCGCCTACCTTAAACACCAAAGGTCTCCTCCTACGGTCTGCATAGGATTTCTGACGACTCTGGGCTGTAACCAGTCTCCTACGGATAAGTTCAACTTTCTTCGTCGTCTCTCTAACCAACTCCGGGCCCAACAAAAGCGCATCACCCACCTCGGCCCAACAAACTAGAGACCTACACGGTCGGCCATACAAGGCCTCAAACGGTGCCATACCGATACTAGACTGAAAGCTGTTATTGTAGGCAAATTCCACCAATGGCAAGTGCCTCTCCCACGTCCCACTAAAGTCAAGGACATAACCTCGAAGCATATCCTCAAGGATCTGAATAGTACGCTCGGACTGCCCGTCAGTCTGAGGATGATAAGCTGTACTAAAAGTCAACTTAGTGCCCAAGGCACTCTGCAAACTCTGCCACAACCTAGCAGTAAAACGAGGATCTCTATCTGAGACGATCGTCACTGGGACCTCGTGCAATCTCACTACATCCCGAATATACAAGTCGGCAAGATGATCTACCGAATCTCTCACGCGCATAGGGATAAAGTGCGCCGACTTAGTCAACCGGTCTACAACCACCCAAATAGCATCACTACCCCGCTGAGTCCTCAGAAGACCTACAACGAAGTCCATAGTGACATGCTCCCACTTCCACTCGGCAATAGGCAAGGGTTGCAACAAACCCGCTGGCCTCTGATGCTCAGCCTTCACTTGTTGACAAGTAAGACACTTAGACACGAAAACTGCCACATCTCTCTTCATACCCCGCCACCAAAACTGGCGACCCAAATCCCGATACATCTTAGTACCTCTCGGATACACCGCAAGGCGCGAATGGTGAAACCCTCGGAGTACTTCCTCTCGGCACGACTCCGGCACAAACAAACGGTCTCGGTATCTCACACTCAGGTCGGAATACACCGTCAAACCCTTCTCAACCTTCCCACTGGAGATCTTCTCTCGGAGGGATTCTACCTCAAGGTCACCCCTCTGTGCCTCTAACACTCGAGTCACAAGTGTAGGCTGCGCAACAACAGAAAACAAGGCCGTAGCCTCAACAGATTCGCTCAGATGCAAGTCGAACTCACCAAGTGCCCCCAACATCTCCCACTCCCGGATGGCTATACAAGCTACATCACCTATGGATTTTCTGCTAAGGGCATCGACCACAACATTGGCCTTCCCCGGATGATAATGCAACTCGAAGTCGTAATCCTCAATGAACTCCATCCACCTCCTCTGCCTCAAGTTCAAGTCTTTCTGTGTAAACAGATATTTCAGACTCTTATGATCCGAGAACACCTTGAATCTCTCACTATACAGGTAGTGCCTCCAGATTTTCAAGGCAAAGATCACCGCTGCTAACTCTAGGTCATGGGTAGGGTAATTCTTCTCATGAATTTTCAACTGACGTGAGCCATAAGCTACCACTTTCCCTTCTTGCATCAACACACAACCCAAACCCTCCCGTGAGGCATCACAATAAACCACATAACGCAACCCTCTCTCCGGAATAATCAAGACTGGAGCGGTGGTCAATCTAATTTTCAATTCCTGGAACGACTTTTCACAAGTCTCACTCCATACAAATTTGACTCCCTTCCGAGTCAGTCTAGTCAACGGTGAAGCTAACTTGGAGAAATCCTTCAAAAACCGACGGTAATACCCAGCTAACCCCAGAAAACTGCGGATTTCAAACACACTCTTACGCTGTGCCCAATCTTGCACTGCCTCAGTCTTGGATGTATCAACAGACACCCCTTCCCCGAATACCACATGGCCTAAGAACTTGACTTCTTCTAGCCAGAACTCACAGTTCCCAAACTTGGCGTATAGCCTATGGGCTCTAAGCAGCTCAAACACCACTCTCAAGTGTGCCTCGTGCTCCTCCTCTGAAGGTGAATAAATCAGGATGTCGTCCACGAAGACGACCACAAAACGATCCAAGAATTTCCGGAAGATCCGGTTTATCAAGTCCATAAAGACTGCCGGTGCATTGGTAAGCCCAAATGGCATCACCAGAAACTCATAATGGCCATACCGCGTACGGAATGCCGTCTTTGGAATATCCTCCTCCCTGACCCTCAACTGGTGGTAACCCGATCTCAAGTCTATCTTAGAGAAGCAACGGGAACTCTTCAACTGGTCAAATAGATCATCTATACGGGGCATAGGGTACTTATTCTTAACCGTAGCCCGATTCAACTTTCGGTAGTCGATACACAATCTCAGGGCACCATCTTTCTTTTTAGCAAAGAGGGCCGGTGCTCCCCACGGCGAAACACTAGGGCGAATGAAGCCCTTATCTAGCAATTCCTGGAGCTGAACTTTCAACTCAACCAACTCTGCTGGAGCAAAACGGTAAGGTGCCATAGAGATCGGTGCCGTGCCGGGCACTAGATCAATAGAGAACTCAATCTCTCGATGAGGTGGTAAATCTACGAGGTTCTCGGGAAAAATATTCGAATACTCACAAACCACCCTCGGCAGTACATTCTGGGTCTCATCACACTCACCACTCTCAATTCTAGCAAGTAGACCACTAAGCTCACTCCGCTCTCGCGGATCATACCCCGGTGGCAAAACACTACCAACCCGGTCCCCCAAGAAATGGAAGCATTCCCCGCTCACGGTACAACAAGTGACCCTCTGGCGGTAGCAATCGATAACTGCCCGGTATGACGATAACCAGTCCATACCCAAAATAACATCAAAGCCCTTCATGGGCATAACTACAAAAGGAAACGGAAGCCTATAATCGTCAACCTCTATATCACAACCTCTACATCCGTGTTTCAAAATCAACTCACACCCAATAGGCGACACGACACAAATAGGAGACGCTAATAGTGCTAACTCCAACTCCAACACAGATGCAAATGCAGCAGATACAAAAGAATGAGACGCACCTGTATCAATCAATACACTAGCAACCGAGTTGCAAAACAGAAAGGTACCTCTCACTACTGATGGAGCCGGTACTAGATCCTGCGCGGTAATAGCATACACGCGCCCTGTAGGCCCCTGATCCACCTGCTCACCTCTAGGAGCATACGACTGCTGCACAGACTGGGATGACGAAGCTCCCGGATTGGCCCTCGAGGCCTGCACAGACTGAGCTGGCTGATAACTCTGCGTCTGCCTAGAACCAGACGCTCCTGAAGTGGCACTCAACTATGGGCAAAACCTCTTCAGGTGCCCAGGCTGTCCACACTGATAACAAGACAAAGGCTGGCCCCTGTCCTGACTCTGGCCCTGAGGCCTGGCTGAAGAAGAGTCGCTGACCCCCTCCCTTCTGCGGGCAAACCGAAGACTTGTGACCCAGCTGGCCACATGCAAAACAAGTCAAGCCTCCCTGACTACCTCTCTCGGAGCCTGCACTCGGTACCGGAAAAGTCGATCTAGCCAAGCCACTCTGAGACTGCTGAGAGTTAAAACCCCTCTGTCTCCTGCCATCACCCTGGCCCTCTTGGCTCCTCTTGGAACCTTGCTGTTTCTCATCATCCTCCTCCTGCATCATAATTTCCATATGAGCAGCCACGTCCACCAGATGTCTATACTCTCGGATGTAAGACCCACCAACTCTCAACTTGAGGCCCCGCCTCAACTTCCGCTCAAACTCATAGCAACGGCGTTCCTCGGACGGCACTAGTTCAGGTGCAAACCTGGACAAGCTAGTAAAAGTAGCCTCAAATTCGGCCACTGACAAACCCTGCTGCTTAAGTCGGCTAAACTGATCCCTCAGCTTCTCCCTAGCAGCTGCAGATAAAAACCTCCCCTGGAAAACCTCTACAAAAGCCCCCCATGCACCACCAACACGGGCCTTCTCATACTTCCACCATTGACCCGCATCTCCCTTCAGCTGGAAGGATGCCAAGGTCACTTTTAGAGTCCCATCCTCGATGCCAAGCATCTCGAATGTCTTCTCCATCTGTTCCAACCACTCGTCAGCCTTAAGTGGCTCTTTCGGATCTCCAATAAATTCGTCCGGATTAGACCGAAAAAATTCCCTCTTCAAGAAAGAAGGCCCTGCCTCTGCAACCTGATGCTCAGCTCTGAGAATACCTAAAGCTCCCGCTATCTCTCGGGCCAAAGCACCCATAGCCTGCTGACCCACTGGCTCGGCCACATTGGCCTGGCCAACTCCCTCTTGCATCGCCGGAATGTCATCCGGTAAAGGCGCCTCCTGCCTCCTAGGCCTACCACGCCTACCACCTCGTCCTGACATCCTATTAAAGGTAACAAAGACGTTAGCACATTCATAAATGTGCTAAAACTAAACACCCACGTCCTAATGCATGGACAACTGTAATTCACTCCACGTAAGCACATAAGCACATAAGCACTTACGAATTTCATTTCCGGATAATGACAGTCCCAAGGTGTTTCTAGAGTTCCGGTTAGAAACAGCATTGATCAAGTGCCTTTCCAACAAGACTCACAGTAACCCAAGGATCCAGTCGATATCCCAGAAATCAAATCCCATACCCAAATAGTCACATAAACATGCTATCACATAAACACATTACATCACACTTAAGTCTCTAACAAGCGAGACAAACCCATTGTGATACTAATCACTTCCCACATACCCAAAGTATTCGAATCCGGTACGCTCTGATACCAAGTTATAACGCCCTCAAAATAATACATAAAACCCATCACTAAAGACAAGAATTGATACAAGAGAAATCAACTATTTCTATTCATCAGAGTAGTTCTTACAAAAGTATTACATGTTAACAACAAAAGCAAATGCCCTACGGGCTTACAGCTTTCCAAGTTAACACTTGGTTACACACAAAAAGAGTACTAACTCTATATAAAAGAAGCCCTTGGCTTGATGTACATGTAATACAAACAAAAGAAACAAAAGAGTCTTCAACTCTCATCCTCATCATCCAAGCTATGTCCTTAGAGGTGGCATGCTACCAGTACCTGAAAATGATGTCCCGTATAGGGTGAGCCAACGCCTAGTAGAGATATGCTAAACACAGTATGAGCAATGACTAAGACATTAGCAATTGATAAATGTTCAATTCCCATAAATCAATTCATAACCCATTTCTTATCAACTTCACAATTTATATCAACGGCTCAGAACCTGGCCAACCACTTATATGAGACAGTGACTCATATTAAACGTTTCCCATTTACAATAGATAAACATAATAGTTGTATCAACATCTCAACAGATAAGCATACAAGCTGCATCCACTTTTCAACAGAGAAGCGTATTAGCTATATCAACACTTCCGATGATAAACATATGAGTTGTATCAACACTTCCTTAGATAAGCATATTAGCTATATCAACACATTAACTGACAAGCATATAAGCTGTATCAGTGGAGTCCATCCCCTATCTCCTCCCCATCAACAACCGGTTTAGAGATCCATCCCCTATCTTCCCCTAAACCGTGGAGTACATCCCCTATCTCCTCCTACACAACACAACAACATATATATATATACACAAAGGTCATATACATACTCAATCAACACATAACGTTAATGCATTCCTTCATCCGTCATACTCTATGACCTATCCACTTGATTAGTTTCAGTTTGCCTAATCATCATGCATTATCTACAACAATCAAAACTACCCTCCACCGGTAGCCCAAGCAAATATTTCTAAACAGGAAATAAAAGCTCCAACAGATAAAATAACAATGTTTTCCAAAAATGAGCGATTAATAAATCCAACTCCACCATTTCACAATATAATGAATCAATTTCATTAATTCCAATTCGATTTCATAAAATCCATAACTTTCCAAATTAATTATACCAATTAATTTATATACAAATTAGGATTTTCTTCCCCAACCCTCAATATTAACCCATAGGTTCAAATATCAACAACCAACACCCAAATCATCATTTTGAGACCCAAAATACAAGTTTAAGAATCCAAATAATAAACCCTCCATTATACCATTTTGAAACTCTAAGTCCCAAAATCAACCAACTTCAACACTTTACCAAAACAACCAAAAATCTAAGTCAAAGACCATAATAGTGAGTAGGAATCCCTACCTCAAAAGATGGAACCCAATGAAGAAGATGAAGAAAACGGAAATGCTCCAAATCGCAAATTTCTCGGATCAAAAGATAGCCCTCGACGATCAACAACTTTTTTGTAAAGGCCAAAGGTGAGGAAATCACTCCTACTAGATCAATACCTAGAGAGAAGGTAGAGCTCTAGAGTGAGAAGCTCAACAATGGTGTTTTTGGAAAAGTAAGAGAGAGAAGAGAAGTGAAAAAGTGATTTCAAAAAGCCCGACTGTGTACTGATATACGACATGTCCGCTCGAGCGGATAACACAACGCTCGAGCGTCAAGAACAAAAATCTGGGTCCGCTCGAGCGTAAGAAGACTCGCTCGAGCGCTAAGACACAAGAATAAAGTACGTCCGCTCGAGCGCGAAAACCCGTCCGCTCGAGCGCAGATTTCCCCATTCCAGAACTTACACCAACAATGTACTACCCGCTCGAGCGCCAACAAGCCCGCTCGAGCGTAACCCGCTCGAGCGCAGGAAATCCGCTCGAGCAAAGAAATCACATCTGCAGAAGTTTTGCAGAAAACAAAATACTGTGAGTGTGTAAATCCCGCTCGAGCGCAAGAAGTCCCGCTCGAGCGGACGGCCAAAAACCAAACCCCGCTCGAGCGCAGAACAACCCGCTCGAGCGTAACACTAAAAACCTGGGTAACTAGATTTGAGACTTAGGCTCAACCAACCTGTAACACACCTGTCCAAAACATCCCAAAACTCACACAAATGGAATTAAAGGACGACAACAAGATAGACACAACTACCAACTCCACGGAACCAAGTCCGGAGTACAACTGAACAGTAGAGGGAATACCGGGATCGCTATACTACTCCTTACCATATCACTAGAGCTCTTTTTAGAATTTCAAAATTAGAGCTCTCAATCTTTATTTATTTTTTTAGGTATTGAAAATACTTGTAAAAAATTATTTCCAGTATATATATATATATTAAAATCTACTCAATATACTTTAAAGTTTACAATAAAAAAAATGACCAAAATAATCTAAATAGAAGTATCATTCTGGCATTTTTAATTGTAAAATTACTAATCTAGTTCGCACAATCCAACTTATAAGCTAAATCGTTTTCAGTAGATAAAATTGCTAGTCCATTCAATTTTTCATTTGGCATAGTTGAGTAAAAGTAAGATTTCATCAACTTTAATTTGAAAAGAGTAACTGCAAGTAGTATAATTAAGGGAAAATTAGTCTAGGGTCCCTCTCCCACTTTTCGTAATGGAAGAGATCCACAAACTTATTTTTTGATGTCTAAGGTCCCTAAACATATATCAGAGAGAATTTGACTCTTTGTTTCTCTTATTTGCCTTTGTTATTCCAATCCCACCACTATCTCCCTCTATCCTCTCTCTCTCTTTCTCTCTCTCTCTCTCTCTCTAATGGCCAATTTCAAGCCCTAATCTCTCCTTTTAGCCTTCAAATCAACCACGAAGAAAACACGCTTTTCGCTTGAAAACAGAACGAGAAAGTTCTTCATTGATAAAATTGCAAAGAAGATCGATTCAAGCATTGTGGATGAAAGAATGCAAGGTCTGAATGTGTTGAGGAATTTGACGAGCGGTTTTATAGACGTACATGAAGGTGGAAGCTCTGACAACCTTCCTGGTTTGCAATGTTACACCCTAATGATGAAATCAACACCGTACCAGCAAGAGCTTCTGACAAGACTTCAGAATCAAAGACCTGCATACAAAGGATTTCCGCTTGAATTGGAGCTTCTGATTACTCTTGGTTCGATACATCCTTGGTTGATCCGAACTACAGTGTGTGCTAGTCAGCCTCTCTCGTCTCTTTTTTTTCCTTGTCTTTTGTTCATCAATATCAGTTCCAAAGAAATTCAAAATTTCTCTGGAGATAAATTTAGAGCAGAATTTCTCTGGTGAAAAATTTGGAAGTCAGAGAAATTTGGTTAAAACACATTATGAAAACACATTTGATAAATTCCGAAGTCAGAGAAATTTGGTTAAAACACATTCCGAAGTCAGAGAAATTTGGTTAAAACACATTCCGAAGTCAGAGAAATTCCGAAGTCGAGAAATTCAAAATTTCTCTGGAGATAAATCCAGGAAGCTAGAGAAAGTAACTGCTATTGAGGTTCAGTTTTGGTCATCTACAAAGGCTTGACAATCATGGTGAAAAAACATAAACAAAAAAACCCGGTACAAGCTCTGAACTGACTTCATTCTCAAAATTTAACCAACCTAGTTATAAAATGTCAAAAACTGCTAAATTCTTTTGCCCAATTGAAAGGAAAAAAAAAAGAGTTTAAATTGCATCGATCAAATGGAGCAAACCAAGGTGCAGCACCTTCTAATAATTGTTAGGACAAGAAGACAACTGATTCCAACTTTAAAAACATATTGAAGAATTTAATTTTCTTTCTTTTTAAAAAAGTAAGATAATAACATCAAAATCACTTTTCTATGAAGATATATATATATATAAGCAACATGTTATGTTACATACCATCACAAGAGACACATCCTTACACAAATCACCAAAAGCTGTTCTGGTGTTTAGGTTGTAATACTCAATAATAGAAAACTCCGTATACATAATAAGAATAAAACTAGTAGAGATGTATACACACAATAGAGGGAGTCTATTACTTCACTTCAGAATTTATCAATTTTCTCTGGAAAGTCCTCTGAACCAAATTTCTTTGTGATGTGAATTTTCTCTGGACTAATTTTCTTTGGATCAACTTGAGGGACCTTAGACATTATGAAAATATTTGGTGTCCTTTATGCTATAAAATGTTAATACCAGGGACCTTAAAAAAAAAAACCCCTATAATTAATCATATTCTATATATAATCCATACATTTGAAAAATAACCATTCAATAATTTCAAACAATTCACCACATTAATTAGTTTGAAATCATAATTGAATTTTATTGAGATCTTTTAAATTCCAATAAGATTTTTTTTATATACTAATATAATAATTAACAAAATTTTGAGACCTGTTTTTTAGTCGATTTTTTGGGACTCTAAGCGGTGACTTTTCCGGTTTGTGCCTAAAGTCGGCCCTGGACGTGAACCAAAAGTTACCTTGAGGATCACACCATTAACTTAGAATTGTTTGAGATTTTTATAAGGGTGTGTTTCGGTTATAAAGATTGAATTGATATAGTGTAGATTTAATGTTTAGAAACAATGTATGGCATAGTTGATATTCCTACGTACACTTTTTAGACAGGATTGATCTTGAGTCCATCATAATGTCTATTTTATTATTTCATTCATTAAAAATATATATTATGAATAAAATTATCATTTATTAGTGTGAATCAATAGTTATTTTATAGAGAAGTGACTATGTCATTCCATTCAATTTCATTTTACTAAACCAAATACTGCATTATAACATTAGTAATTTAAAAGAATAATGTGCAGGACCCCCTTTTTAGGACCCCCTTTGGACCCCCTCTTGATTTGATTGGTCACCTTTTTCTTCTTTTCTCTTTTTTTTTCTTTTCCCTCCAATCACCACCCGCCACGTGTCAAAGGGGGGTGGTGGGGTGGTGATTTGAGGGGGTGCCAATCACCACTGAATTTAAAAATAAGTTCCCCAATTTTTATAATAAAAAAATAATAATAAAATGGTAAATTGTATGAAAATAATAGATTATTGTTTGGATTGTTTATCGAATATTACTGACTAGTTGACACATTATCATTCTTCAAAAACTAGTGAAATACAATCAATCAAACGTGGTGATTATATATAGCATCAAAGCAGAACACAAACTTGCATTTATTTGTTGGATACGAATGGTCTCACAAACACTGAAAACATAGTAAATTTTAACCAACGATCCAAAATCATTTGGTTTACCAATACATCTTCCATGAGAATAAAAAAATATGAGAGAGAAAGTCTCTTCAATTTTGTTGTTGTTGCAATCTTCAGAATTTACCAAATTTAATAACATTGTAGCCTTTAACAAGAAGGAAGAAAAGATGTAAAGCAAATTCAGCAGAAACACAACCTAGGTGACTAGAACTAAAAAAGCTTAGGAAACCTAAACTCGCCACATCGGTTGTCAATGAAGCTGTAAATAGAAAACCGCCACCGCCACGGTGCCACTGTCGTCATTTGTCTGTCTTCTCATATCTCACCATCCCAGAGTTCCTCAACTGTCTTGTAGTGCCCAAGAGTCTCATTGACAAATGAAGTCCCTCGGACAAGTCTTGCCTGCAGAGTCACAAAAAAAAAAAAAAAAAAAAAAAACAAACCATTACTAATTGTATGAAGTATATGCATAGTTGAACACAAGACTCTTGGAGCTTTTTGTTGGCCCCAGTTAGGACTTTGAACTAATGGCCTACCGCGATGTCATATTCACTTATAATGTAAAAATACTCACATGTTAGCTTTTATTTTTGGTGAATTTAACAATCATGTAACAAATGAATATCGGTATAACGAGAAGAGCAATGGAGTTACGAACAACAAACAATCCATGATAAGGGCAGTAATATAGGAACTTGCCTGCTGAATTTCAGATAACTTGACAAACAAGTCTTCAGAAATAGACCAGTCAAAGACATCAAAGTTTTCCTTGATCCTTGCTTCCTTTGTACTCTTGGGGAGTACACTATGACCCATCTGTAGACCCCAACGAACAGCAACCTGAGCAGGAGTCTTGCCTAGTTTCTCTGCAACCGCATTTAAAATTGGATGCTTAAGGACATCACTCTTGAGCCAAGTTGTACCAGGAGAACCCAGAGGCGAGTATCCCTAAAAGAATAAATAAGTCGAAGACAAAAGTAACAAAAATAAGATCAAGTTAAAATTGAATTTGTAGCCAAATTGAACTAGAAAATGAATTGAGATTTGACAGATGGGTCAGGTGTAAATATCAAAACTAATATAAAATTGTTGACTCACAGATAGATGAACTCCCTTAGCTTTACAGAATTCGTGTAGCTTGGACTGTTGCCAGCAAGGATGACACTCAACTTGGTTGACGGCAGGGGGAACACGTGCTACCTCTAGCAAATCTCCCAGTTTCTTCGAAGAAAAATTGCTGACACCAATAGCACGGGCTTTACCGGAATCATATAGAGCTTCCATTGCCTTCCATGTGGCAGGTATGTCAGTAGGAATACCGAGATTTTCAGGCTTAAAGCCAATTGACCCTTTCTTCATCCGGACAGGCCAGTGG
Organism: Camellia japonica; assembly: GCA_030407325.1. Lineage (NCBI taxonomy): Eukaryota > Viridiplantae > Streptophyta > Magnoliopsida > Ericales > Theaceae > Camellia > Camellia japonica. The sequence continues at coordinate 51,080,742 of JAPPVO010000017.1, forward strand.
ATCTTCAATAATTAAGCACTTCAGTTAGGAAAAACTAAAAATATCTACCATGAAACATTTGACGGGGTCAATATTAACTATTTATAATATCTAAATCTGACGGAGTCATTTTTAGGCCACATGTGACATCAATAAACTCCAGAAATTGATCATCAAACCTTTGGTTCTATGCCCCTTCAAGGTTCAAGAAGCATTAAAATTGTCTTTTAAGGGATGCCTATTAGTCAAATATAACCTCTTCCTAGTTCCCACTATGTCTTCGGCGTCTAGATACAGTTTCAATCTTCCAAGACAATATAAGAGTTCTTTAACTATATTAACTTTAGCAAATAAAAGTGGAAACTAGACTTTTGAAGGAAAATAAAGAAAAAAGAAAAGAAAAACTCTTCTAGTTAACTTTTAACAGGCATGACTGCAAGCAACTTTCTATGAGGCAATACGTACAAGGTACAAATCAACATAGTCAAGCTGCAAATCTTGCAAAATTCTGTTTAGTGCCTCTGGTACATCTTCTGGAGCATGATCACTGGACCTGCATATCATTACATTTTTTAGCAGAAATTAAAATCACCTATGTGTTTCAGAAAAGATGAGACGTGAGAGACTCTAAACAAAGAGTAAAGCAACACAGCACTATCATCTTAGCATAAGCAAATACATATATATAGCGATCTCTTTAATATGTTAATACCAGATTTAATCAAAATAAAGATTGATTCAAACCAGAGTTTGGAGGTAATAAACAAATCCTCGCGCTTCACGATACCATCTTCAAACAACTTCTTCAAAACCAAACCAATCTACAAGGAAAGAAAACTAGATCAGTGCCTCGAAAACCTTCCAAGAAACTAAGAAATTTTCTCATTCCAAACAAATTATCTTTGACCACCGAGGTGAGTAAGTCTATTTAAATCAAATCACCAATTACACCATTAATGCAGTCAGTTGCAAATATGAGTTCTAAATCATGGCAAGGATCTGAACTGATGAGACCCATCCCAAAACACATAATGGCTTGGCGTATTCACAAAGAGGTTCATTCTTATTTAAGGTTACTGTGATGTAACCAGAGTACGGACAAAATAAGAATTTTTTTTTTGATCGTTGGACAAGATAAGAATTATGTAAAGAGCTTTACAATAATAAGGTTTTACAGTAACCATGACTAGCATTGCATATTTGGAATATGGTGGCCTATTCTCACCATTGTTGCCTCGACCTTCAAGTCCCAACTCCTGACCCTACTTTCACTTGTCCATGTATGAATATAGTTGTCTTTTGAAAGGTGTCAAAGCAAATGGGTCTAGCTATAACAACGATAAAATTAAATAAACTCAACATACCTCCTCATTTCCATAGGATCTAAACAAATATTTCCAATTTTAAAACAAAAAATTTCCTCAAGGTAAATGAATCTTAAAAAAAAAAAAAAAAAGCTAAGAACATCAATTAGCTTAGATATAACAATGATAAAATTAAATAGACTCAACATACCTCCTTCTCATTTCCATATACTTGAGCACAATCAATATGGCGGTATCCTACCTGCAATGATAAGGAAATATGCTTTATTTTGTTAGCACTAATCATTATTATATTAATGAATGAAGTCAAACTAATTAGTAAGAAAGGACTAATCCCATGGTTTTCCAAAAAAATACATGATGAAAGAGGCCGCAACTCCATGATATCAGTGAGCCACATAATAAAACTAGATATGAATATAATTACTATAGAAATAGAGCAACTAAGATATGGATGCAGAAATTGTGTCCTCATAGCATTCTATTGCTCGCTTAGAAAACAAGAAGAATTTAAATTTGAACTTACAAATAACCGAAGGGTGAAGATAATGAAGGATACTGACATAAACAACAATAAACAAGTACAACAATAAACAAGTACCAAGGGAAAGGAGGAGGAGGAGGAGGAGGAGGAGGAGGAGGAGGGGGGGGGGGGGGGGGGGGGGGGGGGGGGGTGGTGGTGTGAGGAAAGGGAAGAAAGCAAGCATTCTCAGTAACCAAACATATGTATCATCTAGTGAAAAAATTTAATTTTTTCCAAGGTAAATTCACTATGAACACTAATGAGTGTCATCCTTTTTGTTGACAATAAGGAGGAAATATTATATGATTACAAAAATCAAGAAAATTAGTATTGTTCTAATAAATCGTATATGTGAGGCATTATGCTGAGAGTTTAAAGTTTGGATTCAACCCCTCCTAAAATATCCTAAGACATAGCCTTGTTTCTTAAAGTAGACAATATAAAAATATAGCTTTATTCAAAACCTATTGTCTCCATTGCAAAAGATATAGGCTCTATGGACGGAACTGTCAATTGACAATAGGGGACCATGGCCTCCCCTAACCGTGCGAAAAATCCTGTTTGAATACTATCCATTAGAATATTTAGTTCCATTAGAATGTTTAGTTCTTGTATTACATGTGTTGGCCCTCCTGCAATCATTTGACACAAGGTTCCACTATGAGCATTTGGTTTGTTTGTCTCATACAAGAGTCCACAAATTGAGTAAGGGAAAAAAATTAGACTGAGCAGTATAGCCAACCTTATTCTTTGGTATTATCTCCATCACCAATCAAGCAATCACCATCTAGATTTCAACCACTATCACTACCACTCTATTACTCTGTAATCAGATTTCTTCTTTTTGTTTGTGTATATTATTTAATATCTACATTGCTTGCATTATTGATATGTTTTCATTACACCAAATAAAATATGATGTTTATGATCGGTTGATTATTAAAATTTGATATTAGGTTTGTATGTCTCTGATAGTTTATTGAATTTTTTTTTTTTATTGTTTTTCAAATATGATTATTTAATGCTTTTTCCTCTTTATTTTTTGATGTACTATTTAGTATCATTGTTGAAATAAAATATGATGTTTATGACCTGTTGATTATTGAAATGTGATCATAGGTTTGTCCGTCTGTAATAGTTTATTGAATTTTTATTTATTTTTTATTGTCTTTGAACTGTGATTATTTAATGTTTTTCCCTCTTTATTTTGTATGTACTATTTATTATTAACTCTTTAGGAAATTCTAATATACACCGCTTTAAAAAACGGTGTACTATAGGCAATCCTAATTATACTATTTTCTTCTCTAGCTATGATCAATTTTCTTCTTTAGTTACGACTCACGAGTTCTTTAGTTATGTCTCACCTTGTATTTAGTTATGACATTCTTTTTTTTCTTTTTTTAATTATGACTCAAAAAATTAGAATTCTGCCATTTTTCTTTTTAATTATAAAGTGTATCACCATAGTATTTTCCTTAAATCTTCGTATACATCTTGTTGAACTAAGGTAGTGTTTGGTTTATTAAAATGTGAAATATAATGTTCATTACATTAGAATATCCATTCATCCGTTTGATTCACTAAAAAAAATGACAAAAAATACATTATAAACAGAATCATCATTTACCATTGTTAGCAATGATCGTTCTGTGGGAAAGCAAGGAATGATCATTTCAGTCCAGTGAGTTACACATAGCATAAGACAACTATGATAGTTTATCTCAACTGGTGAAATTTTTTTACTCATGTTTCGGACCTCAAAAACATGAAATTCTGATTCCGTCCCTAATTCCATTTGATTCTCCAAAAAAAAAAAAAAGAAAAAAAAAAAAAAAGAAAAAACTTATCCCAAATAATGCTAATTTGAATTTATCCAAGCAATTTTTCCTCACAATTTTAACACGAGTTTTTTCATGATTCTCGTATCTACAACATCCAAATATCTCAATTATAGAAAAATAAATAAATAAATCACCAAATACATAAACTCATATATGTGTATATATATAAATCACCAAATACATAAACTCATATATGTGTGTGTATATATATATATATATATAGAGAGAGAGAGAGAGAGAGAGAGAGAGAGAGAGAACCTTGATGGCGGTGGCGACAGCTTCGCCGACGAGACCGGGATCGGATTGCCAAGTGCCTAAACCGACGGAAGGAATCTGAGCTCCGGTGTTCAATTGGAAGGATCGAATACCATTCGCCATTTTTAAGCTTTGTTTTCGAGATCGAATTTAGAGGAATGTGAGAAGTGCGTGAAAGAGCATTGGTGAGGCGCTTTATATAAAGCGGCAGAATTTTCATTTCCTTTTTTTGTAGTTACATGAGCACATCCAATCCTACGGTTATTATGATAACCCGTAAATCTCGTCCGTCCATCTTTAAGGCCTTTTTGAAATGATGACGTATCTGCTTAGGCACTTAGTGGACCCCCACAAGCCACCGACCAATTGCCGTGCCTGTCCACTAGCAAAGTACTAGTTGAGAAGTGTAGTGGTTGAATTTGAAATGAAGGCTATTCCCTTTTTATTATTATTATTATTATTATTATTATTATTTTTTTAAAGTTTTTGAATCATTTTTTATTTTTAATAATTTATAAATATTTTTAATTTTAAAATTTACGTAGAGTTATTTAGATAATCTAAATAAGTATATTTTTTAATTTTTAATAAAAAGATGTTTAAAAAAATAGAGAGGTGATCCTAAAAAAATAATATAAAAAGTGCACTTTTGCAACTCTACCCAAACAAGTAAAATTTATAAAATTTAATTTAAAAAATATAAAATTTATGTAAAAATCTTTCATAAATTCATTGAATACAAAAAAATTGTACAAATTTTATACTTTTTAAGTAGATCTAAAAAAGTTTTAAAAAAATAATTAAAATGTTAAAAACAATTTAAAAAAAAAAAGAAAATTTCAAATTATAATTTATAAAATTATTTTTAAAAATTCTAAACTAAATAAAGTGAATAAATTCCTCTTAACTATAATCCATTTTCAGGTTACCTTTTAATATGTAAAGCTTAACACTTAACTTTCTTAAAGGATTTATTTTATAACACGAAACTCCTTCCATTAGCCAGTGGTTAACATTTTAGAACAACATGGCTAATGCTTTTTTTTTTGGACTCAAATGCCTTTTATTTTTGTTGTTCAAAAAAAAAAAAATCTTTTATTTTTGGATCTTTAGCAAAATGAACAAAAATATCGTTATGTATAAACCACGCATGGCCTTATCTTGTTTATACCCCCACAAGCCAAGCTTTTGCTGGTCAACTCCAATGAGGAGGCAAATTGATTGCTCTTTTGGCAAGTTAGGCTGGGAATATAATTTTTTTTTAGTAATTTTTAAATTTTTTAGTTAAAATATGATATAAAAAAATTAGTATGTTTGAAATGATTTTTTGATTTTTTACGAAAAGATGTGTAAAAAGTAAAGAGAAAAGAGAATTTTTGACTTTTTAATATAAATTGTTGATTTTTTTATTTTTTTTAGTGACTTTTTGGTATAAAGCTATGTTTGTAGCTTGTTTGTTAAAAAAGTTAGGTTGGCTTTTTTAGCAATGAGTCATTTGGTGAGTTTAAAAAAGTCACATTTATTACAATTATATCCTTTATTTTTTTTTATTTACATGGGTAAAAATATAAAATTTCTAAACTATCTCCCCAACACAATTTTTAAAACTACTCTTCTAAAACCAAACCAAACATATCCATAAATTTTTTACATTGGGTGAGAGTAGTTTAGTCATTTTATTGTGATGTGATATCATGAACAAATATTAATAAAAAAAGCCAAAACTAACTTTTTACTAACTTCTCAAATCACTTTTCTAAAAAAGCCAAAAGCTTGATTTTTCCAAAAGTCAGTTTTTTATCATCTTCCCAAAACACCCCTGAGTATTTGAGGTATTTTGCTTATTGAGATTTGGTTGGTTTGGAATGTGAGTTGATTTTTTAGTTTTTTTTGTAATTTTAACTTGGGACTAAAAAATCTCGTTTGAGATAGATTTTTTGACTATTTTAATTTGGGAAAATTAGTCTAGGGTCTCTCTCCCACTTTTCGTAATGGCAAAGATCTACAAAATTATTTTTTGATATCTAAAGTCCCTAAACATATATCAGAGAAATTTGACTAACATAATGTCTATTTCGATTCACATACCGGATATTCTATCACCATCCCCAACGCTAGTAAACGACAGAAAACAAGACTTTGTGCTTGTTGTATGGGTTCTATCACCACTTCCCTAATATATATATATATATATATGTCTATTACCTTAGGGTTTCAATCACAGATCTATTGTCTTCCTCATTCTCTCTGGTCTTCAACTGCTCCGAATCATATTGATGCTCTATAATAGTGTTCCGATTCTTGAAGAACTCTTCCTGAGAAGCCCTGAGATTCTCATAAGCAACACATAGGCACTTGTGAGAAGCATAACCAGCCTTGACGTTTTTTTCTCCCAAGCTCTCTCCGTCATTTTCTGCTTCTCCGTCGTCTCCGGCAACATCGCTCTTCGCTACCTACCTGTCTCCTTCAACCAAGTCATTGGCTCCACCACTCCTTTCTTCACTGCCATCTTCGCCTTCCTCATCACTTTCAAGAAAGAGTCCCCCTAGGTATTTCAATTGGCAAATTGATCAAATCAGAGTTTTATAATTCCAGAGAAAATTCAGAATTTCTCTGGGTTCAACTCTCTGGCTTGAACTGAAATTTTTCTGGGTTGATCCAGAGAAATTCTGTGGTTTGGATTGACCAAACAGATATGTATGGTCACTGAGATATGTATATAAACTCTTTTTGGCATAAATTCCAACTAAGAATGGAAAAGTAATGGCAAAACACAAACTCTGCAACCTCAAATCTGAAATTTTTGCACCCTAGAGTTTGATCTCAAATATCATAAACTAAACAAATAAATAACAAAAGGAAAAAATAAAACTTCTTTCAAGTTGTTCCAATACGGGTCAAAAAAATTAGTGCATTGCGTGCCAGATGACATCCTAGAAACTGAAATGCATAAAAAGTCATGACACAGTTAACTTGGGTACTGTAGACAAAATTTAATGGACATGGATGCAGGAACAATCGAAGAGAGAAAACAAACAAGCATCAAATACACAGTGGGAAATTTCTCTGTGACGTGAATTTTCTCTGGACCAATTTTCTCTGGATCAACTTGAGGGACCTTAGACATTATGAAAATATTAAGTGTCCTTTATGTTGTAAAATGTTAATACCAGGGACCTAAAAAAAAAATTCCCCTTTTAATTTTTATGAAAGAAAAAAATAAAATAATTATAAATTATATATAATATTTTATCTTATTTAATTAAAATAATATATTTTATCATACATGACTATTTTAATTCAAACATTCATCCCAAACGAAGCTATTGTAATTTATAACTTCCAACAAAGTCTGCAAAATTATAGACATTTTGTCTTTATTTTTTTATTTATTTTTTTCACTTTCTACATGCAACTAGTGTTGGAAGCTAGAAAAAAACTTTCTTCCCCGTCGTATTCATTCTCCAGCCTTCCAATGATCAGTCATTCAAAGGTCAAGCGTGACTCTCTCTCTCTCTCTCTCTCTCTCTTCATTCTCCAGCCTTCCAATGATCAGTCGTTCAAAGGTCAAGCGTGACTCTCTCTCTCTCTCTCTCCATTTAAGAATATAATTGTATAAAAATATTATTACGAAAGATTTGATCAAAACTGCCTTATAATAAAATTTTAATATACTAAGAATAAACATAAAAAAAATTTCTTGAAAAGTCCAATACATATCACTATTACTAAAATATATTTAGTGAGCAATTTAAGGAAAACTTATGTATAGGTTCTAATAGGTAGAATTATTATCCAATAAATCTTATAATAATTAATAGTGTTTTTCATCAAACATTATTAAAAAAGTCACTAATTGTTAATTTCAGTGACAGTTTGAAAATTTTGTTACAAAAAATGTCATTAATTATTAGTTTTAGTAACAGTTTAAAAAACCGTCATAAAAAAATCAAATATTTTCTACTTTCAGCGATAATTTGAAAAATTCATCACAGAAAAATATCACTAATTGTAAATTTTAGTGACAATGTATAAAAATTGTGACAAAAAAGTCGCTAATTATCAATTTTTAGCCACATGTAAAAAATCGTCACAAATTTTTTTTTTTGTAAAGGATCTAGATGTCAATTTTTAATAAAATTAGTATTTTTAGAATCATCTCATCAAGATCTATCAAACAAAATCCATGTTGACTATGAAATTATTAAAAAATATATATATCGTCAAAATTGACGTAAATAGTACCATATTACTTTGTTTGATGGTAACAAGTTACTCTATCTTATAGTAAGTAACATGTTATGCTGGTTTACAGTAATATGTTGCTCTAATTCACACTATTACAAACAGCAGAATACATATTAGATGAAATAACCAAAAATATGATATTTTTAAACTTGTATAAAATAAAATACAAGTGTTCCTCGTCAAAAGAGTTATGTGATATATATATATATATATATATGCATGGACAATATTGTTCAAGAAAAAAAAAGAAATTTTAATCTGTCCTTACTCAATTATACACTTCCTTTTTAAGGGATTTATAAAACAAAATAAATTGGGTTATTCTTTTCATCAAATAAAAGTCCAATCGAGGGATTTTGCCTAAATTTTCTTATTATTTAACAAAATAATTTAATAATATATTTTTTAAAAATAAATATTTACAAATATTACGTTAGCAATCGTGTCAATACTAGTATATATCGCATGTCATAAAAAAAAGATTATATTTTTTTATTTATATGTATAGTATTTTTCTTTTAAAAATTAATTAAATTAATTTGATTGATTAATTCAAATAAAAAATATTGTTAGAGTACATATTAATTAAATTAATTAGGCAAAATAAAGATAGTAATTTTTTTTTTATGTTTGCTAAACATTTTACGTAACAGAGCTGGAGTTGCTTTAAGGGAAGGAGGCATTGGCTTTATGTCTTTTGCAGAGCAATTTTCCAATAAGATAAAAAATAAAAAAATAAATTAAAAATAGGGGAAATTATTGAAAAATCCCATTTGGAAGAGTTTTAGTCTAAGGAGTCTTCCTTGTTTTTTAATACTCTGGGAAGTCCTTTCTTTTTGGTAATATAATCCACAAGATCCCATTTGCTAATTCTGGAGTAGATTTGGTGACATTTTTACCCTTCCTTTTAAAAGGATTTTTGAATTCCATTGCTTACATTTGTTTTGATGTGCATATTTTTGGAAAGATCAAATATGGGCAGGATTTTGTGTGTTTCTAGCGTTCGTGAGTATTTAGATTTTGAAAAATGTAATTAAATGTGAAAGTGAACGTGAACGTGAACGTGAACATCTCCGAGGTCACGTTGCATGTGCATTATTGAACGATGTGAATGTGCGACGTAACAGCCATATGTATCGAGTGTATGAACGTACCATTTACGTTGAAAATTGAAATCCAAAATAATAATACAATGATTTGCTACGGAACCGCATCAACACAATAGGTGTTAGTATGTGTGACCGTTGCAATGTGACCATGTGTTTGGTGCCACAGATTTTCAAACGTGGCTCATCGGTATCACATCGCCGCATAACATCACATAATGACCAATTGCATGAACTACATGGCAACATTTACACCCCAAATAACACCCAACACAAATCTATTAAAAAAAGAACACAAAACACACATGACCATCGGTAAGATTTTTTTGTGGGAGATTCTATATTTTTGGTTGATGTGGGATGGGGAGTTTTCTTGACTACATTGTGTAATGTGAGATCTGATTCCGCTCAAAGCGAGATTCACAACAATTTCAAAACCTTAAAAACTAATGAAACTGATTTCGGAATTTTAACTTGCAGTATGGAGATGTTGCCACATTTGGGATGAAGATTCGAACGTGAATTGATGGTCTATACGAGTGTGAAATAACCAAATGTGAATGTTGAAACTTTGCTACGGCAAAATCTTAGACGACCAATGAACCTATCGGCTTCCTCAATTTTGTGGTGGATGCATTTGGGTTTGATCCAAACCCACAATAACGCTTCCAGAATTTTGGATCCACAGATGTGGTCACCACTAGCAAATGCGTTGTCCATAGTGAAAACCCCCTATGGAGTTGGCAAAAACCATGATCCAATTGAATGTGGAACACCCAAACCAGGACGATGGATGCAGCGTTGCTTGTGACAAATCACTCGACAACAAACACACCGAATAAAGGATTTTGGTCGGAACCCTCAATTTCTATTGGGCCTGAAACGTTTGATGTACTTTCCAAATGAGAATGGCGCAATTTTGTGGTTTGGAGACGTTGTTCGTGACGTCCCAAAAGTGTTACCCACACTTCAAATACCAGGAACCCCAACCTAACACTGGTGTATTTTCCAAAACGGATGCTGATTTGGTGGGATTTGAGGGGGTTTCCTTTTTTTCAATGTGGGATACGAATCCGCTCAGCTCACATCGCGATTCACTGCAACTTAAATCCCTAGAAATCCAGGAACAAATTACGACCAAATTTTCAAATGTGATTTGCTTATGTGGTCGCCATGCCAACACTTGCACCTGGAATTTCAAACCAAACTGGATGCGATCGAGTTTCAGAAAACTCGAATTGCACAGTTGGAATCGGAATGAAATTTGCTGTTGAAGTTTGCGTTTTCCTCGATTGGACTGAATATTGGACAACATACACGCCGATGGGGGGTGTAGGGTGTTACAGCTCCGCCCTGTTGTGGAATGTGTTCGTCATTCATCCGATGAGGGGGAGACAATGTCGCTTGAACACCTTTTGGCCATTACTCATGAACTGCTCCAGTGTGGTTTAGCAGTCCGTATTTTTTTATTACCAATGTGGACTTCACGCTAAGTAGATGTGGGATGTAGGAATTTTTACGTGGGTATATTTTGGCCCAAGATGTGAAGTGGGTGACATGGGCAGGCCAAACTAACGTATCAACCAATAAAAGAATATCGTGCGTTTTTTTCGAGCGTGGCGGGCTGTAACATACACAATCTTCATTAGTCACCATCATACCTTATGGGTAGAAATGTAAATCACCACAAATTGGGACTTCTGAGAGTATTATAATTCATTTGGGACTAGAAGGTTTACAAGTCATCCAAATAGGATTTATAGGTCAATCCCCCTTAAAAATAATCATTTTCTCCGTATCAATCTGAAATCCCTTTTTCTCAGTATGTCAAACTCTTTCCATCTTTGTTGCTTTGCTTATGAACTGTACCAACTAAGTATCAAACAAAATTGAACCAACAACAATGATCTTTATGGAACATGAGATTTTCATTTCCAATATTAGGTTATGCCTTTTTGAGAGAGCGATTGGGAGTGGGTGTCAAAAATGAAGAGACAACAATGATCTCTATGGGATATAAGATTTCCATTTCCAACATTAGGTTATGCCTAAGATCGCCATGGGTGGATTTGTCATTCTCCGCCTCTGTTCTTGCAGACAAATCTCACCCCCACTACGGGTAGAATTTTTCAATTCCATTTTTGCCCTTGTGGATACTCAACCATATTTCAAATAGCTAAAAAAATTGAGAATCATTTAAATCTTTAGCAAACTAAATAATTTTTCTTGTTTCCATATATATAAATAGTGAGACTTATAGGATTATTATTTATTTATATTTAAACAAAATCACAGACTTTTAATAAGGTAAATTATTTGTAAGTTCTATTTGGAAGACTTATACAAAAGATGGCCCTATGACCTGATTAATGATAATACCATATATGGGAAATTCAATGCTATTATAGATTATGATCATATCTATATGGTTAAAAATTTGAAATTCAAAACAACCTAATTAATGGCAGTGACATATATGGGAAATCCAATGTTGCCATATATTATAATCATATATATATGGTTAGAAATTTGAAATTCAAAATAACTTAATTAATGGCAATACTATATATGGACTAATTAATGGCAATACTATATATGGGAAATTCAATATTACCATAGATTGTGATCATATCTATATGGTTGAAAATTTGAAATTCAAAACGTAAATGTAGCATGTAACATCCCAAACCCAATGTGATATTCCTAAATCTAACGTGATATTCTCATATGCTTTTGAAATTCAAAATAATCTAATTAATGGAAATACCTTATATGGAAAATTCAATGTTACCATAGATTGTGATCATATCTATATGGTTGGAAATTTGAAATTCAAAACGTAAATGTAACATGTAACATCCTAAACCCAATGTGACATTTCCAAATCCAATGTGACATTAGAAACAAATTAGGGGTATAAAAGTATACCAATATCATTCATTTACAACTCATAGGACCTTATGGAATATATTCCTATTTAAATAGGATTTCAAACTCTAAAAGAATATTTATAGAATTTCACATTAAATAAATTTTCCAAATAGGACTTATAAATAATTTTCCCTAAACATTAAAACTAACCTTGAATATCTTTGTCAAAAGAGTTTAAAAGTGTTGCGGTAATCTATTGCATGAAATAATATTTTGAGTGATAAGCAAGTATTATATGGGGTGAAAAAAGGTTCAATTGTGTAACAATTAGGGATTCGTGTAGAGAGAGAATATATTTGAGAAAAAAGAGAGAAATTTTTTTTTAATATATCATTTTGATTTTTTATAAGATATAATAAGTTTGGACAAAACATAGAAGAGTTTCTTTTAATTTTCCTTTTGAAAAATATAAATTATAAAACAATTCAGCTTGCTTGGTTGTGTTTTTTCAAAAACACTTTTCAGAAAATTCTACTTTCTTGTTTTCCGTATTTTTTTTGTTTTTACTGAATTTTTTTTAATATTTTAAGCAATTTTTTTTTTTTACTTTTTAGACATACCTAACATAAATATACCTAAAAAGTAAAAAATTTGTGAAAAAAACCTTTTAAAAATTCACTAAATACCAAAAATATAAAAAAAATACGAGAATTCAGTACATTTTTTGTATTTTTATGTATTTATTAAAATTTTAAAATATTTTTTCACAAATTTTTTACTTTTTAAGTAAGGTGCATCTAAAAAAGTAAAAAAAATGTTTAAAATTTTAAAAATATTCACTAAAAATAAAAAAACACGAAAACCAAAAAACTGAGTTTTCAAAAAACTTAATAAAAAAAACTCAAACCAAACACACTGATTAGTATTTTTATAATTATTACATTAATGTGTTAGTCAAAAGCTTTTTTTAATTATTTTTTTATTCAAAAATTTGAAAATTTAGTTATAACTTTTAGAGTTGTCAAAAGGGGGCTTACGAAAAATCCCTTTACTATAATATATATGTGGGTATTAATTTCTGACCACATAATCAAACGGGGAACTTAGTTAGAGAGTACTGACAGAATAAATTAAGCCCAATAACCTGCACAAGAAGATGAGAATCCGGCGGTGATTCGTCCACCCGGGAGCACTCCGATGATCAATTCAGTAATCAATATCTCTCAAAGATAACAAATTGTGTTTAAACTCACGAGAAAAAACTTACCTTAGACCCACAAGGGTTCCTTGCTTTTATAACCAACAGTGACCTGATCCCTTTAGAAGCCTTACTTCAATGGACTCAGGCTCAATGCTCATCTTAGACCCTTATCTAGATAGAGATAAACTCTTCTTGAACTTTATCTTTATCCATAATGAGGTCCTCTTCTATTCTAGGACTCTTATCCCTTATCTATTTATCTCGAAATCTAGCATCTCCGCAGATGACCTCGGCCTAGCTGAGATTATCTCAGTAGCATGACCAGGCCACGTGGCACCTCGGTTGACACTTCGGCGTCACCTTAGCTACGTGCTGTTATCCACAACATACTTCTCCACAACTACCCCTAGGTTTTATTACCTCGGCAACCTGAGGTGATGGAACCTACACCATTTATCAATATAGCATGTCGGCTAGAATTCACTATTTTCTTCGACCGAGATCATGACTTGTCGGCTTCATGTAACTCAGAATCAATTGCCCATTCTATCAAGAACCAAGAATCAAGGATCAATTTCTTTAAGCATCTCAGCCGAGATCATTTCCCTAATCGAGGTTATTGCCTCACTACTTCAAGAATTTCAGGAGTTCTAACTGCGTATGAACTGTCACACACAGTCTTTTCAACCGTATCCTCCGCGTATCCCTTCCTCGTTGGGGCGTACCTCACACGCGCTATCAGGGCGTGTCATTTCTGCTCACGTCGCCTGACAGGCACGTCGCCCAAGGTGTATTCATTTCACTTTGCTGCCTTTTCAGTTTTTAATAAAAGTCTCTCTCTCTCTCTCCCTCCCTCTCTCTCTCTTTGTCTTCTCACTTTTGTAATCTTTGATTTCCCTCGTCCCTCAGACTTTATCTCTCTAACATTCCTCTTCCAAACTTCCAGTTTCGTGTTTTCTAGCTCCTGCAACTGCTCCGTCCACTTCTTTTGGTGAAGCACTCGTTGGTCTGTTCCAGTGACTGTTATCGTCTAATTCCGGCGACCACTGCTCCGACATCATTTCCTTGGCTACAATTGGTGAGTTCTTAGTTTCTTCCTCTCTAATTTCAGTCCTTCACTGTTCTTGAATGTGACACTGTCATAAATCTACTTGTATGTCTCTTGCTGTTCGAAATTCTTTATTCTTCGATTCTGATTACCACATTTGGATATTGAAAATCGGTTCTTGTTTTTGAACCCATTTTAGATATACTAGTAATTTGTTTCTGCAATATCTCTTGCTTTTGGATTTTCCTCATATCATATCTATAATTATTCTTGTGTTGCGATTTAATCTGTATCCATACTTGTGCTCTATCTCTGAACACTGCCTTGGATTTGTTTGTATGTTACGAATTGATGCTTGCCATTGTGTTTCTAGAGTGTCTGGCAATGTCCTTTGCCATGTTTATGTGTCTCTTTATATTTCTGCTTTAGTTGGTTCTTGAACTTTGCTTGCCTCTGACGCTTGTTGATTTTGAATCACACTCCTCTGTTCTTATTTTTCAGATCTTTGGCCCTTGATTCTTGTTTCTGTAGTTCTAGGTTTGGGATTTGTTTTAGAACCCACATCTTTTAGGAAAACTAAAACAAAATTCCTCTTGGATCTTCAAAAATCCTCATCCTAATGCTCTCTAGGGTTTAGCCGTGGCCTTCAAACCTATACCAATCACTCTTTTATGAAATCTTGTACCAACTTCATTGAACCGACATCATGGGTATGTTTAGGTGGAGGGTAGACACCCCGGCCAAACTAGAGTACTTCCGACAAGAGTTCTCCATCCCAGTCGATGTTCAACTTAGGTTGGCTGGGGAGGAGGACTTTATCATGCCTAATGGAGATTCCATGCCATTCCCAGTAGTTGCCTTCATAGAGCGTGGACTTAGGTTTCATCTAGACACCCTCTTTAGGGAAGTCCTCCACTACTACAAACTCAACCCCACGCAGCTAGCCATCAATTCCTATAGGGTTATCAACGGTATAATCACCCTAGCACGCTGAGAAAAGGCTAGGATTACACTAGTCGACATCCAATTCTATTACATAATGTGTGGCCTTAAGTCTGAAAAAGGCTACATATATTACTTCAAGCCCAGATCCACTGCCTACAAACTCATAGCCGACCTCCCAGACTCCAACAAGGGTGTTGGAGATGATTACTTGATCGTCTCGGGCAATTGGGAGTTTGCGCCTGATGATGATCTTCATCTCTTTCCTCTGCTTCGAGTAGTGTTTAAAGAGGGTGATGGTAAGAATTGAGTCATCTCATAACTTACCTTTACTAAGACTTGCTAGTTCATCTTATTTGTACTAATGTCTTCCTTTTGTTTCTGTTTTGTAGCTCTTTCCCAGCCATCAAAGGATTTCTGCCAAACTTTCTGCCCCAACCCTGATTTGAAAAGGCTTCTAGGTTTGGATATTGATAAGCGCAAAGCCCTTTTGCTGCTTGATTATGTCCCGACCTACAAGTTTGCCCCCAACATTCCCCGTCGAAGTAAGACTCCCCTATCAGCATTCACTCCACTAGTTACTTCATTGCCAAGGCCAGACCAGGAATCTTCTTCAGATCTAGTTAAGCTGCCTTCTACTTCTGCCTCTCCAACTTATCTCGACATCCCAGCGTCGACGCCGACGCCGACGTCATGCCCCAGCAAACGCACCAGCCGGTAGAACTCAGAGTTGCAGACATCGAGAATCAGAGACATCGGTCTATGATCTAGCTAACCCTCTTGTAGCCCTTCTACTATCTACTTCGGCACCCGAGTTACTGTTGTCACCACTGTCGACAACATGGGCCGTAGCAAAGCCGTTGTGGAAGACCTACTAGATGACTTGCCAGGAGTGGTTCATGTTCAGTCCTCTCCATCACAATCCCAACCCAAACCAAAAAGAGTGAAGAAGGCTAGAGCCAAGGTAATAGTGACTCAGGTTGACTCTGAGGACACTGTGCCGATCTCCAAGCTGGCTGAGATCAAGAAGAGCTCGACTGTCGCTGAGAAGAGGCCTGCCGAGGTTGAGCCATCTGACACTGCTAGATCGAAGAAGCCGAGGTCCAAGGCCACCACAAACCCAAGTGCTTTCAAAGCCGATGAGCCCTGGGCCCCTGTAATCATGGTTGGGGACCGACCAATCAAGGCCAACGATAGTGCCATCGACAGTATCGAAGTCGGCGCCGCTTTTTCCATTGCCGTTCTTCTGCCTACTGATCTAAATCCCATGGCCGAGATCACCGAATACAAGAATTTTGCTTTGATGATGCAACACTCTGTTCTGGTAAGTCCCAACACTTGTAATTTTTTTATTTTGGTTTTCTGCCCTTACTTAAGCAATTCTAATTTGTTTGTTTCATTCTTTCTAGGTTATCTAGCATGCCCACTCCTTTGTGATGAAGGCCGAGGATATCAAGAAAAAGTTGGTTCAAAAGACTAAGAAAGCTGCTGGCTTCCTCTCTTCCCTCAACAACGTTGAGGCGAAGATCAAAGGCTTGATAGATCAGGCTAAGGCTGCTAAAGCTGCCCAAGACATAGCCGAAGAAAGGGCTGACGTGGCGGAGGCTGTGGCCGAGGTGCTTAAAGTCGAGGCCAAGGAGGCCGAGGCCAAAACCGCCGAGGTCAAGGCAGAGCTCCAGGAGGCTTTGGCTACCAAAGAGGTTGAGATCAAAGCAGCTGACGAGAAGACATTCTTCGAGGGGCAGGCCGCCGTCCAAGAGGCATACAAGGCCCAGGTCAACCAAGCTTGCAACCAAGGCTTTTACCTCGGTTAGACAACAGCTCTGAACAAACTCTCAATCCCCATGGATTCCCCCCTCAGAGACATAAACCAACTCCAAGTGCCTTTTCTTCCCTCTCCAAAAGACTCCGAGGACGAAGCCAAGTACAAGGACGTCGAGGCTGACAATGTTGATAAGGAGGAGGCTGCTACTGGGGCCAAGTCTCCCACTCTGAATGAGCAAGTCCTAGACTTGACTCAAGATGAGAAGGATGAGGTGTCACGACCCAAACCCACCTCTAAGGGTTTAGTATCGTAACCGACCAGTAATTTGTGATTACCAAGAGCCTGATTAGCAGTAGAAACAATTGAACAATAAAAGGGGCCGGCGGAAGCCTGTATTAAAACATAATGTCCAAAGAGCTGTGCGGACGTAAATGAACATATTACTTCCATATGAATATATACATATATGCACACACATAAGTCCAAGTCCATGTCCAATATACATAGAAAAGATTAAGTCATAAACGTCAAAAACATGCTAGGGAATTAAATCCAAAGCTCAAAAGAAAGTATAAAACATTTACTTGACATCAAACAATTTTCCAAAAATGGTGGAATTAGATCACCCAAAAGCCTTGACAATAACGGCTCAGAGTCTCGTAATGAGACACAACGGGTTGGCTTGACAAAACGAATTTGGGTCGACGCTGCTAACCCCGCTCAGGTACTTGATCCCCTACACACATATATATAAATAGTGAGCTAAAGTCCAGTGAATAACAAATGCGTAAAGCGGTTAAGAATGAATGTCCTTTCAGTATTTAAAATAGTTAATTGCATTAGTAAATCATTTATTTGATCAATATCTCATATTCCATATCAAATCTGTCGTATAATGATCACAGTAGTCATACGTGGTACATCCAATAGCATAACAGTACAGTAGGTCTTAAAAAACCGAACATTCGGTTGATGGCCATCAATACAGTAATAGTAGTTCCAAAGATTGGAACTAACAGAGATCTCTGTAACAGCAGCAGTAACAAGAACAGTAACAATAGCAGTAACAACAGCAGTAACAGTAGCAATAACAGTTAGTTGCCATGGATGCCACAAGTACAGTTCATAAATTAGGACAAACATTCATTCAGTAAACAATATCATTTCCAAAAGCAGTACAGTTAATCAGTCAAAAAATAATTATAATTGAACATAACTTTATAGCCTTGTTACTCACAGTGGGGTCCATGGAACATGTGCTAAAAATGCACTAAAGACGCAGCGTCCGACCTAAATAATCAAATTCAAGCACAACAATTCAATTACATCTATGCTGGATTCAATCATTCTATTTCTATTCGCTTCGTTGTTATTAAATTTCTATGCGTTGTTAACTTGTTCGGTTCTATTCGGTTCTAACTTTCATTCATTTCACTTATAAGATGTAATGCACATGAAAAACACTTTTAAAACGATGCAAATGTAGGCCCGAAAGGTAGAAAAGAGGAGCGAAAAGCAAACAGGGGTTGCCTAAAAGGGCCGCACATGCGGAGGGCTTGGCCGCATATGCGGGACCAGTGCTGCACATGCCCCCCGCACCTGCATTTATTTTAGTGTGTAACACAAAACTGCCCTGTTTTCTGCACGTGCGGGGCCCCAAGCCGCACGTGCAGTGCTGGGTTTGTTTGAGACTGAAACCTGCCCTGTTATGGTAGTGTATTTCTTGTACAAAAACAACCCCATTTTCATGCATTACACTCCCAAAACCTCATGTAATCATGTTAGAATTTGAGTTTTAATCATCAATTACAAACCATGGCTTTGAAAGAAACTCAATTGTCCATTTAAACAAATCAAAGTTTTGAAAAGATATGAAATCTTGAACTTTAAAGTTAGAAAATTGAAATCTTGAGCTTCAAGTCTCAATTCCCATGAAATTTCCCTTCAAGTTAAAACATTCATGCAAGACAACAATGCATGCTCAAGAATTCCATATCAACAATGCCATGCATGGTGAATTTAGGAGCTAAATAAGTTAATTCTTCCCTACCAAGTCATGCATGTATGACACCCTTAAGAACATGAGCAAACCTTCCAATTAGTCATTAATTTACTCTAATTTCAGCCTTAATCTTTAAAGATGTTACATGTGTAAATCTCAATTTCAAGAAATTAAAGAGAGGATGCTTACCTTACTTCTTCGATTATGAGAACTCAAGGTTATTTCCTACCTAAGTTCTTCTTTTCTTCCTCTTGGTGTTCTCTTCTTTCTTCTCTTCTACTCTCTGAACTCTCAAACAAAATCTCTCCCTCTCTCTCTACATGTAACGCTCACCAAGGCTACCAACTCTCTCTTAAGTTCCTTTTGTTAGTATTTAACTTAGTTTGATTATAACATACATCCTTTAGGCTTCAATTCAATTGACTAATAAATTAATTAAAATCAAACTCATTTAAATTAAATTAACCTCTAACATTTATGACTTAAATCAAACTAGTTTTAATTCACATAATGTGAATTAGGTTCTAGTTTCATATCCTATTATTAAATTCTAACTTATTAATATTAGCGATTCAGACAGGTTTAATCCGCACCTATACGGATATGTTCACAATAATACATGGCACAAATCAATACGATACATAAATACATGGCTCCTAATTCACAATTAGCACATAATCACATGATCAACATTAAACACATAACTAATTTAATTAATTTACCTAATCAAGGAGGCGATCGTCACACGAGGTCTCTAAGAGTGCCTCTCCCAAGAAGACCACTTTTAAAGCAGAGATCTAGACCACCGAGATCTAGACCACCGAGAAGAGTCTTGATTAGACCCTTTTCGAGATCGATGCCGAGATTGAGGTTGAGAAGACTGCCGATAAGCTTTCCCAATTGTCTGCCGAGGCCAAAACATCGTTAACCGTCGAAGCAGAACAGTCTACCTAGAAATTTTTCTTGCTTTGTACTTTTTTCTTTCGCTTTTGAACACTTGTAATAGTTTGTTTGTTTGGCCGAAGTGCCATCTCTTATACTTGGACAAGTAGTCTTTTATTGCCAGGCTGACGTGCCTTTTGTATCTGAACAAGTTTCTTTTTTGAATGCATGCTTCTTTTTCTCTAAGTGTTGAATACTTATTTTCATGTATACTTACTGCTTTCCTTCTATGCTTTTGCATGTTTCCCCACTTAGAATATTTTTGCAATTTTCCAACTACACCTGAACTGTGTAGTTACTTCGGGTTATAATACATCTGATTAAGGCCGAATTGTACAACATTGAGGCCGTTAATTAGGATCTCTTAACTTTACTTGCTTGTCAAACTGTATATTTTATGTGTGTTTAATGCCAATCAGGTTGTACATAGTCGGAGCATAAAATGAGCAAAAATATAGAATTTGGAGAGAAAACAGCTTCCTGCACGTGCGTTGACTTTTTTCGCACGCGCGTTGACTTTTCCGCACGTGCGTTGACTTTTCTTAGAAAATGGGCCCGATGTTTTAAACCTGTTTGAAAGGCAGCAGAAGTATAAATAGACAAGAAGGAGGCTGGATTAGGGTTCATAAATTGATTTGCAAGGAAAGAGAGGCTAGGTTTTTCAAGAGGTGATATTTTCCAAAAGCTTCAAGAAGACTTCCATGGGGGCTTCTTCTTCATCCTCTTCTCTTTCCCACTCCTCCATGAGTGGCTAGGTTATCCTTTTCTAGGGTTTTGATGAAATCCTAGCTATGTAATTAGGTTTTCTTTTTGATTTTTAATTATGTAAAGGTTTGAACAATTGTATAGAGTTTTAGAAGTTTCGTATATTTGTTTTCCATTATTTCTTCAAGTATTCGGCTTTCTGTGATTGTTGAATGTTTTCCATACAATAGTTTTCTATTCTTTCACATTCAAGGTATGAGACAAACCATATTACGAGGGACGAGTTGTGTCGCTACCCTAGTTTAGAGTGAACGATTCATATTACTTGAGATGGTTCGTGCTCGTACATTGAACGTGATGATTTTTTTGTTAAATGCTTTGAACTTGTGGTTGCGAAGCATTATTCCGTTCGAACCGTAACATAATTGATTTCAATTTGAAACCCTATTGGCGTAACTAGTGGTGAACTCATTGCCCTAGATTTATCCCCAAATCAATAAATCCAATTTTATTTATAATTGCTAGTTTAATCACTTCATTTATTCTATTTGTTATTAAATTAGGTTATGAACAATCAGTCTTTTTAATCAAAATTAATATAGGAATTTAGCAATTAAATTAGTTTAATTTCACAATTGTCCCTGTGGATTGATACTTAGACTTGCCATTATTCTAAAGAATTTGGTATAGTTTAGTGTTTAATTTTGGTGTGTGTAACGACCCATCAACATCTAACATGTATTATCTCGGATCCATTTCATCTCGGGTGCAGCATTAGTTGGCCACTTCGGACCAACTTACCTCGGAGTTCACCTATTACTGTAATCTCAGCCAAACAACGCTTACAAATATTTTATGCTAACATTTTTACAAGTGTTCTTCCTTCACTTGTACTAGCTGTGCTTTAGCAAGACCTCACCCTTTCAAAGATAGACTAACCTGGTTAGTGATCTCGGGTAACAAGCAATTCGAGTATCCTTTATCTGGATACCTCGGTTGACTCCAATTTGTAAATTTTTTCAAAAATTTCAACAAGTGTCAAGCTTATTCCTCATTCCTGCCTCGTAATGTGAACCTAAGTACCACTTATGTTCACATTAATTATGTAACTCCAATTCTTACCGAGGTCTGATTCAAACAAAGATTAGCCGAGTTTTACGACCTTAGTTTCTCTGTTAATCTAACTAGATCAAACTTAGGTCAACTCTGCCATAGTGGCAAGTCTAAGTTACCCGTCATGTTTCAATCGGAAACATTGCAAACTTAGTTCAACTCTATCATATGGCAAGTATAATTCAACTTGACCATATGATAAGTCTAAGTTATTCATCATGTTTCAATCGGAAATATCACAGACTTAGTTCAACTCAATCATATGGCAAGTATAATTCAACTCTACCATATGATAAGTGTAAGTTATTCGTCATGTTTCAATCGGAAACATCGCAAACTTAGTTCAACTCTATCATATGGCAAGTATAATTCAACTCTACCATATGATAAGTCTAAGTTATTTATCATGTTTCAATCAGAAACATCGCCATAAGACTACTTCGGTCTTATCGCACAAATATCAGCAATAATAAATATAAAATCATGCAAGTGTTTTATTAAAACTTTGGCTAATAAAATCAGTACATAAATCTAAAAACAAAAACTAATGATAGAAAAACTTCAGATTACAAGTGTTCCAGGGTTGTGGCAACTCCTTGCCATCACTGTCTTCTAGCCGATATGCTCCGTTGCTAGCAACCGAGATAATTCTGTAAGGCCCTTCCTAGTTTGGGCCAAGCTTGCCCTTCATAGGATCCTTCTTGTTGTCGAAAACTTTACTCAGGACGAGGTCCCTAACCTTGAACTCTCTTGGGTTGACCTTCTTGTTGTAAGCCCTGGTAAGCTGCTGCTTGTACGCCGCCAGCCGAATTGTTACTTTCTCCATTCTTTCCTCCAACAGGTCAAGATCTCGGGCCAAGAATGCCTCGTTGTTCCAATTCTTAAGTCCCTGGGTTCTGATTCTAGGGATGCCGATCTCCAACGGGATAACTGCTTCAGTGCCATAAGCCATGGCAGTTGATCTCCTCGGCATAGTCCGATATGCCCAAAACACATTGGGCAACTCTTCCACCCATTTTCCTTTTGCTACTTCCAGCCTTTTCTTGATCCCATCCAAGATGGTTTTGTTGGATGCTTCTGCCTAACAATTACTCTAGAGGAAACTAGAAGTAGAGTAATAGCTCTTAATTTTGTATTTGGTACAAAAGCTTTTGATCAATTCACTGTCAAATTGGGTGCCATTGTCTGCCACAATGGCTCTTGGAATCCCAAACTTGGTGATTATGTTCTTACAAATGAAATTCTTTACATCCACATCTCTGATTTTGGCCAAGGGTTCTACCTCTACCCATTTTGTGAAGTAATCAGTAGCTACCAGCAAGAACTTTCTTTGTCCAGTCGCTTGGGAAAATTGCCCAACAAGATCCATGCCCCACTAGCAAATGGCCAGGGGCTGGATACTGGATTCAAATTTGCAACTGGCTGGTGTATCAAAGGTGCAGACCTTTGACACTTTTCACACTTCCTCACGTAGGCTTCAGCATCCTTTTGCATGTAGGGCCACCAGTACCCCTGAGTTATGGCCCTATGAACAAGTGATTTGCCCCCAGCATAGCTTCTGCATACACTTTCATGGATTTCATACAGGAAGTCCTCTATCTGGGATGGGTGCACACATCTCAAAAAGGGCCCAGTAAAGGACCTTCTGTAGAGATGGCCTTTTGTTGTCAGGCTAAACCTGGCCGACTTCAATCTAGTCTTGTGTGCCTTTTTTCGATTATCTGGCAGCTTGTCATCCCCAAAGAACCTCACTATTACATCCATCTAGCTTGGACCCATCTCTACACACATTGCTTCATATTCTATGATCAGTGGTTCTACACTTAGGCCTGACAAATAATCAACCATTATTGTCCTTTCTCCCCTTATTTCATCGCACTAGCTAGGTTAGCCAAGGCATTGGCATGACTATTATCATTTTGGCTAACCTGCTGTAACCGGCAATCCTGGAACAATACTAGCAGTCTAACAACCTCTTTGACATAAGCTATCATTCTTTTATCTCGGGCTACATATTCACCCGTTGCTTGATTCACAATAAGTTGGGAGTCACAGAAGATTACCACCTCATCGGCTTCCATGGCTGCTGCTAGCCTTAGTCTTACAATCAGTGCCTCATACTATACTTCATTGTTTGAGGCCTTGAATCCCAAACGAATAGATTGCTCAATCATTCGCTCCTCTAGAGATACCAAAACCACTCATGCCCTCGCTCCTTGATGATTTGAACTTCCATTAACAAACAGGCGGAAGGAGTCGCTGACATAGATGTCGCAGGGCTTTGGTTGCTCTTTCTTCTTTTGTTTTGCTAGAGTGGGGTTCTTGGGCCCTAATTGGGTTTTCTCTGCCTCGCCTGGACAACCGAGGCCACGGCACACCGGAGCTCGACGTGGGATGGCACGAGGGGTAAATCTGGCCACAAAGTCGGCCAGAACCTAACCCTTGATCGTTGTTCTAGGCCTAAATTCCAAGTCGTATTGGCCCAGTACCACTGCTCATCTGGCTATTCCACCTATCAGATCACCATGCTGCAATAGAGACTTCAGGGGATGCTCAGTCAGCACCACAATCTTGTGGGCTTGGAAGTAGTGATTCAGTTTTTTTGAAGCCATCACCAGGGCTAGTGTTAATTTCATCCTCCCATGCCCTGAAGTGGCATCCACTAGCTAATCAATTTTAGGCAAAGGGAAACAGTCTTTGGGACAAGCCTTATTCAGGTTGGTGAAGTCCACGCAGACCCTCCACTTCCTATTCTTCTTTTTCACAAGTACTGTGTTGGACAGCCAGGTTGGGTAGTTCACCTCCCGAATGGCCTTGGCTTCCAACAGCTTGTCCACTTCGTTCTCTATTGCCTCCACATGAATTAATGTCGGCCTCCTTGCCCGCTGAATGACATGTTTTGCTAACCTGTCTACATTGAGCCTGTGACAGGTGACCTTAGGGTCAATGCTTGGCATCTCATAGGACGTCCAGGCAAACACTTCTATGTTTGTTCGCAAGAAAGCTTCCAACTCCTTTTCTTCCTCTTCGGCTAAACCTGAACCGAGAATAAAGAAGCACTCATCATCACCTTCTTGAACCATAATTTTCTTCAAAGCCTGCTCACTCTTGTCGGTTGGTTCTTTGCCGATATTATCTAGGACCTTCATGTCATCATCTTCAATTTCTACTGTCTCTACTTCTCACACATTACAGGTGGATTTTATTATTGCCATAGAGCAATTTTTTTCCTGCACCTGATCCCTTCTGACCTTCTCAATCCCATGTTCAGTTGGGAATCGCAACAGCTGGTGCAATGTTAAGGGAACAACTCTCATTGCGTGCAACCATGGTCTGCCCAAGATAACATTGTAAGGGGAGGAGGTGTCAATTACCGTGAACTCCGTGCTTACCTTCTTCGTGCCTACCTATACATCTAAATTTATGGCTCCTAGAGGCCACGTCGGTGTTCCATTGAACCCAACCATCTGGCTGTTGGACTGTTCCAAATCATTTGGGTGAAGGCCAAGTTCCTTATAACATCTAACATACATGATGTCGCAAAAACTACCTTGATCAACCAATATGCGCCTTACCTGACACTCTCTAATATTCAGTGTTATCACCAAGGCATCATTGTGTGGATGCTGCACCATATCCAGGTCTGCCTCGGTAAATGAGACCATTGGTCCCTGGTACTCATTGGCCCTAGGTTTCTTTTGCTAGACCTGATACACATGCTACAAGTGCCTCACTCTCTGAGTCTCCCCACGCACCTCATTCTCATTGACCTTCGAATGAATCATATTGATCACCCGAGGTCCATCTGCTTGCTGTGGTGGTGGTGGTGGTAGAGGTGGTGCTACCGGTGCTTAGGACAGCGTTGCCTGCTTTTCCCTTGTTCTAGCCTCATCTACTAGGTCTCTCAGGTGACCTTGTCTGACCAAATCCTCGAAATGTGTCTTCAGAGCCCTACATCCCTGTGTCAAGTGCCCATTCTCATAATGGTAAGCACAATGCTTTCCAAGGCTTCTTCCCATAAACTCGCTAAGGACCTTCTCTGGCGCTCTGTAATACGGTTGGTTTCTAATCCTTTCTAGAAACTTATAGATCGGGATCCTGAATATAGTGGTGATTATCTGTGTAGCCCTTAACCCTGTTTCTTGCTTGCTAAAACCAGTGTTACCTCGGCCTCACTTCGGCGAGCTGTTTCTCTTCTCTTGCTTTAGTGCCTTTGCTCCGTGCGTGTCTTCCTTCGCTCTAGCATATTTCTCAATTCGTGCCATGAGCTCCTCTATACTCTTTAGTAGAGTCTTTGCAAGTGACTTTTGAAGCTGGAATTTGTCCTCCAGACCGTTTTTGAAAGATACAATCGCCAACTCCTGGTTGCATGTCGGTATTTGGTTGAATATCTCATAATACCGTTTGATATAAGCCTTGAGGCTTTCACCCTCGCTAATGTTCAAAACTAGCAAGGAGTCTACCTTTAGTGGCTGCAACTTATTTGTTATAAACCTGGTCACAAGCATCTCAGTCAGGCCTTCCCAACTCTCCACAGTTCCTTTCGGCAACTTGTGAAACCAATCCGACGCAATTTACCCAAAGGATGAAGGGAACATCTTGCACAATAGCTGTTCGTTCCCACTATACAAAGCCGTTGAATTCAAATATAAGCCGACATAAAAGTTCGGATCAGACTTACCGTCATAAACCTGGAACCTCGGCATATGAAACCTCTTCGGGGTCTTAAACCTATCCAACTCCACTGAGAACGGCATTCTCGGTTTGACAGGGTATGTGACCTCGGCGTTGAGTCGCTTCCTCTGAAAGTAGTCTCTCAGATCCTCCTTCGTTCGACTGGGAGCTTGGCTATCAACCGATTTCAGCCTTTTTGGTGCGCTGCACCCGGCGTCGTGGTGTGTCCTCTTGGATTTTTCTTCATTCACTGTATCAAAGGAAAGTCCCTTACCTTGGACATGCCGATGTTTTTTGACATAGGTTCCCTTGGTATGAGGCGTCCTTTACGACTTACCTCTCACTGACTTTGCTCGCTCGACGTCCCGTGAAGGCCAATGTGAATGTTCCTTCTCCTTCATGTTAAGGGACTACTGGGATTGCTTTCTGTCTTTCTTTATGGGCGTCGGTCTTGGCCGTTGGTATTGGCGTGTCCTGTAACGGGTACGATGGTTGCATTACGTTGTTTTGCATCATGAAGTTGACAACTGATTATAGGTCTGCCAACTTGTTTGCCATCCCTTTCATCTCGTCGTCCCTCTTCAGGCATCTATCCTTCCATACCTAGAGGTCGCTTTCATTGTAAAACTCATCTCGGCCTGTTTTTTTTCAGGCCGTCTCTCTCTTTGCCGACATCCTTCTCCCCAGGATTTTGATCCCGTACTCCTTCATTATGGTTTTCTTCCTCAATGTTAGGATCCACATGTTTACCACTCTCACCTGGGACGTCGTCTTCAATCTTTTCTCCCTGCCCGTTGTTGGCTATCTATTCTCCTTAAGTTCCCATAGACGGCGCCAAATTGTGGGTGTTGATCTCCAACCACACAACCAAACGGGAAACTCCGTTGGAGAGAACCGGCAGAATAGATTAAGCCCAATAACCTGCACAAGAAGATGAGAATCCGGCGATGGTTTGTCCACCCGAGGGCACTCTGACGATCAAGTTAGTAATCAATATCTTTCAAAGATAGCAAATTGTGCTTAAACTCACATGAAAGAACTTACTTCAGACCCATGAGAGTGCCTTGCTTTTATAACCAGCAGTGGCCTGATCCCTTTAAAAGCCTTGCTTCAATGGACTCGGACTCAATACTTATCCTGTACCCTCATCTAGATAGAGATAAACTCTTCTTAAGCCTTATCTTTATCCATAATGAGGTCCTCCTCTATTCTAGGACTCTTGTCCCTTATTTACTTATCTCGAAATCTGGTATCTCCACAGATGACCTCGGCCTAGCCGAGATTATCTCAGCAGCATGACTAGGCCATGTGGCACCTTGGCTAACACCTTAGCATGATTAGGCCACGTGTCACCTTAGCCATATGCTGTTATCCACAAAATACTTCTCCACAATATAGTATAGATTTGGGTTGAGCTTTTTGTTTAGGTCAACCTATTTGATCTCTTTTGATAACATAAAAAAAAAAGTAATGTTTTTCATAAAAGTTACAAGAATAATAACTCCAAGGAATCAAAAAAATTATATAAAAGAAAATGAAAAAAAAAATATTTATAAGTCCTATTTGGAAGACTTATTTAATGTGAAATCCTATAAATATTCTTTTAGAGTTTGAAGTCCTATTTAAATATGAATGTATTCCATAACGTCCTATGAGTTGTAAATGAATGATATTGGTGTACTATTATACCCCTAATTTGTTTCCATATTGTACTTTATTTTTTTCATGTATCATATCACGTTTGGGAATGCATTTAGGAAAAACAAGTCTATAGGTAATGACCGTGCGAGTTTTTTTTTGCCTTGATCACGGGATTCCAATACATTTTCAAAATGTTGTTTAAATAGATATGGATATGGTCGATGATATGATGAAGTTTGAGGGTTATATGTTGATTCCTTCAACATATTTCGACTCCAATGGGTTGAGGGGAAGAGGTATTTTATTTTATTTTATTTTTTTAAAGTCTATCGTTGTTTGTTAAAGTGTGGATTGTTCATCTTTAATAGGGCATTGACAATCTATTACACTCATTGATAGGCACACTTTGGCTAATGTTATGATTGAATGTGTGCATTTGACATTGTGATGGTTGATGCGTTTTGATATGTTCGATGTGTGGGGTGGTGTGTATGGGTTCAAGGGTTGGGTTGGGGGTATTTGGTTTTGGTTGTTAATTGGATATCGAATGTGAACCACGTCGTAGGATAACAATTGTACATTGGGACCTGGATGATTGTGTTACAATGCACGTTATATTTTGTGTGTAACATTAATCCACATACACCATGTAGTAGATGACATTTGTGTGTTTGTTCGGTTGTATATGTGTTTGAATGTGTATTGTGTCTTTGTTGTAATCAGTGTTTATATATATGTCACAGACGTTGTGCAAAATTATTGGGAAATTGGGTTTGTAATTGAATGTGGATCAAATCCCATCGCTCGATGTTGAAATTACGTTGGGTTGGGAGTGATGGTGGTTCAATACATGGGTTGGGTTAGGATGTTACATGTTACATTTAGGAGGTTACATTATTCATAATTCAATGGTGGAGTATTAGAATGTCACGTTGGGTTTGAGATGAGAAGCATATGAGAATGTCACAGTGTGTTTAGGATGTTACATGTTACATTTACGTTGAGTTTGGAATAAGAAGCATATGAGAATGTCATGTTGGGTTTGGGAATGTCACATTGGGTTTGTGATGTTACATGTTACATTTATGTTTTGAATTTCAAATTTCAACCATATAGATATAATCATAATCTATGATAACATTGGATTTTCCATATATGGTATTTCCATTAATTAAGTTATTTTGAATTTTAGAAGCATATGGGAATGTCATGTTGGATTTGGGAATGTCACATTGAGTTTGGGATGTTACATGTCACATTTATGATTTGAATTTCAAATT
Source organism: Camellia japonica (assembly GCA_030407325.1). NCBI lineage: Eukaryota > Viridiplantae > Streptophyta > Magnoliopsida > Ericales > Theaceae > Camellia > Camellia japonica. The sequence continues at coordinate 51,110,206 of JAPPVO010000017.1, forward strand.
TCTAACCATATAAATATGATCACCATTTATGGTAAGATTGGATTTTCTATATATAGTATTTCCATTAATTAAGTTATTTTGAATTTCAGAAACATATGGGAATGTCACATTGGGTTTGGGAGGTTACATGTTACATTTACGTTTTAAATTTCAAATTTCCAACCATATAGATATGATCACAATCTATGATAAGATTGGATTTTCCATATATAATATTTCCATTAATGAAGTCATTTTGAATTTTAGAAGCATATGGGAATGTCACGTTGGATTTGGAAATGTCACGTTGGGTTTGGGAGGTTACTTGTTACATTTACGTTTTGAATTTTAAATTTCCAACCATATAGATATGATCATAATCTATGGTAACATTGGATTTCCCATGTATAGTATTACCATTAATTAGGTTATTTTGAAATTCAAATTTCTAACCACATAGATATGATCACAATCTATGGTAATGTTAGATTCTCATTTATGGCACTACCATTAATTAGGTTATTTTAAATTTCAAATTTTTAACCATGTAGATATGATCACAATCTATGGCAATATTGAATTTCTCATATATAGTATTATCATTAATCAGGTTATTAATTAATGAAGATTGGGGGTAGATGTGTCCATAAAAAAACACATGACCTATTGGGTTATAAGTTTTTTCATAGGACCATATTTTGTATAAGTCTTCCAAATAGGACTCTACAAATAATTTTTCATATTTTTTATTGATTATGTCCCAATTTTTTCTTCAAAATTCAGGGCTGGGTGATAGCTGTGGGGTGGAGAGGGAATGCAGTATCAATGAATTTAAAGTGTAAATCGGCTCTATTAAAAAAGTTAATGTTTTGGGGTTTTTCTAATTTTTTTTTAGAGAAATATGATGGAGTGTTTGTGTCGATTCAGTGTGTAAAGAAGATACCTCCGTGTTCATATTTAAAATATTAAAAAAAATAAATTTGTGTGTTTATATTTTTTTAACAATACATACTTTAATTGTTTTCACTGTAACATGTTATTTTATTTTATTTTTTTAGAAGTTTTAATCCTGTTCATAAATAGTTCTAAATGCTTTGAATTTGTTTACTAATAGCAAGTTATACATGACTCTCTTAGATTTTAAAAATCAGTCATGATTAAGTTTAAAAATCAGTCATGATTAAGTTTAAGTATAGTACAATTGTGCAAAATTAGTAAGTCAAAGTAATTTTTTTATATTTAGGATTAGGTAACATAGTTTCCAATCATTTTTTTTATTTAAAAAAAAATAGTTTAATTTTGCATGTGTTGAATATAGTCCGAATTCGATGCGATTTATTCAGTTATATTTATATATTTTAAGAATTTGTATCAAAGTGTTTGGTTTAACATATATTTTATAAGGCATAATTATTTTAAATAAATTAAAAATTAAGAGATGAATATTTTTACATTTTATTTTCTGATATAATTTTCGACAAGAATTGCAAAAGAGATGAATATTTTTACTATTACTTTCTGATATATACATATTTTGTAAATTTTATACCATTAAATATTCCACATATCATTATGTCTTGTAATTATTGTCCAAAATTAAATTTATATAAATTTAAGTTTAATGTAATATTATTTGAAAATAATTCCTTTTGTATTATTTGAAAATAATTCTCAATTTGGAAAAGGAAACCTTAGGCCTACAAAAGTCAATTAGTCCATTAATAATGACTTTACACATTTTCTTTAATTATATTGTTTCAAAGACTAATGTAGAATGATTTTTAAAATATAGAAAGATTTAGGTGTAGGGTTTCCTTTTCTAAATTGAGAATTATTTGCAAATATTACAAAATAAATTATTTTCAAATAATATTCTATTGCAATTATGATAACATAATTTTAAAAAAATGATACGAAAAAACTAATATGGAAGATTTTTAAAATTGTATTTTAAATTCTTACATAGAAAGTACATATGTAACAAAAATTAGGGTGAAGTACCAATAAATCTCAAAATGTGATATTGTGAACTATTTAGTCTTTCATTTTTTCTTATGAATCAAAAAGTCTCATTAAAGTGGAAATTACACAAAAGGGTAATCACTTACATGATTGAGGTTAATTTTTCAGAGATAAAAGCGGGTTTCTTCAAATGTAAAATTACATATTTGGGCAATCTGCACTATAGAAGTTTTGAATTTTCTCTCATTCTGGAACAAATCTCACATTACGAACAAAAACGTAATACTCTAATGTAACACTCTAATAGCGTAACAATTCAATGTAATACATTAAAAAACTCCTTAGTTTACTTTTCTTAAACGTAATAACGTAATACAAAAAAAAAATTCTTTAGTGTACTTTTTCCAAACGTACCACTCCAATGTAATACACAAAAAAAAAAAAAAAAAACTCCTTAGTGTACTTTTCCCAAACATAACACCTAATCAATGTAATCCCAAACATAACAGTTCAATGTAACATATTCTAATGTAACACACACAAAAATACTAAAAACTCTTTAGTGTATTTTTTCCAAACATAACACTCATAGTTTAAAATTATACATTTGCTCAAAACTTACCAAGGAATTTTTGTACTCTTTTTGGAATGGTTTGAAAAATCTCACATCCTTTTTTTGGAGTATTACATTAGAGTATTGCGTTTGAAAAAAGTTCACTAAGGAGTTTTTTTGTGTGTTACATTAAGGAGTTTTTTTGAAGTATTATGTTGGAGTGTTACGTTTGAAAAAAATACATTAAGGAGTTTTTTTGTGTGTTACATCAGAGTGTTGCACTAAGGAGTTTTATTAGAGTGTTATATTTGGAAAAAATACACTAAGAAGTTTTTGTGAGTGTTACATTGAAGTGTTATGTTTGGAAAAAGTACACTAAGGAGTTTTTTTGTTTGTTACATTAGAGTGTTACACTAAGGAATTTTTTTGGAATGTTATCTTTGAGTATTACGTTTAGGAAAAATACACTAAGGAGTTTTTGTGTGTGTTACATTAGAAGTGTTACACTAAGACATTTTTTGGAGTGCTGTGTTTGAGAAAAATACACTAAGGATTTTTTTTTTTGGAGTGTTATAGGGGTGTTTGGTGTGAATTACAGAGGGTGATTATAACTTATTTTAATTTGGGAATCTATGTCAGACCGTTTGGTGCAGTTTCTGCTTACAACTTTTTAGGCAGAAATAGTTTAAATACGCTAAGAAAAATTGATTATTTAGAAGTTGGGAAGGGGTGTTCCTGCTTACAGCTTTATGATTATCAGTTTTTAGCTTGCAATAATCCACACCAAACACCCCCTATATTAAAGTGTTATGTTTGGAAAAAAAATACACTAAGGAGTTTTTCTTGAAAGTTTTACGTTAGAGTGTTACAATTTAAAATTATACATTTGTCTAAAACTTACTAAGGAGTTTTTGTACTCCTTTTGAAATGTTTAAAAAAATCTCACATTCTTTTGAAATGTTTGAAGAATCCTATATTTTTGTACTCATTTTGAAATGTTTTCCAAATAAAAATGATTCTCATACAAAAATTCATTCCAAATTGGCCACAGCTTCTCTCCAGTCCAAATCTGAACTGGACGGTGCTGTCCGGCCCTTTGGGGCCCACTACGGGTCGTGTTTCGATAATCTAAACCGTTCAATGTGTAGAACTCGTCGAGTACTATATGCCTGTAAAAAATCACGTTGTTCGGATATCGATAGCTATATGATCAAATTAGTTTTTTATGAAAAAAATGGACGGCGAAAAATAAACAGCTTACAAAAAACTGATTTGATCATATAGCTATTGATATCCGATCAATGTGATTTTTTACAAGCATATAGTACTCGACGAGTTCTACACATTGAACGGTTTAGATTATCGAAACACGACCCGTAGTGGGCCCCAAAGGGCTGGACAGCACCGTCCAGTCCAGATTTGGACTGGAGAGAAGCTGGGTCCTTCCAAATTTGATTCTTATAAATTGTGTACCTTATCTTTCTAGCACAAAAGAGAGAAAAAAAAAATTAAAAAAAAAAAAAAAAGAGAGAGAGAGAGAAGGAAACATAATAGAAATAGGATATAATCGTAAATCTAATTTTCAAATAATATATTAAATCCACTTTTCCAAAATCGATGGGATTAATCAGTTTGTAAGAAAATCCTTGGGACTAAACGGATTTCCATCTTTCAAAATGGGATTTATAGGTAAATTTTTTCAAAAATTATTAAAAATTAATTAATTATTTTTATTAGAAATACACTTATTAGATTTGTTTGGTTTAATTATTTTAAATTTTTTTTGAGTTTTTGTTTTTGTTTTTGTTTTTGTTTTTGTTTTTGTTTTTGTTTTGTTTAATCTTCAATATTTTCTTTTTTCATGTTTCAATCAAATACATCAAACTAAGATGTTTATGAAAAAAAAAAAAAAAATTACTAAAAACGAAACACTACAGAAAATGTATCATTTGTTTGTTTGTTTCTTCTTTTTTTTTTTGTTTTTTGTTTTGTTTTGTTTTGTGTTTTGTGTTTTGTTTTTTGTTTTTTTGTTTTTTTGTGTGTAGTTTTCTTCAGTTGGACTTCATAACGGAATGGGTCAAAGTGAAATACGTCGATAATTTATGAAGTTCATTTGTACAGTTTTATAGTTTAGGGGGTAAAGTGGTACTTCTCAATAATTAGAAATCTTTTTGGAGTTAGGTTTAGGATGACTATATTAATCATAATGTTTAGGGTTGACTTGACACAATCTTTCTATGTAGTTTAACTCAATCTAACCCTGGTCCGGTTGATGCCCCCTATACCAAATATACTTAGCAGACAATTCACTTAAGCAATATATAATAGAATAGTTCTTAACGAAATTTGGCATACTTTTAACAATTAAATTTTAATAATTAGTTTAAAATTATTGAATTATTTTTAATTTAATAGAAATTGCTTTATAGAATTTAAATAAATATGATGAATTGTTTTTATTTTATAATATTTTGTATTTAAAAAATTCATTATAGAACATAATAGGTAATGTATTCTTCAAAATATTAACAAAAGATACCTAGAAGGCATATCAATACAAAAGGAAAACACCCAACAAGATAAATTATTTTGCATACTAATAGGTAACATATTGTGGTTGGGGGGTGCCGCTTTGGTGCGGCATTGGCTTGTTTTCTGTTTTTTGTTTTTGGGTTGGTTTTAGCAGTGGTGATTGGCACCCCCTCAAATCACCACCCCCACCACCCCCTTTGACACGTGGCGGGTGGTGATTGGAGGGAAAAAAAAAAAAGAAAAAAAAAGAAAAAGATGACCAATCAAATTAATAGGGGGTTCAAAGGGGGTCCTAAAAAGGGGGTCCTAAAAAGGGGGTCCTGCACATTATTCGTTGCCCAAAAAAAAATAAAAATAAAAAAATTATAATGTGTTATAAAATATTTTTCTTTACATTATTATTTCATTTATTAAAAAAATCAAACAAGAACTCACACAAATTGAAATGTGTAACTATTGTTTATTACATTTTTTGAATTCACATTAGCTGAATTTAACATGTATCTATTTATTATTGTATTTTTTTGGCATTTTAAAAAAATCAAATGCAATTAGTTATATTTTATTTACATTACATTTATTAGAAAATAACAATTTATTTCTTATTCTTCCTATGTAAATGAATATAAATCCATAAAATCTAATGGCATAACAATGTATTTGAATTTTTTTTATAACCAACCACTCCTCACTACATCATTTTAAACACCTAAAGAAAATACAAATGACATATTGAAGCGGTACCTTTTTTACTTGTAATACTAACAATATTTTTTCAGATCCAGATCGTCTGCCATCCTTTCTTGCGGCGCTTCTTGTGACATTCCAAAATGACGTCGTTTTGGAATTTTTTTTCCCCTTCTTTATTTTGCTTTTTAGATAGCTCAATCTCTCTCAAAAGTCCAATTACAAACACGTACATGCATATATATATATATATATATACATACATAGGATCAATCGGTTATATGAAGCTCAACTTTCTCACTCGATCAATTATTTAACACCCCGAAATAATTCAACATGAACTAACCACATCAATTAACATTCACTAAACAATGACAATAATCCTTCAATCTTTACATAGTTAATAAATGAGTTTATACAAAAGTTTCGCATGCGGATATACATTTAATGATAAGAAGAACACATGAATCTATAGCATGTGAAGCATCTAGTCTCAAAACAAATAAAAATGCCCTTAAGGGTTTACATCTTCCAAGGCAATAGCCCGGTTACACAAAATGGTCTCTCGGACCCACACACGCTTAGCCCTTGGCTTACAAAAATTCACAACAAAATAAGAGCAATCTACTCTTTTACCAAAACATATCCACGCCCTCAGTTTGGTGGAATCATCACATCTTTACCTGCACCAAAGTCCCATAGGGGTGAGCATAAAGTCCAGTAGAGAAATCTCACAAAGTATATACAGTTATGCAACTCTCAGTGTAAAATGCAAATGTCATTGCCATGCAATACTACTTTAAAGAAAATGCCGTTTCGTGTTCTTCTTAATGATCATCATTTCTCAATAGCAGTTTGCAATTCAACAATTTCCAAAACTTCCAATGTTAAAATCAATGGGGGCGGTAAATATGACTCAGGTAATCCCTATGTTGGTGTCTGCAAGTAGGCTCAGCAAGCACTACCAATAACCCCACTTTACCAGTTGGTAACCGGAAGGGAAGTGGTACCTCCTCAGAGCGTGTTTTCGGTCTTTCACCCTGAACACTCAGGCCAACTTATCAATTCATCTACATCTCCTAACCGGACTTACCAAACGTATTTACCCCATACACATTTTCATTGTTCTTATCACAAAACCTTTTTCATTCATGAAATAAATATCTTCAAATCCAAATTTACAATGCATAACATTAAATTAAATAAGTATGCAATACAATGATTTCTCCATGCCTCATAGCATTTTCCATTTTAAATATCCCTATCCCAAAATCAATTTATTAAGTTCTCATTTCCTTCTTTTCAATGTTATTTCACAAAATAACCACATGCCATCAATTCATAGCAACATCAATCTCTCACCCTACACAATTCATAACAAGTTAGCCTCCTTAAGACCACATGTAATATTCTCAACGTCAATCTCCAAGATTTTACAATTTTCACATTTCATGGTACACAACCATTCGCCACTTCCCAATAATACATGTTCAAGTGTTTAACAAATATGTTACACTACAATTTCATTTCTCATACATCAAATAGTTTGCTATTTTGCTAAACATGTAATGAAATTTACTCTCATTCATCCTCTTGACACAAGACAATAAGAAATTTCGCAGACACTTTTCCTATTTTTCAAAATCCCTAAAGTTTAGGGTTTTTCATCAAAGACAAAACTTTTCCCATTTCCTTGGTAAAATCCCACCAAAATCATCTTTCTAGAGTTTTATAAAAGAATATCCTCATGGATTAAAAGGGGTTGAGATAAAAACCCATTTCTTTAAAACCCTCTCTTCATTTAGAGCAAAAATCAAAATCACACCATAACTTCAAGAAAGCTTTAAAATCAACATCACTTTAGCAAAACATGTATATATAACTCAAGAAATCCCTACCTCAAGGCTTGATGAAGAAATGGAGTTGAAACCCTAGAATCAAGGAAGAGAGAGAGCTTTGATTTCTACCACACCAAGTGAAACTCTATCTTTTGATCTCCAAGGCTTGAGAGGGAGAGATGACGGTGATGAGTTTAGATCTAAGGGATTGCAAAGATCAAAGAGTTTTAGTGTTTTAGGAGGTTTTCTAGAGAGAAGGGAGAGCAAATATAACTTTTAGAGTGAGAGAAATGAGCCCCAAAGTGAGATACAATTCGGCCAAAAGAGCCAAAAAAAAATAGAGATTCGGACTCAGGGCTGTTCTGCACGTGCGGCACGTGCCCCCGCACGTGCGGCTGTCCCGGCACCTTCCTTATGCACATGCAAGTTAAGCAGTGTGCTATGCCAAACAATTCCCGAATTCTGCACGTGCGGCCTCACTCCCCGCACGTGCGGCTCCTCTCTCGCACGTGCGGCCCAAGGCCCCGTACGTACGGACCTTGGTTTCTAGCCCATAATTTTTTGTTCAACCCCTGGGCACTCCAGACTCAGCCGTGCACCCTCCGGAACAAGTGAAGTTCAACACCGACGAAAACAAGAACGAGAGCTTTAATTGGAAATAACTTTCGAGTGTTTCACACCCAACGAGAGCAAAAGAGAATAGAGCGAAGAAGAAGGAAAAGAAACAAAACAAGGACCCGGTCATCACAAATTATATAATACACTAGACTTGCATAGCTCAATCATTCTCAGAAGTCTAACTACACAAGCACAAATACAAGTGTAGAACTATACATGCGTATATATATCTATGTAGAAGATGAGTGAATTTCTTACCTGTTGAACTTGAAAAATTCAAGTTCAAATCAGAAAATTGTAATCCAAGTAGATCTCGAACGTGAAGAGCAAATTCAAATTGATCACTTACTTAAAATTGATTTTAGCTTTCAAAAACACACATAAATTGAGTAAATTCATAGTGGGAATTTTTATAATCTATTTCATCGTCATTATCAACAACAATAACAAAAAAAAAAAAAAAAGAGTAGAGAAGGAGAGAGAGAGACTCAGATTTGGAGACTCGGATTCTCCCGCCGATTCCCCCGCCACCACTGGAGCTCACCGTTGTTCGTCGGCGCGATCTCAGAACTGGAGACGTGGTGGTGAGGTCAGACCCTTCAATGATTGCCGGCTGGTTAGAGAGAGAGAGAGAGAGAGAGAGAGAGAGAGAGAGAGAGAGGAGCAAGCTTCTCAACCGACGGCGACGGAAAGAGAAGAGAATAGTTTGACGGCGAAGCAGTCATTGGACTCTGACAAATAACACCGGTAATAGTGTTGGTGAAACTGAGTTTTGAAAATAGATATGCGTCGTCGTGCGGCCATGATGGCGTTGAAGGTGAATACGGTAGTTAGAGCAGACAGACTGGCCGGCGATAACAGGGACATGGTGGGGGTTGTTGGCGCGGATGAAGGACTGGACGTAGTGGATGAAGGACTGGACGTAGTGAATGAAGAAGCGAAAAGGGGTTGAAAAGCAAAATAAGAAGGAAAAAAAATTCCAAAACCACGTCGTTTTGGAACACCGTAGAAAGGGAAGGCAGACGATCTGGACTCTAGTTTTACATATTTTAAAAAAGTATATATAATGGACTTTACTATTTAATTATGGTTACATTTGGAATAAATATTAAGTACATAATATATTTTTTGTGCATTTTTATGTGTTTTATTTTTGTGAACGTAACATTATTGTTAAGACTTATAGAGTAAACAAACAATGAAACTTTGTCATTGTGAATGTGACCTTTCAAGTTTCATTATAGGAAATTATACTTTTGGCAACAAAATTTAGGCTTCGTTTGGGAAGCCCAACTTGTGGCTTTTTTTGGCTATTTTAGTTACAAAAAACAAAATAGGCTTTTTAGTCCAATAAGACAAAACATCACATTCAACTCATAATCATTACATTTTTTCTCTCACAAAAAAGTCAAAAAAACCAAAAGCCCTTCCCAAACCAGGCTTTTTTAGCTCTAGGCTAAAATAACCAAAAAAACTAAAAAGTCAAAAAGCCAACCCACTTTCCAAACTAACCCTTAGCGACTAAAAAAAAATTAGCTGCCAAAAGTTGTGAAATTAGCGATCAAAAATTATATTAGTCAGCAAAAGTACAAGAGTTAGCTACTAATTTTTTTTAGTCGAGGCACATTGATTATTGGCAACTAAAAAAAATGTAGTCACAAAAAATGCCACAATTGGCTACAAAAAAAAAAAAAAAAAAATTTAGTCGCTGTGTAGTTACTTTTGGCTACTAAAATTATTTAGTCACTGAATGAAAAATAAAAATTTACTTTTTATCTTTGACGACCAAAAGTTTGGTAGCCAAAAACTTATTTTCAACGACCAACTCATATTTTAGTCGCTGTATAATTACTTTTGGGTACTAAAATTATTTAGTCGCTGAATGAAAAACAAAAATTTACTAAAAAAATTTTTTAGTCGCTAAAGAACGAAAATATTTGGAGACATTTCAAATTTTGAAAAGATTTAAAAAAATAATTGGCGACTTAAATGTGTAGTCGCTAATTGTGTAAAATGATATATATATATATATATATATTGTTTCCAAACCAAACCATAAACGAGAACCAGCGCCTCTCTGTCTTTATTTTCAGGGTCTCTCACCCTCACTCTCTCCTTCTCCGTCTCCGTATCCATCTTCGCTGCTTCTCTCCTGATGCAGATTGAATTTTAAAAAATAAGTATTTTTATTTTATTATTTTAAAATTAATATTATTATGGAATTATTTAGTTATTTAGTTTCCTTATTTTTGTATTGCATTACGGCAGTTGCCAATTCTAGTTGTTTCCTAATTAAGTTAGGTCTATGTTTTAGTAGTTGCCAATTTTGGGTGTTTTTTTTAATTAAGTTAGATTTATATTTTGCTTATAAATAATGGATGTAAGCCTTAGGGCAAGGAGAGTTTTAAGAAGTAATATATTTTGAGTTTTATACTCTTTTGATCCGACTTTAGGTATTCTTGCGAATCAACCATTGTTGAGCCTTTATTCTCAGTATTCTTTGTGAATCAACGAGTCTAGAGAGGAATCTTACTTCTAGTATTCTTGTTTGAATCAACAGATTTTAAGATTGTTACTATTTCACATTTCGCGCTGCATCAGTTGGTATCAGAGCTTGCTACGTTCTTGCTTCATGCCTAGGAATTGCAGTGATGCTTGAGAGGTTCCTGTGGAGGAGCAGGTAATAGATGATGATTCTAACCTGCTGAGTTTTCATAGTGAAAGACCGAGGAGAGATCATGCATTGAAAAATTATAAAGATCACGTGAACCAAATCACTAAACAGGATGACCTGATTAAATGGCCTTTCACATCAAAATTTATTCCAGATCCGATTGTGGATTGGAGTAAACCACCGATTTTTTATGATGAACCATTCATTGATGGAACTAATAATATGTTTAATCATATTTTGTCTGTTGGAAGCATAAATCAGAGTTATGGAAGGGTTGGTGTTAATTTTATTTTTGTGGAAGATCATATACTTGGTTTACATGAGTTCAATGAGCATTCAAAATCGATTTACAATATGGAGAATATTTTCTATGATCCGTTCGAAGAGAAATTTCGTGAAGAGTTGACAAATTTGAGTTTGAACCGTTCAAATTTGGGCTTTGGTGAAGATGTGTTAAATTTGTTAAAGAATTTTGTTCCTTTAATTTTCGGAGACTCTTCTTTGAAGTTTAGATTTGAAAAAATTAAACTCAAATACAAGGTTGATGCGGATAAGTGCAGACGTGCCAAGTTATTTCGAGCAATAGAAACTCGAGGACGAGTTTTCTCAAGCGGGGAAGAATGATGCAGATTGAATTTTAAAAAATAAGTATTTTTATTTTATTATTTTAAAATTAATATTATTATGGAATTATTTAGTTATTTAGTTTCCTTATTTTTGTATTGCATTATGGCAGTTGCCAATTCTAGTTGTTTCCTAATTAAGTTAGGTCTATGTTTTAGTAGTTGCCAATTCTGGGTGTTTTTTTAATTAAGTTAGATCTATATTTTGCTTATAAATAATGGATGTAAGCCTTAGGGCAAGGAGAGTTTTAAGAAGTAATATATTTCGAGTTTTATACTCTTTTGATCCGACTTTGGGTATTCTTGCGAATCAACCATTGTTGAGCCTTTATTCTCGGTATTCTTTGTGAATCAACGAGTCTAGAGAGGAATCTTACTTCCGATATTCTTGTTTGAATCAACGGATTTTAAGATTGTTACTATTTCACATTTCGCGCTGCATCATCTCCCCTCCTTCTCTCACAGCCGGTCCTCCTCGCGTTCGTCGACAACCGGAGTACCTCCTTCTCCTCCGTCATCGCCACTATTTGCTCTCACTCCAGTCGAACTGCCCATCGCTCTCCATCGGTACACTGTCTCATCGCCACCGTCACTCACCGTCGCTCACCGTCATCGCCATTATTTGCTCTTACTCCATTATGATTTGTCTTGTGGCAACTCCATGACATGAGCGATTGTAGGAGCAACATTGTGTACCCAACAATTGCTCCTTCACCATGATGCTCTGCAACTTAAACCCATGACAACGTTGCTTTGATAACACTTGTTGGATTGAGTTCCACCACCTCACCTAAAACCAATTAATGTTAAAGTTGGGTTTTTTCTTGGCCTTCTAATTATCACCCATTTTGCAGGTAGGTCTTGCAAAACTCATTGGACTTGCAAGAGAGACAAATACTCAGGTGGGCTTTTTTTTTTTTTTTCAAAGGTGGTTCAATAATATGCTAATTTTACATTTTTCTTGCATTTCTGTTTTTTCATTGCAATTTTATCTATCGATGACTATGATAGGTCACATTTGTTTCGTTTTTCAGGGTGAAGAACAGAAGAAATTGGATGTACTGTCAAATGATGTTTTGTCAAGGCTTTGATAAGCAGTGGACGCACTGTGAGTGTTTAATTTCATTTGCTTTCTTCTTTCTATATTATCTTTTAGATTGGATTACACTTATTGCCTTGTTGGTGCTCAAAGAAAAGCCCCAATTCGTTGGGGCTGATGAGAATCTATATTATTCACAAACACCAATAGAATCCCATACAAACCAATTGAGGAAAAAAGTTCAACCAGTTGATTGCATTGACTTGTTTTCAAAATATTTTCATTTTTTTTTTCCGTGTTTTTGGGAATAAAAACAATAAAAGTTGAGAAACATTCATATCTTTTTCTTTTTGTTTCTTTTTTGTGTGAAAACAAATTTTGAAAATTTTTAAAAACAATATGAAAGTGTTTCCTATTACTGGAGTGTTTTTTAAAAGCTTTTCCATAGACAACGATTAGAAATAGTTTTCGTAAAAAAAAAAAAAAAAAGAAAAAAAAAAGAAGAAAAAATTCAACTCTTTTTTTATTTTTATTTTTAAAGTATAGAAAAAAGAATGCATTATGTCAGCTGATAATAGAAGGCCTGAGTTAAGGCTTACTAAATCTATTCAATACAATGAAACTTATCATCATAATCATCAAAAATTGAATGTTTCTCATTGGTAATATTACACTAGTACTCCTTTTCTTTACTTGAAAATTACAAATTCAATTTGACATACATACTACTTGGAAGATTGTTTTGATCTCATTGTAGGAAAAATATTACCAAACTATATGAAAAATATAATTTAAAATTATGTAAACGGATTTTGGCAAAATCAAAACTGAAATAAATTAACAAAATAACTTAACAAAACTTACAACACATAGAAAGATAAAATCTGATCGAGTCGAGTGTGTGACACTCTTTTCTTAAGACAGATTCGTACTCCCACCGATGCTTAGGATTCAATGGACATCTATCTCCCAAGATATAACGATCGATGTCTTGCACTAGCAGCATTACTATTGCAAGCCTAGCAAACTTTGCTATGCATGTACTCTCTTTATAGAAAAATTAGACTCAGGAAAATATGAAGAATAAATGTAAAGATGAAGAAAAATGATGAATTCCATATCCAAATTGAAGTGAGGGAGATGGAATTTATAGACTTCTATGTGACTCTTCGGAAAGGTTGTGACCCTTCAAAAGGACACATCTTTCCAACTCAAGAGACACAACCATTGGAGTAAATTTTTATTCAAATTTTTCAACAATCTCCCACATGAATGAAATTTACAGAAAGGACATGCAACAATATGCAGACAAAGAGAGAGTACATTAAGGAATACCCTGCATCGGGATAGGTAGCTTTTGACTTTGAATCTTCCCTAGTGAAAGCCCATTAGACTTACTAGCTAATCAGTGGACGTGATGCCTTGAACTATTCAGCCGTTTGTGTAAGTCAAGACAATAGAATTCACACAGAATATCTCCAAACACAGCTTAGTTCTCACGGTTGTGCCCGTTTTGGCCTTGGGAAAGTCCTAGTGTTTCATGAGTGCTTTAGAGAATTTAGCCTTATCAATTCTCATAGAAGCGGCCTTTCACACTCATATAGGTGATCCTTATTTCGAGTCTCTTAAATACTCCTCTTGAAAGATACCCCTCTAGGTTTTTCAAGATATAAGTAATCATTAAAAGCATAACTTACCCTAAATCCCCTACGTACAACATATGTTGCAGATATCACTCTTATCATAGGAATGGAAAGGAGATAGACTCCTTTAGTGATTTCTGGCGAGCCACACATAACTTAGTTGTCCCTTTGAACTTAGTTCTTAGGATCTCCAGTCATCTAAGTACGGTTACCATTATGATGACTCTGGTGTAATAGGCTTTAATCACATTCCCCTCGATGAACTTTCCCTCATTTGCTCTCTGGTCAAACCTTTTGTTTAGCGGCCGCTGTTTTTCGTTTGACATTCTCAATTATATCATTGAGTAGTTAGTAGATCCACTATATTATCCTTAAACAATATTCACAACTGAAAGCAAATGTCATACGGTATTAAGTCTTTGATTACATCGAGACTTATCGTTACTCTATGTCACTTCCATTTTTTAAATAATAAAGACAGAGTTGTTCCTTAGGAGTTAATGAAATCATTTTTGCTTCTACTCCAACTTTGTCTTGTAGAAAGAATTTAGATTCTTTGTGGACCTATTATTGGAACCATTACTTTGGTAAAATCCTCCAAGCACCCCCACATTTTAAGCATTCCAAAGAAACTTAATTTCTCTTACTGATATATAATAACACAAAAATATTAATACATCCCCACAATTCTGAGGTAAATCAGAATATATCATTAATTGGTGTGCTTGAACTAAATAACAAGATGTAAATTGCTTTGAATCACAATACTAATTTGTCTAAAATACAATTAGACTTCATGACTTTCTTTTGCAGTACAAAGAAAAAATGGCTAATACCGGTTATGGCCACAACATTTTGTCAAATAACATTTCTTTAGCCATGCATTATTTCTTTTTGTTTACTGCAACCTTTAATTCCAAACTCAACATGGAATATAAACATCACTGTATAATTAAATTTACATTTTATTTGCCTTATCCAGTATTGGTGACTATGTTGACAATTACCAAAGCATCTTTCACCCACAAAATATTTTAATTTATATAATATTTCATTACGGAGTTATCGGTCACCACACCAATCTTACAGTCATTATTCCAAAGAATGTTAGAATTCCTCTTATGTCAAAACACGAGTTCACATTTTTATCAACACTTTGATAAATAATTGACATCCATTTATAATACACCACATACCAAATCAAATATATCAATTAATGACATCAAATAACACTCAAAAAATTTTCCCAAGTATATAACATATACTCTATATTTTCTCAAGTTTCAAGAATTCACAAACCAAAAATCATACCAGATTTTAGTAATGAAAATCATATCTTGATTTTAAAAGCACATTTTTTTTTTCCAACGTCATCGTTTTCATAATCATGGAATTCATTCAATAACAAACCAGAACCAGAAGAACTCATCATGGCCATAGATTATAAAAAGAAAAAACCCTTTTGATTATTTCTAAAAACCAAACAGAGAAGGGGGAAATTGATAAGATGAGAAAATTAATGAATGGTAGTGACGGTAGTTGAAGATAATTTCAATTTTTGTTTTCAAAAGTCCAAAAGCAAACACAGTACACTAGCAATTTATATAGATCCACTCTACTAATTTGACAAATCATGCACAGTTATGGTATAGAAAGATCCAAAAAGCATTTGGCGCAAAAGAAAACATCTTCATTATTTGAAGCAACACTGGTGAACCGTTGCAAGAAAATAAAATTTATCATGGATCACATACCACAAGAAATCTGGGAATGGATGGAACCAAAAATAATAATAATAATTAAATCAAAAGGAAAACCAATGACCAAACAAACGAAATACCCAAGTTGGTCAAATCACCGACATAACTATATATACATACATGATTTGTACAACAGTTATGCTAAATCCATAATTTGTATTTTAAAAACAACAAAAATTTACCCAAACTCAATGCATCATTTAACAAGGAATGTCATAAACTGACATCTGTTCATCTGAAGGTCACATAGCGAAAAATCAATAAATCAATAATATTTTCCCAAAAACCATAAATAAGATCGAATCTGTCTTAAGATTGTAGGAAAAATATTACCAAACTATATGGAAAATATAATTTAAAATTATGTAAACGGATTTTAGCAAAATCAAAACTGAAACAAATTGACAAAATAACGTAACAAAACTTACAATACATAGAAAGATAAAATCTAATCGAGTCAAGTGTGTGACACTCTTTCCTTAAGACAGATTCGTCCTCCCACCGGTGCTTAGGATTCAATAGACGTCTATATCCTATGATACAACGATCAATGTCTTGCACTAGCAGCACTACTATTGCAAGCCTAGCGAATTTCGCTATGCATGTACTCTTTTTATAGAAAAATTAGACTCAGGAAAATATGAAGAATAAATGTAAAGATGAAGAAAAATGATGAATTCTATATCCAAATTGAAATGAGGGAGATGGAATTTGTAGACTTTTATGTGACTCTTTGGAAAGGTTGTGACCCTTCAAAAGGATACACCTTTCCAACTCAAGAGACACAACCATTGGAGTAAATTTTAATTCAAATTTTCCAACACTCATAACATTGGTTTTATCCCCCTTCAACCCCTTCCTTTATATTGCATTCTTGTATCTGAAGAGAATGAAGAAGCTATTTTTGTGAAGCCATCAAAGCGAGGAAGGTCACTCTATATCCCAAGTATTTATAAAGTTTGTAATATTGAAAAAAAAGAAAAAAGAAAAACGAAAAAAAGAATTTTCTAATGTCTTGTTTCAAATTGTTCCAATTATTGCAGATATTGTGTTGTTTTTGATCCACTGGATGGTTCCTCGAACATCGACTGTGGTGTTTCAGTTGGAACTGTATAGCTCCTATAGCTTTGGCCTTGATATTATTATTATTATTATTATTTAACTTCTTTTAGTACCATTTTTGTTTATTGTTTTTTTTTTTTTTAACTAATCACATTTTGTTTGAATTGATACTATTTAGAAACTGTTAAAATCTCTTTTATTGGATATAGATCTTTGGGATTTATATGGTGAAAGATAAGGAGAATCCAACTCTCAACTATGTATTGCAATCCAGAAAGAATTTGTTGGATGCAGGTTATTGTAGGTATGGAAGCTTTTGCATGGTAATTATCATTACCTTCTCTGTGTTTTAGATACTTTTTCATGAATTTTTGTTTGTGGGAAACCTTGGGTTTCTATTTTTTATTTTTGATAGAGAAGCTCCATCTTGTTGATTATTCTAGTAATTTTCTCACAATTGGTCTGTGAAATAAGCATCCTACTAGGTTTTGTTTGTTCATCTAACTAATGGTTCTCAAGCTTTTACCATTGAATTGTTTTTAGTGTTTTCAATTGTAACGACACGATTTTGCAATGGTGTTTAATGGTGTTGTAGCTAGTCCTTAACACTAGAAATGGCATCAATGGCTTCACGCTCGATCCATCTATTGGGAAGTTTATATTAACTCACCCAGATATCAAGGTAAAAATTGTGTGCTATTTGAACACATGGACTCTGTTTTAGTACTATGTAGTTCTCTAATCATGCTTCATTACTGCGTCTACGAACAGGTTCCAAAGAAAGGAAAGATCTATTCAACAAATGAAGGAAATGCCCAGTATTGGGATGAACCAACCACAAAGTAAATGTAGCTAAATTTGGAAATTGTCATCTTTCTATTGGCGACTAAAACTTTAGGCTGTGTTTGGTGGGACTCTCAAATCATAATTTCACCCACTGATTTGAATGTTGCGTTTGGTTTTGCATTTCAAAAATCATTTCCACACTTGCGTTTGAAAACTTGTCTATCCGGACGTCCCTTCGGACGTCGGCCGGCTGACCGAAACCGTTTTTTTTTTTTTTTTTTTTTTTTTTGCACATGTTATTTTTATATTTTAAATAAAAAATATTTTCAGAATTTTTTTTAAATTTTTTTAATGAGTTTTGAATAGAATTTTGGGTTGTGTGTTTGGTTATGAGTTGTAAGCTTTTGAATCAAATATTATGTCACATCAAAAATTTCAAACTCAATTCAAAAAAAATTTCAAAACTTTTTTCAAAATTCATAATCAAACAAATTTTCCTCACTCAAATCATAATTTCAAAACTCACAAACTCAAAATACAACTCTATTCTCAAATCATAATTCTAAAACTCTATCAACGCTACCTTAGTCTCTAATAGCTCAATTCAGTTTTATGTGAGAACTTTCGGCGACTAATATTTTAGTCACCAAAAGATAACCTTTGCCGACTAGCCAAAGTTTAGTAGCCAAATGTTCACTTTTGATGACTAATATTTCAGTCGCCAAAAGATAACCTTTGTCGACTAATTAAAGTTTAGTAGCCAAACGTTCACTTTCGGCGACCAAAAATAGTTTAGTCGATCAATACTATCGCCGACAGGGTATAAGCGACGACGGCGACAAAAAAATTTAGTCACTAATGAGTTTTAGCGACCAAACATGGAGCTTCTGGCGACCAATATTTTAGTCATCAAAAGTGTCATTTCCTGTAATGTTTCTACTCCAGTGCCTTAAATAAGATGTCGTGTATTCTTTATTGCCAGAATAAATAGTGTCAAAATACAACAAAATGGATTGATGTAGGATCTTTCTAATAATATTACAATTCTTTCTCTCTCTCTCTCTCTCTCTCCCCCCCCCCTTTTTTTTCTCTTTTTAAATTTTTTTGTCAATTTTATCTTTTTTTTTTTTTTCTAAATTTAAAAAATTCAACCAGTTTCAAATGTCATTAAAAATTGTTAATGAAATAATAATATGGTCCCTCAAGCGTGTTAATGGTTTCTTGGTCCCAAACTTTTTTTAATTTGGGTAAATTATACTACCATCCTTGAGGTTTAGAAAATACAATAAGTTTCGCAAGTTTTGTGTTGTTACACCAACTTCCTTTCTAGTAGATAGCAATTCAAAATAATGCTGATGAAATGTAGACATATGAAAGAGATGAGTAAGATAAAATGTAAATTTCAATTTAAAAGAGGTGATAATGTTATCTATATATATTTTTAATTTATACAACTAATGAAATACTAATCAAAATAGAGTTAGTGTTATATAAATTAAATCTTAAGAAAACTCAATGTAATTGTGTCAAATTTATGGAGATTAATGTGTATATGTATTTTTAAGGGGCACTTTTCATAAATTCCTTTTCACCTACTAATGTTTCATTTAGTCCACATTATTTTTTGATATTCCAATAAGTCCTATGGGTGACATAGTTACCAAAATATCTCTAATAATATTCACATTTATAGTATGAATGTTCCGTAATGTGAATGTTCACACCATCAATGTGAATGTTAATATGTCAATGTGAATGTTCACACTGTCAATGTGAATATTCACATTGTAAAATATGAATGTGTAGAGGGTCAGAAATTAAACCCCCCAAATTAAGTATGGGCCTAAGTGCTGAGGTCGCCCTTCTGAGGCTACTAGGAATGAAAAAGGAGCATAGGCTAAAGACCAAGGGAAGTGGGCCAACAGTGGGCCGAAGCAAGTCCGACTTGCCTAGGGTCCAAACGGACTCCACGAAGGAAAATGCCTAAGTCAAGTTGCTGAGGCAACACTTGCAGCAGCCAAGTTGCAGAGGCAATTTGCCTCAGCGTCGCCATTCACAATATTGTCGGTTCCATCATCCTCTGAAGTTATTGAGGGAAAGAGAAAGCCAAAGCAACTAAGTTGCGAAGGCAGCACTTGCGACAACCAAGTTACAGAGGCACTTTATCTCAGCGCCGCCATTCCAAGTATTGTCGGTACCGTTGCCATCTGGAGTTGCTAAGGAAAGGAGAAAACCAAAGCAACTAAGTTGCAGAGGTAGTACTTGCAGCACCCAAGTTGCGGAGGTGGTTTGTCGGCGTCGCCGTTTCTAATATTGTCAGTTCTACCATTTGAACTTGTCGCGGGAAATGACTGCCGTAGCAACTACAACCGCCGTAACTAAAATGCGGAGGGAACATCCCGCTGAGGTGATAGCAGCCTTTGGGAGAAGCTTCCCCTCTGCAAGTAGAGGCTAACACTTGGTGCTGATAGCAGGCTCCAAGGCATTACTAGCCTACGGCTAATAGTAGGCCCCAAAGTTCATTAAATTGGTGCTGATAGCAGGCCCCAAGACTTACTGGTTGGAGCTAATAGCAGACCCAGAGATACCAGTTTACTGCGGCGATCCTGCAAAGATGGGAGCAAGGTAGCCCGAGTGTAAGGGACTCCCTTTCCATTACCCAGGTTATGGACCTGCCTTAGTCGCATAAGTAGGACTAAGGAAGCCCCCCTTGGGCTTGGTACTAAGGCAAAACATGGCTGATAGCAGGCCTGGTTGTGGCCTTCGTCTTGGGAAGCTGGGGGATTTTGTGATTAGATGGCGAAGGGTGGAGGTTTCGCTGAGGTGAACATGAACATAGCCGATAGTAGGCTAATGGAGTCCTGAGAATGCATGTACTAGCTAAATAGAACTGAGAAGACAGGTGCAGCAGTAAGGTTTACCGTTGCAAGTGCACTTGCTGAGGTTCAAGCTGAGAAGGCAAGTGCAGCGGCAAAAACTCTCGCTGCAACTGCACTTGTTGAGGCTCAAAAGGGAGTTACAGCGCCAAACACTTCCGTCGCAACTACACTTGTTGAGATTCAAAAAGGTAGTTACAGAGGCAAACAGATAGTACACAGTACATGCAGAGAGACACGTGGCATCTTCAGTCTGGTGGCTCAAGGCAGAATATTCTGTGTGATCCTTAAAGACACCTGTCTTCTCTCTATTTGGCCACTTGGTGTCCTCTTGGTACCAAGGAAAAGCCTATAAATAGAACCCATTTCCCAAGGTCCAAGAAAAGGAATTTTGAGGATTTAGGGGAGATGCTGCCCATTTGTACACCGTCATTCATTTCCGCTTGAGCTATCTGTTTCACCCTCACTTAGCTACTCACTCTCCAGTCTTTCCATCATTGTTGAACCATTAACATAGTTTTTCCTCTCTAATCATCTTCCTAACCTTGAACCCCTCTATATTTCTGGCGACTCTATTGGGGAGGCTGCTTTGTTTATGGTTCATACTCGCAGTGATTTACACACTTCACTGGAAAAAATTGCAGATGATGAAGTTCAACAACCCCCACAACAATAAGACTCTTCCAATGGTAGAGCAGCACATACTGAGGACCATGACCACAGTGTTGTGGTTGAGGCGGTCTAGTCACTTCAGGATATGTAGAGAGAGATCTTTACAGCCTTGCAAACTCTCGCCGAAGCTATTATGGCCATGGCTTCTAGACTAGGTTTAGCGCAAGCACCACTACCTGTAGCAGTCCCAAACCCAGTGCCTAACTTGTTCCTTGAGAATCAGGCTCTGATCCAGGTGCCTCCGGTGGTACCCAGGCGAATGGTACAACTGCTGGTTCAGCTACCTAGGAGCAAACTGGACCATTCCAGCCCACTTACTTTGTTACTCTAGCTGATGTACAAGCTATGCTCGAGCAAGAGCGTAGCAAGAAACAATTACCATTTCTTCCCGACCCTGATGTAAAGCCCCCATACTCTCAGGAGATATTGGTCATGCCATATCCAACTGGGTGTACAATATCCAAGTTTATCAAGTTTGATGGGAAACAAGGCAATGCCAAAGAACATGTGGTGAGATTCATTAAAATTCTTGGTGTCTGTGGTAATGACCACTCTTTGCGCCTTCAGGAGTTCTCCAAATCACTCACTAAAAGGGCTTACAGCTGGTATGTGAACTTGGCCCCCTAACTCAATCAAGAGTTGGGAGGAGATGGTAAACAAGTTCCATACGAAGTTCTTCCAAGTCCAAGAGAGAGTTACAACCCTCACATTTAGGCGAGATGTCCAAAAAGAAGGTGAAGATATACTAGACTATGTTAAGTGATTCCAGGATAAGGCTGTTGACTGTCATGAACCAGTGGATGAGGCCCACTTAGTCAGCATATGTGTGGAGGGTGCCATACGCAACTACAAAATTTTCTTGGTGAACCATAATTTGCCTACCTTTTCGGCCTTGATTGAGGTAGCTAGGAACATCAGCACCACTGGTCCTTTGCATAGATCTCGTGATAGTCACCACTAGTCTCGTAGTAGCAGAGTTGCTGCGGTAACCTCCGCAGGAGGGAGCCGCTCGCAAAGGAAGGCATCATCCTCTCGGAAAATGAAGAGTTATGAGGACATAAATCCCTATCCTTGCAGCCTTGAGAACGTCAAAGCCTTGGTTAAAGAATGGGTAACTGATGGTGAACTTACTTTGCCTTCGGTTGATGTTCCCCTGACCAAAAAAGACAAAGAAAGCCCATATTATTGTATCTATCACAGAGCCACCAGACACCCTACTATGGACTATTGGACTTTGAAAAGTATCTTCAAGAAGAAAGTTTCTGCGAATGAGCTGAAGTTCAAAGACACCGGTAACCGTGATGTAAGGAAGGACTCTTATCCTGATCACAAGGAGAAAGGGGAAGAATGTACACATGATTGGCTATCTTGGGCCTGTACGCGATCAAGTGCACATGGTGTCCTACTATGATAAGTTAGAAGGAATCGCAACTGGCCAGCTCCCTGAAATAGTACCTGCAGAGGCAAAACTCGCAGAAGATACTCATGCTCAAGCCTTTCAAAACTCTGCCAAATTTCGTACCTTCTTTGACCAGCTGGGGTTGAGCCAAGCCGCTGGGCTGAGCCAAGCCGCCAGGCTGGAAGCAACAAAGGCCCTCATCAACATCTCTGAAGTGGACCATACTGAAGTTGCTGAGGGTAAGGAGTATGTACCTCGGCGCATCCAGGAAGATTATGGGGCCATTACCTTTTCAGAGGCAGACAGAGCATACCCATTTCCTTATAACCGTCCTCTTTTTGTCACAACTTACATCAATGACATAAAGTTCAAGTGTGCTTTCCTTGATGGCAGAGCATCCATAAACATCATCACTACCGACACCTTTGCGAAGGCCGGCATCCTAGAGTCCAGGATGGTCTGCCAACCCATTACTGTGACTGGTTTTGGTGGTGAGAAAAAGTTACTAAGGGCCATGTTGTATTGGACTTAGCAGTTAGCGAGATCTACTCCGCAACTAAGTTCCATGTGATTGAAGCGGACACAAATTACCACATGATACTTGGCAGAGCTTGGATGCACTGATATGGGGCTATCCCGTCGAGTTATCACCAATGTGTGAAGGCAAAGTTGGGAAAGCACACAGTGACCATAAATGCATCTGAAAAGCCATTTGGAGTAGAAGAGGCACACTATTCTGATGCAGTTTTCTTCACTGAGCTGTCAACGGATGAAACTCCAAGGACTGGTAAAGTTACAGGGGTAAAATTGTCGAAGTGGGAAGACTTTCGAGATGCAGAGGCTGCTCCAGAAAGTATTGGGCAGAAGAGGAGCAGTAAGTCCACAAGCCCTCTGCCCAAGATTGTTAAGGTGCGTGAGGGTGGCAAGACAGTTTACTACCCATGACGGTCTTGGGGGCCAAACTTCATACCCTGGGAGGATGGCCCCGAGACCAACATGTGTGATGGTGACGAACTCCAAGAAGGGTTAGTGGAGACCTTTGAGCCCGCTCCTGAGTGTATGCAAGACAGACCCAAATCGTAGCAAGAAGTACTTGTTGAGGTAAACCTCAACAACTTACCAGGGCAAAACAAGCCTGTGTTTATCAGCGATACAATGGCCCCAACAGCCAAGGCAGAATCGATAACACTACTAAAGTGGCACAGTGACATCTTTGTTTAGACATACGACGAGATGCCTGGTCATGACCCATCCCTTATCACCCATCACCTTGACACTTTCCCCAACTCTAAGCTAATAAAGCAGCGTGCTCGAAAGTATCACCCTAACCTTGAAGCGAAGATTAAGGAAGAGGTAGAGAAGTTGCAGAGAGCTAAGTTCATTGAGCCTATACAGTACCCAACTTGGCTAGCAAATATTGTGCCTGTGAAGAAGAAGAACGGCCAGATCAGGGTCTGCGTAGACTTCCACGACCTGAACAAGGCTTGCCCGAAAGATGAGTTTCCATTGCCCCATGTGTAGACACCCCATTTTTGACCGACCTTAAGACTCAGACGTCATCGATTGAGCGCTCGGTGATTGCGCATGTTGTGCTCGTTCTGAGGTTACGGAGTCTCGGCTGAGAGCCTTGCCTCCGGACTTCGGGACTCTTTTGTGCTTTGCCTCAGTTTGTGAACCAGGTTCTGTTTTCTCTTCCTGAAGGGAGGGAGAGGTCTCGTAGACCATCTCTCAGTGGCCGTAGGCTACTTTTTGTGGTCGCAGACCATTGTTCCCGTTTGGAGACTAGTTTTCGGTTTTCGGAGCCGTCGGCCGTGCGCCTCGGTTCGGGACAACTTAACTTTCTCCGTTTGCTCCGGTTTTTGGCACACACCTTGTTTCCTCTCTCTAGAGAGACACTGTGGCCCGGGAGGCCGCCTTCGTGGTCGCACGCCACTTTCGATGCTTAACAGTCAGTTTTTGGGGCACCCGGCTGCGCGTTTTGGCCCCTGAACCCTCGTTTTGCATCCGTCTTGGTTCATTTTTGGCATGGACCCTATTTTCATTGTTTGGAAGGTGGTATAAGGGTGGGAGACCACCTTTTCTCCCGCCAGCCGATTTTCTTGTCAGGAAGCTGGTCTCCTTGGTTTTTGAGCCACATTTACTGGTCTCCCACCATACCACTTGCTTGCATTTCATGTGGAGACCACCCTGGGAGGCTGCCGACCACTTGAACCTTTTGACCCTGGTTGGCCGACCAGGGCAAGTGGTCGGCCGACCACTTGAACTGGTCGGCCAGCTCCCATCAGTTCTGTCTCAGTGAGTTGATTCCAGCTGTGCCAGCTGGGAGACTGCATCCTCCATACACGTGTATGGAGGATGTTTGCCCTTGGTTTTAAGCTTCTAGGAGAAGCTTTAGTCCCTCTTGTCTATAAAGGAAGGGCTCCCCTTCCTTGTAGAGGGTTATGAATTTGGCTGAAGCATACACACATACATCTCCCCCTTGTCTCTATATTTTGTGTTCAAAAGTGCTAAGTTCTTGCCCCTTTGCACACTACCTCTTAGCCTAACACCTCCAACACTAACCTAAGCTTCTTGGAGGGTCTTGAGAGGTCCTAAGGAGCTGCATTTTTGGTCCATAAGCTGCTGGAGTTGCTGAGCTACAAGGGTAACACCCTATTCCCTCTTTTGAGTTTTATTTTGCTCCATCTTTTAGCCATACTTCAAGCATTTTTGAGCTTTGGTGTAAACTGAAAAAAGTCTTATTTTGAGGTCCTTAACATGTTTGTTTAAGATCATTTTTCTGTTAGGGGTCATCTACCCCCTTGCATGCTTCATTTTACCTTGTTTTGAGCCATGCCTTAGAGCATTTGTGTTGGCCTTTGTTTGGCCTTTTAGCCACTGAAATCCAGTGGATTTTTAGTGGCTAGCATGCTGTTTTGAGTGCCAAAATCAGAGAGGGGTGACCCTCTCTCTCCTTGTTTTGTTTTCTAGCATTTTTGGCCTTACAAAGGAGCCCTTATTTGCATGCTTCCAAGCCATGTTTCAGGCCATTTTTGATGAGTTTTAGGACCTTCATAGGCTCTTTCCAGAGCTTGTTTTTCCATATTGGATGTCCATCTTGCATGTGTAGAATAACCCTCTTCATAGCATATCAAAAGAGCATCTCATTCTTGCATGCATTAACCATGTTTCAGTGGGTTTTTGGGCTTTATTTGGCATATCATACCTTTGAATTTTGCTGGTTTAGTGGCCTCTTGATTGCCTCACATGCTTGTAGTGCAAATCCTCTTTACTAGCTTACATTGCATGCTATTTTGGCCTTTGATTCTAGCACTTTTTGGCCATGCCTTAAACTGATTTTGTGCATGTTTTGGACTGCCTTAGCTCTATTTTTGGGCCTCATGGTCAAATGATGTTTTCTATGCATCGTTGTAGTTCAATACCCTTGCCTAGCTTTGAGTTTTGAAGCCTATTGCATGTGTATTTTGAGGTGTTTCCATGTTTTGGCATCATTGTGAATCATATTTCAGAGCTTATATGTATGCCATATTCCCATGTTTTCCACTCTTTAAATGTGTTTGAGAATTATGCATGAGTACCTCATTTTTGGACCATTGCATGAGCTTCATTTCCACGCTTTGCGAGCCATCATTTTAGTCCATATTTGCTACTGTTTTGGCCTGCATAGGGACTGTTTGGGGCTGGTTTGGCCATTTGAGTATTGCTTCGCATGTCTATAGTGTAATCTACTTCACTCGTTTCGGTATTTGGGCCATCTAGCATGCATTGTGTGAGGCGTTTGCATGATTCGGGACCATCTTGCATGTCATTTCAAAGCTGGAAAATATGTGATTGTATGCCATATTTCATGCTTACCATGCTTTGGTGGAGTTGCACTTTGTGCCTTAGGTTTGGTCCCTTGCATTTGTGCATGTTTGCATGTGTGTTGTTGCTTCATTCTCATCATGTATGGCCACTGATTTGAGTGTGGCTGAGGCCCATTCATTTTAGTTTAAGTCCATCTTGCATTATGTATGCCATATCCATGTTGTCGCATGTTTGATCGTCGCATTGTGTATGCCTTGTTCATGTCTTCGTGCATGTCCATCTTCGTATGTGCATTGCGTATGCCATATAGTTCATGTGCATTGAGTATGCAATTCTTAGTTCATAGCATTGTGTATGCTAGTTGCATGTCTGCATACCATCCTTCGCATGCTAGCATGATTAGGTTACATTACGTTTAGGGTTGCATGCTAGTCGTATTGTGTATGCCATGTATATTGCATTGTGTTTGGAATAGGGTTTAGTCCAAACACGGGAAACGAGGGACGTTTCGTACTCCAAGTGACGAAACGTGCCTCGATTCTCGGTCGCCAACACTTCGGATTACCCATGATGGAGCTTAAGCCTTGTTGTGTTTATATGTGCATTCATTTTACATCAAGTCGTGCAATCCGACTCCTCGGCCATCATGCATCGAGATGCGTGATTGGTGGCACGAGGATCGAGGACTACACTCCCTGGAGCTTGTGCAATGATGGGGAGAGTGGTCATGTACACATATGTTGAAAATACTTTGCCATGCCCCTTTCTCGCTCTCTGTTGCAGCAGACCGGAAACCAGCAACAAAAACTGGTCAGCAACCTTCTGGAGCTTTGTACAGTGTTCCGGGACTAGTTGCAAACAGAGGCAAATCGGGGCATCGCGATGGATTTCCCGACAAGGCGACTTGAGCATGCATGCATCCCTATCATTCGGAACAGAGCTGAGGCAGTCCATTTTGTTTAATTTGCATGCTAGTTTCCTTATTTACTTAGTTAATTCGTTAATTAATTAATGTTGTGTAATAATTAGTTTAATTAGCTTAGATTAGCTAGTTTATTCTGTACTATTCATTCGGACTCTCCAAGAAGGGCAATGTTGTAATAAGTGTGCGTGTGTGTGTGATGCATGCCTTGCAACCCCACGTCTTTCTCCTTTTTATTTACCAGCTTATGATGGTTAGTTTAGGGCACATTTCAATTAGCATACTTATGCTCGCATGTTTGCATCCATTTATCTGTCTTGCATGCACCGGGCTCAGCGCATCATACTAACTGCATTGTATTTCAATTCCGAGTTAAATACGTGTATCAGTTGTTGCATTTCATATGCCATTTTAGAATAGCCGAGCCTATCTTAGTTGCATTTTTGCATGTGTTGCATTAGACATTTCAGCATAGTTAGGATTCATGCATGATTTCTAATTAGCTTCTTTCTTTGGCTTGGAGTACTCGGTAAGTATTTATACTTTAGCATTCTTGCATGCGTATGAGTGACTGCCATAATAGCATGCTTACCATGAGGCTATTTGCTTATGTGATATAACTGCCTGAATGCCTGTGGGTGAAGGTTGGGTTGCTTGAGTTGGAATAATACGTCGAAACCCGTGTTTTAGCCTACTTGTGAGTAGCAAACTTCAATCCATTTTCAAAACAAACGGATATGCAATGTTTTGTTCCAACTTAGGCAATCCAGTCTATACTTGTATGTTGTGCGCATCACGTAGCAATTCTAGGCTAATAAACCGGAATAAGAGCGCATGTGTTTTCAAAAACTCGATATCATATTTAGTAGTGGCCGATCTTTGATCGGGCGAGCGGGGGTGCTCACGAAGTGACCTTCCCAAATCGTACCCAAGTTCCCAAGCCGAGACAACTTTGGTGATGACGGAC
This sequence comes from Camellia japonica, assembly GCA_030407325.1. Classification (NCBI taxonomy): domain Eukaryota; kingdom Viridiplantae; phylum Streptophyta; class Magnoliopsida; order Ericales; family Theaceae; genus Camellia; species Camellia japonica. The sequence continues at coordinate 51,138,605 of JAPPVO010000017.1, forward strand.
ACGTGACCTTAGGCACGAGTCAGGGTTTCCTAAATTTTCCCAAAATAAAATATTTAGGTGGCGACTCTGTATCTGGCAAAGCAGTCCATGTTTGGAATTTCTTTCTAAAAATCAGTTTTTCAAAACGATTTGCCGGATTTGGACTCTTTGGCGATTTATCGATCTTGCATTGCACTTTGTGAGATTAGATTCAGAACCATGACATTGAGTCCGAACTGTAGTGAGCCCAATGAACAAAACGGGATTTTCCCGGGACGTTCAGGCGCGTCTACAGTTTCTGGCGACTCTGCTGGGGACTTAGAGAACTTGACTCGAACTCATGATATCTTGTTTTGATTACACTTATGTGTTTCTTTGCATTGCATTTGCATTGGTGCACCTAGGACACCGTGTTTGCCATCTGCTATTCCTGAACGGTTTACCGGAGGCTTGCTTTGAGAAGCGTGCCATAAGGCTGACCGGTTACGGGCTCTGCCACGATGGGAACACAAACCCCGGTTTTTACCGGGACACCCTGTAGACACCCCATTTTTGACCGTCCTCAAGACTTGGACGTCACCATTTGAACACTCGGTGATTATCCATGTTTGTGTTCGTTTGGAGTTCCCGGAGGTCTCGGCTACGCGCCCTGCCTCAGGATCTCCGAACTCGACCGTTTTGTGTCTGGTTTTGCACCAAACACTTGTGTTTTGCCTTGGAGGGGTAGGGAATGCCTTGTGAGGCATCCCCACACACCACCGGCAGTGGCTAGGGGCCACCGGCTGGTTTTTGTTGCCACCGGCAATACATTTTGCCGGTCGGCACTCCATTTTGTCAAAATGACAATTTTGAGTGGCCGACCACTGTTCATCTACCCACTCCATTCCCCTCCATACACGTGTATGGAGGGATTTCCCTCTTGAATGGCTTGTTTTGTAAGCTTTACAAGAGGGAATTGCCTATATAGGAGAGAGTCTTCTCTTGGCATGAGGGTTAGACACTTGTTAGACATTTTAGACAGCTTTGTAAAGCTTGAGTTCTAGGGTTAGGGTTAGAAATATTTTCCTATCTCTATAAGTGTGTGTTTTGTGCCATTTTTTGCTCACATACACACACTAACACACCATCTCTTGGACTTGAGACCCTTGGAGGCTTGTTTGAGTGTTTTGGAGGTGGATTCAAGCCAAGAAGGGCTGTTGGAGCATCATTTGTGAAGGTGGTCTTCAAGAGTAAGAAACTTCACTTTTATTCCCCATTTTTGCATCCTATTTCTACCTATCTTAGAGCTGTTTTTGTGTTTAGTGTATAACATAAAAAAGTTCTGTTTTTAGGCCCTCTTGATAGTTTATTAAGAGTGTTTTGTGCTTTGGGGAAGTTTGACCCCTCTTAGGCCTTGCAAGGCCCTTGTTTTGTGCCATTTTGTGCAAGTTTCGAGACTTTGGTGTTTGGGCCTCTTCACCACTGAAATCTTGAGGGATTTCAGTGGTGGAGATGGTGCCTTGAAGTCTCCAAAAGGGGAGGGCCACCCCCTCCCCTTGTTGTCCTTGAAAGGGACCATTTTTGGTCTCTTAAGGGAGCTTATGTTTGAGTGTGTGTTGAGCATGCCATGACTGTTTTTCATGCTTATATTGCCATAATATAACATGGTTTTAAGTTGGTTTTGGTACACCATGCATGCTTAGCATACCTACCATGTAATGCCTTGTAATTGCCTTAATATGCCTTAGGTTGTTAGCCTTTGTTCGAGCATGTTTTAGGCTTAGCCTTGTGAATGTTTTGTGCTTATTTTGCCATGCTTTAGGTCTGTCCATAGTTGTTTGGATCGATTTTGGCATGCTTAGTATAGCTCCTTTGCATTTGTGGCTTGTCGGGCTTGTATGCCTCACGTATGTGAATGTGTAGCATGTATTGATTGCATCATTTTGGTGGTTTGGAACCATCCAACATGTAATTTCAGTCCCTTTGGCATGCTCATATGCTTGCCTTAGTTGCCTCTTTGTTGCCTTGAAAGCATGTGTTGTATGCCCTATGTTTTGACCATTGTGCATGCCTTTGAATTTGAATCATTTAGATGCCATCTAAGTGGTCTTTTGGGCTTAGTTTTATGTGTTAAAACTCTATTTTTGGTCGCCTAAGTCTTGCCATGTGTGGTTGTACTAAGTGTAGTTCGTTGCCTCTTTGGTGAGCCTTGAATACTTGGGCCATTTGCATGCTTTTGTTTATCTTGTTTGAGTCGGTTTGGCACCTCTTCTAACATGATTTCAGAGCTTAACTTGCATGCTAATTGTTCATATTTGTGCCCTTTTAAATGTGTTTAAAAGTTGCCCCATTATGCTTTAAGTATTGGACCATGAGTGCTTGCATGTGTGTGTGCATTTTGGCATTCACTTCCTTGGTTTTGGCCACTGATTTTAGGCCTAATTAGAGTTGCCTAGATCATGTTTAAGTCCACATTTTCATTGGTTGCATGCTTGCCTTGCATGCTTGCTTGTATGCTTGTATAAGTGCCTTGCATTGTCCATATTGCATGCTAGCCAACATGTCTAGGATTGCATTGCATTGTGCATGCTTGGCCTCTTAAAGTGAGTGTGATAGAGGTTAGGCTTCCTTGTGTGATTATATGGTTTACATGCATTTGAAATTGAAGTGTACACTCGATTCTTTAGGCCATCATGCATGGAAATGCGTGATTGGTGGCCCGAGAATCGAGGCACATCCTCCCTTGAGTCATTAACATGATAGGGAGTGTGATTGGTGCATACATAGCTTGAATTGTATTGCCATGCAAGATTTTGCCCTCTGCTGCTGTGAGTTGCAGGTTTTGCAGGAACTTATTGCCGGCCGGCAGTATTTAGTGCCGACCGGCAGTCAATCGATGGCCGGTGGGCTCATTTTGTGTCGATGACCACAAATTCACTGCCGGTGGTCATTCTACTTGGCCGGTGGGATCCCCCAGTGTCCTGAGAGGCATTCCTGAGACTTTGGCAGTTTTCAGAGGAGCAAAGCAGGGAAAACAGAGGCAGACTATGCATGGCAGTGCGATTCCGAGCAAATCCCGAGCATGCGCTACATCTGACCCGCTTCCCGAGGGCTTTACTGTTTTAATTAGATTAATTAATTTGTTAATTTAATTGATCTGTAATATTTAATTAGCTTGCGTAGTTAATTAATTTGTATATTCTTTTGGTCCCTCCGAGCGAGGGCAATTCTGTAATAAGCGTGTGTGAGTGGTGTGTATGTCTCCCAACCCCCACTTCTTTCTTCCCTTTTATTTACCTGCTTATGATGGTAGATTAGGGCACGTTTATTTTAGCATACCTTATGCAATGCATGCGTGCATCTATACATTTGTCTTACATGCACCGGGCTCGGTACATCACGCTAACTGCATTGTATTTCAATTTCCAAATTGAATACTTGTTACTTGTAGCATTTCACATGCCATGCTTAGGATAGCCGAGCCTGTCTAGATTACCTCATTGCTTGTGTTGCATTAGACACTTAACATGAACTAGGGCATGCATGTTTGCTAACTAGTTTTTTTTGTTTTGGCACGGAGTACGATGTAAGTATTTTATGCTTTAGCATATCGCATGCGTGTGAATGTTAAACATGACAGTATGCTTGCCATGCGGCTAAATGCTTACGTGATATTACTGATTGAATGCCTGTGGGTGGAGGTTGGATTGTCTGAGTTGGAATGACTCGTTGAAATCCGTATTCTAGCCTACTTGCGAGTAGCAAAACCCAACACGTTTTTCAAGACAAACGGATATGCAATGTTTACTTCCAAATTAGGCGATCTAGTCTATACTTGTTTGCTGCGCGCATAACATAGTAATTCTAGGCTAATAATTGGAATAAGAACACATAACGTTTTCAAAAACGGATATCACGGTTAGTAGAGGCCGGTCTTCGGACCGGCGAAAGGGGGTGCTCATAGCTGACCTTCCCCGATCGTACCCAAGCTCCCGAGCCAAGACAACTTTGGTAATGACGGACACGTGGCCTTCGGCACCGAGTCAGGGTTTCCTAAATTTCCCATTTAAAAAAAATATTTAGGTGGCGACTCTGTATCTGGCAAAGCAGTCCATGTTTGGCACTTCTTTTCAAAAATCTGTTTTCTCAAAACGATTTGCCAGAGTTGGACTCTTTGGTTCAGATTTAGAACCGTGACAAATTCGAGTCCTTGAACTGTAGTGACCCTAATACGAACCGAACGGGACTTAACCCTCCCGGGGCGCTCGGGGACGTCTACACACCCTTTTTGACCATTCGATCTAGTGCATATTCGGAATCCATAGTGACCATTCTAAGCTAGGATAGGTTGCTTACTCGATTATAGATGGTTTGAAACCGCTGCGTGCATAGTGAAACCCTAGCTCCTGACAAAATAGGACAGGGAAACCCTACCCCAACATAGGGGTGTTTTGGCTCTCATTTGTTTGTTATGTGCTTTTAGAGTGTGTCTCTACAGGAATGCATGTATCAGTTTGCAAGTTTGGGCATCAGGCCTGCGGGCACTAGTGTTTTGAGAATCAGTTATCTGCGGGTATCAGATTCAGATTTGGGGGCAGTAATTTGGGAACAATGATCAGTGTCTGAGAATAGTGTATTCAGTTTATCAACTGCGTGTTGTTATACCCAACTGTGTGTTGTGTTTATTTAAGCCGTTATGCTGTCCGTTTTCTGGTTGTGTATTTCCTTATTATTGCTTTATTTATCTTTTTGCTAGGTAGTTTAGCACAATTGCTTCAAACCAAGCAGATATTCCCCAAGCACTCTGGACTAGAGGTCGCAGACTCTATCGATTTGAGGATCTAGTAGACGGACAACCAGTGTTTCATTCTTTACCCCCGGTTACTAGACGGAGGGCAGTTAGGCAGAGGATATCAATTCAGCAGTCAGTTCAGAGGGCTTTGTCTACCCCACCTGAGTATAGTAGGGATCAGAGTTTTGTTTCTCCCGCAGAGAGGGAACATATACCGGATATTCAGTTAGATCAACAGAACATGGCAGGGATGGAGGAGATGGTGCGTTAACTCCAAGAAAGTATGAAAATCATGCAGCAGAACGCTGTCTGCCAAGAGGAATTTGCCAAACAGCTGGCCGGGGTCATGGCCCAGCAAGCAGATCTAATCACCAGACTCCAGCAGCAAGCCGGGGCATCCGCTTCACACCAAGCTCATCCCCAACCGAGGGTTCCAATACCCGGGAAAACACCAAATGTCCAGGAAGGTACAGACATCCCAATAGGGCCGGCTCCGCCCCCGATTCTACCTCAACTATCCAAGGCACCTACGCCTATCAATCAACCGGACTCTCCCTTTGAGTTCGAGGTGGACCCTACAGCGTTGAAGTTGAGCAAGCTTGAAAAGTTGTTCAAGAAATCCCAAGGGGTAAAGTCCATCCCATACATTGAGGACGGGTATACCGACGCGGCTGTGACGCTGCCAGATTGGTTCAAGATGCCACAAATCGACCGCTTTGACGGGTCCGGGGATCCCATGGTGCATCTACGTTTGTTTTCGGACATACTAAGGCCGATGGGCCTCACCAGACTACAGAAGCTTTCATTGTTTGGCCGGACCCTGTCGGGTGTGGTGGGCATCTGGTACGCAAAATTGGAAGACGATGTCAAGCGGAACTGGGATGAGATGGCCGAGGCTCGCGCTTACAATGAGTGCCCCACAAATTGAAAAGCCTATGCTACTGTACCTTACCTCTACACCTCAATCTATTGGAGCTCTACTTGTCCAAGACATAGACGGCGTTGAGAAGCTGGTCTATTATATCAGCCGCAAAGTCAACGGTGCTGAATCACGATATACCCCAATTGAGAGGCATTGCTTAGAATTAATCTCCACCGCACAGAAATTGCGCCACTATTTTTTTGGCACACCCGGAGTGATCCAGTTCGCTAGTTACTGAGCAAGCCCTCTCTGACCGGAAGAATGGCGAGATGGCTTTTGGCTCTAGCAGAATATAACATAACATGTGTAACTCCTAAGGCTATCAAGAGCCAAGCACTTGCAGACTTTGCTAGCACAATTCCCATCTGGTGAACATGAACCTGTCGAGGTACCCCTACCAGATGAAGTCCATGTCTCAGCAGCAGCGGTTGAGACTTATTAGGATTTAAAATTTGATAGAGCCTCTGCAGCTGGGAAAGGTGGAGCTAGTATAACACTCACTAGTCAAGAGGGGGCTGAAGTTCCATTTGTCATATAAGCTTGACTTTGAATGTTCAAACAACGAGGCTGAATATGAGGCATTGATACTGGGTCTGATTGCTGCTCAAAAGAAAGGCCTTCGCAAGTTGAAAATTTGGGGCGACTCCAAGCTAGTTATCAAGCAAATATGGGTGATTTCGCCTTAAAGGAGCCTCTGTTGGCCCCATATCGCACCATAGTTCAAAAGTTGCTCACTCAGTTTGATGATGTCCAAATCTAGCATACCCTTGAACACACAACCGTTTCCCCGATGCCTTGGCTACACTGGGGGCAAAGGTAGATATACCAGATGATAGTATAGCCATCGTCATCAAGAAAAGAACAACACCAGTAGTGTTAGCCAAAGAACATACAGAGCAAGACGCTGAGAGATGGAAAGTAGATATAATCCAGCAGCTAAAAACAGGCCAGGGAACAATCAGACCAGTAGAACTTGCATTATTCCTGCTCCTCAAACGAGAGTTGTATTTTCGTGGTCCCAACAACCTGCCAGCAAAGTGCGTTGGCAAACAATAAACAACTTACAGACTTAAGCAGATTCATGCTAAGTCCTATGGAGATGGAGATATCAGTCTATATTGATGGATACAGAGGCAAGGGTATTACTAGCCAGAGATGGAAAAGGAAAGTACTGAGTTGCAGAGACAATGTACAAAATGTCAGTCCCATCCTAAAGAGGAAGAAGCCTATTTCTTAAGTAGTGAGGAATGAAGGCAACTATATATTGACTATCTTGGAAACGGCACACTGCTTAAGAACAAAGCTGATGCAATTGGAGTTAAGAGGCGGGCCCTTCGTTTCTTCCTTGACCAAGGCAAGCTGTACCGCAGAAGCTTTGAAGGGGAACCTTTGGCATGTTTATCAAAGGATGAGGCAAACGAAGTGCTGAGGGAAGCCACAAGGCAGAGCATCAAGGAGCACAACGATTATATGGGCAACTTATTCACCTCGGCTACTACTGGCCGACAATGGAAGAAGATGCTAAAAACTTTGTAAGGAGATGCCTATCTTGCCAAAAGTTTGGGAACTTGGTACATGCACCGACGGTCGAACTACATAACATCAAGACTCCTTACCCGGTTTTATACTTGGGTATTCAACTTGGTAGGTCCTATAGTGCAGCAATCCAAAGGCCACAGATGGATACTTGCAGTGACTGAAGTTAATACCAAGTGGGTAGAGGCTATATCGATGAGGAAGACAGATAGGGCAGGAGTGGCAACTTCATCAAGGAAAACATAATCTGTAGGTTTGGCATACCCAAGGTGATGTTGTCTGATAATGAGACCCTCTTTGTGAACCGCCATGTGGGAAGATGGTTGGATGCCTACCAGATCAAGCACCACAAGTCTACTCCATACTATCCTCAAGGGAACGGAAAGGCTGAGGCAACCAACGAAACTCTCATCCAAATACTGAGTAAAATGATGGATGAAGCAGGAGGCACATGGTCCGAACAACTTCCCATAGCACTCTGGGCATATAGAACGTCAAAGAGGAAACCAACTCAGGCGACCCAATTTTCCCTAGCGTATGGGTCCAAAGCTGTGTTACTAGTTGAGTTGGGAGTACCCTCAGCAACAATGGCCATGTCAGCACACTTAGTTCCAGACGGCAGGAAGAATGACATAGAGGCAGCTGAAGAAAGAAGAGATCGGGCCTCACGGGCAATGGAAAAGTATCATCAATCCATAGTTCGGGCCTACAATCAATCTGTTCAGCATAGGGAGTTTAATGAGGGGGACTTGGTATGGAAAACAGTAGACGCAATTATGCTTGGGCAACCAATCCCCAAGTTCTTGCCAAGATTGGAAGGCCCCTATAAAGTTGCTGAGGCAAGCAGTAGCGGGTATTACAAGTTGACTAGAGTAGATGATGAGTTCAAGACTGGCCCTATCAATGCTAAGTATGTAAAGGAATATTTTCCTTAATTTCTTTTGTCTAAAAAAAGAGTTGTAAAGTTTCTCTGTTAATACTTCCAAAGCAAAGTGTAAGAAAATGTCATACACTTAGTAAACCTGTTACTCTTGTAAACACTTAATGTGAAGAAAGTTTTCCATACTTAGTGAAATTTTGTCCATGTAAAAAGCTTAGTCATGACAAAGTTCTGTTCATGGCCTGAGTTCTGCTTGTCTTTAAAAGTTACGTAAAAGACAGTAAAAAGAAAGTAGTAAATTACGGCTCAATATCTTTGCTTCTCATAAACATCAAAGTTCTCCACAACATGATTACATTGTTTAAAAGGAAAAGAAGAAAGAAAAAAGATAGCAAAAGTACAAAGAAAAAGAGCCATAACAAAGCCACAATACATCAAATCAAGCCCTTCATGAGGGAGTCCATCAGGGTCACATCCTGAGGCAACTGAGCAACTAGCGCAGAGTTCTTTTCTTTGAACCGAGCTAGGTTCTGCCGATGCTGCTCCAAGGCACCCTCACAATCTTTGATAGTCTCTTCTAAGGATGCAATCATCGCCACATTGTCTGCATGCTCAAGGAAGCCATCGACTGCCTGAAGCCTATCCCTCATCCATAATAGGTCCCAACCATTTCTCTCAAAGCCGCTAAGATTGGCCTCAGCATTTTTCACAAACTTGCTGGGAGTTGTCAGAATCTTCTTAGTAGCAAAGTTGCGAATGAAACTGGCAAGTGACTTGTAGCTCGACTTTCTTGCGCCCCCTTTCGGAAGACGAAATATGCCCTATAGTATTGAACTCCCACAGTTTTGAATCTGATTCCACAAGTGCAATGCGAATAGATAATCACCAAAAAGTCCAAATCTAGCAAATCTTTTGGAAAATCGATTTTGAATCAAATTGCCAAAAATAGACTGCTTTGCCAAATACAGAGTCGCTACATAAATATTTTGTTTTGTGAAAATTTAGGAAACCCATGACTCGTGCCAAAGACCACGTGTCCATCATCACCAAGATTGTCTCGGCTCGGGAACTTAGGTACGAGAGGAGAAGGTCATGAATGAATTAAGGACCCCCGCTCGCCCGATCAAATATCGGCCTCTACTAATCATGATATGAATCTTACTTACATTATATACTCTTGTTCTGGTTTATCAGGCTAGCATTACTATGTGATGCACACACACACAAGTATAGACTAAATTTGCAAGAATTGGAACATTTGATTCATGTTTATTTTGAAAAATCATTTCGAAATATGTACCACTTGAAAAAGTGATCGCATATAAACATTACTCAAATTATTCCAATTTAAGAAACCAGCCTTCATCCACAGGCATACAAGCAGTTATAGCACTTAAGCAATTAGCCTCATGGCAAGCATGCTAAACATGGCAATAATCACACACATGAGATATGCTAAAGTGAGTAAGGTTCACCTAGTACTCCAAGCCAAAACAATGATAAAGTTAGAAAGATGCATGGTCCTAACTTATGCAATATGACTAATGCAACACATGCGATATACAATTACTAGGCTCGACTACTAATATGGCATATGAATCAATTTGATAACATACGGTCTAAGCACGTATTCAAAGAAGAATTTAAACAACAAGGCAAGTTAGAATGATAAACCGAGCCTCGGTACATGCAACACAAGTGGATGCAAACATGGAATATGCTAAACAAAACATGATGTCCCTAAACTAACCATCATAAGCTAGTAAATAAAAGAGAGAAAGACGTAGGATTGGAAGACATATACATTATTACATTGCGCTCTCATGAAGGAGAGTTCAAATGAATAAACTAACTAGCTAACTAATTAACCTAAGCTAATTAAGCTAACTATTAGAAAACAAATTAAATAAACTAGCTAAGCTACTTAACTAATTATTACAACAACATATGAATTAACTAACTATTCTAGTTAATTAAGGATTACAACATTACAACTAGTTAACTACTTTAACTAATTAAATAATTACAACACAAGTGCAACTAAAAGAAGTAAGTAAGCTAAATAATTAAGTACTAAGCTAACTACTCCGCCACGGGAAGCAAGGGATGTTCATGTACATGCTTGGTTTCCACCAGAAAAGCCACAGTTTTGCTACCGGAGAGCCTCTGTTGCACAGAGAACACATACACTGTTACCTACTTTCAGAACAACTCTGCTTTGCCTCACAAACACACTGCTAAATTTTGCATTAGTGGCCGGCCGGCCGGCCAGTGATGAGGGCTTGCCGGCTACCAGTGATAGCCGGCTAGCCATCAAAGGTGGCTTGCCAGCCATGGAAAATGGCCTGCTGGCCACGGAAAATGGGCTACCAGCCACTACTGCCTAGTTCACCCTGCTGCAACAGAGAACAAACAGAGCATGCACATGGTATTCTCAAGGGTTTGTTTGCATAACTCACCCCTCCTTTTCACGAACAAATCAAAGGAGTAGTGAACTTAAGCCACAAACCACCAACTCAAACAATTTCATTGCATAATGGCTTGTGAACGAAAGTGTGCAAGTTCAATAAGTGCAATGAAATGAGACTCTAAAATCCACATTCTTATCATAGATGATCAAGGGAAGTAGTGACCTTGAAAACTTGAATCGTTTCATCACTAATGAGTATGAAATGCCTCAAGTTCCCATGTGTTTAATTAACATTCGATTGAACACAACCAAATTATTATCTTGCACCTTTTAGTCCCCATTTTAATTACTCCATTTTAATTTACTAACCATTCTTTAATTCATTGAGTCCAATAATGAGTTTAAGTCCTCTAAATGGAAAGGAGGCTCAAACCAAGTGTGTCTTGGGCATGAAAGAGGCATCATACCATTGGTAATGAACCCCCAAAGAGATTAAACCATTAAGCATGACATCTCAATCTCATACTTAAACAAACAAGTAGTTTGAACCACTTTCAAAGGAAAACAAAAGCCAAGAAAGGAGAGAGGTTACAGAGATGATTAAGAGTGATAACAAGTATGGAAAACCATAAATAAATGCAATCAACTCAAAGGAGATGGTGTCTAACTCCTAAAATACCAAACTCACGAGGACAATTACACCAGCATGCAAAACAAAGCTCAAATGCAACTATCAACCGAAAACAGTGCTAAAAAAGTCTAAAATAAATCCTAAAACACGCTAGAATTAAGACAAAAATAGCTAGATTAATAAGCTAAAACATAACACAAGCTAGGCTAGTAAGCAAGACACAAGAAGGGGAGGCTAACCCATCCAAATTTGGACTTCAAAACATGATTTTGGCCACTGAAAAAGCTCTGAAAATCAGTGTTTAAAAGCTCAGAAAAAGATAGTAAAAAGATAGGAAACACAAGGGTAAAGGCCTTCAAAGCAAGGTACAAAGAAGGGTGAACTACCCTTCAACCTTCAATGGCCTTAAAACCTAAGTTTCAGCCCAAAAATATAGAAGTTTTACAGCCCAAAAATAGTTGCAAGTTTTACAAGAAAAAAAGTAGACAAAGCAAGCAAAGAGATAAAGCCTTATACCTTTGAAGAGGAAAACCAATTCCAAGCAACAAAACCAAGCAAACAACACCCTCAAGAGCTCCAACAAGCCTCAAAGACACCTCAGCTCAAATATGGAGAGATTTGGTTAAGGGTGTATAGGCAAAGGTTAAGAGTGTATAGGCTAAAGTGTAGAAATTTGCTAAAGGGAGAATTGTAGAGAGAGAGGAAAAATTTTGATCTCAAAATTTTCTAACCTTAAAACATGAGAGGGAGGCCTCCTATATATAGAAAACATGAATTCCCCTCAAGAACACCCAACCCTACACATGGGGGCAGATGCATGTATCTGTGCAAACAGCTGGCACAACTGTCACAAAATATCTGCAAAAGAGGTTGGTGGCCGGCAGGCCATCACTAGTGGCTGGCAGCCAAGAAGTGATGGCCATCAGCCCAAAAAGGGGCCGGTAGGCCATCAAAAGCTGCAGACTTGAAGAACCAAAGGCTTGGTCTAAAACTGAGGCAACAAGGGTGTAAGGTTTGAAAGGCTCAAAGTTGTGGCATTCCGCTGAGGACTTCGAGCGCTTGATGAGCAAATAAACTCATTATCGGGTGTGCATGCGATGGCGTCCAAGTCGTAAGGGCCGCAAAAAATGGGGTGTCTACAATTGCCCCTCTTTGACAGAACTCGGAGTCATGAATGATATGAGTGAATGTCAAAGCCTGGAGAAGATCCATTTTGACAAGGCCGTAAGATTTGGACAAACAATCAAGACTGAAATAAATGGTTGCACCCACAAGCTGCCTATGTATCCCTTTGCAAGGAATCAAGCTAGCGTAGTTTTGGGGCAAGATGTAAATGATAAGTACAATGACTTTGACAACTGGACTCACACGCTACACGAAGCCAACTATTTTGAAAACTCATGATCGTGTGAAATGATGCAATAAGTAATAACAAAAGCAATAAGCAAGATAATGAGATAATAACATAGGAATAAGTAGCTTCAAGCTTAAGACCAACATAGGTTCCATACAAAAAGAACTAAAACACGCTCTAACCATGCCAAAACACGAGACGAGGAAAAGAAACAGAGCTCAAGATTGCGTTTCACGCATCCTGAGAAACTGAGAACAAAACTGCTCTAGGTCGCGTTTCATGTGTCCCGAGAAACAGAGGAACAAAAAACCGCTCGAGGTCGTGTTTCACACGTCCCGAGAAACAAGAAACCACTCAAGGTCGCGTTTCACACGTCTTGAGAAACAAGAAAGACCGCTCGAGGTCACGCTTCACACGTCCCGAGAAACAAGAGAAACTGCTCAGGCTCGCGCTTTGCGTGTCTCGAGAAACAAGAAAAATCACTTGGGCACGGGTTTCACGTGTCTTAAGAAACAAGAAAAATTGCTCGGAGACGCGCTTCACGCATCCCGAGATAAAACATGCTCAGAACCACGTGTCATGCGTCCTAAGATAAGAGAAACCACTTGGGTTTGCATTTCACGCATCCTAAGGTAAAACCTACCTAGAACCGTGTGTCACGCGTCCTGAGATACTAGAAAACTGCTCAGGTTTATGCTTCACACGTCCTGAAATGAAACCCGCCTTGAACTGTGTATCATGCGTCTTGAGATACTAAAAACTGCTTGGGCTCGCGCTTCACGCGTCCCGATATGAAATAGGCCCAGGGCCACGCGTCACGCGTCCTAAGATACAAGAAAAATCGTTCGAGCTTGCACTTTGCACGTCCCGAGATAAACCCCACCCAGAACCGCGCGTCATGTGGCCTGAGATACTAGAAACCACTCAGGCTCGCGCTTCACGTGTCTCGGGATAAAACACGCCTAGGGCCGCGCATCACGCATCCTGAGATATAAGAAAAACCGCTCGGGCTCGCATTCGTACGTCCCGAGATAAAAGAGAGAGGTGTGCGATAGATGCATGAAATTAACGATTGTGATAGAAATGTGATAGATGCACAAAGCCGTGCAGTGCAGGTTTTCTTACCGAGACACAAATGACTTTATCTAGAACTCCTCCGAATGAACCATACGTACAATATTGTTTGCTTGTGTTGGCAAAGGAAAAAAGAAAAGAACTTTTCTATTTGTGAAAGCATAGCTAATCATGAACAATGTGCAATACAATGACAATGCATATTCTATGCAAGATAAACAACCGAGATATGAAATTAAGTGAAGACATGTTCTATGCAAGATACTAAAGCATATTTTATGCATGATTGACAACATGTTCTATGCAACGAAAGAGAGCAAAGGCATAAAACGAATAAAATGGCACCTCCGATTTACATCTCGGAGGAATTGCAACATGTTCAAAAGGATACGCCTTGTTTAGAGTAGCAACTGGGACACGTTCACACACCGGAACACAGTTGCAAGCTTCCAAAGCAGAACCTTCCACAAACTAGTAGGGAAAAGGAAGCCCCAAACAGCACCAGGACATAGAGAAGGGCTATCGGCTAGTTGTAGGCCACAGTGGGAGGCTGCCGGCCACCGATGGTAGATTCGAGGCAATCTTGTCGTTTTGCCTCAGGTCTTTAAGTATACACCACAACACTTCATTTCCTCACTTCTCTAGGTCTAAAATTCTTTCCCTCTCTCTAGACACTTTCCCTCTCTAAATCCGAGCTTTTACGCGTTTTCCAACGCCCTACGCACATTTTCTTTGCTAAACCCTCTTGATTCTCTTCTTTATGAGCCGATCAAAATTTGATTTCGAGCTTCTTTCCTCATTTTCACCCTTTTAGGCTTGTTCTGCTCGAGTTTCTCTCAAGTTTCATGAACTTTTCTCGACTTTGACTTTTTCTCACATTTTTTTCTCTCCTAAGGTTGACTTTTCTCATTTTTTCTTCACTTTTCACTTGCCTTTCACCTATTTTCCAGATGGTAGATGATTCACCACATGACAAGGCCCCTTTGGAGATTCCACCCGTATTCTCACCTATTGCTAAGGCAGAGGAGCCAGTCGTTGCTGAGGCTGGCGAGGCGGCTCAGGGTATTAAGGCCAACCTCGAAGAGGAGTTTGAGCCTGAGCTTGAGCCTAAGCCACTACCATTGAGGGTACGACCTTTTGATCCAGCGAGGTACCATCCCCGAACACATACTGCCATTCGAAGGTATTAGACAATTCAATGACTTTGCTCTGAGTGCACCGGAGGACCTCCTGCTAAGGGAGCTAGCTTCCTACCTTTCAGCCAGCGCCGCTGAGGTATGAACTCTGTTCTTATGTATTCTTGCCTTCCTTTAAATTGCATTTCTTGCACTGTCGTTCATCTGACTGTACTTTTATCACTACCTTATCTGATTCATCTGTTCTTTGCCACATGGGAGTTTCGTGTCTTCAGAGGGTACAGAGCTATTACTGCGAGAGGTTGGTACGACGAGCACCCTATCGGGGTTCATGACATTGTGGACGAGACTGGCTTTGGCTTTTTCTGCTCCAACCTGATGCGGGTTATTGCGAGCCGTCCTCTTTTAGGCACGCTTGTGGAAAGATGATGGGACACCACCAACTCCTTCTACTTTTTCACTATTGGGGATATGACAATGACTCCTTACGACTTCACCATGATCAGGGGCTTAGAAGTAGGGGGCGATCCAATCCTATTCGACACCGACATGAGGGAGTGAGAGGCTGCTTGGATCAAGCTGCTAGGAGTGCGTCCACCCTTGTACCGGACAGCTATAGTCAGATATAACTGGTTTACTGAACAGTTCAGAGGGAGCGAGCTCGAGACATTAAAGGAGATGGAGTAGTACGCCAGAGGCTTCCTGATGTTTGTCCTCGGTACCACCTTATTTTTGAATAGGTGGAATACTGTGGGCTTGTATCTGTTAAGTGCCCTGGTGACCCTTCCTCAAGTTCGCTTCTATGACTGGGGCGGAGTTGGCCTCGCCACCCCGTATGGCTACATGAGCTCTACCTCTCGCCTGAGGGGAGAGTTGATCGGAGGCTACTGGCGAGCCTGGGAGGTATGCATTTCAGTTTCCTCTTTGCAATTTATTTATATTTTCTGTTTTATATCTGTTCAACACCTGTGCTTTCTGCTTTGCATTTTTTGCATCTGTTCATACTGTATGCTTTCTGCTTTGCACTTTCTACATCTATTCATATTCTGTTAATCACATATTATTGCACTTTCCTTGCAACTGTGGGTCTATGCTTATTTCCCAACTCTTGCCCCAAAGCCCATGGAAGAACTTTCACTGACTGTTCCCTACTCGATGCGATATGATGGCAGATGTTAGCGCAGGAGCTACGAGTCTTTCGCATTCTTTCGCCATTATTTCGACACAATGGCTGCCCACGAGGTAACCCAAAACACAGTCATTTTTTCTTTACAACTGTTCTAATTCACATTTTAGCAACTGACAGTAACTAACAATCTGTTCACTCTCTATTTGCAGATCATGTGGTAGCCTTGGGCCATGATGCCGGCTGGGGTACAGGACCAGTATGCAGGGGCTTGGGCCACTTCTTGCTTCCGCATTCTACTTGAGGGGCCAGTCTGCCGGGCCTAGTTCCTGAGTGAGCGGTTCGTTCGGCAGACTGTGGGCTTGCCGGATCCGGTCGTTTCGATGGCACCGCTAGAGTCTATGAGATCAGCAAACAGCCTATCCGTTGATGTAGTTACTTAGTTTATGGTGGGTTTAGATGCTGATTACTTCAGAGCAGATGGCGACTACGTGACCTTTATTCAGACCCACCTCATACCACCTCTGACAGGCGCTCGTGGAGGCGAGGAAACGAGGGCTCCTGCAGTGAGAGAGGCGCGTAGGGCGACCAGGGCCTGTGCTAGAGGAACTACCTATGCGGAGCAGAGCACCTGTTGGGCGGAGCAGAGCACCCGTTGGCCAGAGCTTCTTACCGCGCTCACATGCTAGCGGCATACCAGGGCTGCTTACCAGGTCCCGATTGAGCCTGCAACGGCTAAGCATGAGCTTGTCAAGGTTCGAGGCCCGACTAAGGTATGGATCATACTTTACAATTTGTACCCTACATTTCATTTCAGCTATGTTTATTGCGGACACTGATCATCCAAATGCATTTGCAGGCATCCATAGAGTACACAGGGAGCACTCTCGAGTTGATAGCCTCCTTGATGAGTATAGTATAGAGGAAGGAGATGATGCTCGGTCTCCACGACATCCAGGTAATTTCCTTCGGTTTACACTTCATGCCATCAAATTTCTACTGATACACTAGCATTTCAACTGTAAACTTTCCCAAACTACACCGATACACTACATTGGTACATTGCATCTGATTTCTGCATACACTCATTCTGCATACTATGCTTGTATCTAATACACAGACTATAGCTGATACTGTGACACCTGTCCTTTTCAGATCCTAGCTATACCGATTTCTCCAGCGGCGGAAGCAACACCAGCATCGGCAATACCTCCTCCAAAAACAGGGAGGAGAGGTAGAGATAGGGGTGCCTAGGGCTAGAGCAGTCCTCCAACGCCCATCTTGAGCGATGATGATGCTGAGACCAGTGACTCTGAGAAGGCCATGAGTCGGCATTTTGAGTCATCCGAGAATGGAGATGATGATGCTGGCTTGGGTTCCAAGAGCAAAGATGACGATGCCAAGGCGGGTTCTAGGGCAGAGAGCGAAGACGATTCTGGCTCGAGTTCAAAGATTGATTTAGATAGCGGAGCCGATGGAGATAGTGCCCTAGAGTCTTCTCTTTCAAGAAAGATGACGAAAAAGACCTCTAGAGCATGAGGCGACTGGCGCTGATTTTTTTGTACTTTTGCTTAGTTTCTTTTTGTTTGGTAGCATTAGCAGATTGTATAGCTTTAGATAGGTTTTATTTTTTCTTTGAAACTTGTACTCCTCTTTTGTAAAAAACCATGATTGGTATAAAACCTCGCAATTTTTATGAAAAGTGTTGGTTATTTTTGCATCATGAGCACCATATTTGCATGAAATGGACATGGAGTTGAATTATCCAAGGGCACTTGATTGAAATAATGTTCTTAATTGGGTAATGAAATGACCAACAACGGAAATACAAAATATAAAATACAACTCGATAAACAAAACAACAACTCAAACACAAATAAACAAACTTGTTAAAACCAAAAGGACTCAAAACAAGACCTTAAAATACTCAAAGACCAAAGCAAAACACATGCTTTCAACATTTCCCAGTACATAGGTCGACAATAGAGCTTGAAAATAAGGTTGCGGGCCAGAGAGAGAGCCTTGCGTCTATATGCGGCCATAAGAGGTGGCCTGCTGACCACCAAAGTGCCTGCTAGCCACATGCCGGCCATCAATGTGAAGCATCTCCAGATTGTTGACAACCGGTTTCCACTCACTGCCTTATCTTCTACAAAAGGGTTCAGCTTCGTGATATCTCTTCAGAACTTCATTTCAGCATCAAATTCTTCCACAAATGGAGCCATTTTTTGCCAAAAAAACTCTCGGATTGGATTGCAACTTTAGACGGCTTGGAAAAGGTAAATTTTCGGGGTATCGGCATAAATGCACTTTTTTCATTGAGCCGAACTCCACTTTGTTTTCCGTTCCTTCATGTCGCGGCTAGATGCTGGGACCCGATTACATGCGTCTTTAGCTTCGGGGGACAAGAAATATGTCTGACAATTGAAGAATTTTAGGCACTAATGGAATCCAGGCGCGATGAGAAAATCATGCCTCAGCCCCGTTTTGGCCATGCCCAAGCTTTGGGACGGATGTGTGGGCTTACTCTGCACGAGGCTTGATCTTTGGCCCACAACGGATAGCTGGACATACCTAGCTTGATCCATCGATTTTCCGACGTCGATGACCAAGGCGACCTTCTCTGGGAGAGTTTTCGGCAACATACCCTCTGCTTATGTATGCTAGCTCATTTCTTTCTTGCCCTTAGTTTCGGCGGGTCCAACATTTGGTTGATCGAAGTGGCCCAAGGTCTGAAAGAAGGCAAGAGTTACATTGGCTTAGCGCTGGCCGAGACCTTGATAGGCTTAGACGCCTTTCATCGACGGGACACTACCAGATTTGCGAAGAGTCCACTACTTCTTCAGGTAATGTTTCCCACCCTTTCTCATATGTGTTTCTCACATCACTCGACACTCATGCTCTATTTTTCTCTCAAAGCCCTTTTTTCACTTTTCTCTCAACATACATCTCTCTATTCTTTAATCTCTCTTTTCTTTCATCCCTTCCTAGGTGTGGCTTACAGATAAGCTGAAGGTAGTGGACTCTTGCCCTGAGTACTCAGCTCGAGGCTATTTCTTCCACCACCGACTAGTGAATTTCCCGAATGAGGGATGGTGGTACAACTAGATATGCAACAGATCTGCTGCTGACATAGCTTGGTGCTGCCCCTGGCTTAATCTGACAGAAATGAGTTACAACATGGCTCAACAGCTTGGTATTCAATTGATCAGCCTCATGCACTGTGTGTTCTACTTCCCTTTTCGGTTTAGACTTCAGTTTGAGCATGATCAAACTCGCCCAGAGAATGGGGTAGAGTACCCGGTTTCATTCCCCATCCGTGGTTCACACTTGGCTAGGTACCTCACTGCTTGAAGAACGAGAGAGCTTGTGGCCCCTGCCCCTAGTTTTAGTTGCACCCTTTCTGGCGAGTGTTTGGCTTGGCTCGAGGATGAGGCACAAGCCGGGCCCACTTTGGCTTCAGAAGCTTCCACAAGTACGCGCAGAGGATGCAGGAGCACCTGACTCACCTATGCCCCTAGTTTATTGCTTTGACCTTTCTTTTCAAGTTTTTTAGATGTAATAAAAGCAACTTTGATTTGTATTGAAGAGTTAAAGACTTTAAGTTGAAATCAATGAATTAAAGTTGTGAGCACTGAAAATTTTCCTTTTGGTCCAAAAATGGTCTAAGTTGTAAAAGGTAAAATTTGAACAAAGTCAACTTTTATCAAAATTTTCCAAAACCATTTTTGAAAAGGATCACCACTTGACACACACAGAATAAATCCTTAAGATGTACAACCCCGAATCAAAAGATCACAAATTGCCCCTTGATTGAATAGCACTGCTCAGTATTGTAACCAGCTCTTCTCTCAGAGTAAAGATCATAACCGAACCCTCAAGTAAAGAACAGACAAAGATGACCTAGTCAATCACATGGACAGGACAGTTGAGTTGGAGGTGATTACAGTCGAACTTCAGGAGTTGCCTACATATCCTGAAGATGGGAATCAGGCCTTACGTAGTTCGGTTTACGTTCACTCGAGTATTAACTCTCTCCTTTTGTGCTCTAACTTTTGCCAAAGTCGCCCTTTAGGGTTTTCAACCTTGCGAGCTTAGTTTTTCTTTATTTCTAATTTTTCATACTCTAACTTTTGCCTAGGTCCCCCTTCCGGGTTTTCGGCCCAGCGAGCCTCTCAGGAATAGTATTTCTTTAACTTGTCCATGTTGATCGGTTAGAAAAATTCCAAGCCATCCAGGTCCATGAGAATAATAGCTTCACCCGACTAGATAGTTTTGATGATGTAAGGACCAGTCCAATTGAGTCTAATTTTGCCCCTAGGGTCATGGATGGGAGCTCGGTTCTCTTTCAGCACCATATCTCCCTCTTTGAGATTCTGGGACTTAACCTTCTTGTTAAAAGCCTTAGCAATTCTGCGCTGATAGCCCTGAACATGATACGATGCTTTCAGCTTTCTCTCATCGAACAACATCAACTACTCAAACCTGCTCTGTTGCCAATCCACCTCTGCTATCTAACACTCAACTATAACTCGCAGTGATTGGACTTCTATTTCAATCGGCAAAAAAACTTCCATCCCATAGACAAGAGAATAAGGGGTTGCCCCTGTAAACGTTCGAAATAAAGCTCTATAGCCCCAGAGTGCGAATGACAATTTATCTGGCCAGTCCCTATAGGTCTCGGCCATCTTCTGCAAAATATTCTTCATGTTCCTGTTGGCGGCCTCAACAGCTTCGTTGGTTTGCGCCCGATATGTAGATGACTTGTGAAAAGCCACATTGTATTTCTCCAACAAGTCTATCACCTCTTTCTTGAAGTGGGAGCCATTATCTGATATGATTTCGTTTAGAACTCCATATCGACAGATGATATTGTTCCAGATGAACTTACCTACATGCGATACTTTCAACATTGCATAGGACTGAGCTTCCACCCACTTTGTAAAGTAATCAATTGCCACCAGAATGTATTAATGCCCATTCGACCCTTTTGGTGTGACTGCACCGATGACATCGATTCCCCAGACTGAGAAAGGCCATGGCGAAGTCATATTGTATAGTTTTGACGGTGGGATATTCATGCGATAGGCATGAATTTGGCATTTGTGGCATCGCCAAACAAAACCAATATAATCCTCCTCTATGGTGGACTAGTAGTAATCTTGCCTGAGAATCTTCCGGGCTAACATTACTCCGTTCATGTGCGCTCCGCACTACCCTCCATGGATGGCCTCCATTAGACGCTTTGATTTCTCTTCTTCGACACACAACTTGTGCATTCCCAAATGACCTCTTTTGTACAGTTTACCTCCGCAGATGACAAATTGGATGGCCATTCGCCACATTCCCCTTTTGTCCTTGGCATTTGCCCCCAGTGGATAAATCTCTTTTTCCAAGAAGTTCCAAATATCGTAGTACCAAGGGTTTTTGTCTTGTGCTTCATCTATTGCGGTGATAGTTTCATAGGCCGGCGTGTATCTCTACTCAATGATAATCGGACGCATCCGGACTCCAAGTGGGATGTGTACCATAGAAGATAGAGTTGCTAAAGCGTCAGCGAACCTGTTGTTCTCTCTCAGTAGATATGTGAATGTCAACTTTTTAAACCTAGGAATCAGAACATCCAGGGTCTGGTGATAAGCCTTCATCTTTTTTTCTTTGACTTTCTAATCTCCATTTGCTTGAGACACAACTAGGCTCGAGTCCCCGATAACATCTAATCTTTTTGCCCCTAGTTCCAGGGTGACTTCTAAACCAGTGATACACGCTTCATATTCTACTTTATTATTGGACACCTTGAACAGGAGTTTGAAGGATAAAGGTATATGGGAGTTGTCGGGTGCTATCAGCAACACACCTATCCCATAACCATACTAATTGGATGCTCCATCAAAGTACATTGTCCAAGTCTCCTCCTCGACTTGCAGAATGGTTTCATCTGGGAACAGGTATTCCACCGCTTCATCCCCTTCTACTGGGTGATCTGCCAGGAACTCCGTTACTGCTCTCCTCTTGACCGACTTGCGAGTGACGTACTTGAGATCAAATTCAGAGAGGAGAAGCAACCAATGGGGAAGCAACCAATGGGCTAGCCTACCCGTAAGCGCTGGTTTCTCAAAGAGATATTTGATAGGATCTAATCTCGAAACCAAAATTACAGAGTGAGCTAACAAGTAGTGCCTCAACTTCTTGATAGCCCATACAAGGCTCGGTAAGCTTTCTCCAACGGAGTGTAGCGGGTCTCATAATCCAGCATTTTCTTGCTCAAGTAATAGATGGCTTTCTCCACCCTATCCTCAGATTTCTAAGCAAGCATACATCTCATAGTTGTGTCTGTGACTGGCTGGTACAAAATCAAAGGCTTCTCCGGCTCTGGCGGCGACAACACAGGCGGATTCTAAAGATACTGCTTAATCTGCTCAAAAGCGAATTGATATCGATCATCCCATCGGAATTTCTTCCCTTTCTTCAAGAGACCAAATAGTGGTTCACAAGTTAAGGTTAATTTGGAAATAAATCGTCTTATGAATTGCACTTTACCCAGAAAGCCTCGCACTTCCTTTTCAGTCCTTGGTGGTGGCATTTCTGGAATGGCCTTGATTTTGAAAGGATCTACTTCGATGCCCCTCTGTGTGATCAAAAAGCCCAGCATTTTCCCTGTTGTTTCGCCGAAAGTGCACTTCTGCGGGTTCAACCTTAACCGGTATTCTCTGATCCGTTGAAAGAATTTTTTCAAGGCGGTGTAGTGGCCCTCTCTTTCTTTGGACATAACAATCATGTCGTCCACGTACACCTCAACCTTTTCGTGGATTATCTCATGCAAAATGGTGGTTGTAGCCCTCTGATAGGTAGCCCCAGCATTCTTCAGCCCAAACGGCATAACTCGATAGCAGTGGGTTCTCCACGGTGTAGTAAACGCAGTTTTCTCTTTGTCCTCAGGCGCCATCAGAATCTGGTTATACCTAGAAAATCCATCCATGAAGGAGAGCAATGCATGGTCCGCAGTGAAATCCACTAATTCATCAATGTGCGGTAGGGGAAAGTCATCTTTCAGACTGGCTCTGTTCAAATCCCGGAAGTCCACACACCTAAATTCTACCATCCTTTTTTGGCACTGGGACGATATTGGTCAACCAAGTCGAATATTCAGATACTAACAAGAAACCCGCTTCGATCTGCTTGGTGACCTCTTCTTTGATCTTCAACGCCCAATCCGGATGGATTCTTCGTAACTTTTTCTTGACAGGTCGAGCCTCAGGGTCAAGAAGGATCCGATGCTATACAATCTCAGGATCGATTCCAGACATATCTTTGCAGGACCACATGAAAACATCTTTAAAATCTTTTAATAAAGCGACTAAGCACTCGTGCTCCTCCGAACACAACGTGGACCCGATCTGAACCAGACGCGGATCCTTCTTAGTACCCACATTAATAGCAATGATTTCATCAGTGCAGGGTTTTGCAAACCTCTCCTCCTCCCGATTAATCAAGTTTTTCAAAACTAGAGGAATTCCTTCCTCATTGTTTTCATTAAAATTTTGAAAATCTTGGTTAATGCAATAAACAAGCGGTACAGAGAAATACTCAGAATCAATAGCGTTCTCATTCATAAGGTCTAGCTCATCCAGCTCCTCAGTTACAATTGACTCAAAAAAGAAAAAGAAAAATAGGACCTGGAGAAGATATTGGCATCCGGGTTATCACCCCCAGGAATATTAGAGTCAGACAGAGAAGAACCGAAATCTGATTCCGACTCCATAGACTCTATGAAATCAGATTATGGCTCATTACCCGACTTAGAACTAGACAGGTAGCCCTCCTTCAGCTACCAGACAAGAGATGGTGCTTTAGATGCATCCAAAATGCTGCTGGATGGGTTCACACCCGGTTGGTCCCCCATCATGGAGATGGTAAGGTTATCCCTCAATTTCTCTGAGTCTGCCGGATGATCTGTAAAGAGACATGCCAATGCTGTCCCTACTCCAAGTTCGCTGTTGTTCGAGTCACTTTCCATGCTTTTTTCAGCGTTAGCACTTGGTTCAGCCTTTTCCTAGACATCACTATCTTGCAACTGTAGGTTAAAGAATATTTTGAAGCCAGGAACACACTGCTTCGTAGAATTTATCCAGGGCTTAGGAAAGCTGCAAAAGGGGAAATCTTCTCCTTCCCGAACAAAGTGGCCATTCAACGTTCCCCGGATTAGCCTGTGAATGAGCTCATAGTGTTTCCCAGCCTGCTTGGCTCTGGCTCTGCCTGTCATCTCTTCTCTTTTCTTGATCCAGTCCTCTTTGGTGGGTTCATATCCTAGACCAAAGGCATGTGGATTATGCGGCACATCGGCCAACGTTATGATGCCTTTTCAGCCACTTCTTCCAAGCCGCATTCCTGGCACATGTTGTAGCTTGTTCATAAAATAGATTGATTGAGCGCTGACATACATGCCCTCATCAGTGGCCAAGATGGTTTTCACTACTCGGGCCTCAGCCAGCGTAAACCCTGAAAGGAATACATACTCCTCGCCATGAACGATCTCTAATACCGGTGTAGTTACCTCTGGCGAGGGGTGAATGGATGAATTCCCAAAAATAATAGCCACCCCTTTCCCGTGAGGGGATTTCAGCATTTGGTGGAGGGTAAAGGAGACTACTTTCACCAGATGCAGCCAGGGTCTCCCTAGCAGTAAGTTGAAAGTGGCCGGCACATCCAGGACATGGAACTCGACATCCTGTTGAGCTGGGCTTACTTGAACTCTAATTTGTACTGTGCCCATAACCTCTCTGCTTGTATTATCATATGCCCGAATCACTTGGGATGTGGGCACAAAGTCTGCTGGTTTAAAGCCGATGGCATAAGCTGTACGGGAAGGACATACATTGATAGCCGAACCGGTGTCCACCAACACCACTAGTACCCATTTCTTTGTGCACTCAACAGATATGTACAGGGATTTGTTGTGAGCTGAGCCTTCTGGCGGCAGTTCTTTATCAGAAAAGGTTAGGGTTGGCCCAGCACCACCCAGGAAGACCAATCCCACAAGCTGTTCAAGGGTAGTGTCAATGGACAACTTAGCTTTGTCCATTGCTAATAATATAGCCTGTTGATACACCCGAGAGGCCAGAGGAAGACCCTAGATTGAGATGTCGGCTTGGATTTTCTTCAATTACTTCAACACTACCTCTTCCTCCAGCTGCTTCTCTTTCTGTTTCTCAACCTTCCTGTCTTTCCCAGATGCCTCAGCTTGGTCTAAGTGCGGTGGCTTGAAATACCACCCACTTCTTGTCATGTGGTCATTCTCTTCTGCGTACCACGTGTTGTCTGGAAGGCATTCTCTCCAGTCTTTGTCGATATGAGCTAGAAGTAGATCGTCGTCCTCCCACCATACACCTCTGGCAGCCGACAAACATTTGTCCGGCTCCATTTGTATCACTTTCACTTCAAGTTTCCCCCGAAGGGTGTTGGGCCATTATAGCTTTCTGGTTGTCTTCAACCCTCTCTTGTGCAAACTACTTCAGCGCAACTTCCTGTTCTGTGTCCACAGTACTCACGGTGCCCAGTTCTTGAGCTGAACTTTCCACGTCGATGTTTTTCAACAATTTTCTTTTTTCATCGGCCATTCCGGCCACTACAGCAATTCTTGCTCCCTTTTCTTCCAATTTTGTTTCAGTTTCTTCCTCCCTATCGGGTTCATCACTTAACCACCCAGAGTTGTCCACTGATCCATTCAAATTGAACCAGTCAATCTGCACATCCCCTTGATCTTGTTCGTCAAAGAATTGCAGGTTATCTAAGTCCTCCTCTAGCTTTGCCAGATTATCCAACCCTTGGCTTGGGCCATCCTCCTAACCACATTGACCTCTACTACAATTGGCAATACTACTTCCAGCTTGGCTTGATGAATCGGCACAATGTAGCATCTTGGATCATACTCCCTCTCAAATAAGTCCTCAGAGCACTTAGGCAACAAACTTGTACTCTCCTCTAAGGCCAACCTCCCT
Organism: Camellia japonica; assembly: GCA_030407325.1. Taxonomy (NCBI): domain Eukaryota; kingdom Viridiplantae; phylum Streptophyta; class Magnoliopsida; order Ericales; family Theaceae; genus Camellia; species Camellia japonica. The sequence continues at coordinate 51,164,422 of JAPPVO010000017.1, forward strand.
TCTTCTGCAACTGTCACCACCACAAGCTTAGGTTGAAGTGCGAACGTGTCCATTATGCACAAATCTGTGCTTTCAAGAATGAAGACTGTTGGTCTAGGTAGGTGGGAAGGGGTAACATATACGCTGGGGTCGTAGGGTATGGTCGGTGTATGGATTAGGTTTAGATTTTGGGGTAGGGGAACTTGATTGTGGGCTGGGAGAGGGTTTGTGGTCACATTTGGTTTCTGGAGAGGTGCAATCACCTTGTTGTCAATGAGGTCTTGAATCTCATGACGTAGTCTGAAGCATTGGTCAGTGTCGTGACCGTGCTGCTGTTGAAACGCACAGTACTTTACTGGGTTGTGTTTTGGTGGGAGAGGATCAGGTAGAGGGCGAGGCTCTAATGGCTTGAGTTGCCCCTTTTTTATCAACACTTTCATGGCTTGAGATAAAAGCATGTAAAGTTGGGTAAAGGTCCTCTGGGATCGGGCCGGGTTGTTTGAAATTTATGGAGTTGTATTGGCAAAAGGATTGGCAGTCTTGGTTGTGATGGTAACAACACTTACATCAGACGGCCGCGCAGTTGTCCTACCACTGGTAGTTGCATTGGAACTGCGCACAAAAGGCCTCTTGGCCTGCTCTTTCTCATCTGTTATCAGCCTTTGTTTCATAGCGTCTTCAATCTGAACCCCCATCTCATAGAGCTTGGTGAATGTGAACAGAAGTAGGACGATCATCTTTTGAAACAACTTCCCGTGCAGATTGTGGACTACCATCCTTATTTGATCTTTCTCGAAAGGCCATGTGGTCATCATTGAAGCTTTAGCCCTCCACTTCGTCACAAATTCTGAAAAGTCCTCTTTCGGCTCCTGGTGAGTTGCCTAAAGATCACGGGTTGTGACCTCGATTTGTGTGTTGTATGAGTACTGAGCAATAAAGGCCTTGACCCTTTCCTCCCAACTCTGCTTAACCGAATTCTCCAACCTTGCATACTAGATAGCCGCTATACCAAACAGGGTTCGGCCAAAGAGAAACAACTTCTGCAATCTGGTTAGGCCCATCGACCGTAGAATGTCTAAAAACAGCCAAAGATGAACCATAGGGTCGCCGGAGCCATTGAGTCTATCAATATACGACATTTTGAACTGATCTGGCAATATTACTGCAAAATCGGTATACCCGTCTTCTATGTCGGGGATAAAATTAACACCCTGTGCTTGTTTGAAGAGCTTCTCCAGTTTGTTAACCTTAAGCATGATCGGGTTAACCTCAAACTCAAATGGAGCCTCAGTTTGACACACAAGTGCTTTGGAGGGTTGTAGTGGGATCGGCTCTGCCGGATTGCCCTGATTCTCAACATGGACAGTAAGGGTGCAACTCGGGCGGGTTCTGTCGGGTTGGGAGGTTGTCCAAGCCCAGCCCAAGTTGTGTTGAGACCTGCCTAAGGGCACCCAAGCTCGAATTGTAACCCGAGGTTGTTTACCCAAGCCCGATCCGAGTTGAACCCGAATTGCCCGAGTTATAAATGAATTTTAGTTTTTTTTTTTTGTTTTTGCAGCTACATTATTAAATTATTAAAATTTGACTCTATTTACAATTTTTTTTTTATTTATAGAAAATCATTAATACCATCAAAATAAATAATTTATATAATGTAAGAGAGATGCCACTATAGTAGTCTTTACAATTTATGAGTGAAAATAAAAAGAAAAAAAAGTAAGATTTTATGTTATTTGCATATATAATAGATATTCAATATGATTTAACAATATAAATTACTTTAATATCATGTAATGGCTAATAATTTATATTTATATTTAATATTTTTATATATCTATGTATATATAATTCAGGCTTCGGGTTGCTCGGGTTGTTTGACGTTTTTGCCCAAGCCCGCCCAAATTTAATTCGGACTTTTGAATTTTTTCCCAAGCCCGTACCGAATTTGAAAATAGTTTGTCCAAACCCTAAAAAAATTCGGGCTGGGCTCAGGTTGCTCGGGTTGAGCCCGCCCAAGTTACACCCCTACTGGACAGTGCCTCCGAGTAGTGGGATACCCGTAAGAGGTGCATGAGATGCAGAAGTTACTGCCGGCTATGGTTGTTGTTGTTGTTGCAGCCTGTTTATTACCTCAGCCTGATATGCTGTGACCTCGGCCTGACGAGCAACATCTTGCTGCATGGTTTCAACTGTTTGCTAGAGATGGTGAACTAAGTCCTCCATGTTGACTGGCGGATACTGTGCCATCGGAATTGGCAACTGATCTCGTACTGGACTAAATGTAGAAAACTGAGCCTGACTAGATGCAAGTGAAGTGAGGGGTGACTGTTGTAGAAATTGGACTGGCAAACTCTACCTGACTCTCTTCTATCTAGTAACCAATAGGAGCGAAGTAAACACAGGTTGTCCCCTAACAAGATCTCTAGCTTTGCAAAGCCTTCTGACACGGGTCCAGAGCGTTTGGGGGATATCCGAACTATCTAATGCTATGATGTTATACTACCTAGCAAAAAGAAAGCAATAATTAGAAACCGCATAGCATCTCAGCTCAAATGTTAACAACACATAGATGTAATCAAAGCTGTAGGACTGCACTCAACACTGAATTCTGTCCCCAATACTGATACCCAACTTGCAACTAATACGCACATTCCTGTACAGTTTCACTATAAAGCACATACCAGTTAAGTGAGAGCCAAAACACCGCTATGAGGGGGATAAGGTTACCTTGTCCTAATTTCGTTAGGAACTAGGGTTCACTATTCAAACAAAGCAGTTTCACGCAATCCTATGTTTGGGTAAGCAACCTGTCTTAGTTTGGAATAGTCTCTATGGCTTTTGACATACAACTAGGCCAAATGGTCAAAAGGGTACCTCAGCAAGACTACCTAATATACCTCTCGCACCTAACACCGAGAAGTGAAAAGAGGATCAAACAGTACAACGACAGTCCAAATCCAAGGGTTGTGTTCCCATCATGGTAGAGCCTGTGACCAATTAGCTTTTTGGTAAGCTTTTCGGGCAAGCCTTCGGCAAACCGTATAGGAATAACAGATGGAAAACACAGTGACTTAAACGCACCAATGCAAATGCAATGCAAAGAAAAATATAAGTGTAGATAAAATCTCATATCATGAATTTCAAGTCAAGTTCTCTAATTTCCCCAGCGGAGTCGCCAGAAACTGTTGCTCGACCTTTTCACGCCCCCTTTCGGAAGATGAAATAAACCCTACAGTATCGGACTCCCGCGGATCTGAATCTGATTCCACAAGTGCAATGTGAAATAGATAATCACCAAAGAGTCCAAATCTGGCAAATCTTTTGAAAAATCGATTTTGAATCAAATTGCCAAAAATGGACTACTTTGCCAGATACAGAGTTGCCACCTAAATATTTTGTTTTGAGGAAATTTAGGAAACCCATGACTCGTGCCAAAGGCCACGTGTCCGTCATCACCAAGATTGTCTCGGCTCGAGAACTGAAGTACAAGAGGGGAAGGTCATGAATGAATTGAGCACCCCCGCTCGTCCGATCAAAGATTGGTGTCTACTAATCATGATATGAATCTTATTTACATTATATGCTCTTGTTTCGGTTTATGCGGCTAGCATTACTATGTGATGTGCACACACACACACAAGTATAGACTAAATTTGCAAGAATTGGAACATTTGATTCATGTTTGTTTTGAAAAATTGTTTCGAAATATATACCACTTGAAAAAGTGATCGCATATAAACATTACTCAAATTATTCCAATTCAAGAAACCATCCTTCATCCACAGGCATACTAGCAGTTATAGCACTTAAGCAATTAGTCTCATGGCAAGCATGCTAAACATGGAAATAATCACACACATGCGATATGCTAAAACGAGTAAAGGCGCACCTAGTACTCCAAGCCAAAACAATGATAAAGTTAGAAAGATGCATGGTCCTAACTTATGCAATATGACTAATGCAACACATGAGATATGCAATTACTAGGCTCAGCTACTAATATGACATATGAATCAATTTGATAACATACAGTCTAAGTACGTGTGGAGAAGTGGTTTGGAAATACTCTTCTGATCCTGGGGGACGCTCGTGATCCTCTACTAGTCACCTGAAATGGAATAAACACTCCGGTCGGGGGTGCCGGAATTAGCACTCCAACGGCCAAGTCAGTCTCTACACTCAGGATTACTTGTATTTTAAGTTAAGCGTAATGGTTCTTACATACCTCTTTCTAGCTGATGTTCTTCTATTTATATCTTTTCTTTCTTGGGCCTCGGGATTGAGCCCACTTTCAATTCTCCATTCGGCTTCTTTTGTAGCAGACCGCTTTTCACTCGGCCCTTGCTCAACCGACTATTTGGCCGAATAGGATAAGATTCGAGCGTGTTCGACTACGCCGAGTGCTATATATTTCGACTCTCCAAGTTCAACTATTCGGCTTCTCTACGACTCCCAATATTCGGCCCCCACAATTGCCCCCCAAGCACTCCACTAACGATAGTTGGCTGGAGTGTTTGGTTTTGAACTCGAAAAGTTAGAGCCGAAATTCGGCGGTTGACCTCATTCCAACGCAAATGTCTGAGCACACACTTCTCGATTATCATTTCAACTTCCCGCCCCTTCGTGCACTTCTATTTATTGTGATTTAAAATTTTGATGTCTTTTCAAATACATACACACTTTTAGACGCTCGTCGCTGGATTGCCTTCCGAATTACCTCTGCAACTTCCTTTTTTCACTATCCTCTTCGTCTCTTGTAAGTTCTCTCCCTCTCTGCTTTGAATCTTTTTTCTTGCTTTATTTTTGGCTTAGCATATTCCTATAGGCTGAAGGAAATGGCAAAACATTTAAAAGATCTCCTCTTCTCGGATCGAATTTCTGGCTTCCGACGCCATTTCTCCATTCCTGATGATGTCTGTCTATCACTCGTGACAGACGGCACCCTCGATATGGAGAGGGCTAATGAAACCACGATTGTCTTCCCTCTCCTGTCAATCGCAGAGGGTGGAGTCCGTTTCCCCCTTCACCCATTCCTTAGGGCTATGCTTTGCCATTGGGGTTTAATCCCTTCCCAACCCAATGTCAACTTTTTTAGGATCGTAATGAGGATTATAGAGCTAAACCGTTGCCTTAGGATTAACCTCAGCATTCCAGCTATCCGGCATTGTTATGCCTTGGCCAAGTCTTCTGGTCGGTACGGACGTTATTTCTTTAGGGCCAAGGACACTGACCATCAGTTAGTGACTATGCTTTCCAGTTCTGGGAAGCGAGTCGATGATGTTATGGTCGTTGTCCAAGGTAACTGGGAATTCGGCAAAGGCGAGGATCGCCTCAATCCTATTCCTAGATGGAGGGGCGAACCAGGTGGCCGTATAGCTTCTTGTGTTTATTTTCTTTGTCATATTTAAAAAGCTTCATTTCTGAGACCTCATGGTTTTGCTTGTGCAGGAAACGATTTGAAGAAAGTCTTGACTTCAACTGACGACGCCGTTCTTTCAGAAATCAAAGTCGTGCTCAAATATTTCGGCCATCTGAGTCTCCAGAAACAGGGGAGGGCAACCCACGTTCTACTTCGCTACGAGCTGACCTATACGACCTTCTCGGTGGCAAAAAACATCCCAATTCCGAAAGGTGAAGAGTCTCTTACCGCTCTTATTTTGACGGACTTCAAAAACTTGCGGCAAGTTGGTCTCAAGGGGTCCGATTCGGAACGGGCAAAAGTAGCTGAGGTTGCCGAATCAGATCAGTCCAAAGCGGAAGTAGACGAGGCATTAAGGTTGGCCTTTGAGGAAGCTGACCTTAATTCAGCCGACCCTCCGTCCACTTCTGGCCAGGGGGACCTTCCGTTTGACGACGTTTTTAACGGTTTAGAGGACCTTCCCGGCATATACCCCGAAGACATGGCTGGGTTAAGCCTCACGCAACTTTCCAAAAAGAGAAATGCAGAAAGGTTGGCCGCGCGGCGAAGAGCAGAGGCCATTCGGTCTGAAATGCCACCTGCCGCTGAATCTCAGCCCTCTCTGCCTGTTGCCGAATCTCAGCCCTCTTTGCCTGTTATTGAGGAGGAAACGGCAAAAACCCAAAGTGCCGAGTCGGCTGTGGTTGTGCAGGGCGATCAAGAGGCTGAGTAAAGGGCAAAGAAGCGCTCTGTCGAGGTCGAGGCTGGCTCAGAAGAAAACCGTGCTGACAAACAACCTCGTTTAGAGGAATCGGATGTGATTGTGCCTTTTGTCATTCAACCGAAGATAAAAAAAACACGCCGATCTCCTCTGATGCTTCGTAATGAAAGATCCAGCAGTCGCACTCAGCATAGCTACGTCCGTCTCATTGCCGGTTGACAAGGTGGCTTTCTGGGCGGAGCCGGATCTGGTTGCAAACGCATTGGCCTCTCAATCGGCTCTTTTGGTATATATCTTGACTTTGTCTTTTCACTTTATACAAATACTGTTTTGGTTTTAATTTCCTGTTTTGCAAACCGTCGAAAGGATAGCCGAGATGGGCCGTCGCCATCATGACGCCGTCGAACAGCTTGACCATTTACAAACGGAAGTTAAGGGCCAAAGGAGCAAGGCCGAGTTCGAAGCTTTAAAAGCGAAGATGGAAGGCACGCGGGCCGAGGCCGAGATGGAGAGGGCGCATAATGCGGATCAACTGAGATCGACCGTCGAGAAGAGGGCGGATGCGAGCGAAGACACGCTCAAATTGGCCCAGGAGGCGATCTCCAAACTGGAGGCTGAGTTGGAAGAAACAAAGAAGGCGAAGGAAGCAGCCGACTTGGAGGCTTCCACGGCATTCGAGGCCAGGAAAAGTGCTGCTTTCGCCGACTATGTGGACGAAGTCCCCAAATTTGAAAATCGGGGATTCAAACATGGTTGGCTCAAAGCCCTTGCTGCTGCTGATGTGACATTGGCTATGCCAATTCCATACGAGCAAGTGGATGTTATGCCGCTGGAGTCTGACTCCGAGGACTAATTTGGACGACACTTGTTTTTGTTTTAGGATTTCGAATGTATTTTTACAGCTTTTCGTTTGGTAATTTTCATGTATTGCTACAGTCATAATTTTTTGCTAGGCATTTTCATGCGAACTTGTAGCTTTTTGTTTAGTAATTTTTGTATGTAAAATGGCTACAATTTGTGCCCAATTTACTAATGAAAATTTCCTTTTTTACCGTACTATTATTTGTTCTAAATTTTGTTATTAATGAATGGTATTGCTTTCAATTGTGAAATGGCTACATTTTGTTTTCAATACCAAGTATCATAATTCATGGAGTGGCTGTGGAATAAATCGATCGGCATTGGGTTTAGATACGTGGCCGATCAGATTAATAAATCTGCCCTTGCCCCAGCCAGTGCATGAGCTTCAGAAGCCGAATAGGACTAGTTCATGGAATGGCTGCGGCATAAATCGATCGGCATTGGGTTTAGATACTTGGCCGATCAGATTAGTAAATATGCCCTTGCCCCAGCTAGTGCATGAGCTTCAGAAGCCGAATAGGACTAGTTCATGGAATGGCTGCGGCATAAATTGATCGGCATTCGGTTTAGATACTTGGCCGATCAGATTAATAAATCTGCCCTTGCCCCAGCCAGTGCATGAGCTTCAGAAGCCGAATAGGACTAGTTCATGGAATGGTTGCGACATAAATCGATCGACATTGGGTTTAGATACTTGGCCGATCAGATTAATAAATCTGCCATTGCCCCAGCCAGTGCATGAGCTTCAGAAGCCGAATAGGACTAGTTAATGGAATGGCTGCGGCATAAATCGATCGACATTGGGTTTAGATACGTGGCCGATCAGATTAATAAATCTGCCCTTGCCCCAGCCAGTGCATGAGCTTCAGAAGCCGAATAGGACTAGTTCATGGAATGGCTACGGCATAAATCGATCGGCATTGGGTTTAGATACTTGGCCGATCAAATTAATAAATCTGCCCTTGCCCCAACCAATGCATGAGCTTCAGAAGCCGATCACACTAGTTCATGGAATGGCTGCGGCATAAATCGATCGGCATTGGGTTTAGATACTTGGCCGATCAGATTAATAAATCTGTCCTTGCCCCAGCTAGTGCATGAGCTTCAGAAGCCGATCGCACTAGTTCATGGAATGACAGCGGCATAAATCGATCGGCATTGGGTTTAGATACTTGGCCAATCAGATTAATAAATCTGCCCTTGCCGCAGCCAGTGCATGAGCTTCAGAAGCCGAATAGGACTAGTTTATGGAATGGCTGCGGCATAAATCGATCGGCATTGGGTTTAGATACTTGGCCGATCAGATTAATAAATCTGGCCTTGCCCTAGCTAGTGCATGAGCTTCAGAAGCCGAATAGGACTAGATACTTGGCCGATCAGATTAATAAATCTACCCTTGCCCCAACCAGTGCATGAGCTTCAGAAGCCGAATAGGACTAGCTACTTGGCCGATCAGATTAATAAATCTACCCTTGCCCCAACCAGTGCATGAGCTTCAGAAGCCGATCGCACTAGTTCATGGAATGGCTGCGGTATAAATCGATCGGCATTGGGTTTAGATACTTGGCCAATCAGATTAATAAATCTGCCTTTGCCCCAGCCAGTGCATGAGCTTTAGAAGCCGAATAGGACTAGTTAATGGAATGATCTGATCGGCATCTGGCTTTTGGCGTTTAGAATTAATGACGTCGCCTCGGGGGCGCTGCATACAATGAGGATAAATGGGGTGGATTCGCGCCAGTGGTTCCACTTATTCTTATGGAGACTCGATTTAAACTAGCTTGGGATAAAGGCGAATTTCAAACAGACTGTTCTGCAACAGCAGAGGAGAAGGATGAACATTGGCTGAGCTAGACACTGCAATGAATCGCAGTAGCGAGCCTACACTGTAACACGTCCGCGAGGGAAACTCACGGGTTACAGTTCAGACTCAATTTGTGTCACGGTTCTAAATCTGAACCAAAGAGTCCAAATCCGGCAAATCGTTTTGAGAAAAAAACAGATTTTGAAAAGAAGTGCCAAACATGGACTGCTTTGCCAGATACAGAGTCGCCACCTAAATATTTTATTTTTGGGAAATTTAGGAAACCCTGACTCGGTGCCAAAGGCCACGTGTCCGTCATCACCAAAGTTGCCTCGGCTCGGGAGCTTGGGTACGATCGGGGAAGGTCAGCTATGAGCACCCCCTTTCGCCCGGTCCGAAGACCGGCCTCTACTAACCATGATATCCGATTTTGAAAACGTTGTGCGTTCTTATTCCGGTTATTAGCCTAGAATTACTATGTTATGCGCACAGCAAACAAATATAGACTAGATTGCCTAATTTGGAAACAAGCATTGCATATCCGTTTGTTTTGAAAAGCGCTTTGGAATTTGCTACTCGCAAGTAGGCTAAAACACGGATTTCAATGAGTTTTTCCAACTCAAACAATCCAACCTCCACCCACAGGCATTCAAACAATTTATCTCATGTAAGCACTTAGCCTCATGGTAATCATGCTGTTATGGCGACATTCACACGCATGCGATATGCTAAAGCGTAAAACTCACCTAGTACTCCAAGCCAAAACAGAAACTAGTTAGTAATCATATGCATGATCCTAGTTCATGTTAAGTGGCTAATGCAACACAAGCAAGGGTATAATCTAGACGGGCTCGGCTATCCTAAGCATGGCATATGACATGCTACAAGTAACAAGTATTCAATTTGGAAATTGAAATACAATACAGTTAGCGTGATGCGCCGAGCCCGGTGCATGTAAGACAAATGTATGGATGCACGCATGCATTGCATAAGGTATGCTAATTTAAATATGCCCTAATCTACCATCATAAGCAGGTAAATAAAAGGGAAGAAAGACGTGGGGTTGGAAGACATACACACACTCACGCACACTTATTACAAATACGCCCTCACTCGGAGGGGCCAAAAGAATATACAGTCCGAATAATGAATAAATAAATTATTACAAAATTTCTAATAACTTAGTAAATAAATACAAAAAGAAAGAAGGCCACAGCCCCCGCCTCGGGATGCGCGAATGATGCATGCCCGGATCTGACTCGCCCGGGAAGCCCGTACCATGCCACTGTTGCCTCTGTTTTTACTGTCCTGCTTCTCTGGAAAACTTCCAAAGTCTTAGGAAATGTTTCCTGCACACTGAGGATCATCATCGGCTGGATGAAATGGCCACCGGCCATGTAGAATGTCCATCGGCTGCTCATGAGTTCATCGGCCACACATAAATGGCCGGTCGGCACTATATACTGCCGGTCGGCAGAAAATTCCTGCAGAAGACAGTTTTTGACAGCAACAAGGACAGACAGTGCATGGCATGGAATTTTGGGCATATGTAAGCATGGCCATGTTTCCTATCATGTGTTAGACTCAAGAGAGCATGGCCCTTGGTCCGTAGGCCACCAATTATGCATTTTGATGCATGATGGCCTAAGAGACCAAGATTGCAATTCAATGGCAATGCATGCAACATACAAATGAAGATCAAGGCCCTATCATGTCTAGGTCAAGAGCCTTGATGACATGAGAATTGAGATGTGTTTTGTCACTTAAAGTACAAACACCTCTCATCTCTCACATTTGGTTTGACACCCCAAATCAAGTAATGCAATGCATGTTATGCAAACATGGCTCAAAAGTTCAATAAGAAGCTATGATGCAAACATGCCAAATGTGATGTAAACTAGATATGGAAATGCAAAGTGCTAGAGCATGCAAAATGCGAATACATGGCAAACATGGACAAATCATGCAATAGAACTAGCATGTAACAACATATTATGGATCAACCATGCAACAAGTATGAGACAATCACACAATGGTGGACTCAAGCCATGAGGGGCAGACCTCAAACCTCCCCAAAACAGTGGCAAAAAGTGCTCAAAAAGGTGGACAATGATTCATGCTAACATGCAAACCAAAAGGGCCCAAGTCTAAGGCACAAAGTGGAGCATTCCACTACCTACTAAGATGACCATTCATGGCATGTATTAGACAAGCAAAAACAGAATTTTAGCATGCAAAAATACACCCAAACCCTTTGATATGGCAGCCCCAAAATACCTTAAACATACAAGCATGCACAAGGCCTATTTCAAGGCATAAAAGGGGACACCTTCAAAGCATGAGAGAGGTCACATATGCAAGTATACACACATGATTTATGGACTGAAATAGGATCCTAAATGATGCCAAATCATGAGGATGGCCTAAGCTAAGCATGCTGGAGGCCGATACAACCAAGGCTTACAAGCCAAAATACAAAGCAACTATACTAATCATGCCAAACATGACAAAATCAGTGGCCAACAGACCTAAAACACGATAAATCATGACCAAAAGCCTCAATAAGCTAAGCTAAAACATGAGGATATGCTAGGCTCAATACATGGCACATTTCTAGGCAAAGTAGAGCATTACAAAGCAAGTATGAGATGCATGCTAAGAGCTAATGAACCCACATTAGACAGAGGTTAAACATGCTCCAAAACATCCAAAAAAAACTCGGAAATGAAGCCAATTGCAAGTGCTCATACATGCTATCACATTGAACCAAAAGTAAAGGTCAAAGAGGGACAAAGGGGAGAGGGGTGTCCCTCCCCCATACAAGACTTCAAACCACCTTCTCACCACTGAAAATCCACTGGATTTCAGTGGTGAAAAGATCCAAACACACAAGCAAACAAAGCCTTACCGAAAAGGCACCAAAGAGGCCAAAATAAGGCCTAAGTGGGTGAGTTTGCACTCAAACCACAAAATGACCTTAATGAAAGTTCTAGAGCAAGGAAAAATAAGACTTTTTTCAGTTATACACAAAGCTCAAAACACAAAGCAAAATAGGTCAAAAGTCAATGCAAGATTGGGAAAACTAAAGTAAAATAGTTACCCTTGAAGAACCCTTGAAGAACAGGTGGTGCAGCCCCCTTCTAATGATCAAAATCAGTCCAAAATCTCAACAAACAACCCTCCAAGTCCCTCAATCTTGAGCTAAGGTGTAATGGTGTGTGTATTAGTGCAAAAGTGAGGTAAAAACACACTATTTAGGCTTAAAACACACACACAAGGATGAGAGAGAGAGATATAGAAAGAGAGAGTATAACACAGATATATAGATATAGAAGCTCTGGTTTTTCCTCAAAAATGGCTAACCCCTTTCAATGGGAGAGGAGGGGTGCTTATATAGGCCAAGACAAAGCCAAATAACTTAATGGCTAAGCAAAGAGAAAGGCTCAAAGGGGGCAAAAGAGTCTAGGCTTCTTGGAGAAGCTAAGACAGCTGGCCAAGCTTCTCCAAGAAGCTTGGCCAAAGGTTCAAGCTTGTAGAAGCTTAGAGGGTTCAAAGGTGCAAAGTGGTCACACTTATGCACGGGGGAATGTGATGGTGCATTCCAGCTGGCACAGCTGGCATGCACCAGGCTTGTAGGGTGCAAAGAGGTCACACCGGCCAGCCAAAAAGGTCACCGGCCGAAAAAGGTGCCGGTTGGCAACATATAGTGCCGACCGGCCATGGTTTTTAAGAAAACAGTGCCGGTGGTACACATATGCGGCCGGTGATGGTAGGGGAGGGCCGGTGGGGTGTGGGGATGGCCAGAAAGCCATTACCTGCCTTTCAAGGCAAAAACACAAGTGTTTGGTGCCAAAACCGAACACGAAGCAGTCGAGTCAAGAGGTCTTGAGACGAGGCGCGCTGCCGAGGCCTCTGGGAACTCGAGACGAACACAAACATGGATAACCACCGAGTATTCAAACGGTGACGTCCAAGTCTTGAGGACGGTCAAAAATGGGGTGTCTACATACACGTACGGGAGGAAGGACGTCCAAGGAACGGGAAAAACGTCAGCCCCCAAGTCGTCGAAGCAGATCACCCCGAAAAGAAAAACAACAACGGGGAAGCTCCCCGCGACCGCGACCGAGAAACGAGCCTGACGCAACGCCACAACCGTTGAGTTTTGCAGTTTTTGTGGGGAATAAACCGATGACGAAGGCAGATTCCATCATTAACGATCCAAGTGTAGCAGTCGAGTTCGCTCGACTTTTCCACCGGAAGTCCAGCAGTCGATGGTTGGACGACAAGATTTTGAAGTATTTCGAGAAGGCATCCATGGGGCGGTGAAGGGGCTGTACACCGCTTATGAAGTCGGCATGCGTCTGCGCGCCGCGTGATGGGAAATAGAGAAGAAGGACGAACGAATCCGCAGTTTGGAGGCTCGCGCGGAGAAGGCTGAGCGTAAGCTTAGGGAGCTTAGGAAGGCTCAAGCCACCGAGGCGCGTGCGGCGGGTCAATCTAACCCGGTCGTGGAGGAGAGAGTGACCCAACGACTGTTAAGTCACGCCATTGCCAACCGAGATACGGCAAGCATGTTTGCCGTAGAAAATGCAAGGACCATGGGTTATGAACAAGGCTTCCATGCGGGCCGGAAGGTTGGGATCGACAAAACCAAAGAGAAACTTGCAGAGGAGGTCTGCCGCTGCGAGAACCGGGGCTTAGGCATGGTTGGATCAAGGCACTTCAAGCCGCGGAGGCTCTCCGAGCAGAAGGTGTTGATTCGGCGTTGCCGCGGTACCAACGTGATCACTTTCCCTTCTCCGCCTTTGAAGTCGAAAAGAGTGACGATGAGGGAGAAACCGTGTAAAAGTAGACATTGTAGTCATTGTAATGCAAAATTCATGTAATTTTTAGCTAATTGAATAATAGTACATTGTCTATTTCAAGTGTTTTCAATTGTTAGCATACTTTCTGATTGTATTAGTCTACTTCATGTCAATTGACTGATCTGAAGACACATTTTATTTTGAACGTTTACATGTTTCAGCCTGCGTTTATACGGCATGTTTCGCCATTTTACGTTTATACGGTGTCACGCACTAATGGGTCTCCGAATTCGGAGACGTCCAATCGTGATATCCACGAAAGGCGCTCCGAATCCGGAGACTTAATCGGCCCAAAGGCGTCATGCGCCGATGAGGCTCCGAATCTGGAGGCTTGTTCGGCCCAAAGACGTCATGCGCCAATGATGCTCCGAATCCGGAGACTATTTGACGAATCGTGACATCTACGAAGGGCGCTCCGAATCCGAAGGCTTTTTCGGCCCAAAGGCGTCATGCGCCGATGAGGCCCCGAATCCGGAGACTGGCCAATCGTGACATCCACGAAGGGCGCTCCGAATCCGAAGGCTTTTTCGGTCCAAAGGCATCATGCGCCGACGAGGCTCTGAATCCGGAGACTGGCCAATCGTGATATCCACGAAGGGCGCTCCGAATCTGGAGACTTTTTCGGCCCAAAGACGTCATGCGCCGATGAGGCTCCGAATCCGAAGGCTTGTTCAGCCCAAAGGTGTCATGCGCCGATGGGGCTCCGAATGCGGAGACTTTATTTGGCCAATCGTGATATCTACGAAGGGCGCTCCGAATCCAGAGGCTTTTACGACCCAAAGGCGTCATGCGCTGATGAGGCTCCGAATCCTGAGACTTTGGCCAATCGTGATATCCATAAAGGGCACTCCGAATCCGGAGACTTTATTTGGCCATTCGTGATATCCACGAAGGGCGCTCCGAATCCGGAGGCTTTTTCAGCCCAAAGGCGTCATGCGCCGATGAGGCTCTGAATCCCGAGACTTTGGCCAATTGTGATATCCACGAAGGGCGCTCCGAATCCGGAGACTTTATTTGGCCAATCGTGATATCCACGAAGGGCGCTCCGAATCTAGAGGCTTTTTCGGCCCAAAGGTGTCATGCGCCGATGAGGCTCCGAATTCGGAGACTATTTAGCCAACGTGATATCCACGATGGGCACTCCGAATCTGGAGGCTTTCATCGGAACACTTTTGAACTAGATTTCGCAGTAAGTAAACAGGAATCTTTGCATTACAAAAGTGGAATGTGTACATGGCGAGCCATTCAAAGCTAGTATCATTCCCCACAGGTCGGGTTCAATGATAGAATTTGCGCAAGTGCGTTGAATTCCAAGGCCATGGCAGACTTCTTCCAGACATGTCTTTGAGCCGATACGCCCCTACTCCTGCGATCGAATCGACCTGATAGGGGCCGTCCCAGTTAGGACCCAGTTTTCCATCAGCCGGTTTCCTGGCGGCTGGGAGTACTTTCTTCAGGACCAACTCTCCTGGTGTGTAGCGGCGCAGCTGAACAGGTTGATTATACGACTTAGCAAGCTGCTGTTGATACCGCGCCATGGATGCGAGGGCACGGTCTCTTCGTTCCTCAATTAGAATCAAATCCAAGGCCAGCATCATGTCGTTTTGGCCCATATAAAAAACTGTCGATTTCAAGGTTGGGAGGCCGATCTCCAGGGATATGATTGCTTGGGTTCCAAAGCATAGAGCAAACGGCGTTTCCCCAATAGATCGCCTCGGTGTAGTTCGATAAGCCCACAACACACTCGGCAATTCTTCGACCCACTTGCCTTTAGCTTTCTCCAGCCTCTTCTTGATGCCGTCCAAGATGGATTTGTTTGAGGCTTCAGCTTGACCATTGCTTTGTGGATAAGCCGGCGTGGAAAAGTAAGGCCAGATACCATACTTGCTGCACAACTCTCGGTAGATGCCACAATCGAACTAGGTGCCGTTGTCTAAGATAAGTCCTCTTGGAATGCCGAATCATGTTATGATGTTTCTCCAAACAAAACGCTTCACGTCGGTATCTCGGATGTGCGTTAGTGCCTCCACTTCTATCCATTTTGTAAAATAATTTGTCGAGATAATAAAAAATCGCTTGTTACCTGGGGCACGAGGCAGTGGTCTGACAATGTCAAGTCCCTATTGGGCGAACGGCCAAGGACTAGTTATGGAGCTTAGCTCTTCAGCAGGCAGGTGGGTCAAAGGAGAGAACTTCTGGCACTGTTCACACTTTTTCACGTAACATTCGGCATCGGCTCTCATTGTCGGCCAATAATACCCCTGTATCACGGCTCGATGAGCCAAGGAGCGCCCACCAGAATGGGCGCCACAACTGTCTTCATGTATTTCAGTCAGAAGCTCCTCGACTTTGTCCGGGTGCACGCATTCCAAATATGGACCAGTAGAGGGATTTTTTATAAAGCCTTCCTTGCGGATCCAAGTAGTACCGCAGGGCTTTGTTTCACAGCTTGTGCGCTTCTTTCTTATCCTCTGGGAGCTGTTCGGCAGACAGGAATGCAGCAATGGGATCCATCCAACTCGGTCCAGATTCTATAACATTGACCTGGACCTCCTCCGAAGGGCCAATGCTCGGTTCCGGGATGAAACCTACTTCGATGGTCCGTTTAATCTCTGAGTTAATGGCGGAGGCTAGGCAAGCCAGGGCATCTGCATGTGTGTTCTGATCACGTGTTATCTGGTTCAATTCATGATGGTCAAATTTTGCCAGCAACGATTTGTTGGCCGTTTTCATGTAAGCTACCATACGATCGTTTCTTGCCGCGTACTCCCCCTTTAGCTGATTGATCACCAGTTTTGAATTGCAAAATACAAGCAAACGCCGAGCACCCAGAGGATGTGCATTTCGTAAATCGGCTAAAAAGGCTTCGTATTCGACTTCGTTATTTGATGCTTCGAAGTCGAGCTTGACGGCCTGCTCAATTATTGCGCCGTCAGGAGCCATGATTACAACTTCGGCTCCGCTGCCCCGCTGATTAGATGATCCATCACAGTACAACTGCCAAATGTCCCCAACATAAATTCTCCAGTTCGGCTTCGATCGAATTTCATCAAACTTGAAGTCGGCAAGACCCCCAGTGAATTCGGCAACAAAGTCGGCAAGCACCTGTCCCTTAATTGAGGTTCTAGGTAGAAACTGAATATCGTATTGGCCGAGTTCAAGAGCCCACTTTGAAACACGTCCTGATGCTTCTGCACTACGTAGTACTGATTGGAGGGGATAATCTGTTAGCACCCCAATGCTATGCCCCTGGAAGTAATGCATCAGTTTTCTTGTCGCCATGACTAGGGCTAGGATGATTTTTTCCAGCGGAAGGTAGCGTGTTTCGGCGTCAACCATTGCCTTGCTCACATAATACACTGGCCACTGCTCCCCTAGCTCTTCCTTTATCAGTACGGCGCTGACGGCCCGGTCGGAAACTGCGGGTCACCAGCAGAAGGTGTTGTCAAGAGTGGTACTAAGCGGAGGTAGGTCTTGAGGCCGTTGAAAGTGGCTTCGCATTCAGCGGACCATTCAAAAGCCTTGCCCTGCTGTAGTGTATGAAAGAATTGTCGGCAGCGATCTGTGGACCGACTGATGAACCTGTTGAGTGCGGCTGCCATCCCCATCAACTTTTTAACCTCTTTTACTAAACGAGGGGAGCCGAGCTCCAGGATTGCTATGATTTGTCTTGGGTTGGCTTCGATTCCTCGGTGGTTGACAATGTAACCCAAGAATTTGCCAGAGCCGATCCCAAACGCACATTTGGAAGCATTCGGTTTCATTCCATATTTGCGTAGAATGCCGAATGTCTCTTCCAAATCGGCTATATGATTCTGCTCTTCCTTGGACTTGACCACCATATCGTCAATGTACACTTCCATAGTGTGGCCGAGTTGCTTCTTGAACATGGTGGTGACTAGTCTCTGGTAAGTTGCCCCTGCATTCTTTAGCCCAAAAGGCATAACCTTATAGCAATAGGTTCCTCTTGGGGTGAGGAATGCAGTTTTGTCTTGGTCCTCCGGATGTATAGCGATTTGATGATAGCCTCTATAGGTATCGAGGAAGCTCATACCCTGATGACGCGCCATAGCATCTACAAGTTGGTCTATCCTAGGGAGAGGAAAACAGTCTTTGGGGTAGGCTTTGTTTAGGTCCGTGAAATCGACGCAGACTCGCCAAGTTCCATTTTTCTTCTTCACAACCACAGTATTAGAGAGCCATGTAGGGTAGGTCACTTCCCTGATTGCTCCGGCATCAAGCAACCGGTCAACCTCTTCAACGACGGCGGCAGTGTGCTCTGCGGCTGATCGCTGGCTTTTTTGAATGATCGGCTTGCATTTAGGGTCAACATTCAAACGGTGCTGCGAAACAGATGGATCTACACCCGGCATTTCATACGGAGTCCACGTAAATACATCAAGATTGCCGAGCAGGAAGGAAATTAGCTGCTGTTTGTCGGCTTGATTTAGGGAGGCGCTGACCATGAAGAACCTGTCTGGGTTTCCATTGATTTCAACTCGATCTAGGGCTTTCGTGGCCTTTTCATTGGGGAGCCGCCCAACATCGTTAAGGTTCTCCCGATCCGTCACTTCAATAGAGTTCACTTGCAACTCCTTTGGCGTTTTTTCAGCAAGGAGATAACATGCTTGTGCCGATTTCTGGGAGCCACGGATTTGCTCAATGCCGCATTCTGTCGGGAAGCGTAGCAGCTGATGATAGGTGCTTGGCATGGCCTGCATAGTATGCAATCAAGATCACCCTATGATGAGATTATACAGCGACAGTAGCTTTATGACCAAGAACTCCACATCCACTGTTCGGGAGCCCACTCGAACGGGTAGTGTGATTTTTCCCAACAGGTATTCTAGATTGGCGTTGAAGCTGAATAATGGATAAGGAGCCGGGGAAAGGTCCGATTCAGAGAAGTCGAGTTTGATGAATGTCTTGTAATACATGACTTCTGACGTGCTCCTTGGGTCAATGAGTACGCGCTCAACGGTGAACCGGTTTACGCGTAACTCAATTACCAAGGGATCAATGTGGGACAGTGTCACTCCGGCCAAATCTGAATCATCAAAAATAATGCTTGCAGCTTCATGGGGCCATTTAGCCGGAGTGAGTTGATTTTGAGGGTCGGGATTCGACTGAATCATATGCACCGCAGATGACATTGGCAAGCTGTATATCAAGTGGATCACACTGAGTGGAGGTGAATCCTGTCTTAAGGCTATTGCTTTGGTTGGGTTGCCTTTTTGGACATACTGTTATAGCCAGCCATCTTGTACCAATTCCTCCAGGTGATCCTTCAATGTATAACAGCTCTCAGTATCATGGCCATGATCCTTGTGATACTCGCACCGCCTATCCCGTCTTCACGTGTCGGGAGGTCCCACCATTTTTGACAGCCATTTCAAGAACGGAAGGTGTTGGATTTTGGACATAACCACACTGATCGGCTCTATCAACTCCGTATACTTCTTGTCGGCGCGCCTCGTGCGCCTGCTGTCAACTTGTAGTTGTTCATTTGCTCGGCTGGAGCATTGGTCGCTCAATCAGCGAGAATCCCGTCTCTTGTCTCGTTTGGCCCAATGCCGTGGTTCAGGGCTCTGAGGTGGTACAGAATTTATTGGCTGCGCAATTTCAGAAGGAGCCGCCTTGTTGGTCGTGTTTCTGGCTTTAACCCGCAAGGCGTCATCTTCCACTTTGCAGTATTCTTCAACTTTCTTCATCAACGACCAGACCGTTTTGGGGGGTCTTCTAGTCAAAGAACTGAGGAGAGCACTATCACGATGCAAACCCATTTTGAAGGCGGTGATGGCCATGGAGTCGTTGCAAGCGTCATCAACAAGATTAAAGCACTCCCAATAGCGCGCCGAATATCCTCTTAGTGTTTCTCCTGGCTGGATCTACATTGCCCAGAGAGAGTCGGCTTGTTTCGACTGGACCTCATTGGTGATAAATCTGGCCCTGAAGGATTTTTGTAATTGATGGAAGCTTTTGATCGAAGCCGGCTCCGGTTTATAATACCACCTGACAGCCAATGGTCGCAAACTGCTGGGAAATATTCGGCACATAAGGGCCTCGTCGTTTGTATGCAATGTCATGGCTTGCTTGTAGTGACGGATGTGATCGATGGGGTCTGATTTTCCATCATAGAGAGTGAACGACGGAGCTTTGAACTTTTTGGGCAGAAC
This sequence comes from Camellia japonica, assembly GCA_030407325.1. Lineage (NCBI taxonomy): Eukaryota > Viridiplantae > Streptophyta > Magnoliopsida > Ericales > Theaceae > Camellia > Camellia japonica. The sequence continues at coordinate 51,184,226 of JAPPVO010000017.1, forward strand.
TGCCCTGGCGATCCGTCGTACAAAGGGATCATGCTGGTCTTCTTCATCTGAGCTGTTTTTTCTGCGCTTATGCCTTATACGTGGACTCTCTTTAGAGGAACTGGAAGTTTCGAGTCGTCCCTTCTTCTTGGGCTCCGGGGATAATGAGTCGGAGTCACTATCAGTGTCTTATTGTCGGGCTCGAGGTCGTCGACCACTTGTCCTCAGAGGTCGTTCCGGATCTTGGCGTACAGCTTGTTTGGACTTCGCCACTTCCAAGGCCAAATCCTAACGAAGACATTCATTCTCAGTGATCATGTTCTCCAACCTCTGGTCGTTTGGCTTTGCTTGTTCCATGATCGCTTGCAGTGCCTCATGCTCTGAAGTCGAGGGTGAGGCGAAGTTCAAAGCGCGTCTTGCGGGGATAGTCTCCGGTCCAAGCATGTTTGTTGGAGTGAGGTCATCTCTCTACGTGGTTTCATCAGTGACTATTGAAGGGTCTTCCGTTACGCCCACCATGGATGTATTTGAGTATTCCCACAAACGGCGCCAATTGTGGAGAAGTGGTTTGGAAATACTCTTTTGATCCCCGGGGACGCTCGTGATCCTCTGCTAGTCACCTGAAAAGGAATAAACACTCCGGTCGGGGGTGCCGGAATTAGCACTCCGGCGGGCAAGTGTGATACCCCTGTTCTGTAATATGTTAAATTGGCCCTTAATTTGAGTATGATTATGTGTTTAGCATGATTTTGTGTGCCATTATGAGAATATATGTGATTTTGGATTTTTATCTGTTCGCCATAGGAATATCTGTTGAGTAATCTGCTTTGAAAATTTAATTGAGGGCCTTACCGGCCATAGAACCCAAAATTGATTACGCCATTGTGATTAGCAAAATTTTTAGAGCCTACGGTGAAATTTAATTGAAAATTGATTCTGGTCAATTTAAACTGATTAAATTGATTAATTAAGTGCCCTATTATTTTATATTAAAATAATTGTTGGAGGGACTTTTTACTTATGGCCATATACTCTCTCTACTCCTTTTTGAACTCAAAATCTGAGTTAGACTGTGGAGAGGAAGAGAGAGTCGGCTGTAGAGAGAGGAAGAGAAGAGAATTGAGCAAACTTAGCTCAAAGCTTGGGAACCTTGAAGATTATTCAAGTTTTGATCATAGATTGTGAAGATCAGAGCTTCTAGGTAAGTGAACTCATGAATTTTTGTTGTAAATGTGTAGATTCAAGTGTGTTTGAAGATCAAGAACATGAGATGAGTTGGTTTTGTTGATGTAATAGCCCTTATGCACATGCATGTAAGAAATTGTTTTGAATTTGCATGTTTGAGTTTCAAACACATGATTTATGTGAGTTTTGAGTAAAGCTCATGTTATTATCACCAATTTTGTCATCTAAGATGGAAATGAAAGTAATACATCACATGCATGTACAATCTATGAGGATAGGAGCTTTGAATGCATGAATGTGTATGATAGAATTGAGTTTGGTGTCAATTTGAGACGTGCATGTGTTTGATCCTTGAAATTGAGCTTCCTAATGGTGTAATCTTGTAAGGGAACCATGTTAGCATGATTATATTTGAGATTTGGGCCTTGCATGCAAGAATGGTAGCTGGGAAATTGGTTTGAAGCTCAAGAACACATTCTGGATTTTCCAGAAATTTGAGTCCTGCTCGAGCGGGGAGACTGCCGCTCGAGCGGAGAAAACGGGCTCCCAGCATTTTTCTGCAGACATGGCTCCCGCTCGAGCGGGGAAGTTGGCGCTCGAGCGGGGAGCTATGTAGGCAGGAGGTCCGCTCGAGCGGCCGATTTCGCGCTCGAGCGGGGAATTGAGGCAACCAGTACTTCTGCAGACTTAAGGGTCCGCTCGAGCGGGGAATCCCACGCTCGAGCGGGGACCCTGTTTCCAGAAATTCTGTTCTTGCATCTTGTGTTCGGTTTTCCGTTCTCTTTCACTTGTAAGCACTCTTAGGCATATGTTAAGCATTGTAAATGAGTTAATGAGATAAGAATGAAGCCTAAAGAGGGAAATGTGAATTTTGAACGGATTGAATTGTTAATAACCCTTTTATGTTCATGGCATGTGTAGGGTCGAGTTCCAGGGCGAACCAATCAACCGATCACTGTGAGTAATATCTTGACAGGATATTTATAGTATGTCATTGTTTAATTGTTACTTCTCTGTAAGTTTTGCAATTCAATGAGTAATTGGGCCTGAGACCGATGGAATTGAATAATTGGGCCTGAGGCCGATGGAATTGAATAATTGGGCCAAAGGCCGATTGACATGAATGATTAGGCCGAAGGCCGTTTGTTAAACTGTTCCAACAATTGCTTGTGTACTTGTTTATTTGATATTATTCACTGGGCATTCGCTCACGCTCATTCATGTCATTGTAGGTGAGCCAAGTGAGGACCAACCCCAGTCCCAGTGAAGCCAGCCAGGAACAGCAGGAGTTTTGGGAGAGTCAGCCTAGGGTCTCACGCACGAGACCAAACCTTGCCCTTTTTGTTACATGTTTATATTCTGTCTTGTTGGCAAGGATCTTGTGTATATTGTATATAGTTTGCTATGGGTTGACTCAGTCTAGATGATCCTGTCTGTAAAGGAGTTTATGCTACTGCACCTATGATGTGGGTTATTAACATATATGAGTTTGGTTTGTTTTGGTGTACATATAGACACGGCTCTATGGACAAAGTTTTGAATTTTTTTACTTCCGTTTGGCCCTTTACTCTGATGAGTTATGTCTGAATTGTATGGAGGCCGTAGGTAATCTCAGGATTACTGGCCGGTTATGTCCTTAACCCTTAGGGGCGGGTTTAGGTCATGACAGAGTGGTATCAGAGCACGAGTTAATAACTCACACACTTGTCCAAAAGAGCAATAAGCGTCTAGATAAGATCTAGGATGCATTCATATGATAGATATGAAATTGGAAGCATTGACGGTATGCTTAAATGCTTTGATACGAACTTTGAAGACATCATGAACATGCTTAATTATTTTGATTTGGGTAATTGTGTGCTATAAGTTGTGACTTACTTGCATTGCAAATTATCTGGATGTGTATGTTCCTTGTTACGTGCATACTTGTGTATATCCTGTATATAATATAATGTAAGTCTAATCAGATGGTGAGAACAAGAGGCGATGAGTTGGAGGAATCCTCTACAGCCAGAATAGACAGGATGGAAAGATTGCTACAGGAAATGGCCGAAGCCTTGAGACAGCAACAGGAGTGGCAACAACAGTGGCAGCAACCACATCCGCCACCTCCACCTCCGGCACCTCCTGTGCCAGATAATCAGAATGATGACCGAATCATAGCCCTCACCAAAGAGTTCAAGAAAATGAAACCACCTCAGTTCCATGGTGGGTTAGATCCTCTGAAAGCTGAAGCTTGGGTCCTCGGCATCGAAAAACTGTTTGAAGTATTCCCATGTTCAGAGGCACAGAAAGTGCTTCTAGCCACCTTTATGCTAGAAGACGAAGCAAGAAGATGGTGGATGTTGATGCGCGAGAATTACAAGGATGCTGAGTGGGCAAAGTTTTTAGAAATCTTTTATGACAAGTATTTTCCGCAGTGTGTCCGAGATAGGAAAGTGGCGGAATTTATGGAACTAAAACAAGGCAGCATGACCGTAGCTGAATATGAGGCCAAATTCACCGAATTGGCCAGGTTTGCGCCACACGTGATTGACACCGATTATAAGAAGGCGCGACATTTCGAAGGTGGGCTCCGAGATGAAATTCTAGAAAGGGTGAACGTCTTGAAGTTGGAGACATACATAGGGGTGCTAGACAGGGCCATTATCTCAGAGGCGAATATAGCTAGACAAGCTAAGCCAACAACAGAATGGAAGGGTAACAAAAGGCAAGGTTTCTTTTCGAAGAAAAAGTTTTCAAAGAAGCAAAACACGGGCTCCTTGAATACCTCCAATTCTTCCCGAGACACAACCCCGTTGTGTGCCACTTGTGGTAATAAGCATCGTGGGGTTTGCTACCGTGTGACAGGAGCTTGTTTCAATTGTGGTAAGGAAGGGCATATGGCCAGAGACTGCAACCAGAACCGCGGAAAAATTGCTGCTAGCTCAACAGCATCAGTTCCAAGGCCGGGAAATGTTGTGGGACCTACCCCCACCGGAAATACCGTGAGACAAGGGAGAGTTTTTGCACTTGTTCCGGGTGATACACGGAATGCCAATGCCGTTGTCTCAGGTACTATCTCAATATGTAATCAGGATGCTTTTGTATTAATTGATTCTGGATCAACGCACTCATTTGTGACATATGCATTTGCATCTAGACTGAACCCCTAGAATTGTTGCCATATTTGTTATGTGTGTCTGCTCCATCGGGGGAATCTGTGTTATGTGATTATATATATCGGTTTTGTGACATGCATATTGAGGATGCTACCTTATATGTAGATTTACTGCCCTTGAACTTTAGACATTTTGATGTAATTTTGGGCATGGATTGGCTGACCAAGTATTGTGCCACCATAGATTGTGTGACAAAGAGGGTTGTGTTTAAACCACCAGAACAGAAAGAAATTGTGTTTGTGGGTAATGAGGTAGTGCCTCCACCTTATCTGATATCTGCAATGAAAGCATGTAAATTGATCAGGAAAGGGTGCCAGGGTTATTTGTGTTATGTATTGACTGGATAATCCGTGAATGTTGAATTGAATGATATTCCCATTGTTAGAGAATTCCTAGATGTGTTTCCAAATGAATTACCAGGGGAATTGGTAGACAGGGAGATAGAGTTTACCATTGAGACTGTGCCAGGCACCCAGCCTATTTTTAAAACTCCCTATAGAATGGCTACTGCCGAGATGAAGGAATTGAAAGAACAGCTGCAAGACCTGCTTAACAAAGGGTTTATCCGACCTAGCACTTCGCCTTGGGGTGCACCGGTGCTGTTTGTGAAAAAGAAGGATGGTACTTTGCGTCTATGCATCGATTATCGGGAATTGAACAAGGTAACGATCAAGAACAAATATCCCCTACCCCGTATCGATGATTTATTTGACCAGTTGCAGGGATCACAAGTGTTTTCTAAGATTGATTTGAGATCCGGGTATCATCAGCTGAAGGTTAAGGCAGAGGATGTTGAGAAAACAGCATTCAGAACGAGGTATGGTCATTTTGAGTTCCTTGTTATGCCATTTGGAGTGACTAATGCTCCGGCAGCATTTATGGACTTAATGAATAGAATTTTTAAAACCTACCTTGACGAGTTTGTTGTGGTCTTCATTGATGATATTTTGATATACTCTAAAGATAGACTTGAACATGAACATCACTTGAGGACTGTTTTACAAATACTTCGGGAAAGAAAATTATTTGCTAAATTAAAGAAATGTGAGTTTTGGTTGGATGAGGTTGTCTTCTTAGGGCATGTGATCAACAAGGAAGGAATTTCAGTGGACCCGCAGAAAATAGAGGCAATTGTGAGCTGGCCTACACCGACCAATGTGACAGAAGTTCGCAGTTTCATGGGCTTGGCCGGGTACTATAGGAGATTTGTGAAGGACTTTTCGAAGTTAGCTGTGCCTCTTACCCAATTGACACGTAAAGGGCAACCATTTGAATGGAACGAAGAAAGAGAATCAGCCTTTCATGAATTGAAGACGAGGTTGACTACTGCACCGATTTTGACGCTACCTTCAGGTATGGAAAATTTTGTGATTTTCAGCGATGCATCTTATAAGGGTTTGGGTTGTGTGTTAATGCAGAACGGGAAGGTTATTGCTTACGCCTCTCGGCAATTGAGGCCACACGAGAAGAATTATCCAACACATGACCTAGAACTGGCCGCGGTCGTTTTTGCTTTGAAAATCTGGCGGCATTACTTGTATGGAGCCAAGTGTGAAGTCTACACAGATCACAAGAGCCTAAAATACTTCTTTACGCAGAAAGAGTTGAATATGCGTCAGAGAAGATGGCTGGAATTGATAAAAGATTACGATCTGGAAATTCAGTATCACCCCGGGAAGGCTAATACAGTGGCGGATGCTTTGAGCAGAAAATCAACAGGGAGTGTGGCTTGTTTGCTTACAGGACAGAAGGAGATTTTACAAGACTTTGAGAAGTCTGAAATTGAAGTGGTGGTATGTGAACAGGGCGGATTGATAGCCGCTATTACAGCCGAGCCGGCGATCATTGATGAAATCAGGCAGAGATAGAAAGAGGATGAGCTCCTCAAGAAAGTGATTGATAGATTTGAGGCAAGCCCGAGAGCAGAATTCAGTGTTGAGAATGAGATATTGAAATTCCGAAACCGAATATGCGTCCCCGATATCCCGGAACTAAAGAAGAGGATTCTAGGTGAAGCCCACAGATCTGTATTCGCTATGCATCCGGGCAACAATAAAATGTATCGGGATTTGAAACAAACTTACTGGTGGCCTAAAATGAAGAAAGAGATCGCGGAATATGTGTCCAAATGCCTTCAGTGTCAGCAAGTTAAGGCTGAACATCAGAAACCAGGCGGTCTACTTCAACCTCTCCCTATTCCTGAATGGAAGTGGGAACACGTGACTATGGACTTCGTTGTTGGCCTACCTCGGACTTCACGAGGTATGGATTCTGTTTGGGTTGTAGTTGATAGACTAACTAAATCCGTACATTTTCTGCCTGTCAAAACCACGTTTACTGCTTATAGATTGGCTACCATTTATGTTGATGAGATTGTCCGTTTACACGGAGTCCCAGTGTCTATTGTGTCGGATAGAGATCCGAAATTCGTATCTAGATTGTGGAAGGGTTTGCAGGAAGCTATGGGAACAGAACTAAGGTTCAGTACTGCATTCCACCCGCAGACAGATGGGCAATCAGAAAGAACGATACAAACTTTGGAAGATATGCTTCGCATGTGTGCTTTGGATTTTCAGGGGAGCTGGGAAGATTATTTGCCGCTTGCAGAATTTGCCTATAATAACAACTTCCACTCCAGCATCGGTATGGCACCATACGAGGCTTTGTATGGTAGGAGGTGCAGATCACCAATTTGTTGGACAGAGGTCGGGGATAGAGCCTTACTTGGGCCAGAAATTGTGCAAGACACTTCTGAGAAAATCAAGACTATTCGCCAAAGGCTCAAAACAGCTCAGGACCGACAAAAGAATTATGCAGACGTTCGGAGAAGACCTCTTGAGTATGAGGTTGGTGACCATGTGTTCATCCGTGTTTCTCCGATGAAAGGCCAAGTCAGATTTGGGAAAAAGGGCAAGTTGTCGCCCCGCTACATCGGGCCGTTCCAGATCCTGGAGAGATTTGGCCCAGTTGCTTATAGAGTTGCCTTGCCACCGGGATTCGAGCAAATCCATAATGTGTTTCATGTGTCGATGTTGAGGGGTTACCTCCGAGACCCGTTTCATGTGATTGATTATCACCGGGTTGCTATTGATGAAAATATGGAATATGCTGAATGGCCGGAACGGATTGTAGACAGGCAAGTGAAACAGTTGAGAAGTAAGTCCATCCCCATGGTGAAAGTAGAATGGAAAGAACACTATGGGACGGATGCTACATGGGAAAAAGAGGAGGAAATGCGACTGAGCTACCCGCATTTGTTTCCCGACGAAGGTAAATTAAGTTTGGAGGACCAAACTTCCTAAAGAGGGGGAAGACTGTGATACCCCTGTTCTGTAATATGTTAAATTGGCCCTTAATTTGAGTATGATTATGTGTTTAGCATGATTTTGTATGCCATTATGAGAATATATGTGATTTTGGATTTTTATCTGTTCGCCATAGGAATATCTGTTGAGTAATCTGCTTTGAAAATTTAATTGAGGGCCTTATCGGCCATAGAACCCAAAATTGATTACGCCATTATGATTAGCAAAATTTTTAGAGCCTACGGTGAAATTTAATTGAAAATTGATTCTGGTCAATTTAAACTGATTAAATTGATTAATTAAGTGCCCTATTATTTTATATTAAAATAATTGTTGGAGGGACTTTTTACTTATGGCCATATACTCTCTCTACTCCTTTTTGAACTCAAAATCTGAGTTAGACTGTGGAGAGGAAGAGAGAGTCGGTTGTAGAGAGAGGAAGAGAAGAGAATTGAGCAAACTTAGCTCAAAGCTTGGGAACCTTGAAGATTATTCAAGTTTTGATCATAGATTGTGAAGATCAGAGCTTCTAGGTAAGTGAACTCATGAATTTTTGTTGTAAATGTGTAGATTCAAGTGTGTTTGAAGATCAAGAACATGAGATGAGTTGGTTTTGTTGATGTAATAGCCCTTATGCACATGCATGTAAGAAATTGTTTTGAATTTGCATGTTTGAGTTTCAAACACATGATTTATGTGAGTTTTGAGTAAAGCTCATGTTATTATCACCAATTTTGTCATCTAAGATGGAAATGAAAGTAATACATCACATGCATGTACAATCTATGAGGATAGGAGCTTTGAATGCATGAATGTGTATGATAGAATTGAGTTTGGTGTCAATTTGAGACATGCATGTGTTTGATCCTTGAAATTGAGCTTCCTAATGGTGTAATCTTGTAAGGGAACCATGTTAGCATGATTATATTTGAGATTTGGGCCTTGCATGCAAGAATGGTAGCTGGGAAATTGGTTTGAAGCTCAAGAACACATTCTGGATTTTCCAGAAATTTGAGTCCCGCTCGAGCGGGGAGACTGCCGCTCGAGCGGAGAAAACGGGCTCCCAGCATTTTCTGCAGACATGGCTCCCGCTCGAGCGGGGAAGTTGGCGCTCGAGCGGGGAGCTATGTAGGCAGGAGGTCCGCTCGAGCGGCCGATTTCGCGCTCGAGCGGGGAATTGAGGCAACCAGTACTTCTGCAGACTTAAGGGTCCGCTCGAGCTGGGACCCTGTTTCCAGAAATTCTGTTCTTGCATCTTGTGTTCGGTTTTCCGTTCTCTTTCACTTGTAAGCACTCTTAGGCATATGTTAAGCATTGTAAATGAGTTAATGAGATAAGAATGAAGCCTAAAGAGGGAAATGTGAATTTTGAACGGATTGAATTGTTAATGACCCTTTTATGTTCATGGCATGTGTAGGGTCGAGTTCCAGGGCGAACCAATCAACCGATCACTGTGAGTAATATCTTGACAGGATATTTATAGTATGTCATTGTTTAATTGTTACTTCTATGTAAGTTTTGCAATTCAATGAGTAATTGGGCCTGAGGCCGATGGAATTGAATAATTGGGCCAAAGGCCGATTGACATGAATGATTGGGCCGAAGGCCGTTTGTTAAACTGTTCCAACAATTGCTTGTGTACTTGTTTATTTGATATTATTCACTGGGCATTCGCTCACGCTCATTCATGTCATTGTAGGTGAGCCAAGTGAGGACCAACCCCAGTCCCAGTGAAGCCAGCCAGGAACAGCATGAGTTTTGGGAGAGTCAGCCTAGGGTCTCACGCACGAGACCAAACCTTGCCCTTTTTGTTACATGTTTATATTCTGTCTTGTTGGCAAGGATCTTGTGTATATTGTATATAGTTTGCTATGGGTTGACTCAGTCTAGATGATCCTGTCTGTAAAGGAGTTTATGCTACTGCACCTATGATGTGGGTTATTAACATATATGAGTTTGGTTTGTTTTGGTGTGCATATAAACACAGCTCTACGGACAAAGTTTTGAACTTTTTTACTTCCGTTTGGCTCCTTTACTCTGATGAGTTATGTCTGAATTGTATGGAGGCCGTAGGTAATCTCAGGATTACTGGCCGGTTATGTCCTTAACCCTTAGGGGCGGGTTCGGGTCATGACAGCAAGTCAATCTCTACACTCAAGATTACTTGTATTTTAAGTTAAGCGTAATGGTTCTCACATACCTCTTTCTGGCTGATGTTCTTCTATTTATATCTTTTCTTTCTTGGGCCTCGGGATTGAACCCACTTTCAATTCACCATTTGGCTTCTTTTGTAGCAGACCGCTTCGGCCCCTTGCTCAATCGGCTATTTGGCCGAATATGATAGGATTCGAGCGTGTTCGACTACGTCGAGTGCTATATATTTCGACTCTCCAAGTTCAACTATTCGGCCTCTCTACGACTCCCAATATTCGGCCCCCCATAGTACGTATTCAAAGAAGTATTTAAACGACAATGCAAGTTAGAATGATGAACCGAGCCTCGGTGTATGCAATACAAGTGGATGCAAACATGGAATATGCTAAACAAAACATGATGTCCCTAAACTAACTATCATAAGCTAGTAAATAAAAGAGAGAAAGACGTGGGATTGGAAGACATACACGTTATTACATTGCGCTCTCACGAAGGAGAGTCCAAATGAATAAACTAATTAAGCTAAGCTAATTAAGCTAACTATTACAAAACAAATTAAATAAACTAGCTAAGCTACTTAACTAATTATTACAACAACATATGAATTAACTAACTATTCTTGTTAATTAAAGATTACAACATTACAACTAGTTAACTACTTTAACTAATTAAATAATTACATAATTATAACACAAGTCCAACTAAAAGAAGTAAGTAAGCTAAACAATTAAGTACTAAGCTAACTACTCCGCCTCAACAAGCGAGGGATGTTCATGCGCGTGCTTGGTTTCCATCCAAAAAGGCCACTATTTTGCTTTCGGAGAGCCTCTGTTGCACAGAGAACACATACACTGTTGTCCACTTCCAGAACAACTCTGCTTTGCCTCACAAACACACTGCTGAATTTTGCATCAGTGGCCGGCCGACCAATGATGAGGGCTTGCCGGCCACCAGTGATAGCCAGCCGGCCATCAAAGGTGGCCTACCGACCATGGAAAATGGCCGCCTGGCCACTGCTACCCAGTTCACCCTACTGCAACAAAGAACAAACAGAGCATGCATAAGGTATTTTCAAGGGTTTGTTTGCACAACTCACCCCTCCTTTTCACGAACAAATCAAAGGAGTAGTGAACTTAAGCCACAAACCACCAACTCAAGCAATTTCATTGCATGATGGCTTGTGAACGAAAGTGAGCAAGTTCAATAAGTGCAATGAAATGAGACTCTAAAATCCACCTCCCTATCATAGATGATCAAGGGAAGTAGTGACCTTGGAAACTTGAATCATTTCATCACTAATAAGTATGAAATGCCTTAAGTTCCCATGTGTTCAATTAATGTCCGATTGAACACAACCAAATTATTATCTTGCACCTTTTAGTCCCCATTTTAATTACTCCATTTTAATTTACTGACCATTCTTTAATTCATTAAGTCCAATGGTGAATTTAAGTTCTCTAAATGGAAAAGAGGCTTAAACCAAGTGTTGTCTTGGGCATGAAAGAGACATCATACCATTGGTAATGAACCCCCAAAGGGATTAAACCATTAGGTATGACACCTCAATCTCATGCTTAAACAAACAAGTAGTTTGAACCACTTTCAAAGAAAAACAAAAGCCAAGAAAGGAGGGAGGTTGCAGAGATGATTAAGAGTGATAATAAGTATGGAAAACCATAAATAAATGCAATCAACTCAAAGAAGATGGTGTCTAAGGCCTAAAACACCAAACTCATGAAGACAATTACACAAGCATGCAAAACAAAGCTCAAATGCAACTATCAATCGAAAATAGTGCTAAAAAAAGTCTAAAATAAGTCCTAAAACATGCTGGAATTAAAACAAAAAGATCTAGATTAATAAGCTAAAATATGGCACAAGCTAGGCTAGTAAGCAAGACACAAGGAGGGGAGGCTAACCCCTCCAAATTTGGACTTCAAAACATGATTTTGGTCACTGAAAAAGCTCTGAAAATTAGTGTTTAAAAGCTCAGAAAAAGATAGTAAAAGGATAGGAAACACAAGGTGTAACAAGTTCGCGAGGGACCTCAATGCTACAGTTCGGACTCGTCTTGTCACGGTTGTTAATCTTGAACCGAAGAGTCCAAATCCGGCAAATCGTTTTGAGAAAACAGATTTTGAAAGAAGTGCCAAACATGGACTGCTTCGCCAGATACAGAGTCGCCACCTAAATATTTTTGTATGGGGGAATTTAGGAAACCCTGACTCGTTTGCCTAAGGCCACGTGTCCGTCATCACCAAAGTTGCCTCAGCACGGGAACTTGGGTACGATTGAGGAAGGTCAGCTATGAGCACCCCCGCTCGCCCGATCAAAGATCGGCCTCTACTAACCATGATATCTAGTTTTGAAAACATTGTGTGCTCTTATTCCAGTTATTAGCCTAGCTTTACTATGTGATGCGCACATCAAACAAGTATAGATTAAGTTGCCTAAATTGGAACAAAACATTTCATGTTTGTTTGTTTGAAAACGGTTTGATGGTGCTACTCGTAAGTAGGCTAAGACATGAATTTTGCCACCTCAAGTGGGTTTAGAAAATATGGTTTTGCCACTCTCAAGTGAGCTTAAAACTCGCATTCAATGCATTGTTCCAATTTAAGTAACCCGACCTTCATCCACAGGCATTCAAGCAGTTATATCACATAAGCAGCTAGCCTCATGGTAATCATGCAGTCATGGAAAACACTCACACGCATGCGGTATGCTAAAGCGTAAAAGCTTACCTAGTACTCCAAGCCAAAACAGAAACTAGTTAGTAATCATGTGGATGATCCTAGTTCATGTCAAGATGGCTAATGCAACACATGCAAGATGCAACTACAATAGGCTCGGCTATTCTAAGATGGCATATGATGATGCTACAACTAACACGTATTCAACTTGGAATTGAAATACAATGCAGTTAGTATGATGCACCGAGCCCGGTGCATGCAAGACAAATGTATGGATGCACGCATGCATAGCATAAGGTATGCTAAATTAAATATGCCCTAATACTAACCATCGAAAGCAGGTAAGTAAAAGGGAGAAAGAAGTGGGGATTGGAAGACATGCACACACGCACCCACACTTATTACAAATTCGCCCTCGCTCGGAGGGACCAAAAGAATAATACAAATAAATTAACCTACAAGCTAATTAATTATTACAGACCACCTAATTAATTAAGCGAATCAATTAAGTACTGAAAGCAGTAAAAGGCCTCATGAAGAGGGTCCAATGCATGCGTGTTCGGGTTTGCTTGGAAATCCACCGCCATGCACAAGTTGCCTCTGTTTTCCCTGCTCTGCTCCTCTGAAAATTGCATAACTCCCAAGGTATGCTCTCTGGACACTGTGGAACACCACCGGCTGAGAGGAATAGCCACCGGCCAAGGGGAATGATCACCGGCCACTGATTAAGATATCGGCCACTTATGGATGGCCGGTAGGCACTAGAGATGGCCGGCCGGCCAAATCTTCCTGCAGAATCCTGTTTTGACAGCAGCAGAGGGAAAAACATGGCATGGCAATACATTTCAAGCAAATGTATGCACCAACCCACTCCTTATCATGTTTATGACTCGAAGGAGTTTGGGACTCGACCCTCGGACCACCAATCACGCATTTCAATGCGTGATGGCCCAAGGTGTCAAGTTGTGCAATTTGATATCAAATGTAATGCACACCAAACAAACATATAAATCCCAATCTCTATCACTTGGTCAAGAGACAAGGCATGCATGCAAGATGCAATGCAACCTAGGCATGCAAGCTAAGGATGCATTATGAACATGAGGGCAAGCAATGCAAACATGCAACGTACACTAGGTACACAACACTTAAGCATGAAGAGACAACTTTTAAGCACACTTAAAAGGAGATAATCATGGACTAATGGCATGCATATCAAGCTTTGAAAACATGTAGAAGATGATGCCAAATCAACCTACCAATGCAAGTAAGACATGCAACCAAGCCCAAGGACTTAAACTAAGATCAAATGACGCATGAAGCAAATGACCAAAGTGAGTCAAAACAGCCCTAAATCATGCAAAAGTAAGCCCCAAAAACCACTTAGATGGCATCTAAAAGGTCTAAGTATGGAAGCATACACAAGGGTCCAAGTATGGAGCATAAGACAACAACCTTATAAAGCATTAAAGGGGCATCAAATGCAAGCATACAAGCACACCACAAGGACTGAAATGACATGGCAAGTGGTTCCAAACCACTGAAATGATGCAAGGATGGCATGCTAGAGGGATCAATGCTTAAGGCATACAAGGGGGATTACATGGTAGCTATTCAAAGCAAAGCATGGATGACCCAAATGACTAAAAATAGACTTCAAGCATGTCAAAACAAGCATAAAAGCTTCACAAAGCTAAGCCAAAACAAGCAAGCATAGTGGTCTAAATGCTAGATACATGTTAAGGCAATTTCATGGCATTACAAGACAAGTATGCAAAGAAAGCATGGTGTGTCTAAACCAACTTAAAACAGTGCTATAACATGGCAAAATAAGCACAAATACTAGCTAAGACATGGCCAACATGCATTTAAAAATGATGCTCACACATGAGGCTTAAATGGCACTTTTTGAAGACAACAAGGAGAGGGGATGGCCCTCTCCTTCTTAGGACCTTAAACCACCATCCTCACCACTGAAATCCCTCAAGATTTCAGTGGTGAGGAGGCCCAAACAAGGTGGTCCCGGAGCTCACCAAAAATAGCACAAAATGGGGCCAAACAAGGCCTAAGAGGGGGTAAACGACCCCAAACACAAAAGTGTTCTTAATGAAGTATCTTAAACACAAAAAAAAATAGAACTTTTTTATGTTATACACAAAGCTCAAATCAGCAAGCAAGACAGTCTAAAAGTGTGTGCAAAAACGGGGAATAAAGAGGGAAAAGGAGTTACCTTTGTAGCCAAAAGGGGACAGCAGCCTCTTGGTCCAAACAATAGTCCCTTAGCCTCTGAAAATGGCCTCCAAGCTCCTTAGGTTGATGATGGAGGTGTTGTGCTAGGAGGTGTAGTTCAAATGGCCAAGAACTAGACCTTTTTGCACCCTCTAACCCACACAAATGTAGAGAGAGAGGGAGATATAGAGAGGGAGTGATATATATATGATATATATCAGATTTTCTAACCCTTGAAATAGAAGGAGAAGCTCTCCTTATATAGACAAGGCAAGGTGCCAAGCTTCTAAGAGAAGCTAACAAGGTGCAAGCTTCTCTTGGAAGCTAGAAAGGTGCAAGCTTCTCCAAGAAGCTAAAAAGGTGCAAGCTTCTCCAAGAAGCTAAAAAGGTTCAAGCTTCTTGGAGAAGCTAAAAAGGGTCAAGCTTCTTGGAGAAGCTAGAGCAAAGGTTCAAATGGTTCAAGCTAGAACCAAGGGTTCAAAAGGTTCAAGCTTCTTGGAGAAGCTAAACCAAGGGGGGTTCAAAAGGTTCAAGCTTCCTCAAGAAGCTAAAACAGGGGTTCAAAAGGGTCAAGCCTCCCCAAAAAAAAGGTCTCGGCCAGAAAAGGACTCAATCGGCCAAATTAATAGTCGGCTGACCAAACAAAGTGTCGACCGGCCATTACCAATGGCCGATGGCAAGAAAAGAGGGTCGGCGGCCTCAAGCCATGGCCGGTGAGGTGCTGGGGTGGCCAACAAGCCATTCCCTGCCCTCAGAAGCAAAAACACAAGTCGAGAGGTCTTGAGGCAAGGCGCGTAGCCGAAACCTCGGAGAACTCAAGACGAACACGAACATGGATGATCATCGAGTGTTCAAACGATGACGTCCAAGTCTTAAGGACGGTCAAAAATGGGGTGTCTACAGTTGCCCCTCTTTGACAGAACTCGAAAGTCATAAAAATGACGGGAGTGAATGTCAAAGCCCAGAGACGACCCATTTTTGAGAAGGCCGAAGACTTAAACAAAGCATACAAGCTACAGATAAAGATATGCGCCCGAAGGCAGGGGCAAATTGCAAGACAATGCACAAAGCCGAGCATAACTTATGATCATGCAAGAAACATAGGGACGTATCCCGGTGTTTCGGAAAGGTATAAGCATTGGAACGTATTCCAAATGCTCTTAACCAAAGAGGGAGAAACAAAGGGACATTGTTTCAGAAAGGAGGAGAAACATGGGGACATATCCCGGTGTTTCGGAAAGGAGGAGAAACATAGGGACGTATCCCGGTGTTTCGGAAAGAGAGAGAAACATAGGGACATATCCCGGTGTTTCAGAAAGGAGGAGAAACATAGGGACGTATCCCGGTGTTTCGGAAAGAGAGAAGAAACATAGGGACATATCCTGGTGTTTCGGAATGAAAGAGAAACATAGGGACGTATCCCGGTGTTTCAGAGAGGATGAGAAACATAGGGACGTATCCCGGTGTTCCGCAAGTAATGAGAAACATAGGGACGTATCCCGGTGTTCCGCAAGGAATGAGAAACATAGGGACGTATCTCGGTGTTCTGCAAGGAATGAGAAACATAGGGACGTATCCCGGTGTTCCGCAAGGAGTGAGAAACATAGGGACGTATCCTGGTGTTTTCGGAGAGAGAGAAACGTAGGGACGTATCCCGATGTTTCGGAAAGAGAGAGAAACATAGGGACATATCCTGGTGTTTCGGAATGAAGGAGAAACATAGGGACGTATCCCGGTGTTTCAGAATGAAGGAGAAACATAGGGACGTATCCCGGTGTTTCGGAAAGAGAGAGAAACATAGGGACATATCCTGGTGTTTCAGAAAGGGAGAAGAAACATAGGGACATATCCCGGTGTTTCGGAATGAAGGAGAAACATAGGGACGTATCCCGGTGTTTTGGAAAGAGAGAAGAAACATAGGGACATATCCTGGTGCTTCGGAATGAAGGAGAAACATAGGGACGTATCCCGGTGTTTTAGAGAGGATGAGAAACATAGGGACGTATCCCGGTGTTCCGCAAGTAATGAGAAACATAGGGATGTATCCCGGCGTTCCACAAGTAATGAGAAACATAGGGACGTATCCCGTTGTTCCGCAAGGAATGAGAAACATAGGGACGTATCCCGGTGTTTCAGAAAGGTATAAGCATTGGAACGTATTCCAAATGCTCTAAACCAGAGGAGGTCTAACCCGTCGCACGCGCGAGGAGAAAGAATGACAATTGCAAGTGACAAGGTGCATAACAATGCTAGATAGAACGTGCGTGACAACGCATATTTGGAACAAAATGCCAAATAAGGGAATACAAGCCTTAACGAGACCAAATTCAAACGCGACCTCCGATTTACCTCTCGGAGGGGTCACAATATATTTCAAAAGGATACACCTCGTGTATGCCAACTGACGATGAGCTACGCATCGAAGACATGAATTGAAAATTCCGCAGAAACAAATTGAGTTGAAAAGTGGGTTCCTCTTGCACTTTCTTGCTTATAGTTCCAAACCGCAGTTACTACCTTTCCCTCCTGGCCATGTTCACAACTTTCCCTATTCTCCAACGGGGTGACAGACTAGGTTGGTTCAGTATCCAGAATTGAGGTGCATACACGCTATCTCAATCTATGGGGCTACCATACAGATTTCAAGCCAGGGATACACCCCTGGGTATTTAAACCAGACTTTAGTCTCGGAAATCCCGAACCTTTGTGTTCTAGGCAATAGCCGTTCGAACTCTAGTTTCCACCGTCGCAGTTGATCTCCTAGGAACTCATTGCAAACACAACCAAGATGCCTCTGGCAGGGACTGGTTTTCTGAGGGAGCACTTTGATTGCCATTCTGGCTTGAAGCAGACCTGATCTTGAGCTTGAGGTAGAGGCACACCCATACTTCGGAGTAGTGACAAGGCCTGAAGAGGTACATCCGGAGTATAATCACGGAATTTGCTGAAGGTGAAACACACTCAGATGCTTCGATTTTTCCTCTTTTCTTTTGCTTTGCAGTCTGGAACCTACATAGCTTCAGATAGGCCCTTGTTTTACTGTTCACACTTATCGGGGGTGGACCCTGCAGTCTTATGAAAGAACAAATTTTGTTTTGCACAAACGTGAAGAATGGCACAGCACTCTGAGCACAAAACGATTTTATTATTTTTTTAAAATTAAGAAATGAATTCTTAACCGGGTATTGAGCCTACGACTGAACACAGCGAAAAAGACTCAACAACGGAAAACAAAAGCTAAACAACCTAAACACATCGAGACACGCTCGGAATGACTCAAAGCAAGGATCGAGAAAAACAAAACAAAAGACACGACACACAGACGTGTTACAAAGACGAGAGACCTCTCAGTGCACGAGGAGCCAGTTTCTCTGGGTATTATTTCCCACCCTTTCTCATTTGTGATTCTCACATCACTCGGCCCTCAAGCTCTGTTTTTCTAAAAAAGCCCTTTCCTTACTTTTTCTCTCAACACACATCTCTCTATTCTTCAATCTCTCATTTTTTATCCCTCCCCTGGGTGGTTGATGGATAAACAAGAAATTGCGGGCTCTTATCCCTAGCTTGCTGCTAGATTCTTCTTCTTGTTCACAACAGTGAGTTTCTTCCACAGAGGGGCTACGCTACAATTGGGTGTGTAGCAAATCTGCAGAAACTGTAGACGTCCCCGAACGCCCCGGGAGGGAATCCCGTTTTGTTCGTCTGTGGGTCTACTACAGTTCAGGACTCAAATGTCACAATTCTTAATATGAACCAAAGAGTCCAAATCCGGCAAATCATTTTGAGAAACAGATTTTGAAAGAAGTGCCAAACATGGACTGCTTTGCCAGATACAGAGTTGCCACCTAAATATTTTTTATGGGGGAATTTAGGAAACCCTGACTCAGTGCCAAAGGCCACATGTCCGTCATCACCAAAGTTGCCTCGGCTCGGGAACTTGGGTACGATTGGGGAAGGTCAGCTATGAGCACCCCCCCTTGCCCGATCCGAAAATCGGCCTCTACTAACCGTGATATCTTATTTTGAAAACATTACGCGTTCTTATTCCGGTTATTAGCCTAGAATTACTATGTTATGCGCACAGCAAACAAGTATAGACCAAATCGCCTAAATTGGAACAAAACATTTCATGTTTGTTTTGAAAATGGTTTGCTACTCGTAAGTAGGCTAAAATATAGGTTTTGCCACCCTCAAGTGGGCTTTAGAAAAGATGGTTTTGCCACTATTCGAGTGGGCTTAAAACTCACAGTTTTGATGCATTGTTCCAATTTAAGTAACCCGACCTTCATCCACAGGCATTCAAGCAGTTATATCACATAAGCAGCTAGCCTCATGGTAATCATGCAGTCATGGAAAACACTCACACGCATGCGGTATGCTAAAGCGTAAAAGCTTACCTAGTACTCCAAGCCAAAACAGAAACTAGTTAGTAATCATGTGGATGATCCTAGTTCATGTCAAGATGGCTAATGCAACACATGCAAGATGCAACTACAATAGGCTCGGCTATTCTAAGATGGCATATGATGATGCTACAACTAACACGTATTCAACTTGGAATTGAAATACAATGCAGTTAGTATGATGCGCCGAGCCCGGTGCATGCAAGACAAATGTATGGATGCACGCATGCATAGCATAAGGTATGCTAAATTAAATATGCCCTAATACTAACCATCGAAAGCAGGTAAGTAAAAGGGAGAAAGAAGTGGGGATTGGAAGACATGCACACACGCACCTACACTTATTACAAATTCGCCCTCGCTCGGAGGGACCAAAAGAATAATACAAATTAATTAACCTACAAGCTAATTAATTATTACAGACCACCTAATTAATTAAGCGAATCAATTAAGTACTGAAAGCAGTAAAAGGCCTCATGAAGAGGGTCCAATGCATGCGTGTTCGGGTTTGCTTGGAAATCCACCGCCATGCACAAGTTGCCTCTGTTTTCCCTGCTCTGCTCCTCTGAAAATTGCACAACTCCCAAGGTATGCTCTCTGGACACTGTGGAACACCACCGGCTGAAAGGAATAGCCACCGGCCAAGGGGAATGATCACCGGCCACTGATTAAGATATCGGCCACTTATGGATGGCCGGTCGGCACTAGAGATGGCCGGCCGGCCAAATCTTCCTGCAGAATCCTGTTTTGACAGCAGCAGAGGGCAAAACATGGCATGACAATGCATTTCAAGCAAATGTATGCACCGACCCACTCCTTATCATGTTTATGACTCGAAGGAGTTTGGGACTTGACCCTCGGACCACCAATCACGCATTTCAATGCGTGATGGCCCAAGGTGTCAAGTTGTGCAATTTGATATCAAATGTAATGCACACCAAACAAACATATAAATCCCAATCTCTATCACTTGGTCAAGAGACAAGGCATGCATGCAAGATGCAATGCAACCTAGGCATGCAAGCTAAGGATGCATTATGAACATGAGGGCAAGCAATGCAAACATGCAACGTACACTAGGTACACAACACTTAAGCATGAAGAGACAACTTTTAAGCACACTTAAAAGGAGATAATCATGGACTAATGGCATGCATATCAAGCTTTGAAAACATGTAGAAGATGATGCCAAATCAACCTACCAATGCAAGTAAGACATGCAACCAAGCCCAAGGACTTAAACTACGATCAAATGACGCATGAAGCAAATGACCAAAGTGAGTCAAAACAGCCCTAAATCATGCAAAAGTAAGCCCCAAAAACCACTTAGATGGCATCTAAAAGGTCTAAGTATGGAAGCATACACAAGGGTCCAAGTATGGAGCATAAGACAACAACCTTATAAAGCATTAAAGGGGCATCAAATGCAAGCATACAAGCACACCACAAGGACTGAAATGACATGGCAAGTGGTTCCAAACCACTGAAATGATGCAAGGATGGCATGCTAGAGGGGTCAATGCTTAAGGCATACAAGGGGGATTACATGGTAGCTATTCAAAGCAAAGCATGGATGACCCAAATGACTAAAAATAGACTTCAAGCATGTCAAAACAAGCATAAAAGCTTCACAAAGCTAAGCCAAAACAAGCAAGCATAGTGGTCTAAATGCTAGATACATGTTAAGGCAATTTCATGGCATTACAAGACAAGTATGCAAAGAAAGCATGGTGTGTCTAAACCAACTTAAAACAGTGCTATAACATGGAAAAATAAGCACAAATACTAGCTAAGACATGGCCAACATGCATTTAAAAATGATGCTCACACATGAGGCTTAAATGGCACTTTTTGAAGACAACAAGGAGAGGGGATGGCCCTCTCCTTCTTAGGACCTTAAACCACCATCCTCACCACTGAAATCCCTCAAGATTTCAGTGGTGAGGAGGCCCAAACAAGGTGGTCCCGGAGCTCACCAAAAATAGCATAAAATGGGGCCAAACAAGGCCTAAGAGGGGGTAAACGACCCCAAACACAAAAGTGTTCTTAATGAAGTATCTTAAACACAAAAACACAGAACTTTTTTATGTTATACACAAAGCTCAAATCAGCAAGCAAGACAGGCTAAAAGTGTGTGCAAAAACGGAGAATAAAGAGGGAAAAGGAGTTACCTTTGTAGCCAAAAGGGGACAGCAGCCTCTTGGTCCAAAAAATAGTCCCTTAGCCTCTGAAAATAGCCTCCAAGCTCCTTAGGTTGATGATGGAGGTGTTGTGCTAGGAGGTGTAGTTCAAATGGCCAAGAACTAGACCCTTTTGCACCCTCTAACCCACACAAATGTAGAGAGAGAGGAGATATAGAGAGGGAGTGATATATATATGATATATATCAGATTTTCTAACCCTTGAAATAGAAGGAGAAGCTCTCCTTATATAGACAAGGCAAGGTGCCAAGCTTCTAAGAGAAGCTAACAAGGTGCAAGCTTCTCTTGGAAGCTAGAAAGGTGCAAGCTTCTCCAAGAAGCTAAAAAGGTTCAAGCTTCTTGGAGAAGCTAAAAAGGGTCAAGCTTCTTGGAGAAGCTAGAGCAAAGGTTCAAATGGTTCAAGTTAGAACCAAGGGTTCAAAAGGTTCAAGCTTCTTGGAGAAGCTAAACCAATGGGGGTTCAAAAGGTTCAAGCTTCCTCAAGAAGCTAAAACAGGGGTTCAAAAGGGTCAAGCCTCCCCAAAAAAAGGGTCTCGGCCAGAAAAGGACTCAATCGGCCAAATTAATGGTCGGCCGACCAAACAAAGTGCCGACCGGCCATTACCAATGGCCGGTGGCAAGAAAAGAGGGCCGGCGGCCTCAAGCCATGGCCGGTGAGGTGCTGGGGTGGCCAACAAGCCATTTCCTGCCCTCAGAAGCAAAAACACAAGTCGAGAGGTCTTGAGGCAAGGCGCGTAGCCGAAACCTTCGAGAACTCAAGACGAACACGAACAGGGATGATCATCGAGTGTTCAAACGATGACGTCCAAGTCTTAAGGACGGTCAAAAATGGGGTGTCTACACAAAGGTAAAGTCCTTCAAAACAAGGTACAAAGAAGGGTGAACTACCCTTCAACCTTCAATGGCCTTAAAACCTAAGTTTCAGCCCAAAAAATATAGAAGTTTTACAGCCCAAAAATAGTTGAAAAATTGCAAGAAAAAGAGTAGACAAAGCAAGCAAAGAGGTAAAGACTTATACCTTTGAAAAGGAAAACCAATTCCAAGCAACAAAACCAAGCAAACAACACCCTCAAGAGCTCCAACAAGCCTCAAAGACACCTCAGCTCAAATATGGAGAGATTTGGTTAAAGGTGTATAGGAAAAGGTTGAGAGTGTATAGGCTAAAGTGTAGAAATTTACTAGAGAGAGAGAATTGTAGAGAGAGAAAAAATTTTGATCTCAAAATTTTCTAACCTTAAAACATGAGAGGGAGGCCTCCTATATATAGAAAACATGAATTCCTCTCAAGAATACCCAGCCCTATATGTGGTGGCAGATGCATGCATTTGTGCAAATAGCTGGCACAGCTGTCATAAAATATCTACAAAAGAGACTGGTGGCCGGCCGGCAGCATCAGTGGCCGGCAGCCAAGAAGTGATGGCCAGTAGCCCAAAAAGGTGGCTGGTAGGCCACCAGAAGCTGCGGGCTTGAAGAACCAAAGGCTTAGTCCAAAACTAAGGCAACAAGGGTGCAGGGTTTGAAAGGCTCAAAGCTGTGACATTCCGCTGAGGACTTCGAGCACTTGACGAGCAAATAAACTCATCATCGGGTGTGCATACAATGGCGTCCAAGTCGTAAAGGCCATCAAAAATGGGGTGTCTAAATGACTCCAGCAGCGTTTTCTACACTATAGAGCCAAGAACGTTAAAAGCAATAAAGGTGCCAGGGTGCAACGCTTGGATGCGGGCAAGAATGGGAGTAGCTTCAGAGGAGACCCAATAACTTAGAAAATAAATTTTCCCCAAGGACTGAGAGGACTCTCTCGCAGCACCGCCAGCTTCAATTACTGGAGGAAGACTAGCAATGCGACCAAAGGTCTGAGGGCGACGCACCTCCCTTGAAGATGATTGCCCAGCAGCATTGGAATGAGTAGATGTTATGTGGCAACCGGGCGAACTGACGTTGCGAGAAAGGACAAAGCTGCTTGCGACGTCATGTCACTCTGAAAAGAGGTCGTCCATAGGGTAGTCCTTAATATTCAGATCCGGCACAATAGTGGTGTCCATGCCCACATAAAAGTCTCATGATCCCCCAAGATTAGCTGGTACCTCAAGGAAATGAGTGGGGTACAGATCAGCGAGCTGCTCAAAAGTTGCTGAGGCAATTGGGTCAGAAGCATCAGCAACAGTAGTGGTCCCATGAGTGGCTAGATTGATAGCTACCTCCGCGAGTTGGTACAATTTTGGGGGCCCACAGCAGGAACAGCCGCTAAATCTGCACCTTCCTCAGCAACTTGAACATTAGGAAGTGGGGCGTGCGAAACCAATGGAGACTCTGTGGACTGGGAAGAACCCCCAGATGTAACTCCCAAGGGGGGTGGTGCAACTTCTAGTGTCTCTCTTACGCCACGCTCCTCTCTCGAAGTCTCTGGAACAAAATCATCTACGTCGATGGAGGAACGGTCAGAATGAACAGAATTAGCAGGGTTTGGAGGTTCTGCACCCTCAGCAACTATACCACCCACTGCAGCTTCCACAACAGGCAGGACTTGTTCATTTTCAGCAAGGGGGCTATCACAACCTCCTTTCATGTCTGCAACCTCAGCATATGGCTCAAACTCAGCAATTGGCTCAGCCTCAGTAGTTGGTTCAACCTCAGCACTTGGTTCTTCTTCAATGTCTGGAAGTATCATTCTACGAGTTCTGAGTCTTGTGACCCTTGAAGCAATGGGAAGATCGTCGTCGTCGTCGTCTGAATCTGAGAAAATTTCGATGGCAGTAGAAGAACCTCTAGGGCCCGAAAGTGGTATAGCCAATGGGCCCTGAAAAAGAAAAAGATCATAGGATTACTAAAGTAAAGATACAAAGCCCAAAGCAGTATGAAAAATGCAGAATATTTTCTAAGTATGGATACCTTTTGGAGTCTCTTCTTACTTGGTAAGGCACAGGCCTCAACAACTGATGTCGTTGTCTCCTAGACTACCCTCAAGTGGGAGCGGGTCATGCGCACTGATGTATCGATTTGGGGAAGAGTAACTTGCAGAGGTCGGACAGACATTGCCCCAAACGGATGAGGCTCCTCTACTACAGGCAAGGACAAAAGCTTAAAACGGCAAAATACGCTAGTCTGTTTCCCCCGACCAGAGAGAAGATGAAGGGATAAGTCAAGTTGCAGAATAGGTTCCACTGCAGGAATAACTGGGTCACTGTTGTGAAAGTTAAAAAAAGATTTGAGGTTGCAGTGCCAGAATAACCTGTTGTTATGGGTGAAGGTGTTTTCTCTTCCAAGTGCGGGCAACTCCATAAGACCTAAGCCCTCCACAAGTAGGGCAGTATAATCACGAGTAAACTGCTGGAAACTCTGATAAAAACCTACCTGAGGTGGAGGGGCTTGTGGGACACCCTGATCCATATCAAACTGTCTAAGGACCCTGTCCGATTGATAGATGATGCTAGATATGCCCTCCTCGTTCCATACGGGGAAAAACCCAGGGCGTATCATAGCAGCGATAAGAAGGGAATTGGCCTGGACGCTGTCAAGAGAAAAATCAACATGACGAGCCTTAGAAAAATAGAAAGGAAAAATAGAGATGCCTGGAAGAAGCTGGGTAAAAGTGAGAAACACGCACTCCTCCATGCGGTCAATATAGTCCACGAAAGGTCTGTTGGTGCCAACACCAGACCACCTGGAGATGTGAGGGAGCGAATGGCGCACTTTTCTTATGACGGGTCGTCCCTCTGCATCTAGGACAGGACAACCCTCTACGTCAAGGACTTCATCGGTAAAAAAGGGCTCATGCTTTTTTGGGGCAGGGCCCATAGCGGAGAACCTCTTGTAGAAGAAAGCGGTCAAGAATTGAGTATGAACAAAGCTCCATACATCATAGTGGCCCATGGATCTCTCCATGTCCGAGTGAATGAGGTCCAGATGGAAGTACAGATTCCCTAAGAAGAGGAGAGCTAAAGGGATCTGACTACCGCTACAAAGTCTGACAACAAGGGGGAACACCAAGGGATTGATGCTCTCAATAGGGTTGCTAGAAAGAACAAAAAAAAGAGATGAAATAACTAACAAAGGCAGCCAAGTACAAGTTACCGCGGTAGCCCGGCCCAACTATGGACTCGCGACTGTCTTCGGTAATGTCACCCACAACCGGTTGCATGTCCTTGAAAAAATGTTTCAGCCAGGAGAGGTAGGTGGCCTTGTCCCTCTTAGGCCTCTCTTGAAGCAATTCCCCAATCCTAAGATTGTACCAAGAGCCATACTTTCGTGCCTCCAGAAAAGCACCTTGGAGAGCAATAACAACAGTCTATTCCGCAGCAGTCAGAGATACGGGATCAAAGAGGTAGCCCTCACGGGTACTCAAGCGAAGGAGAACAGCAACATCTTCAGGAGTCGGGGTTATCTCCCCCCAAGCCAAGACGAAGGTGTGAGTGTCGCGGCTCCAGCGGGAAATAATCGTGTCAGTATTGGTCTGAACCTTGTGCATGGATAACTCCCTTGAAATCAAAATGGTGTTGAAGAGGCGAACGTCCTCAAGCGCTACTCGAAACCATCTCCGCAATGATATCATCAACCCAAAGAGACCAGCTTGCTAAAGGGCCCAAGTAAGTGCGGTAATAGATGTACAAGTGGAGAAATCACCGCGCTCTACACATAACCGCAACATAGAGACTGGGTTCACCATGTCGGCATCATCCAGAAAGGCCTCACCAAAAGGGAGTAGAAGCTCTTCTAGAAGAGGGGCATCAGGAACAAAGGAATCAACGGCCTTCTAGAATAGGTCAGCAAGCCCCCCAAAGTATGGGACCCTCCTCCACTTAGTATTGGGTGGGACAGCTCTGTCGGGTAAAAACCTGGTGGCAACCATGAAGAAGATTAAAGAAAGAGAAGAAAACTTTGGAAGGTAGGGGCTAGAGAAAGAAGAAGACAAGGAGACAAGAAAGTGTGTTGTGGCGGAAGTGGGGGACTAGTGGACCCAAGAGGCACTATTTATAGAGAAAGCAGTAAAAAAGGCGCCAACACGCCTCCCTACGCCATCATGACTGTCAGTCAAAAGGCACCTTTTCAGAGCCATTATGACTCTGCAAAAAACCAACGCAACTCTTAACCTAACCGACACAACTTATGACCCAACCGACGCAACCCCTAGGTTACTTGCTGACGTCATGCACGCGTAGGAAACAAGGAGCGCGTCCCCCACACGCGTAAGGGTCAAATGTAGATGGTCAGAAATTAAACCCCCCAAATTAAGTATGGGCCTAAGTGTTGAGGTCGCCCTTCTGAGGCAACTAAAATTGAAAAAGGAGCATGGACTAAAGCCCAAGGGAAGTGGACCAACAGTGGGCCGAAGCAGGACTAACTCGCTTAGGGTCCAAACGGACTCCACGAAGGAAAATGCCTAAGTCAAGTTGCTGAGGCAACACATGCAGCGATCAAGTTACAAAGGCACTTTGCCTCAGCACCGCCATTCACAATATTGTTGGTTCCGCCGCCCTCTGAAGTTGCTAAGGGAAAGAGAAAGCCGAAGCAACTAAGTTATAGAGACAGCACTTGCGACGACCAAGTTGCAGAGGCACTTTATCACAACGCCGCCATTCCAAGTATTATCGATACCACAGCCATCTGGAGTTGCTAAGGGAAAAAGAAAACCGAAGCAACTTAGTTGCAGAGGTAGTACTTGCGGCACCCAAGTTGCAGAGGTGTTTTGTCGGCACTGTCGTTTCTAATATTGTCAGTTCTACCATTTGAACTTGCCGCGGGAAATGACTGCCGCAGCAACCACAGCCGCTACAACTAACATGCGGAGGGAACATCCCGACGAGGTGATAGCAGCCTTTAGGAGAACCTTTCCCTCTGTAAGTAGAGGCTAACGCTTGGTACTGATAACAGGCTCCAAAGTTCATTAACTTGGCTGTCACGACCCAAACCTGCCCCTATAGGTTTAGCATCGTAACCGGCTAGTAATTCTTGGATTACCAAAGGCCTCTTAACATAATAATGTATAATTGGGGCTACCAAAACAAATACATAAAATATACATAGTCCATCGAGCTGTGAAGACATACATGGAACTTTTATAAACATACGAGTGACGTCAAAGACATAATATTTACACGTCACTTCATGTACACAAAAATAGAGAAACTTGTTCATGAAGCAAAAGGAACCGAGTCTTATATTTTCATAATATTACAACCATTAAACTTGACTTTAACCGGAACCTCCTCGGGAGGCACAAAGGTTGGCTGACAAAAACTAAGACGCCAGGTCCTCAACTCTGAGCCTGGTCATGTGCCTGATCACCTACATACATAATATAAATAATGAGCGGAAGCGCAGTGAATAATAATAGAGTAAAAGGGTAGATGAATGATGTCCCATAATTAAGTCCGTACATAGGATAGATTCATATTCATATTCTTGTTTGAGTCATTGATAGAAATCAGAATTCATGCTTGATCATACATGTTTTATCAGTTAGCGCTAACAAATCATATACAGAGCATCATAGATTTTATTTGTCAGTTCCATAGAGGAACCTCCGGCCGGGTACAGATAACTTGCCAGTTCCATAAAGGAACCTTCGGACTAGAAACGGATAACTTGTCAGTTCCATAAAAGAACCTCCAGCCAGGTACAGATAACTTGTCAGTTCCATAAGGAACCTCCGGTCTGGGAACAGATAGCATACTTGAATCACAGCATAAATACCACAAATGTGTCAGAGTTGGACAATCATTCATATTACAAAACATAGCATTTCATAGAACATATTTTATTCCATATATAGAAAATAATTTAACTTGAACATAGCTTTACTAAGTTATTACTCACAGATAACAGATGGCTCCAAGTAAACGAACAGAGTAGGCAATTCAGATCTCTTGTGGTGCGTGACCTACAAGGATACAGAACAAATACGTACTGAATTACACACCCGGAATTATTAACTTAGTTTTTCTTGCCTTGGTATGTTCCTACTTCTTTATCCTCATTAAGGTGTCTTAATCTTGGCCTCGGAATGCCTAGGATGCAATGAGGACGCCAAAATGCACTTGAAAACACTTTAAAAAAATTGTTGAAAACAGGGTCCTCGCTCGAGCGTAACTTCCTACGCTCGAGCAGACATGCAAAATGTGAGTGGTCGCTTGAGCGCAAGATCTGTCACTTTAGCGATATGTAAACTTTTGCAAAAGTGCTGGTTACTTGATTTTTCCGCTCGATACTCGCTTGAGCATGAGAGACATGCCCTCGCTCGAGCGCAACTTTTGCCGCTCGAGCGGCCTGCAAAACATAAGAACTTCTGGGAGCATGCATTTCACGCTCTAGCGGACTTCTGGTCACTCGAGCGGAAGTGCACGCACTTAGAGTGGTCGCTCAAGCGTGGATTCCTTCGCTCGAGCAGAGGGTACGAATTCTGGGTTTTCCAGATTCGCCTTCAAGCTTCCAAACTCAATTTCAAAGCATCAAAACACATTCTATTGGGCTCAAAACTTGAGAAAACATGTATAAACTCATAATATATCATGAATTGAAACCATTTCACAAAATCAAGCCCAAAAGCATTGACAATTATCCAAAATCAAACTTGAAATTCAATATAAAAATCATGCATGAATTGATATGTTTTTTATTCTTCCAAAACATGATCAATTGAGATAAAAATGTATGAAATGTGATGAAATCTCAAACAAAGCTATAATCAATGCATGCATGTAAGGATTCTTTGTAAACATCTTCAAAACTTCATGAATTATGCATGTATGTGCATGATTTAATGCAAATTCCTTCTTTTCTAGCTCTTAAACTCAATTCTCAAGTTAAACACTTAAACCTCTTATATTCATAAACTCATCAACTCAAAAGCAAGACCAAAGGCTTAATTTCTTACCTTAAACCTTGAATTCACAGATGTAGAGGCTCAAACTTCTAAATGTTCTTCAAATCTTCAATAATTTCTAGCAATCCCTTTTTCTCTAGGTTTTGATCCCAATTTCTCTCCTCCTCTCTCTTTCACACATTTTGGAGCTTGAAGGTGAGGAAATGAGGGTGTAAAAATGAACTAGTGGGGTCATATTAGCCTTGTATATGCTTAATTAAGAGTTGGTTAATTAATTGACATTAATTATTTTAATTTAATCATTCCGAATCAAATTTCAATTAAACCTACCATAAAATTCTAAAAATTCTAATTAACATGTAAATCAAGTCAATTTCTAAATCGGATGCCAATAAGGCCTTCAATTCGCAAACCAAAACAAAAACATGAATAGATCTTTCTACGTTAAACAAATATAAACACAAATAATGCAATGCACATGTAATTAACTCAGGATTTCTTCTTAATTACTTGTTAGGCATACTTAAGTATGGATTAACGTTAATCATGGGTCGAGATTGTTACATTGACGCTGAAAACAGGCCCCAAGACTTACTGGTTACCCAAAGATACCAGTTTACCGCGGCGATCCCGCGGTGTAAAGGACTCCCTTTCTATTACCCAGGTCATGGACCTGCCTTAGTTGCACAAGCAGGACTAAGGAAGCCCCCTTGGGCTTGATACTAAGGCACAACATGGCTGATAGTAGGCCTGGTTGTGGCCTTCGCCTTGGAAAGCTAGGGGAGTTTGTGGTTGGGTGGCTAAGGGTGAAGGTTTTGCTGAGGTGAACATGAACATAGCCAATAACAGGCTAATGGAGTCCTGAGAATGCATGTACTAGCTAAATAGAACTGAGAAAACAGGTGCAGTAGCAAGGTTTACCGCTGCAAGTGCACTTGCTAAGGTTCGAGTTGAGAAGGCAAGTGCAGCGCCAAACACTCTCGTCGCAGCTGCACTTGCTGAGGCTCAAAAGGGAGTTGCAGCGCCAAACACTCCCGTCGCAACTACACTTGCTGAGGTTCAAAAAGGTAGTTGTGGAGGCAAACAGATATTACATAATACATGCAGAGGGCTACGTGGCACCTTCAGCCTGGTGGCTCAAGGTAGAATATTCTATGTGATCCTTAGGGACACCTGTCTTCTCTCTGTTTGGCCACTTGGTGTCCTCTTGGTACCAAAGAAAAGCCTATAAATAGGACTCATTTCCCAAGGTCCAAGAGGGGAAATTTTGGGAATTTGGGAGGAGATGCTGTCCATTTGTGCACTGCCATTCATTTTTGCTTGAGCTGCCTGCTTCACCCTTACCTAACTACTCACTCTCTAGTTTTTCCGCCATTGTTGAACCATTAACATAGTTTTGCCTCTCTAATCATCTTCCTAACCTTGAACCCCGTACAAAATGTTCACATCACCAAATTGCTAACCGTTCAAAAAATATTTGTAAGGGTAAAAATATCCATAAAATAATTTGAATATGAGAATTAGGATTTGGTAGATCAAATGTTCAAATAATAAGACTTATTGGAATATAAAAATATCTTATCAACTAATTGGGATACAAACTCTTAAAAAAGAATTTTTTAATAAATCTCCCTTTTTTAAAATCTCAAGTAATAGTAGTGTAATTTACCCTTGTTAATTTTGTCAATTTCTTGCTTAGTACTGTAAGTCTATGCTTCATCATCTTCCTAAGGGTATCGGGATAAAATTAATAAAATGGATTTTAAATAATAGGTCTCATAAATATGAGTTTTGTAAACCAGTTAATCCACTTTATATTCTTTTAATCCTTGTCCATGTCCTAACACATCCTAACGAAAATGACAAAATTAAAGTTAAAGTTAAAGTTTCGTTTGACATGTGAATGTTTTAATTCAAAAGTCAAAAAATTATTAAAAAAATTAAATAATTTATAATTTATATCAAAAAATTAAAAAAAAAATTCTACTTTTTATATATTTTTTTGTAAAAAATTAAGGGTAAATTACACTGACACCCCCTGAGGTTTAGTTTACTCCTCATCTTTTGGAAATTATATCTCCCCCCTGAAATTTAAAGTTTCATTACAGATTCCCCCTTCAACAATTTAATTTTTTTAAATACCAATTTTGCCCTCATTGGGTAAATTACATTGACACCCCTCACATTTTAGAAATTACAATCCTCTCCCTAAGGTTTAATGTAGTATTACCAATTGCCCCCTTAGTTAGTGTTAGTTGAAAAAAAAAATTTCATTGAAAAAAAAAATTGAAAAAAAAATTATTTGAAAAAAAATTTTATTAGTAAAGTTTTTAAATTTCTGTTTAAAAGCCAACGTAAGCTCATTTTTTGAATTTATGTTTTTTTCTCAAATTTACGAACTGAGACAACCATTTATAAATTAAAAAAATTATTAAAAAAGTTTTTATGACAGTTTTTAAACTTTTTGTAAATATAAATTGAAAAGTAAAAACGAAATGGTTACCAAACAGACTTGATGGTAAAAATATCGTAAAATTAACAAATAATTAAATAAGTTACCAACGTAAGAAATGACTTATCAAAATATTATTAGGCTATGTACGGTTTGATTTTTAGAAATTTTTTTTAAAAATTAAAAATTAATTTGGTTAAGAAATAAAAAATAAATATCATTTTTATATAATTTTTATCTTTTGAGTGGTTAGAAATAATTTTTTACAAATTAAATGGAAACAGCCATACGTATGTATGTAACTTGCCCAAAAGTTAAAATGATAATTATTTTTTACCCTTAAATGATAATTATTTTTTATTTTTTATTTCTTAACCAAATTAATTTTTAATTTTTAAAAAAAAATTCTAAAAATCAAACCATACATAGTCTAAGAATCTTTTGATAAGTCATTTCTTACGTTGGTAACTTATTTAATTATTTGTTAATTTTACAACATTTTTACTATCAAGCCTGTTTGGTAACCATTTTATTTTCAGTTTTCAATTTAAATTTACAAAAATTTTAAAAACTGTCATAAAAATTTGTTTGATAATTTTTTTTGGTTTATAAATGGTTGTCTCAGTTAGTAAATTTGAGGAAAAAACGTAAATTCAAAAAATGAGCTTATGTTAGTTTTTAAACAGAAATTTAAAAACTTTACTAACAAAAATTTTTTTCAATTAATTTTTTTTTCAATAAATTTTTTTTCCAACTAATACTAACCTAGGGGGCAATTGGTTATGCTACTTTAAACCTTAGGGAGGGGATTGTAATTTCTAAAATGTGAGGGGTGTCAATATAATTTACCCAATAAGGACAAAATTGGTATTTAAAAAAATTAAATTGCTAAAGAGAGAATCTGTAATAAAACTTTAAACCTCAAGGGGGAGATGTAATTTCCAAAAGGTGAGGAGGGAACTGTAATAAACATAAACCTCAAGAGATGTCAGTGTAATTTATCGAAAAATTAAAAAGTCATTCCAAACATATTAATTTTTTTACTTCATATTTTAACTAAAAAATAAGAAAATTACTGACGTAACCTATCCCAAACTATGCTTAAAAGACAGTGTTAGCCGTATTTAATTTTCTACCTAATACACACTGCTACACATATCATTTCTCCCAATTAAATCCATTACAGCATCTTATATTCCATCAATCCAATATCCGTCTATAGGTCAACTCATTCCTTTTGTCTTCATTCAATTTTAATGGCTTTAGGCCTAGTAACCAGCTATTGATCCTGTAGTAATGATGTTGTATCTCTACTTATTCTTCACAAATTGTTTCGTTAAGATGTAGAAAGTGTGAATTTTCTTTTAATGTTTAGTTGAGTAAGACTATCTCCAACGGTTCATCAGAGTTGATATTAAATTTAAATTTTAATGAAAAAGTCACTGTTTACAGATCTAACGGTTGCAGCAAACCAATATCAGATTGAAAATTCATCAAACAATTCATCAAATCGACGACAAAATAGTGATTTCACCAAAACACTGTTACTGACCGTTGGAAGGAGGATCCGGTCGACTAACCGGTTGCCCGGCCGGTTGACCAACCGGTCAACCAGTGAAAGATTCAAACAGTTCAGGAAAAAAAAGTTCAAACCGTTAAAAAAAAAAAAAAAAAAAAAAATTTTTGCCTAACCGGTCAACCGGCCGGTCGACCACCCAGTCGCCCAGGAAAAAGTTCAGAAAGTTCAAAAAAAAAGTTCAGACAATTCAAAAAAAAAAAAAATTTTTTTGGCTAACCGGTCGACCACCCGGTTGTCTCGGGACAAATTTGGTGAAAAGTGAACCGTTGGAGCATCTGTTACCACATTTGGTAAAATAAGTCATTTTTTACTCAGATTTGATTCAAAATCTGATTCACCGTTGGAGATGCTCTAACACTAATTTGGCTAAGTAAAGACATATTTTTGAAGTGATACAGTCAAAATGGTACACTAAAATACACCGATACTGATATGTATCATATCAATAATAAAAAGCTGAATTTCACATTTCAAAAAGCGTGACTTTTTACAATCTTGGTGTGAAAGTTCACAATTCAAATATCAAAACTTTTCAAAACTACGAAATTTTACAATTTTTAGTTTGAAATTATCTAGAAACTATAAAATTTCATATTTAAAATAATTTTTAAAAGTGTGAAATTCATGCTTACGAACTCAAAAAAATGTTATACATATGTTGTTACAAATGGTTTTTGAAAAATTTGGATAACATAATTTTTCAACAACTTTGGTTTATTTTTTAAGTGGGATCCATGAGCCGAATTTCGCGGGTCTAAGTGGTAACGCGTTCTATTCCGCGTTGTGATTCACGTGGTATATTTGATTGTTCAAAACCATTATCGGGTGAATGGGAAATTGAAGCCAAAGTGTGCTCCATGAAAATGGAGTTTTGGTGAATTCCTTAAGGTTTGTATAATGGTTTGTCCCACATTGATTTGGTGGGAAATTTTGAATCGATTTATAAGGCTTGGAGTTGGAACTTGGGGTAAGCTCCAAGGGGCACCCAAATTTTGTAGAGAGGGAAGTTATGGGGAAAATGGACTAGACACATTGGACCCAAAAATCACCACACGCACGCGCCTCCGTCGTACTAGGCTTGGGCACGGGTGCGTGGTGTGAGGTTGGGTTGGACTTGTCTGGCCTAATTAATCTTTTTGGACAAAAAATATTTGAATTTAATTTATTTTATTTTTTGGTAAAATAAAATTTCTGTCCAGAATTCAAATTAATTCCGGAAATAATCTATTCTGGTTTTTTCTCTACATCTAAACAGGTCCATACGGTTTTTTATCTGTTCAAAATTTGAACCCAACAGGTATGTATCTGTTTATTCAAACTGAACAGGTTTCATACCTATTCAAACAGGTTTTGCACCTGTTTAATTCAAATCTATCGGCCATATATTCTCCTATAAATAGACAAGTCTCTCATTTGTTTCTTTCACTGAATTTTCGCCCTTAAATTTGCTACTAGTCTCTGCATTTTGTTGTATCTAAATTTCTGTGAGGAAGAGTATAAACACTGAGTGTGTTCGTTGTACAAATAAATTGTAGTGTTGTATTTATTCGTTGATTGATCATTTTATCTTGGGAGATAGACGTCCATATTCTGAAAGTACCGTATAGAGGACGAATATGTCTTAATGACACAGTGTCAAACACTGGACTTGATCAGAATATTATTCAAGAAATTAATCAAGTAAGTTGTTTATTTATTTTTTGTTTTTATTTATTTATTTAAATCAGATTTTGATTTTGTTTTTGTAACAAAATAAAAATCTGTTTTTATTTATTTTATTTTATTTTTTCTGGTTTGATTTTTGTAATCAAACAAATTTGCTCATTTCCTTTATTTCTTCTGTATTCTGTTTGTTGTTAAGTACACAACAGAATTTATTTTTTCAAATACAGTGAAAATTGTCCAACAATCTTAAGACATATTATTTTTTGGTGTCTTCATTGTATTTAATTTTCTGTGTTTTCACAAAAGTGATATTTTGGTTGGAAAACAAATAGTAGTAATATATTGTTTGACAGATAGTAGTAATATACTGTCTATTTTTTTTGACAACTAGTAGTAATATACTGGTGTCATTAACAATTACGGAATATTAATTTGTGTTATAGAAAATTATTGTGGTATTTTATTTTTCTAGTTTTAGTAACAAGGAAAATAAAATTATTTTGTGTTATAATTTATTTTCTGGTTTTAGTAATTAGAAAATTAATTTGTGTTTTGGTTTTTTCTGATTTTTGTAATTAGATATTATGGCTACTGCAACTGAAACTGCAACTGGAAATGGTACTCCTATTGTTACACCAACTCCAGTCCCTGTCCAGAACCATGTTCAAGTTCCAATAAATCATAAAGAAAAATCAGAAAAATTTAACGGTATTGAGTTTAAGAGATGGCAGCAGAAAATGTTGTTCTATCTTACAACTCTAAATTTGGCTCGGTTTCTCCGTGAAGAGGCTCCAGCACTTAAAGAGGGTGAAAGTGATCGGCAAGTTGTTGCCGCTATAGATGCTTGGAAACATTCAAATTTCTTGTGCAGAAACTACATCCTCAATGACCTTGGCAATATGCTGTATAATGTTTACAACCCTCTGAAGTCAACAAAAGAATTGTGGGATTCTTTGGAGAAGAAATACAAGACAGAGAATGCCGGCACAAAGAAATTTGTTGTTGGTAAATTTCTGGACTTCATTATGGTAAACTCCCAAACGGTAATTCAAGTTCAAATTTTTCAGATAATTTTGCATGATATTCATTCAAAAGGTATGTCTCTTAGCGAGTCTTTCCAAGTCGCTGTTTTAGTGGAAAAGTTACCACCGGCTTGGAAAGATTTCAAAAATTATTTAAAACATAAACGCAAGGAGATGACCATGGATGAATTGATTGTAAGATTGAGAATTGAGAAAAATAACCGAAAGGCTGAAAAGAGAAATGGGAAAAATCCCATTGAGTCCAAGACTAATGTGGTTGAACAAGTTCACAAATCACATAACAAAAAGATGAAGTTTACTGGAGATGGTCCTAAACAAGGCGACAATAATAGCAATAAGAAGTTCAAAGGAAAATGCTATAATTGTGGCAAGACTAGACATCGAGCTTCTGACTGCCGCCGCCCTAAGAAGGATCGCGGAAGTACAAGCAAGAAGACCACCAATCAAGCCAATGTGACAGAATTAGATTACATCTCGGACGGGGTAAATGACATCAATCTCTCTGCTGTTGTGTCTGAGGTTAATTTGGTTGGAAATCCCAAGGAGTGGTGGGTTGACACTGGAGCAACTCATCACATATGTGCGGACAAGAAGATGTTCACTACCTACAATGAGGTTGTAAATGGTGAACAACTTTTCATGGGAAATTCTTCTACTTTTACTGTGACTGGACAAGGAAAGGTGATCTCGAAAATGATATCAGGGAAGGACTGACCCTCAATAACGTACTGTATGTACCAGACATCCGGAAGAATTTAGTTTCTGGTTCTTTGTTAAGTAAAAATGGCTTTAGGCTTGTCTTTGAGTTTGATAAATTTATATTAACAAAGAGTGATATGTATGTTGGTAAGGGATACATGAGTGATAGTCTCTTCAAATTAAATGTAATGACGATTGTACTAAAAGTTGCTATTAATAAGAATAACACATCTTTTGCTTATATTCTTGAGTCGAATTTATGGCATAGTAGATTAGGACATGTAAATTTTGATGCTTTGCGTAGATTAATTGGTTTGGATTATATACCAAAGTTTGAAATTGATCCTAATCACAAATGTGAGATTTGTGTAAAAGCGAAACTAACTAAGGCTCTATTTAAATCAGTTGAAAGGAAAACCGAACCTCTAGAATTAATTCATACAGATGTGTGTGATCTTAAATTTGTTCAAACTAGAGGAGGCAAAAAGTATTTCATAACATTTATCGATGATTGTACAAGATATTGTTATGTTTATTTACTTAGAAGTAAAGATGAAGCCTTAGAAATGTTTAAACTCTACAAAACAAAAGTTGAAAATCAACTTGGAAAAACCATTAAAATGGTTAGAAGTGATAGGGGTGGTGAATATGATGCACCATTAAATGAATTTTGTGCACAACATGGCATTATTCATCAAATTACAGCACTTTATTCTCCACAGCAAAATGGAATTGCCGAAAGAAATAATAGAACCCTTAAAGAAATGATGAATGCCATGTTACTAAGTTCAAGCTTACCGCAAAACTTGTGGGGGGAAGCAATATTCTCTGCTAATTATGTTCTTAACAGAATACCCCACAAGAAAACCAACAGCACTCCTTATGAATTGTGGAAATGTCGACTACCTTCTTACAAATACTTAAAAGTGTGGGGGTGTTTGGCAAAAGTTGAGATTCTTGTTCCTAAAAAGACTAAGATTGGACCAAAAACAATAGATTGTGTTTTTATTGGTTATGCTCAGAATAGTAGTGCATATCGGTTTCTGACTTATAAATCAGAAATACCTTATATAAATGTGAACACTATTATAGAGTCAAGGAATGCTGTATTTTTTGAACATGTCTTTCCTTACAAGAAAGGATAGGAATTAAGTTCACAGAAAAGAACTTATCAAACACAAGAGACTAGTAATGGTCTCAACCAACAGGATTTAACTGATGATGAACCAAGACGAAGTAAGAGAGCGAGAACATCAAAATCCTTTGGTCTAGATTTTCTAACATACCTGTTAAAAAATGGACCTCAAACCTTTAAGGAAGCAATGACAGGTCCTGAAGTACCTTCGTGGAAAGAGGCTGTTAATAATGAAATTGAATCCATTATGCAAACTCATACTTCAAAATTGGTAGATCTTCCACCTGGTTCTAAACTTCTTGGATATAAATGGATATTCAAAAGAAAAATGAAAGCAGATGGTTCAATAGACAAGTATAAAGTAAGACTTGTAGTAAAAGGCTACAGACAAAAGGAAGGTCTTGACTATTTTGACACATATTCTCCTGTGACAAGAATAACATCCATCCATATGCTTATTACCATAGCAGCGTTGTATAATTTAGAGATACATCAAATGGATGTTAAGACAACTTTCTTAAATGGTGATCTAAATGAAGAGATCTATATGGAGCAACCAGAAGGGTTTGTAGTGCCGGGACAAGAAAATAAAGTTTGTCGGCTTGTAAAATCTCTTTATAGATTAAAATAAGCACCTAAGCAATGGCATGAAAAATTTGATCATGCTATGCTTACTAATGGGTTTAAGATAAACGAATGTGACAAGTGCGTCTATGTTAAAAACACTGACCAAGGATATTTCATAGTTTGTCTTTATGTGGATGACATGCTTATCATTAGAAGTGGTCAAAACATGATCAAATCAACTAAGCAAATGCTTAACAAAAGATTTGATATGAAAGATATAGGGGTCGCAGATTTAATATTAGGAATGAAAATTACTAAAACATCTAACGGATATGCATTATCTTAATCACATTATATTGAGAAAATTCTTGGTAAATTTATCAAGGATGATATGAATGTAGCTAGAACACCTGTAGACATCAGTCTTCATTTATCGAAAAATAAAAGTGATGCAGTGTCTTAGTTAAAATACTCCCAAATCATAGGAAACCTAATGTACCTAATGAATTGTACTCATCTTGACATAGCTTATGCAGTTAGTAAATTGAGTAGGTACATTAGTAACCTCGGAGAAGACCATTGGAAAGCGATCATTCGGGTTATTGGATATCTAAGATTTATTCATGATCATGGTTTGAACTTTACTCGATATCTAGCAGTACTCGAAGGTTATTGTGATGCCAATTGGATATCAGATCCTAAAGATTCAAAATCCACTAGTGGATATGTCTTTACTTTGGGAGGCGTTACTATTTCTTGGAAATCCACGAAACAAATATGCATCGCACGATCCACAATGGAATCCGAGTTCATTGCTTTAGACAAAGCAAGAGAAGAAGCAGAATGGCTTTGTCACTTCTTAGAAGACATTCCAATGTGGCCAAAACCTGTGTCAGCTATCTGCATGCATTGTGATAGTCAATCTGCAATAGGTAGGGCACAAAATCATATGTATAATGGTAAGTCACGACATATTCGTCGTCGACATAATACCGTAAGGCAATTGCTCTCAAATGGAATAATCTCAATAGATTATATAAAATCTAAAGAGAATATTGCGGATCCGTTAACAAAAGGTTTGACAAAAGAGTAAGTGTATAGTTCATCAAAGGGGATGTGATTAAAGCCTATTACATAAGAGTCATCATAATGGTAACCCTACTTATATGACTGGAGATCCCAAGAACTAAGTTCAAAGGGACAACAAAGTTATGTGTGGCTCGCCAGAAATCACTAAGGAATTAAAATTCCTTACCCATTCCTATGGTGAGAATGATATCTACAACATGTGTTGTCTACAGGGGTCTAAGGATAAGCTTAGCTTTTAATGATTACTTATATCTTGATTCAGACATAATAATCAAGACGAGTATAAGAAGATACTCACAATAAGAATCACCTATATGAGTGTCGAACTGGGGCTGGTTCTATGAGAATAAAGAGGCTAAATTCTCTAGAAACACTCATGAAAACCAGGAGCGTTCAAGGCCAAAATGAACACAACAGTGAGAACCACGATGTGTTAGAAGATATTTTGTGTGAAATCTATTGTCTTGCCTTACACAAACGGCTGAACAATTCAAGGCATCGCATCCATTGGTTAGCTAGTAAGTCCGATAGGTTATCACTAGGGAAGGTTCAAGGCCGAAAGCTACCTATCCTGATGCAAGATATTTTCGATTTATACTCTTTCGACAAATTCTGCATATTGTTGCATTTCCATTGTCATCAAATTCCATTCATGTGGGGGATTGTTAGAAATGGTTTTTGAAAAATCTGGATAACAGAATTTTTCATCAAATTTGGTCTATTTTTTAGGTGGGACCCATGCGCCAAATTTCGCGGGTCTAAGTGGTAACGCATTCTATGCCGCGTTGTGATTCACGTGGTATATTTGGTTGCTCAAAACCATTATTGGGTGAATGGGAAATTGAAGCCAAAGTGTGCTCCATGGAAATGGAGTTTTGGTAAAAATTCCTGAAGGTTTGTATAATGGTTTATCCTACATTGATTTGGTGAGAAGTTTTGAATGGATTTATAAGGCTTGGAGTTGGAACTTGGGGTAGGCCCCAAGGGGCACCCAAGTTTTGTAGAGAGTGAAGTTATGGGCAAAATGGGCTAGACCCATTGGACCCAAAAATCACCACACACGCGCGCCGCCGCCGCCGCCCGTTTTGTCGGGCTGGGCTTGGGCGCGGTTGCGTAGTGTGAGGTTGGGTTGGGCTTGTCCGGCTCAATATTAATCTTTTTGGGCAAAAAACATTTGAATTTATTTTATTTTATTTTTTGGTAAAATAAAATTTCTGTCCAGAATTCAAATTAATTCCGGAAATAATCTGTTCCGATTTTTTCCCTACATCCAAACAGGTCCATACGGTTTTTTATCTGTTCAAAATTTGAATCCAACAGGTGTGTATCTGTTTATTCAAACTGAATAGGTTTCATACCTGTTCAAACAGGTTTTGCACCTGTTTAATTCAAATCTAGCAGCCATATATTCTCCTATAAATAGACAAGTCTCTTATTTGCTTCTTTCACTGAATTTTCGTCCTTAAATTTGCTACTGCTCTCTGCATTTTGCTGCATCTAAATTTCTGTGAGGAAGAGTATAAACACTAGTGTGGTCGTTGTACGAATAAATTGTAGTGCTGTATTTATTCATTGATTGATCATTTTATCTTGGGAGATAGACGTCCATATTTTGAAAGTACCGTGGAGAGGACGAATCTGTCTTAAGGACACAGTGTCGAACACTGGACTTGATCAGAATATTATTTAAGAAATTAATCAAGTAAGTTGTTCATTTATTTTTTTAAATCAGTTTTTGATTTTGTTTTTATAACAAAATAAAAATCTGTTTTTATTATTTTATTTTATTTTTTCTAGTTTGATTTTTGTAATCAAACAAATTCTCTCATTTCCTTTATTTCTTCTGTATTTTGTTTATTGTTAAGTACACAACAGAATTTATTTTTTCAAATACAGTGAATATTGTTCAACATATGTATATATATATATATATATTCATTTTACATAGTTTCATATTCAATTGAAATCTTATTTTGATAGATCTTTGTTGAGTAAGTTCCAAATATATAAATTAAGAAAAGAAAAGAAAAAGAAGTGTATAATAAAGTTATGCAATTCTAAAGTTAAAAACATAAAAATCAAAGTAGCTACCATAAGGTAAAAAGGTTTGTTAAAATTTTAATAAAAGGCTTCCAAACTCTTTATACAAAGGCACCATATGAATTAACAAAAAAATTCATACATAAATAGGAAATAAGTACTGGTGGAAATTTTACTAATTCTTTAATGGGATTATATAAACTCTTAACTATAAAGTGACCCGAAACACATTTTTTAGAATTATTATTTTGCTAGTAATGATAAAATTTCATGTAAATGAACCCGAAACTTAGAATGCATATATATATATATATATATTTACAATTGAATAAATCAATTGATAGAATGGCCTAAACAAAAGAGGTTAACCTAAGAAAGAACCAAATCAATTTTTAATCAATTCAAATGTCTTTTTTTGGAGAAATTATTTTTTGCTCTTGAGACAATATTATGTAGTGTTTCAACTTGATATTCATTAATTAAAATAGTAAGACTCAATATTTTTTGCTGTGTTTTTGGAAACGACTTGACAAGAATCAAGTAATAAGGCCTTCTTTGGGGATGTCTAAAGTGGGTAAATTAGTACAAAAAAACAAAATAGGATAATTTAGTCAATAAGACAAAATATCACATTTAAATCATAATCATTTCACTTTTTTTTGTTACAACCATCACATCCAAATAAAAAAAAAGTCAAAAGTTTTTTTTCCAAATAGAACTAATTTAGCCAAGCTAAATTAGCCAAAAAGTTAGGATAAATTAGTTATTCCCAAACAAAGGCTAAATAACCTCAAGGAATTGGCCTAATGGGTGCATCTTGGGTTCTGAAAATGTGCTCATTCTAAGTCTCAGGTTCAACCTTCATTAGGTGCTATCAACTCTTTGAGACCATGCCTGTAAGTATTACGTAAGATTTATCTAATTCACATAAAGGGAATGTTTTATATAAGCTTCGAAATTAATTGAGATGAGCATATATTGACTAAACATCTTATCATCAAAAAGTATCAAATGGTAAATTAGGTAAAATAATACTCCACGACCATTGAGCAAGAACTCATTTTTTATGTCAAAATTTAAATTGACTGGACATCCAATAATCAAAAAGTATCAAATGATAAATTAGTTAAAACAATACTCCAAGATCACTGAGTAAGACCATCTCTAATGGTTCATCAATTTTGTTATTAAATTTAAATTTGATGAAAAAATATATTTTTTTCTACTTCAATGGTTTCATTAGATAAGTATCAAATCGAGAATATCAAAAATCTTTCACTAAATTGAGGATAGGAATGGCAACAGTCCGGGACGGGGATGGGGACGGGGCCGGGGATTGCACTCCCCATCCCCGATCTCCGGCGGGGAACCCATCACCCTTGCCTCCCCCTTCGGTCCCTATCCTTAACGAGGATTGGGTTTCCCCGATCTTGAAAAATCCCCGGCAGTGACAAAGTTACAGAGCTAAGTCGTCATCGTCGTCGTCGTCATCACACACACGCGCGCGCACACACACACACACATACACATCTGCAGATCTGAGATCTGAGTCGTCGTTATCATCACACGCACACACACACACACATACACATACACACACACATACATCTACAGATCTGAGATCGGAGTCGCCATCATCATCATTATCATCACACACACACACAGAGAAGAGAGGTCTCGATCAGTGACGGGCGGCGAGCTTGAGAGAGAAGATGGAGACTCTAGTTGTGACGGAGTGACGAGCGGCGGAGCTGTCAAAGCTCTAGTGCAACGAGCTTGAGAGAGAAGATGAAGACTTTGGTTGCGCCGCCAGTATCAAGTGGCGGAGTGCGACTATGGCGGCAGAGAGACGAGAGACAGAAAGAGACGAAAGAAGAGGGATTAGATCTGTGAGAGAGAGAGAGAGAGAGAGAGAGAGAGAGAGATCCGAAATGAGAGAGAGGAGAGGAAGTGTGTTTTGGGATTGTTAGATTTGAGATGTGTGTGTGTGTGTGTGTGTGTGTGTGTGTGTATGAGAGAGAGAGAGAAAGAGAGAGAGATAAGTATATATAGTGGGTAGGTGAGTGAGAGAGAAGAGGCAAGCGGGACAGAAACGGGACGGGGAACGGGGCCGGGGCGGAAGAACTTATCACCGTCCCCGGCCCAAAAATGATTGGAGATTTTTTTTGAATACCATCCACGGCCCTTCGAGAGTATTTTTAGGGAAAAAATCATGTTAATCGAGGTCAGGAGGTCGGGTTCCCGTCGGGTCGGGTTCAAATTGCCATCCCTAATTGAGGACGCTTGGGACATTTCATCATTTCACTGTTCATAGCTGTTGGATTTGCAACACCAGATGTCCTCTAAATGACCAC
This sequence comes from Camellia japonica, assembly GCA_030407325.1. Lineage (NCBI taxonomy): Eukaryota > Viridiplantae > Streptophyta > Magnoliopsida > Ericales > Theaceae > Camellia > Camellia japonica. The sequence goes on from JAPPVO010000017.1 coordinate 51,227,981, forward strand.
TTCTAGGCAAAAATTAGCAAAAAAAAAATACACTAACTGGTTAATCAATCAGACATCTGCTTGGTCATCTGCTCAATCAATCGATATTTTAATGAAAATTTAAAATCTTTCATTAAAAGACTAAGGCCTAGTTTGGGGTGTTTAAAAAAATTCAAAAAGTCAAAAAGTTACAAAAAAAAAGCAAAAGAGTCATCACTATTTACAAATTAAAAATATAAAAAAATTTAATATACATAATATTTTAATATAAACCCACTTCACACCACTCTAGGTACTGACGTGAACGGAAAGTAAAGTGAAATGAATTAAAAAAAATTACATATATATATTCACTAAGTTAGATGGTAATGTTGAGCCTGTGGGGGCCTACTACGGGTCCCGTTTTGATAATCCGAATCGTTCAATATGTAGAACTCGTTCGGTACTATATGCTTATAAAAAATCACGTTGATCGGATATCGCTAACTACATGATCAAATCAGTTTTGCATAAAAAATGGATGGTGTTATAGTTAACAGTTGACAAAAAAACTAATACGATCAAATAGCTATCGATATTCAATCAACGTGATTTTTTATAAACATATAGTACTCGACGAATTCTATACATTAAACAGTTCCGATTAGCAAAACGGGACTCGTGGTGGGCTCCCACGGGCCGAACAACACTGTCCAATTCAAACCCGAAATGGAGGCAATCATTACTCATCTCCTAACTAGCCCACTACACTGTCCAAACTGTACGGGCTACTCCACTAACTTCTCATGCACAAGGATTGTTTGGGATAAACTAAATAGGGCAAATTACATATACCCCCCTCGAGGTTTGGCTAAATTACAAATACCCCCCTGAGGTTTGAGAAATTACAAATTCCTCCCTAAATGCTATATTTGCATAACAAATTAGGGGGTAATTTGTTATGAAATTTAAACCTCAGGGGGCAAATTGTTATGAAAATACAAACCTTAGGGGGCGGGATGTAATTTCCGAAACCTCAGGGGGTATCTGTAATTTAGTCAAACCTTAAGGGAGGTATATGTAATTTGTCCAACTAAATAAGTATACTTTTTGACTTTTTATGAAATATGGGTTGGGTATGGGTTGAGTTTGAAGTGATGTGATAGAGAGGTGATGTGATTTAAATAAGATGATGTGACTTAAATAGGATAGTGACTTTTTTACTTTTTTACTCTTTTTTGTTATGCCAAATCAAGCCTTATTTATATAATTTTTTAATACATATTTTTTCGTAAAATATCAAAAAACTGATCTAAATATCTATCTTTTTTTTCTCAATTTTTTAGTCTAAAAAGATAAAAAAATATACTTATTTAAGACATTCCAAACAATTCCTAACCTAAATAAAATTTTTATTCAAATTTAATAATGAAAAAATACAGCATTAAACATGCCCTAAAGATTACTCTTTATGTCAAAATTTAAATGATGAGCGTTGCTTTTCGTGCATGCATATACGTTGTCCTGTTGGGGGTGTATTCAAATTTGGAGCTTTGTTTTTGTCTGTTTGTATTCAAATTGGACTGTCGTTTTGTCTGTGTAGGAGAAAGGGAATAAACACAATTATTTTATCCAAATGTATTTGATTCAAGAAAAGCCTCTTAGGGATGATGTGGTACAACTGGTAACGAATTCCATTCAATTGAGAATAAAATTAAAAAATAAAAAATCCATTCAATTGAGATTTGAGACCATTTCGCCAAAAAATATTAGTTGATTCAGCAGCATTATATAACTATACAGTACTGCTGGGACCCCAATGGGGGTTGACCCTTAACACCCCCACTTCTACGTGGGAGGTTGTGATAGCAGGACTTAAAAAATAATAATAATAATAATAATTCTACCAATTAAAAAACAGTAGGGGCGGGGTCTGGGCCATTTTCCATAACTATATTCTTAGTCAATTACAATCTAACATATTATTTCATGTTTTTTCAATTATTAAATATAAAATTATAAATTCTATTCCCACTAACAATCATAACACTCTCAAGGACATTTGATGATGTCCAAGACCACCAAATATCTTATCTAAGACCATTTCCAACGGTGAACCAAACCCAGCACCAGATTTAAATTTTGATGAAAAAACCCCTTTTTCATGCTCCAACCGTTGCACCAGATTGATATCAAAATGAGATTTCAACAAAAAAATCATCAAACTGAGAACGAGACACAGATTTGGTGAAATCACTGTTACTGACCGTTGAAAGAGGTACACCGGTCAACCAGCCGGTTGCCCGGCCGGTTGAACAACCGGTCGCCCGATTTTCTTTAAATTAGGTAGGTTCAAACCGGTCAAAAAAGGTTCAAACAGGTAAAAAAAAATATATATATATATTTTTGCCTACCCGGTTGACCGGCCGGTCGACCGGCCGGTCACCCAACCGGTCAACCATCTGTTTCAATTGATGAAAATGAAAGCTGCAATTGGTGGGTTTTCTTTGTGACAGTGATGAAAGCTTTCATTCAACAAATGGGCTCAGCCATGATTGGTGCAATTGATGAAAACATCAGTCTCGTCTGTTTCAATTTATTTTGCCATACAGAATATTGAAAGCCTGAAAGCAATTGGTGGGTTTTCATCAATTGAAACAATTGGTGGGTTTTCATCAATTGAAACAATTTCAGAAATAGATCAACTCACCAGCAAACATCTTTACAGAAAGTTACAATTGTTTCATCATTGAATTATTCTAAAAAACATAGCGTTGAAACATAGCGTTCTAAAAAAAATATTTACGCTCACCGGTCGACCAATCGGTTGACTCACTCATATTTGATACGGGATTTGATGCACCGTTGGAGCTAGTGGTATCAAATTTGGTGAAATAAGTTATTTTGTACTCAGATTTGGTGAAAAAAAAGGTTCACCGTTGAAGATGCTCTAAATGCACGTGAATATTTTCCTTTCCCAAGTACCAAAAAAAAAAATTTGTTGTGAATATTTATTTGGGCAAAGTTCAGATTATTTAATTAAAAATTATATATAAATTTACTTTTTCAAATTTATTTTTTAAATCTAATATGTAGGTAATATGATTAGTTAATAATTAAAAATAAATAAATTTAATTTTAGATTGCAGGTGGATGCGGTGCGGCAAGGCACAGCAGGGTGTGCTATGAAATAAAGCCACGTCGTTGGTTCAACCTTTTACACGGGTGAGCATAACATTGATGCATTTTATTTTATTTTATTTTTTTAAACGGTTAACTAATTTATCATGTACCTCCTAATTTATTTAAAATAAATCAACTTGTTTGGTTTGAGTTTTTTAAATTTATTTTTTTAAAAATTAAAATTTTTCATTTTTTATTTTTTTTTATTTTTATTGAATTTTTTTAATATTTTAAGCATTTTTTTAATTTTTAGATATAGCTAATATAAATATACTTAAAAGTATAATATTTTTGAAAAAAATATTTAAAAAATTCATTAAATATAAAAAATATATATATGAAAATTTTGTTCATTTTTCGTATTCTTGTGTATTTATTATTTTTAAAAATATTTTTTTACAATTATTTTACTTTTTAAATACATATAAGTAAGGTGCATCTAAAAAAATTAAAAAATTACTTAAAATGTTAAAAATATTCACTAAAAATAAAAAATAAAAAAATACAAAAAATAAAAAACTCAATTTCTAGAAAATTGAATCTAAAAAATTGAAACCAAACACATTGAATGGTTTTGTCTTCATAAGCATTATATATTTAACAAAACTACAAATTCATAATTTTGTACTTAGAATTTATGGAGGAATTAATAGTTCAAATTCATTTAACTTATGATCTCACACTTTATCAATTTAATCCTAATAATACAAATTCATTATGGACAAATTCTGAGTTCTTAGAATTTTTGTTATGTATTTCACAAATTTGTCAAATGTGTAATGTTAAGTTCATAAATTTGATTTTGGTATTTATTGGGTACTCTTGAAATACTATTTACATTGTGTCCAAACTAATGGTGGAACGAGAAATTTTACAAGTGGGACATGTTAACTTATTTTTGTTAGATAGTTGTGAGACTAGACAATCCACTTTGTGTGAGTTGCAATTTTTCATTTGTGAGGAGTATTACATAGACAAAGTTATATAATACTCCATAACTATTTAATAAATTTTTTTAAATGCATTTGCATATATATATATATATATATAGGGAGATGCACCAATAAATCCCAAATTAACAACTCATACACTGTTTAGTCTTAAAAGTTTTCTTTTAGACTGAAAGGTCCCATTACAATGTTTCAAACATTAGATTAATGTTTCGAACATTAGATTTCGAACATCAGATTAATGTTTCGAACATTAGATTGATGTGTAAATGGGACTAAATGGAGCATAAGAAAACTTTTAAGACTAAATGGTTCAACTTTTCAGAAACTAGGACTTATGGGTAAATTTTCCATTTATATTTCAAAGGATAATAATTGAATAAAGTTTTTTTTTCAATAATTCACAAACGCACCCACAAAATTAAGGGAGACCCTATTTTAGGAAAATTTATTCATAAATCTCATCTCATAAAAGTAGATAAAAGTCCTATGAATTTGGTTATAAATAATTAAATCCCATTGAATTTAAAAAGATACACTGTGAGATTCTTTCACTACATTTTATGGAGATTCTTGGGTGATACTATTGTTGGTTTCCAAATGTGAATCTGTTTCATTTGTGTACTATTATTTTATTAAACTTTAGTCAAATATGCTATTTTTAAAATGTGACTATTATGATTTTCTAATTTGAAATATCATATTCATATATATATTTTGCGTTTTCAAATGTGGATATGTTTCATTTGAGAGATTTTAATGTGAGATAAAACTTATAGGATCAGAAAAATATTTATGAGACTAAATGGTCCATAAGTCATAGATATAAAATTTATTAGTAATTACCCCAATATTTTATGACACATTTTTTGTTTTATATTTTAGATTTACATAATTTGTGATTAAATATGTATCTATTGATTATTGTATTTTTTGACATTTATAAAAAATAAAATGAAACTAGTTAGCATCTCCAATGGTGTGCCATTGGAGCTGCTATTGCCAAATTATGGCAGCACTTGATAGAAAAGCACCTCTAATGGCAAGTTTTAGTAGTTGATATCCTTGGCAAATGCCAAGCTTGTGTCAAATATGGCACAAACCAAAGCTTCCAAGTCACCTTCAACCAACCGTTTCCTCCCTCCCTCCCTCCCTTTTTCATCATCCTTTCCAAACATAGTTTCAATATTCACCAAAAATCACACAAATTTCAACATATCAAACATAGAATTTCCAAACAATTTCCAACTTTCCAAATTTCAACATACCAAACACAGAATCACCAAATTTCAACTTTCCGAATTTCAACATACCAAACACAGAATCACCAAATTTCCAATTTTCCAAATTTCAATTTCACCAATTTGACGCAAACAAAATTTAAAAAAAAAAAAAAATAGAAAATGAACTCAGTGAAGTCAAAAAAAATACTTTACAGTGAGAGTGAGAAGAGAGACAGATGATCTTCTTTGTGTTCTTTGATACAGATGATTCTACAGATGATATAGATACGTGATCTTCTTTGTGTTCTTTCATACAGATGATACAGTGAGAGAAACAGAGGGGTGGGGGGAAGACGACAGTAAAAGGGAGAGGGAAAGGGAGAGGAATAGAATTGGAGGTGGGTTTGTGAGATTTGGAGACATGGATGATCGATTTAGAGGGAATTGAGGCTTTTGGAGGCAGATCTGGCAAACAGTAGCGATTGGTAGATGGTGGTGATTAGTAGATGGCAACAAGTTATAGGAGTGAGAGAAAGTCAGATCTGGGTTCTAGGAGTGAGAGAGAGAAAGAGAAGTGTCTATCCGTGAGAGAAAACGACTGATCAGTTGAATAGAAAAGAGAGAAAGAGAGAGAGGAGTGAGATAAAGATAAGGATGGGGGGTAGAAAGAGACGGAGAGCAGAGAAACTTTCAGTGATGGACGGAGAAGAGAGAGACGGAAAGCAGAGAGTGAGACTTTCAGTGATGGAGGGAGAAGAGATGATCTCTGAGAGAGAGAGAAAATGAGAGAGAGAGAGAGAGAGAGACGGAGACTGAGAATGAGGGGGTGATGATGAAACCAAATAAAGAGAGACAAAGATTGAGAGTGAGAGAGAGAGAAGAGACGCGTGGACGGTGGTGATGAAACCAAATAGAGCCATTGTGCTCTGTTTGGCTAAAAAAAAAACAAAAATAACAACAAACACGTGGACGGTGGTAATGAAACCAAATAGAGTCGTTGTGCTTTGTTTGGCTAAAAAAAAAACAAAAACAAAAATAAAAACCAACACCAACTTGTGTTAAACGACAATATTGAAACGGTAGTATTTTGAATTTTTATAAATAGAAACCCTTCATCTCAAATTTATTTCACAGCAACCATTGCACATGTCATTTTTCTTTTCTCCTCTTTTCATCTCAATTTGATTTCACAATAAACTTCTGAAATTATATTCGTTTTAGTTTTTTCACACAATCACTATGGAAGGTTCATCAAAAACAAAGAGAGGAAAATCTTTCACTACTAAAGAAGATGTGGCAATTTGTAGAGCATGTTGTCACATTACTGAAGACCTAATTGTTGGGAATTCGCAATCTCATTCTCATTTTTGGGGAAGAATTTTTGAAAACTATTGCTTGCTGCAAAATGATCACTCAAGAACACAAATGTCAATCTCATCTCAATGGGGTGTAATCATGAAATGTTGCAATAAATTTCATGAGTGTTTGGCATAAGTCGAAAATCTACACCCAAGTGGAATAACTCAAGTTGACATAGTAAGATTTCATATTCATTTATTTATGTTAGTTTATTTATTTTGTCTTATTTAAAAATGAACTAATTAATTAATCTAATAATTTATTGATATAGATGCTTCAAACAAAACTGTTATATCACTAAGATGAAAACAAATATTTTACTTTTGAACATTGTTGGCCAATCTTACAAAATAATATAAGGTGGCAAGATAACATAGTGAAATCAAGGATACACACACCATTTTTCCCTAATTCAGCCCTTGATTCTCCTATATATAACTGCATTTCTCTTGAAGATGACACCAGTCCAAGTGTTGGTAACAATCCAACTGTTGGTGAGAGCAGTGTCTCTGCAAGGGGTAAAAGGCCTATGGGTAATAAAGCTTCAAAAGAATTATTTTGGAGAAATCAAGTTGTTGAAGCTAAAGTCAAAAAAATGAGTATATAATTGGAGACATTTAACTGATACCTTACTGAGAAGGAAAAGAAAAAAGATGAAAGAGAAGAAAAAAGGATTCAAGCACTACAAGAGATGAAAGGATTTGAGATGAAAAAAACATGACTTTGAGATTAGAAGACAAGAACATGAGATGAAAAAGGAAGAACATACGATAATGATTACGGATATTTTTCATTTGGACCCTCAGATGAAAGCATATTACACAATGCGAAAAATGAGATTTTCACAAAGTGGTCCTCAAATGTCAGCAGCCTAAATTACTATTTCCCTCTGCCTCCTGATGAATAATTGCGGGATAATGTATTTTTAAATTTTGCAATGTCATTTATTTGTTAATATAATTGTCAGTCTTTATTTGCAATGTCATATTTTTATTTTGTAATGAAATTTCATATTTGTTTTTATTTTTGAATATTTTCTACAAAAGAATGTAATATTATTTTTGCAATGTATAATGTAGCAAAATAGTTTAGTATAATTAAATTTTTTCAATAAAGTATAATGAAAAAATAAATATATTTTTTAAATGAAGGCAATAAAAAGATAAAATATATATATATATATTTTTTTTTTCCAATTTTTTAATTTTTTTTCATTTTTTATATTTGTCTAGTCAGGAATAATATAAATATATAATTTTTTTTATAAACAGTTAAAAAAAGGTCACAAAAGATAAAAGATAAACAAAAATAAAATCACAAAAAAACCTATATCCAAACAATACTTACAAACTTGAAGAAAAAGTTGGTTGAGATTTGTCAAAATATCAAATGACCATTGAAATACCATTACTATAATTTAATAAAATAATATTATTTATTACTAAATTATAGCAATAACAATGATATTATACTAACAATAGTTGTAGATGGTTGGAGCTGGCCAGTATTAATAACATAACTTGGTAGGAGAAAGTGTGAGAAACAGCAATGTAGCCAACGGCGCCGTTTAACTCACAGAACACCCTGCTCTGCCTAGCCGCACAACTGGCACCCCGACTCTAATTTTTTTTATCTTCAATAGAAGTAAGCTTGTTTGGTTCTAGGGTTTTTATAAAACAATTTTTTTTAAAAATTATTTTTTTATTTTTCGTATTTTAATATTTTCAATAAAATTTTAATATTTTAATTATTTTTTTAAAATTTTTAGACATATTTAACATAAATATAATTAAAAAATATAATATTTGTGAAAAAAATCTTTAAAAAATACACTAAATATCAAAAAATATTAAAAAAAAAACAAAAATTTAGTATATTTTTCATTTTTTTATCTATTTATTAATTTTTTTAAAATATTTTTTCACAAATATTTTACTATTTAGATACATCTAAGTAAGGTGTATCTAAAAAAGTAAAAAAAAAAATTACTTAAAATTTTAAAAATATTCACTATAAACAAAACAAAAAAAAAAAACATGAAAAATAAAAATTTCAATTTTCAAAAAATTGAATTACGAAAACCAAAACCAAACTCACTGAATACTTTTATTTCATTATGATTTGGTCGTATACATAATTTTCATCTTATTAAGAAATAAACACATTAACCTTCAGTAGTTTATAAGTCAAAATATACCATTAGGCTTGTTACAGCAACTCTAACTATACTTTTCATTTTTTATTAGTTAAAATTAGGGGTGGATAAACATCAGGCTAAACTGAGTTTAGGTCGAGCTAGCATTACATAATAAGAGATTTTGTATCTGTCCAAGCCCAACCCAACCCTAATATCAGGCCTCTATATCTGCTCAAGCATGATCTAAAAAATAATTATAAATCCCAAGCCCACTTATCGGGTTATATGTTAAATAAAATTTAAAACATTTTATAATTAAATTTAACCACACTATATTTCTTAAATAAATATATTGACATTATTATAAATTGAAAGATTTTATGTATAAATTGAAGGATTTCTTAAATAAATTTAATCACACATTACCATAAATGTAAGTTTCAATAAAATCAATAAAGATAAAGTTTAGATCTCAACCAAAAAAAAAAAAAAAACTCATATTTTAATATATTATAAATAAATAAAGAATTATTTAATTTAATAGCTGGCCGGACTAGGTTGGTTAAAAGTATAAATCCCAAACTCAGTCCATTAATATTTCGGACTGAAAATATTGGCCCAGCTTGGCTCTATTGCTAAAACAACCTTCATAGATCCTAGAAAAATAGGGTTGGACTAGACAGGCCAACGAGCCAATGGGCCAATGTCCACCCCTAGTTAAAATATAAAAAAAGATAATTTTTTATTTTGCTTAATTCGTTTTTTACTTATGTAATCTTATGCTACTCTTTATTTTATTTAGTTATACACACAAACTGTTTAAAGAGTTCTCCAAAACTCTTCAAATATAGCTAACATTAAACAATTTTGTTAAAATAACTATTGCAATAGTTAGTTTATTATAGTGACTAAAATATGATAATGTTAGTTATAATAGCTAACAAGTCTCATTTAAAATAGCTATTGTAATGGTTAGTGAGCATCTCCAACCATACTCTCTAAAATGCCTCCTCAAAGTACACAAAAAGTTACCTTCTTTATTTTGCCTAACTAATTTAGTTAGTGTACACTTGTAACAACCCCGGTCTGCAATTAGCTGCTAATTCGTAATTAATGATGCTAATGAGGGGACTAAAATAAATTATGTGTTTATTATGTATTTTGCATGATCTTTGGCTTTCTATCTGTTATTTATAGAAATATTTGTCTGGAATTCTGCTTTAATATGAAAATTGAAAGCCTTATCGGCATCCGAAATTGGAATTGGTTACATTAATATGTTATTTGGAATTTTTAGAACCATATGGCAAATTTTATTAAAAATTGATTCAGTCTGATTTATTAAATTGTGTTTGGTTAGCCAAATATTCTAATTAATGTATATTAGCATTACAACTATATAAGTGGGCTTTTAGGCTCATTCTTGAACTCATGCATGTTTCATTTGAGTAAAAAATTCTGAGAATTCATTTTAGAGAGAGAGAGTGCAATTCTAGAGAGAGAAAATAAGAAATTGAAGGAGAATTGAAGATCTTGGCTAAGATCCATCAAAATTAAGCTAGAGCAAGATTAATCCAAGACTATAGGTATGAATTCAACCCCTAATTTATGAATCTAAAGATTATGTGTTTAAATGTGTACATTGAGCTTAGAATAAGATTTGGGTTACAATTCATACATACATGCTCATGTAGGTGTTAAATTGCCATGTTAGCTATGAGTTTCATCAATTGTGTTGAATTTAGAGAATGAAATGTACATACATGCATATTTCATCAAGTTTTGTAAGTCAATTCCATGTTTTTGAGGTCTTGAAAGAGAATTTGGAAGAGAAATCCACATGCATGCATGAATATGTGGAGCTTGGGCCATATTGAGTTTAGTGTTGAACATCTAATTGTTATGGTAAGTTATTTGGTACATGCATGTTAGAATTACCATGTTTGATCACTTGAATCATGTTTTGAAAAGGAATTTCTTGCATGCATGGAGCTTATGAGCTCAATTTGCTAACTTCATGAGTTTTGGAGAAAAGAGTTTGAAAAATTTTACATGCATGCATTGTTTCTTAAGCTTTAAATGAATTGTGAGCTATTGGCAAACTCTTGGGCCATGATTTTATGAAATGATCTTTAATTCATCATATTTTGCAAGTTTACTATGTTATCTCAAGTTTTGGGACCCAAGAAATGTGTTTTGGAGAGTTGAATTCGAGTTTTGAGCTTGGTGATCAAATCTGGAAATTCCAGAATTTGCACCTACACTCGAGTGTAGGAGTTCAAGCTCGAGCGACCACTCTGAGTGCGTGCACTTCCGCCTGAGCGACCAGAAGTCAGCTCGAGCATGAAATGCAAGCTTCCAAAAGTTTCATATCTTTGCAGACCGCTCGAGCGAGGAAAGCTGCGCTCGAGCGACCATTCACATTTTGCATATCCGCTCGAGCGGAGACTCTGTTTTTAGAAATTTGACTAAGTGTTTTCCAATGCATTCTGGCATCTGTAGACACCCCATTTTTGACCGACCTTAAGACTCAGACGTCACCGATTGAGCGCTCGGTGATGTTGCATATTGTGCTCGTTCTGAGCTTTCAGAGTCTCGGCTGCGAGCCTTGCCTCCGGACTTCGGGGCTCTTTTATGCTTTGCCTCGGTTTGCGAACCAAGTCCTGTTTTCTCTGTTTTCTCTTCCCGAAGGGAGGGAGAGGTCTCGTAGACCATCTCTCAGTGGCCGTAGGCTACATTTCATGGTCGTAGACCACTTTTCTCGTTTGGAGACCAGTTTCTGGTTTTCGGAGCCGTCGGCCGTGTGCCTCGGTTCGGGACCGCCTAACTACCTCCGTTTGCTCCGGTTTTTGGCACATACATTGTTTCCTCTCCTTAGAGGGACACTGTGGCCCGGGAGACCACCTTCGTGATCGTACGCCACCTTCGGTGCCTAACAGCCTGTTTTCAAGGCCCCAGGCTGCGCGTTTTGGCCCCCGAACCCTCGTTTTGCATCGGTTAGGGTTCTTTTTTGGTATGGACCCTATTTTCATTGTTTGGAAGGTGGTACTATAGTGGGAGACCAGCAATTCTTTTGGAAACCATTTTCTCTCTCCTCCAGTCGATTTTTTTGACAGAAAGCTAGTTTTTCTCACTTTTAGGCCATAATTTCTGATTTTTCATACCACCATTGTGTTGTGCTCATCTGGGAGGCCACCAATATGGGTAGGCCGACCAGTATTTCTTCTTGACCCTTTTGAACCTTGCTAGAAAGCTGTTTTCCTCTCTCCTGGGTCACATTTTCTGGTTTCCCACCATACAGCTGTATTCTACTCATCTGGGAGGCCACCTTTCTGGGCTGGCCGACCAGCTTTTCTCCTTGAACCTTTTGACCCCTGGTCGGCCGACCAGGGGGAATGGCCGACCAACCACCTTAACTGGTCGGCCAGCCATTTGCTTTTTGCTCTCTCTGAATGCAATCCAACTGTGCCAGTTGGGAGGCATTTGGACCATCCTCCATACACGTGTATGGAGGATATTTAAAGCTTCCAAGAGAAGCTTTGGCCTCTCTTCTCTATAAGAGAGGCCCTCCTCTTCCATTACAAGGGTTGAACCTTTTTGTTTAAGGCATACAAACACTTCCCTCCATAGCTCACTATTCCAAGCTCCAAACCCTAATATTCTTGCACCATTTGCACTACACCTCATAGCCTACCACCTCCACCATCCATCCAAGCATCTTGGAGCTGATTTTCAGAGGTTGAAGAACTCCTTTCTTGGTCCAGAGCTTGCTACCTTGCTGTGCTACAAGGGTAAGTCTCTATTTCCCCTTTTCTTGCATTATTTTGCTCCATTGTTTAGCCTTATTTGCAAGCATTTCTGGACTTCAACATAAACTGAAAAAAGTTTTATTTTGAGCTCCTCTTGAAGTTTGATTAAGGACACTTTTCTGTTTGAGGTCATCTACCTCCTTGTATGCTCGATCCCTCTTTGTAGGCTTATTTTGCTTCCTATCTTACCCTTGCTTGCAAGCATTTCTGGGTTTTGTCATAAACTAAAAATAGTCTTATTTTGAGCCCCTTGTGAAGTTTGATTAAGGGCATTTTTCTGTTGGGGGTCATCTACCCCCTTGCATGCTTGTTTGCATCTTGTTTTGAGCCTTGCATCTAGGCCTTTGTTTCATGCTTTGTTTGGCCTTCTAGCCACTGAAATCTAGTGGAATTTCAGTGGTTAGCATACTATTTTGAGAGCCAAAATCAGAGGGGGGTGACCCCCTCTCTCCTTGTTTTGTTTGTTGGTCCTTTTGGCCTTCCAAAGGGGCTCCTACTTGCATGTTGTGAAGCCACATTTCAGGCCCTATTTGGTGAGTTTTAAGGTCTTCCTTGACTCTGTCCAGAGTCCTTTTGGCCATATTTTGTGTCTTTGATGCATGTGTAGAACAATCCCATTTAAGGCCTTTCAAAGGGACCTTTCATTGCATGCTTCATTGACCCATTTCAGGCCCCTTTTGGTGGGTTTTAGGACCCTCAGAACCTCTGTCTAGAGGTTTTTTTACCATCTTGCATGTCTATCTTATATGTGTAGAACAACCCTCTTATTGGCCTTTCAAAGGAGCCCATCATTCTTGCATGCATTGACTGAGTTTCAGTAGTTATTTGGGCATATTTTGGCATGGCATACTTCTGTTTTTGGCTGGTTTGGTGAGCCTTCATGTGCTTCATATACGTGTAGTGTAAATCATGGTTCACTAGCTTTTTCGCATGCTTTGTTGACCCTTGATTTTAGCACTTTTTGGCCATGCCTTAAACTGATGTTGAACTTATTTTGGACTGCCCTAGCTCTGTTTTTGGGTCTCATGGTTGAATGATGTTGGTTTTTCATGCTTGTAGTTCAATACCCATGCTTAACTTTGAGTTTTGAGGTTCATTCCATGCATATACTGAGGTGTGTTCATGTTTTGGGCTCATTATACATCATATTTCAGAGCTTGTTTGAATGCCATATTGCCATGTTTTGTACTCTTTAAATGTGTTTGAGAATTGGACTTGTATGCCTTGTTTTCGGACCATTGAATGAGCTCCATTTCGTTGCATTCCGAGCCATCATTTTAGGCCATTTCCCCACTGTTTCAGACCTGCCTAGGGTCTGTTTGGGGTTGGCTTTGCCTTTGGTGCATTGCTTTGGGTACCTATAGTGCAACGCACTTCACTAGTTTCGGTACCCGGGCCCCCTAGCATGCATTGTGTGACATACTTGCATATTTCGGGACTATATTTTATGCCATTTCAGAGCTGTATCATGTGTCATCCTATGCCATATTTCATTCCTTGCCATGTTTTGGTAGAGTGGCATTTGTGCCTTAGGATCGGTCCTTTGCATCCATGCATGTTTGCATGTGTTTCGGTTGTCTCATTTCCATCAATGGCCACTGATGTGGGTGTGGCTGAGGTCCACTCATGTTGGTGTAAGTCCATCCTGCATTGTGTATGCCATTTCAGTCCATAGCATTGCGTATGCTAGGTTGTATGTTAGAGCATTGTGTATGCCATGTTACATCACGTGCATTGTGTATGCCATGTTAGTCGCATTGTGTATGCCATCTCATTTGCATTGTGTTTGGGATAGGAGTTAGCCCAAACATGGAAAACGAGGGACGTTTCGTACTCCAAGTGACGAAACGTGTCTCAATTCTCGGTCGCCGACACTCCGGATTACCCATGATGGAGTCTAGGCCTTGTTGTGTTTTCATGCGCATTCATTTCACATCGAGTCGTGCAATTCGACTCCTCGGCCATCATGCATCAAGATGCGTGATTGGTGGCATGAGGATCGAGGTGTGCATACATATGTGAAAATACTTTGCCATGCCCCTTTCTTGCTCTCTATTGCAGCAAATCAGAAATCAACAGCCTTCTAGAGCTTTGCGCAACATTCCGGGATTAATTGCAAACAAAGGTGAATCGGGGCATCGCAAGGAATTTTCCGACGAGGCGACTCGAGCATGCATCTTTCATCATTCGGAACAGAGCTGAGGCGGTCCATGGATTTGCATATTAGTTTATCTTGCTTTTCTAGTTAATTTGTTAATTAATTAGGGTTTTGTAATATTTAATTTATTCGGACTGTATTATTTATTTGGACCCTCCGAGCGAGGGAAATTGTGTAATAAGTGTGCGTGTGTGTGATGTATGTCTTCCAACCTCACGTCTTTCTCCCTTTTATTTACCAGCTTATGATGGTTAGATTAGGGCATGTTTCAATTAGCATACTTATGCTCGCATGTTTTGCATCCATTCATTTGTCTTACATGCACCGAGCTCGGCGCATCATACTAACTGCATTGTATTTCAATTCCAAGTTGAATACATGTTAGCTGTAGCATCATCATATGCCATTCTTAGAATAGCCGAGCCTATTATAGTTGCATTTTTGCATGTGTTGCATTAGGCATTTCTGCACAGTTAGGATCATGCATTGATTTCTAACGTAGCTTCTGTTTTGGCTTGGAGTACTCGGTAAGTGTTTATGCTTTAGCATCCTTGCATGCGTGTGAGTGACTGCCATGATAGCATGCTTACCATGAGGCTAAATGCTTATGTGATATAACAGCCTGAATGCTTGTGGGTGAAGGTTGGATTATCTGAATTGGAATAATGCATTGACTGCGAGTTTTAAGCCCACTAGATAGTGGCAAAATCATGTTTTTTTAAGCCCACCTGAGGGTGGCAAATCCACATTTTAGCCTACTTGCGAGTAGCAAACTGTTTTCAAAACAAACATGAGATGTTTCGTTCCAATTCAGGCGATCCGGTCTATATTTGTATGCTGTGCGCATCACATAGTAATTCTAAGCTAATAACCGGAATAAGAATGCATAATGTTTTCAAAACTTGATATCATGGTTAGTAGAGGCCGATCTTTGATCGGGCGAGCGGGGGTGCTCACGAAGTGACCTTCCCCAATTGTACCTAAGTTCCCGAGCCGAGGCAACTTTGGTGATGATGGATACGTGGCCTTAGGCAACGAGTCAGGGTTTCCTAAATTTCCCCAAAATAAATATTTAAGTGGCGACTCTGTATCTGGCAAAGCAGTCCATGTTTGGCACTTTTTTTAAAAGAATCTGTTTTCAAAAACGATTTGCCGGATTTGGACTCTTTGATGATTCATCGGTCTTGCATTGCACTCTGCGAGATTAGATACAGGACCGTGACATTGAGTCCTGAACTGTAGTAAGCCCAAATGAACAAAATAGGATTCCCTCCCGGGACGTTCGGGGACGTCTACAGTTTCTGGCGACTCTGCTGGGGAGTTAGAGAACTTGACTCGAACTCATGATATCTGGTTTTGACTACACTTATGTGTTTCTTTGCATTGCATTTGCATTGGTGCGCCTAGGACACCGTGTTTGCCGTATGCTATTCCTAAACGGTTTGCTGGAGGCTCGCTTTGCGAAGCGTGCCATAAGGCTGACCGGTTGCGGGCTCTGCCACGACGGGAACACAAACCCCAGTTTTACCGGGGCACCCTCTTTGACCATTCGACCTAGTACATATTCGGAATCCATAGTGACCATTCCAAGCTAGGACAGGTTGCTTACCCGTTTATAGGTTGTTTGAAACCGCTACGTGCGTAGTGAAACCCTAGCTCCTGACAAAATAGGACAGGGAAACCTTACCCCAACATAGGAGTGTTTTTGGCTCTCCCTTGTTTGTTATGTGCTTTTAGAGTGCGTCTCTATAGGAATGCATGTATCAGTTTACAAGTTTGGGCATCAGGCCTGCGGGCACCAGTTCAGTATTTTGGGTATCAGGCCTGCAGGCACCAGTTCAGTATTTTCGGAATCAGTTATCTGCGGGTATCAGATTCAGCTTCGGGGACAGTGATTTGGGAATAATGATCGGTCTTTGAGAACAGTGTATTTCAGCTTATCAACTCCGTGTTGATTATACCTGACTGTGTGTTGTGTTTATTTACACTGTTATGCTGTCCGTTTATCTGGTTGTGTATTTCCTTATTATTGCTTTATTTATCTTTTTGCTAGGGGTAGTTTAGCACAATTGCTTCAGACCAAGCAGATATTCCCCAAGCACTCTGGACAAGAGGTCGCCGACTCCATCGATCTGAGGATCTAGTTGACGGATAACCAGTGTATCATTCCCTACCCCCGGTTATCAGACGGAGGTCGAGAAGACGCAGTGTATCCGAGCAGAGGTTGCTAGAGCAGTGGATTACCCCATCAGTGGACAGTCGGACTGAGGTCTCAATTGTTGCTATAAAGATAGACCTGCCAGTAGTTCAGACAGATCAGGGCAGTATGGCAGGAACACCAGGAGTTGAGGAAATGATGCGTCAGATGCAGGAGACCATGAGAGCCATGCAACAGGACGCTGTTCGCCGGGATGAGTTTGCCAAACAACAGGCCGAGATCATGGCCCAGCAGGCAGAGTTAATTGCCAGGCTGCAACAACAAGCTGGGGCATCTGCTTCACACCCAGCTCCTCCCCCACCAGGAGTTCCAGTGCCCGGGGAGGCACCAAATGTCCAGGGAGATACGGACATCCCAACGGGGCTGGCTCCGCCCCCAATTCTACCTCAACTATCTAAGGCACCTACGCCTGTCAATCAACCGGACTCTCCCTTTGAGTTCGAGGTGGACCATACAGCGTTAAAGTTGAGCAAACTTGAGAAGCTGTTCAAGAAATCCCAAGGGGTGAAGTCTATCCCAGACATGGAGGACGGATATACCGATGTGGCTGTGACGCTGCCAAATAGGTTCAAAATGCCACAAATCGACCGCTTCGACGGATCCGGGGATCCCATGGTCAATCTTCGGTTGTTCTCAGATATACTGTGACCGATGGACCTCACCAGACCGTAGAAGCTTTCACTATTCGGCCAAACCTTGTCGGGTGTGGCCGCTATCTGGTACGCAAAGTTAGAAGATGAGGTTAAGCGGAATTGGGACGAGATGGCCGAGGCTTTCATTGCACAATACTCCTATAACACTCAAATCAAGATTACAACCCGTGATCTTGAGACAACAAGGCAGGAGCCTAAGGAGAGTTTTTCGGATTTTGTAGCCCGGTGGAGAGCGAAGGCCTCAATGATGACCCTAAGGCCTACAGATAAAGATCAAATCCGGATGATTGTGCACAATCTCCAGCCAAAACTGATACAGAAAATGATTGTGCTCCCCTTCCCTACCTTTTCAGATTTGCACGAGATGGGGGTACAAATTGAGGATGCTATGAAACAAGGTCTGATTGACCAAGACAGAGAGCAACCCCGAAGAACCTTCAACCGCAACAACAACACAGGCACCAGCAATGCCGTAAATGCTAGAGCTTTGGAGGTAAGCATGGTGTAATAACCCTCGTTACTGATCACTGATTAATACCGATTACTGCTAAATTAAGACCGATTATGGAGAGTAAATGAACTGATTGAATTACTGAATTGACTGACTGGAAACTGGAACTGAATTGACTGTGTATGTGTGTTATTTTGCATTCTATCTGTTTGACTATTTAATTATCTGTTTGTATTTCTGTGTTTAAACTGCAAATTGAAGGCCTTATCGGCAGCCGAACCGGTAATTGATTAATGTTCCATGATTAGTAGAATTTATGTGATTTTATGGTATATTTATTAAAAAAGTGATTTGGTACGATTAAATCGGATTAAAATAAGCTAATTACATGAATTAGACTTATTTACTTAATTACCATGTAGTGGCCCACTACCTCAAATCTTTGTGAGCTTTATTACACCTTATACAAAACATTTCATCAGCTCATTTGTTGCCTCACCACCGAACTAGAGAGAGAGAAAGAGGGAGAGTTGGTTTGTTCTTGTGTCTTGCTTGTGAACTTGAAGAATTGAAGAATAATTGCATATTTGAGCTCCTAAACCTTGAATACAAGACCTAAGGTAGTGTGATTACTCTCTTATTTGTGAATTGAACTTGTTCTTGCATGATTTAGAGCTAAGTTGAAGTCTAGAGCCAATTTATGGCTTGTAATGTTGTATTGTAGCTCATTTCATGCATGCATGTGTGTATTGATGAGTTTTGAGTTGATTTCATGGCAAATTGTCACATGCATGTTCATAATTAAGCTTAAGCCCATGTTTTCAACTTGTTTTGAGAAGAATGAGCTCTTTAGAGCATGTTTTTGAAGTTTTGAAATGGTTTGAATTCATGCATGTTTGCATGTTCTTTATGTTCATGAAAATGGGTTTGAAATTTGGATTTAATTGATTCACCCTTGGGCTTTAAATTCACAAATTGAGCTTTGAAACTTGTTGTATATTGAGTTTGGATGTGTTTTCCAGAATTTGGGCCCAAGAGGTCGAGTTTTGAGCTTAGGAATGCTTGGTTTGAGCTTGGGAGGCAAATCTGGAAATTCCAGAATTTGGTTTCTACGCTCGAGCGAAGGATTCTACGCTCGAGCGACCACCATTTACTCTGAGCTACGCTCAAGCGAAGGAATGGTGGCTCGAGCGTAAATTGCAAGCTCTTAGCATCTTGGTGCGCGCAGGCGTACGCTTGAGCGAAGGGACCTACGCTCGAGCGAAGAGCTGTGTCTCACGCTCGAGCGAGCGTCGAGCGAGCATCGAGCGAAAAATCTGAGCATCCAGCATTTTTACTGTAGCACGCAGTCCGCTCGAGCGACGGAATCCACGCTCGAGCGAAGCTCCTTTGTCTGCATGTCCGCTCGAGCGAAGAAAGCCTCGCTCGAGCGAGACCCCTGTTTTCAGCAAATTTTGTAAAGTGTTTTCAAGTACAACTTTGCATCCTCTTTCCATCCTAGGCATTCCTAGGCCTAGTTTAAGGCATCTTAAAGAGGATATAGATGTAGAACACACCGAGGCAAATTTAGGAATTAAATTATTATCTTTCCCAACTGTATAGCTTAGTGTGTGTTCAATCTGTTAACTGTATAGGGTTGGCTTTCCGAGGAGACGCTCTAGTTCACTGTAGCCCAAAACTCTGTGAGTAACAATTGTGTAAAGATATGTTCAAATGATTATCTTTTGAATACTGAACTGAACTGTTTACCGAACTGATATTGATTACTGAATGAATGTATGTCCTTTATTTCTGAACTGTACTGTGGCATCCTTAGCTCCTATTGTTTACTGTTACTGTTACAGAGATCTCTGTCGGTTCCCTCGTGGAACCACTACTGTTTACTGATTGATGGCCATCATTACTGTTCGGTCTTTTAAGACCTACTGTTACTGTTATGCTAATGGATGTACCACATATGACTGTTTACTGTACTGAACAACTGATATACTGATTGAAATGAACTGTTTTCATTACTGTAAGGACATTCATTCTAAACCCCTTTACGCATTATGTTATTCACTGGGCTTTAGCTCACTGCTCATATATATATGTAGGTGTACAGGCACCGGATCAAAGCTAGAAGCGTCGGGGTAGATTCCCAGTTTTGTCAAGCCAACCAATGTGCCTCACTGCGAGGTTTTGAGCCTGCCAAGCTTAGGCTATGGGGCGTTTTAGTATTTCCCCTTACTGTACTGTTTTATGTACTGTATAGACTGAACGTTTGCACTGTACTGTTAATCAGGGATTAAGTCCCTGAACTGACTGGTTGTATATATATGCATACTGTTTCGTACTGTTCTGTATAAATGTATGAAAAATCTTTTTGCATACAGATTGTCACAGCTCATTGGACATTGTTTATTTACTGTATT
Organism: Camellia japonica; assembly: GCA_030407325.1. Taxonomy (NCBI): domain Eukaryota; kingdom Viridiplantae; phylum Streptophyta; class Magnoliopsida; order Ericales; family Theaceae; genus Camellia; species Camellia japonica. The sequence continues at coordinate 51,248,494 of JAPPVO010000017.1, forward strand.
GGCTTCCGCCAAGCCCCTGTACTCTGTATTACTGTGCTACTGTTAAGCAAGCCTTCGGTAATCTCAGATTACTGGCCGGTTACGGTGCTAAACCCATAGGGGCGGGTTTGGGTCGTGACACATGGTCACCACCATCCCCCCTCCAAGACCCATGGCAGCTACACCTTTCTCTGGCGCGTCCAGAAGCAACACACAAACCACCAAATTCCAACCTCAAGGCCAGAGAGCCTTCACCCCACTGTATATGCCCCTGTCCAAGGCTCTAGGGGTATTAATCAGGAAAGGGCACTTAAAGCCCCTGGAGCCGAGGCCATTGCCAAATCCACTCCCTCCCTCTCATAACCCAACAAAATACTGCGCGTATCATCAACAACATGGTCACGACACTGACCAATGTTTTAGATTGCGTCATGAGATTCAAGATCTCGTTGACAAGCAGGTGATCATGCCTCCAGAGAAACCCAATGTCACAACAAACCCTCTCCCACCGCATAACCAAGCTCCACCTCCCAAAAGAATCAACTTTATCCAGACTGGGGTCGTGTCGTACGATCCTAGCATCTATATCACTTCTTCTCACCTACCCAAGCCGGAGGTGCTCCTTCCTGACTGCACTGACTTGTGTATGTTGGACATCTCCAGAACCCAACCCGAACCATCGGTGGTGACTGTCAAAGACAGAACAGGGGGGATTTCAGGGGAGAATGGGATTGTCGAGCCAGAATCTGAGGAATCTGGGAATGTTGCCGAGGGGGTATACAGTCCGAGTGACTACATTCTATCAGTAGGCCAGGCTGGGTCAGATGTGGAATTGCCGGCAGGGGCAGAGCTTTGTATGATACAGGGGGATGAATCTGGTCAGTGGACAGATGACTTGGCAGCTGTGGAAGAGGACTTTGCTAACCTCCAATTTTTCAATGAACAAGAGCCAGAGGGCATGGTAGTCAACTGGTCAGATTTTGAGGAGTCAGCAGAGGTCACCGGGTGGCTTGATGACCTACCAGACGTTGTCGACGAAGCTCAGTTGGAACGGGGCCCGGCAGGGGCAAGAATATCAGTTGTGGCCGGAAGGGTCGGAAATCAGAATGAATCGCTGGGGAGCGCCGGTGCTAAGAATTTCGCTCAGGACTTGGGCATTGAGAATGCAGGAAGTGTTGAACAACCAGCTATACTGATGTAGTTGGAACAGGAAAGATTTGGGAATTCTGAGAGAATCAGGAAAGCTAAGGCCCCTGTGGGGATCGAAGGTGCTGTGTGCACGAGGATAGAGAATGCTGCGAGCATGTGGACGGAAAGTACTGCGAGTACAATTGTACCGGAGCCAGACAGGTGTCGGTTGGCTGCCGACGAAATGTGGTGGGAAGACGATGATCTATGTCTTGCCCACACGGATGAGGATTGGGGGAGCAACCAGCCAGACAATACCTGGTACATCGGCGAAGTCGATCATATGACTAGAAGTGGGCGGTATTTCAAGCCCCCACATCTAGATCAGCCAGAGGCGTCTGGGAAAGATAAGGAGGCGGAGAAACAGAAAGAGAAGCAACTCGAAGAAGAAGCTGTACTGAAGCAGTTGAAAAAGATACAGGCAGACATCTCCATCTGGGGACTGCTTATGGCATCGCGAGTGCATCGACAAGCTGTCTTATCGGCCATGGACAAGGCCAAGCTCTCAATAGACACCACGCCCGAACAGCTAGTGGGTTTAGTTTTCCCGGGTGGGGCTACCCCGATGTTGACTTTCTCCGACAACGAATTGCCACCTGAGGGTGCGAACCATAACAAGCCACTCTACATCTCTGTGGAGTGTAGAAACAAATGGATACCCGTGGTGCTTGTCGACACAGGGTCCGCCATCAATGTGCGCCGGGCAAGAACTGCATATGCAATCGGTTTAAAGACTACGGACTTTGTGCCGACAGCCTAGGTGATTCGGGCATATGACAACACGAGCAGAGAAGTCATGGGGACAGTGAAAATTCAGACCAAGGTTGGGCCGGGACAGCATGAAATAGACTTCCACGTCTTAGAAGTTCCTGCAACTTTCAATATGCTCTTGGGGCGGCCGTGGCTGCACCAGGCGAAGGCAGTTTCGTCCACTTTGCATCAGATGGTGAAATACCCCCATGGGAAGGGAGTAGCCATTGTTTTTGGGAATTCATCGATCCATCCACCGCCGGAAGTATCTACGCCAGTTTTGGAAATTGAGCACGGTATGGAGGATGTGTTCTTATCCGGTTTTGCCCTAGCTGAGGCCCGGGTCGTGCAGAACATTTTAGCTGTTAATGAGGGGGTGTATGTTAGCGCACAATCAGTATACCTCATGAACAAGCTTCAACACATCCCCGGGATGGGATTGGGGAAGAGTGGCCGGAAGGGCGTCATAGCATTGGCCGAAGTGCCACACAACCCACATACCTTTGGCTTGGGTTATCTGCCCACCAAAGAGGATTGGGTAAGGAAAGGTAAGTAGATGGCTGGGAGAGCCAGAGCGAAGTAGGCGGGGAAGCCTTTTGAGCTGATGCATAGACCCATCCGGGGTACCCTAAACGGACGCTTCGTCCGGGAGGGGGAGGACTTTCCGTTTTGTGGCTTCCCAGAGCCGTGGCTGAACTCAGAGAGGAAGCGCGTGCCAGGTTTCGAGATCTTCTTTGATCTGTAGTTATCCGGGGATGATGTTGCCGAAGAGCAGACGGACCCATTAGCTGAGGCTAAGCAGAGCAAGAAAGTGGAGTCTGAGGACGCCGAAAGTGAAATGGGGGTAGCGCTGGCGTGTCTACTTTCAGATCCTCCGATCGAACAGAAGTGCTTGGGGGATAACTTCTCGGTATGCGTGATCGAGAATGAAACGGCTGCGGGCCTACCAGCAAACATTTTGGATGCATCTATCGCACCCTCTCTCATTTGGCAGTATGAAGAGGGATTTTTGTCAAGTAGCACCGGGTCAGGTAGTGAGCCGGAATCTGATTCCTCCAAATCTGTTGAGTTGGAATCAGGTTCCAGCTCGACTGAGTCTAAGTCCGGTATTCCAGGGGGTGATAACCCGGATACCACAGTCCTATCCAGGTCGTCTTTTTCTTTCTCTTTTGAGTCTGTTGTAACCGAAGAATCGGATGATTTGGATGTGCTTAGTGAGAATGATGTGGCTGTGGTTTCTGAGTACTTTTCTATGCCCTTGATTTATTGGATTAACTCAGACTTTCAAAATTTTGATGAAAACGACGAGGAAGAAATTCCTCCGGTTTTGCAACGCTTAATTGAACAAGAGCAGGAAAGATTTGTTAAACCCTTAATGGATGAAATCACTACTGTGAATATTGGTACTGAGGAGGACCCGCGGCTGGTCCAGATCGGGTCCACGTTGTCTTCGGAGGAACGCGAGCGCTTAGTCGCTTTATTAAAAGATTTCAAAGATGTTTTCGCGTGGTCCTACGAAGACATGCCTGGAATCGATCCTGAGATTGTACAGCACTGGATCCCTCTTGACCCCGAGGCCCGACCCGTTAAACAAAAACTCAGAAGAATCCGCCCGGACTAGGCTCTCAAGATCAAGGAAGAAGTCACCAAGCAAATTGACGCAGGTTTCCTGCTGGTATCCGAATACCCGACTTGGTTGGCCAATATTGTTCCAGTGTTGAAGAAGGATGGCAGGATCCGGGTATGCGTGGATTTCAGGGATTTGAACAGAGCCAGTCCGAAGGACGACTTTCCTTTGCCGCATATTGATGAGTTAGTGGACTTCACAGCGGGGCATGCTTTGCTTTCGTTCATGGATGGCTTCTCAAGCTACAATCAGATAGTGATGGCACCTGAAGACCGGGAGAAGACTGCTTTCACCACCCCGTGGGGGACTTACTGTTACAGGGTGATGCCATTTGGGCTAAAGAATGCTGGAGCTACATATCAACGGGCCGCGACCATAATATTACATGATATGATCCACAAAGAGGTTGAGGTGTACGTGGACGACATGATTGTCAAGTCCAAAGAAAGGGAGGGCCACTACACCGCCTTGCAAAAGTTCTTTCAAAGGATCAGAGAATTTCAGTTGCGGTTGAATTCTCAGAAGTGTACGTTTGGTGTTACAGCGGGAAAAATGTTGGGGTTTCTGATTACACAAAGAGGTATCGAAGTCGACCCTTCCAAAACCAAGGCCATCTTAGAAATGCCACCACCAAGGACTGAAAAGGAGGTGCGAGGCTTTCTGGGTAAAGTGCAATTCATAAGACAGTTTATCTCAAAATTAACCTTGACTTGTGAACCACTTTTTGGCCTCCTGAAGAAAGGAAAGAAATTCCAATGGGACGGCCGATGCCAAGCTGCTTTTGAATAGATCAAGGAATACTTACAGAACCCGCCCTTGTTGTCACCACCAGAGCGAGGGAGACCGTTGATTTTGTATCTTTCAGTAACTGACACTACAATGGGCTGCATGCTCGCGCAAGAATCAGAGGACAAAGTGGAGAGAGCCATCTACTACCTGAGCAAAAAGATGCTGGAGTATGAGACTCGCTACACACCGTTGGAAAAGGCTTGCTTAGCCTTGGTATGGGCCACCAGGAAGCTGCGGCACTACCTGTTAGCTCACTCCGTAATGTTGGTTTCACGATTGGATCCCATCAAATATCTTTTCAAGAAACCAGCACTTACGGGTAGGCTAGCTCGTTGGTTGCTGTTGCTTTCCGAATTCGATCTGAAATATGTGACACGCAAGTCAGTCAAGGGAAGAGCAGTAGCAGAATTCTTAGCCGATCATCCAGTGGAAGGGGGTGAAGCAGTTGAGTACTTATTCCCAGATGAGGCCATTCTTCATATCGACGATGAATTTTGGACGATGTACTTTGACGGAGCGTCAAACCAGTATGGGTATGGAATAGGGGTGTTGCTGATAGCACCCGACAATTCCTGTATCCCTCTAGCCTTCAAACTCCAGTTCAAAGTCTCGAACAACGAAGCAGAATATGAGGCATGCATTGCCGGTCTAGAAGTAGCCCTGGAATTAGGGGCAAAACGGTTGGACGTCATCGGGGACTCGAACCTTGTCGTATCTCAAGCGAAAGGAGATTAGAAAGTCAAAGAAGAAAAGATGATTATGTATCACCAGACCTTGGACTTGTTAATTCCTCGGTTTGAGAAGTTAAACTTTGCTCATCTGTTAAGAGAGAACAACAGGTTCGCAGATTCACTAGTAACTCTATCTTCCATGATAGACATCCCGTTTGGAGTCCGGATGCGTCCAGTCATTATCAACCAAAAATTTGTGCCGGCTTACGAGTCAATTGCCGCTATAGATGAGGTTCAAGATGAAAACCCCTGGTATTACGATATTTGGAACTTTTTGGAGAAAGAGGCGTATCCACCAGGGGCAAATGCCAAGGATAAAAGGGCAATCAGAAGAATGGCTGTTCAGTTCATCATCTGCGGAGGTAAATTGTATAAGAGAGGTCATCTGGGAATGCATAAGCTATGCGTTGAAGCTGAAGAATCAAAACGCCTGATGGAGGCCATCCATAGAGGGGAATGCGGTGCGCATATGAACGGGGTAATGTTAGCGCGGAAGATCCTCAGACAGGGTTACTACTGGTCCACCATGGAGGAGGATTGTATCGGCTTTGTTCGGCGATGCCACAAGTGTCAGATCCATGCAAACCGCATGAACATCCCGCCGTCGAAGCTATATAATATGACTTCGCCATGGCCATTTTCAGTTTGGGGAATCGATGTGATCGGGGCTGTCACTCCGAAGGGGTCGAATAGGCATGAGTTCATCCTGGTCGCGATAGATTATTTCACAAAGTGGGTTGAGGCCCAATCCTATGCGGTGTTGAAAGCGTCGCACGTTGCAAAGTTTATCAGAAACAACATCATTTGTCGTTATGGGGTCCCAAACGAGGTCATTTCAGATAACGGTTCCCACTTCAAGAAGGAAGTGATTGATTTGTTGGAAAAATACAATGTGGCTTTTCATAAGTCTCCACCTATCGGCCGCAGACCAATGGAGCGGTCGAGGCCGCCAACAAGAATATCAAACACATACTACAGAAGATGGTGGAAACCTACCGGGATTGGCCAGATAAGCTGCCGTTTGCTCTGTAGGGTTATCGAACTTCAATTATAACGTCTACTGGGGCGACTTCGTATTCATTAGTTTATGGGATGGAGGCCGTTCTACCTATTGAAATTGAGGTTCCATCTTTGCGAGTGCTGGCTGAGTGTCAGATAGCCGAAGCAGATTGGCAACAGAGCAGATTTGAAGAACTCATGCTCTTTGACGAGCGCAGACTGAAAGCACTGTACCATGTTCAAGGTTATCAGCGCAGAATTACTAGGGCTTTTAACAAGAAAGTTAAGTCCAGGAATCTAAAAGAAGGAGATTTGGTGCTCAAAGACAACCGAGCTCCCATCCACGACCCAAGGGGCAAGTTCAAACCCAATTGGACTGGTCCCTACATCATTAAGTCTATCTGGTCAGGTGGAGCTGTGGTTCTGATGGACCTAGATGGCCTAGAGTTCTCCCAACCGATCAATATGGACAAGTTGAAGAAATATTACCCCTGAGAGGCTCGCTAGGCCGAAAACCCGAAAGGGCGACCTAGGCAAAAGTAGAGCACAAAAAATTTGAAATGATAAAAACTGAGCTCGCAAGGTTGAAAACCCACAAAGGGCGGCCTTGGCAAAAGTTGGAGCGTAAAAGGAGAGTGAAAATACTCGAGTGAACCTGAGCCTGAACTACGTAAGGCTTGATTCCCATCTTTGGGATACGTAGGCAACTTCATTCTGAAGTTCAGCCACAAACCTTTCCCCGATCAACTTTGTCCACTTGATCATCTCGGCCATCTTTGTCTATTCAGCATTCAAGAGTTCGGTTATGATCTCCGGTGCAGTGCTTTTCAGATTAGGGGCAACTTTCCGTTACTGTGCAGTGCTGCGGTACTATTCAGACTAGGGGCAACTTTCCAGTTGCTGGGATCCGAGGTTGTGCATCTCAGTGACAGATTTCAGGCGTGTCCAGTTCTGATCCATATCGAAAATGGTTTTGAAAAGTTTTAATAAAAGTTGACTGTGTTCAAAATTAATCTTTTCATAACTTAGACCATTTTTTGGACCAATGCGGAAAACGTTCAGTACCCACAACCTTCAATTTCATTGATTTCAATACAGAGTTCTCCTGCTCTTGCATACAAATTGAAGTTGTTTTTTATTACATTCATAAAGAAAACTTGAAAGTACTAATAAAGCAATAAATCCGGGGCATAGCTAAGTCAGGTGTTCCTGCGCCCCCTCCCAGAGCTGTTCGAAGCCTCTAATGCCAAAGTGGGCCCTTCTTGTGCCTCTTCATTGAGCCAATCCAAGCACTCATCAGACAAAGTGCAACTGAAAGTGGGAGCGGGGGCCAGGAGCTCTCTAGTCCTCCATGCTGTGGCATACCGGGCAAGCTGTGCGCCTCGAATCGGGAATGCAACAGGGTACTCTATCCCCTCTAGCGGGCAAGTCTGATCATGTCCGAACTGGCGCTGGAACCGGAACGGAAAATAGAAGACACAGTGTGTCATGCCAATCAATTGAATCCCAGGTTGATGGGTCATGTTGTAACTCATTGCCGGCAGATTGAGCTAAGGGCAGCGCCAAGCGATGCGATTTGCAGACAAACTGCACATCCAGTTGTACCACCACCCCTCATCCAGGGCATCGACCAGGCGTTGTCGGAAAAAGTAGCCGTGAGCTGAGTATGCGGGGCAAGACTCCACAATCGGTAACTTGTCCATCAACCACACCTGAGGAGGGATGAAAAATGAGAGAATAAAGAATAGAGAGATGTACGATGAGAGAGAAGTAAGAAAAGGGTTTTGTGAGAAAAACCGAGCCTGAGGGCCGAGTGATGTGAGCAATACATATGTGAGATTGGGTGGGAAACATTACCTGCAATAGTAGTGGGCTCCCCGCAAGCCTAGCCGTCTCCCGGCGATGAAAAGCATCTAAGCCCATCAATGTTTCAGCCAATGTCATGGCAATGCAGCTCTTGCCCTCCTTCAAACTTTGGGCAACCTCGATCAACCGGACATTGAATCCACCAGAGCCCGGGGCAAGCAAGAAATGAGATAGCAAGCATAGGCAAAGCGTGTGTCGCCGATAGCCCTGCCAATGATGGTCGCCGCGATCACCAGCATCAGAAAACTGGCAAACCAAGCTTGGGATGTCCAGTTCCCCGTCGTGAACCAATGATCGAGCGTCATGCAAAGTGAGGCCGCACATTCGTCCCAGGGCTTGGACGTGGCCAAATCGGAGTTGAGGCAAGATTTCCTCGTTGCGCTCGGACTCCATCAAAGCTTGGAAATCCTCAAAAGTAGGACACATCTCTTGCCCGCTAAAGCTAAAGACGTGTGTTACCGGATTCCAAAACCTTGCCGCGGCATGGAGGAAGGGAAGATACAGCGGAGTACGGCCCAGCGTGAATAGTGCATTCAAGCCGAAGCCCCAGAAGTTCAACTTTTCCGAGCCATCTAGAGAAGCGATCCAAGTTGTGAGATTTTGGATGAGGAACGCCTCCATTTTGATGCAAAACTGAGATGAAATGAAAAAACCACAAGGCTGGAGCTTTTAAAGAGGATAAGATACTGTTCGGGCGACACGTGTCGAAAAATTGGTGGCTGCCAAACTAGGTGGTCGGCCGACCACCTTTTCTGGTAGGCCGACCACCCCCCTTGGTCTCCAATGAAAAAAGCTGGTCGGCCAGCTCCCTTAGGTGGTCGGCCATGGAGAGGAGTGTGGCTTTGGTCTTGTTCTAGCTTCTAGAAGAAAGTTCCTAGCATTTCCATGCATTAGGAGTGTTGAAGGTGCGTGTTTTCCTCTGTTTTGGATGCGTTCTATCACCCAAATCGTCCGAAATGCATTTGTTTATTGAGTTGTTGTTAAGTCCTGCTTATCGAGTTGTTATTTTGCTTATTGAGTTGTTGTTTTGTTTACCGAGTTGTTTAGTTTATCGAGTCGTTAAGTTTTGTCGAGTTTTGTATATCGAGTTGTTACTCTTTGTTTACTCAACATTGTTGTGTCTTGCTTATCGAGTTGTAAGTTTAATCAACATTGTTGTGTCTTGCTTATCGAGTTGTAAACTTGCTAAGGTTTTGTTCTTTCTTAGTAAGTTAAGTGTTTTGTTTGTTGCGATGCTAAGAACATAAAATACAACACTTTTTGAACAAAAGCTGTTTTATTCCATCATGCTTCCTTTGTTACAACATTTTACAACAAGGGTATAAGTTTTACAGAAAATAAAACTGCCTGATAATGTACAATGTGCTACAACTACTAGTAAAAAAGGCAAATAAAGCAGGAACATCTGTGCTCTCAAATGCAAGAATAAGAGGCCCTCTTCGTCCTCTTCGGCTGAGAAGTCCCTGCACCATCTCCACTAGCACCATCATCTGAATCGGAGCTGCTGTCCTCGGAATCCTCCTCGGCATTACCTCCGCCCTCAGAACCAGACTCAGAGTCATCCTCTTTACCGGCAGATGTCTCTGACTGAGGATGCGCAGATTCCTTCTCTTCGCTGGACTCCTCCTCTATGATATGTGCTCTGCGCCTGCCTCGTCTGCGAGACGAGTCCCCTCTCTCAGCTCCCCGAGAAGGCCCAGATGGCCCGGCCTGTGGCTCGGTATATATCGGAGGCATCTGAAAAGAAAGAGTGCAATTTGAATGCATCAGCCAAAATATATATATCAGATGCACAGATAAAAAGCTACATAGAATGGATGTGTGCAGATATAGTACATGAATGTGGTGTGTGTCAGATGTGCTCTACGCATACAGTCGGTCAATCAACGCAGTAAAATGTTTAAGTCCAGCATGTCATCAGAAGTATGATAAATGCAAGAAAACTAAAGAGTACCGGGACACCGATGATGGATAGCTGCGCCTCTCTCCGCAAGACCATGCCCTCGAGTGAGGCCACTAACCCGAGCAACCCCTCAGTATACTCTGTGGTAGGCTGCAGATGCAAGTGCAAGTCATCAGTGAATGAATGAATGTCCAAGTATCTGAGTGATAAATCAAAGCTGTAAAGCATACCGGTGGTGAGTCAGGGTCTCTGACGTATGGGTGATCTGGTATAGGAGGCTCTATCGGAATCGGGTAGGAAGTCCTGTATCGCCATCTCGTCAACTCAGTCGGGATATCTGGCCATCCGGCATGATGATAAGTCTGGGGAATCGGGGGGACCAGTCCAGCCCCGCCTCTAGATGTACCAGCCCTACTGGTTGAAGGAATGTCTCTAGCTCGGGTGCGACTCGAGGATGGCATGCCAGCAGACCTCCTCGCGGGAGTACCGACACCTGTCAATGGAGGCATCAAGTATGTATGACGGTAGGTCGCGTACTCCCCGTCCTCCAAGTGTAGCAATACATCGGTGCCCAACATGGCGCTATCGACACCCTGAGGAGTGAGCCTATTAGCGGATCGCATATCATCTGGAGGTGCTGAGGGAACACTCTGCTTGGGGAAGCCCATGGTCTGGCGCATGAAGCGGTCCCCCAGGAACCAGGCCCTACCAGCTGGCCTCTCAAACAAGATCCTGTACCGAGAGGCGGCCCATCCTCTGGCAAACTGAAATCGGATGTCTCCACCCAAAGGCACCTAGGGCTGCCATGTGATCTGCGGATAACCAATGCATAAGTCGATTAGAAATCGTAGATGCACAAGATAAATCAAAGATGAAAACATGGAGAACTGAGAGTTCTGAATTACCTCTGTCGGCCGCACTGTATCGAAAAACTGCCGTAGTGTCACGACCCAAACCCGCCCCTATGGGTTTAGCATCGTAACCGGCCAGTAATCCGAGATTACCGAAGGCCTGCTTGACAGTAATACAGTAACACAGAGTACAGGGGCACGGCGGAAGCCATTACAGTAATAAGACAATGTCCAATGAGCTGTGATAGTCTGTATGCAAAAAGACTTTTCATACATATAAACATTCAGTACAGAACGGTTATGCACAATATTTACAATCATTCAGTACAGGGACTATAACCCTATTAACACAGTACCGTACAGTCTATACAGTAATACAAAATGGTACAGAGACAGATGGGGAAATAAAAACACCCCTAAGCCAAAGCTTGAACAGGCTTGGAACCTCGCAGTGAGGCACAAAGGTTGGCTTGACAAAACTGGAGTTAACCCCGACGCTTCTAGCATTGGTCCGGTGCCTGTACACCTACATATATATATGAGCAGTGAGCTAAAGCCCAGTGAATAACATAAAGCGTAAAGGGGTTTAGAATGAATGTCCTTACAGTAATGAAAACAGTTCATTAAATCAGTATATCAATTGTTCAGTACAGTAAACAGTCATATGTGGTACATCCATTAGCATAACAGTAAACAGTAGGTCTTAAAAGACCGAACAGTAAGTGATGGCCATCTATCAGTAAACAGTAGTGGTTCCAACGAGGGAACCGACAGAGATCTCTGTAACAGTAACAGTAAACAGTAGGTGCTAAAGATGCCACAGTACAGTTCAGAACATAGGACATACATTCATTCAGTAAACAGTTCAGAAAACAGTACAGTTCAGTTGTTCAGAAGATAATCATTTTGAACATATCTTTACACAATTGTTACTCACAGAGTTCTGGGCTACAGTAAGCTAGAGCGCGTCTCTAGTCACCAACCCTACACAGTTAACAGATCGAACACACACTAAGCTACACAATTGGGAAAGATAATAACTTAATCCCTAATTGCCTCGGTGTGTTCTATATCTAAATCCTCATTAAGATGTCTTAAACTAGGCCTAAGGATGCCTAGGATGGGATGAGGATGCAAAGATGCACTCAGAAAACATTTTCAGAATTTTCAAAAAAACAGAGTCCCGCTCGAGCGCAGGTTTCCCCGCTCGAGCGGACATGCAATAAAGGTCCCCGCTCGAGCGTCAACTTCCCCGCTCGAGCGGACCAAAAAGTACTGGATAGGTGAAATTCACGCTCGACGCCCGCTCGAGCGTGTCACCCAGTCCTCCGCTCGAGCGCCCAATCCTCCGCTCGAGTGGACTGATGCACAGTGCAAGATGCTGGGAGCTCGATTTTCCCGCTCGAGCAGACGACCAAAATCTGGAAATTCCAGACTTGAGTCCCAAGCTCAAAATCAAGTTTTAGCAACTCAAAACTCGACGTCTTGGGCCCAATTTCTGGAAAACACTTGTAAATACATAAGATAACATGATTTAAAGCTCAATTTGTAAAATCAAGGCCCAAGGGTGTTTAATTCAAACCCAATTTCAAACCAATTTTCATGAACAAGATGAACATGCAACATGCATGAACTCAAATCATTTCAAAGCTTCAAATGCTTGCTCAAATGAGCTCATTCCTTTCAAAACAAGATGGAATCATGGACTACTCTCAAAATATGGACATGCATGTGAGGAATTAAGAACTACAACCTCAAAACTTCAATATATGTACATGCATGCAACAATTAAGCTTCAACACCACAATTTGAGCCATAAATTGGCTCTAGACCTCAACTCACTCCAAACCATGCAAGAAATCAACTCAAAACACAAACAAGGAGGCAATGAATCTACCTTAAGTCTTGAATTAAAGGTATGGAGGCTCAATTATGCACTTAAGCTTCAATTTCTACAAGATCACCAAGCAAAATGAGATGAAATCAAGCTCTCCCTCTCCTATCTCCCTCTCTAGTCGGCTAGAACAAGAAGAAAGGCTAATGAAAGTGTTGTTTCTAAGGATATAATCAAGCCTCAAGTATGGTATGAAGTGGGCCACTAAGTGGCACTAATGTAAATAAGCCAAACTTTGCATTTTATCAATATTTAATCTAATTTAATCATACTAAATCACATTTCAGATAAATACACCATAAAATCACATTATTTTTACTGATCATGGAACATCAATCAATTTTGGATTCGGCCGCCGATAAGGCCTTCAATTAACAGTTTAAACATAAAAACTGAACAGATAATTAAACAGTCAAACAGATAAAATGCAATTCAAACAGATACAGGCAATCAATTCAGTTTCAGATTTCAGTCAGTCAGTTCAGTAATCCAGTCAGTTCAATTACCAATCATAATCATTCTTAGTTTAGCAGTAATCGGTAATTAATCGATGATCAGTGATGAGGGTTGTTACACGTAGGTAGGGGAGAGTCTCCCGAGGTCTCGGCCGATACTGGCCCTCAAAAACGAGTGAATACGGAGTCATGAGAGGCACCTCCACCTCGAGCTCCGGGGCTAGCGTCGGAAAGTACACGAAGACCCATAGCTGTGGAAAACAGGGTAAAAGCCATCAGAATACAGAATGCTGAGTGCAGAATGTGAATACAGAATGTACAGAGAATACAGAATTCTGAGTGCAAAATGTGAATACAGAATATACAGAGAATGCAGAATGCTGAGAGCGGAATGCAAAGTACAGGATGTAAAGTGCGCCGTGTGTGCAGTGTACAGATAACGAAAAGCAGAAATGTGAATCAAGAGGACAGAAAAGTACCTCACATGCTCTCCAATAGCCGCCGACTATGTTCCCCCGTCCGCGGGAGGTCGCGCTCATATAGCAATAGAGGGTAGCTAAGCCGGCGCCACCCTAGTCATACTGACTGACTTGCGAGAGGTCTACCAGGGCACTTAGCAGATATAGCCCAACGGTGTTCCCCCTATCGGCGAACAGAGTGGTCCTGAAGAGGAACATCAAAAACCCTCGGGTGTACTGCGCTACCTCCTTGGGAGTCTCGGGCACCATCTCTCTGAAATGTGGGGAAAACCAGGTATACCAGACTCTGCCTGAGGATCTGTCAACTGGTGGGCGAGCTCCCAACAGATAAATCCAGACGGCCTCCCACTCGCCCATGTCCTCATCATAAGGGATCGCCCAGCCTCCCACGTCAAGGCCTGTCAGCACAGCAAAGTCGAACGGGGTCATAGTCATGTCCCCGGTAGCGGGGAAACGGAAGGAGTTGGTGGTGTCCCACCATCTCTCCACAAGTGCCCCCATCAATGTCCTGCTAGCAGGATAGCGAGATATCCCAGTGCAGAAGGGTCCGAACCCTGCCTGGTCGACCCAATCACGAACGGCCTCCGGGAGCTCTGTGTACCACTCCCTCGCAATGATGGAGCCATATCCTCGTATAACGCGGGAAGACACCTGCATTTATAATGAACACATGTATTCAATTTCAGAATGAAATGAATAAGCTGCGTGCAAATGAAATGTATGAGCTGTGTGCAAACCAAATGCTGTGTTATGAGCCGTGTGTTCAGATTGAGCAGTGTTGTATGATGCACTGTGTGCAAACCAAATGCTATGTTATGAGCTGTGTGTTCAGATTGAGCAGTGTTATATGATGAGCTGTGTGTTCAACGTCAAGTATTTGAGCTGTGTGTTCAGATTTCAAAATCAGTGCCCTGTGTGTTCATCTCAAAGTTTGGGCTGCGTGTTCAACTCTCAACAAGTGTGTGCTGCGTGTTCACAATCAAATATGGGTTGCGTGTTCAGAAATTCAAAGTTTGGGCTGCGTGTTCAACTCTCAACAAGTGTGTGCTGCGTGTTCACAATCAAATATGGGCTGCGTGTTCAGAAATTCAAAGTTTGGGCTGCGTGTTCAACTCTCAACAAGTGTGTGCTGCGTGTTCACAATCAAATATGGGCTGCGTGTTTAGAAATTCAAAGTTTGGGCTGCGTGTTCAACTTTCAACAAGTGTGTGCTGCGTGTTCACAATCAAATATGGGCTGCGTGTTCAGAAATTCAAAGTTTGGGCTGCGTGTTCAACTCTCAACAAGTGTGTGCTGCGTGTTCACAATCAAATATGGGCTGCGTGTTCAGAAATTCAAAGTTTGGGCTACGTGTTCAACTCTCAACAAGTGTGTGCTGCGTGTTCACAATCAAATATGGGCTGCGTGTTTAGAAATTCAAAGTTTGGGCTGCGTGTTCAACTTTCAACAAGTGTGTGCTGCGTGTTCACAATCAAATATGGGCTGCGTGTTCAGAAATTCAAAGTTTGGGCTGTGTTCAACTTTCAACAAGTGTGTGCTGCGTGTTCACAATCAAATATGGGTTGCGTGTTCAGAAATTCAAAGTTTGGGCTGCGTGTTCAACTCTCATCAAATATGGGCTGCGTGTTCAGAAATTCAAAGTTTGGGCTGCGTGTTCAACTCTCAACAAGTGTGTGCTGCGTGTTCACAATCAAATATGGGTTGCGTGTTTAGAAATTCAAAGTTTGAGCTGCGTGTTCAACTCTCAACAAGTGCGCACTGCGTGTTCATAATCAAATATGGGCTGCGGGTTCAGAAATTCAAGTGATTGAGTTGTGTGTTCAAGATGCAAACAGAATACTGTGTTATAGACTAAGCATTCAGAACAAGCTGTGTGCTAGAATGAGCAAAAGTATGGCATGCGAATGTGTTTAGAACGAGCAGATAAGCATACATAGCATGAAATGCACGGAAAATACAGAATATAAGGCAGGAAATGTAAAAAGTGAAGTACATACCTCTCGTGCCTGATGAGAGAGGCGGGACTCCGGCTCCCGCAATAGCAAATCCATAGGTGCTCGAGCATCAAAGTCGGTAAAATGATAGAAAACTGCCCGATGGAGGATGTGTGTCGGAGGGTCATACCTCTCGGGAATGAATGGCCGAACCCTCGGAGGTAAAGACATGATGTCTGGCTCACCTCCGGCATCCGGAGAACCTCCGCCGTGGGGAAAATGACCTGCCATCTCAAGAAATCTGCAAAAAGGAGCAAAAATGAGCGAAATGAGCAAAATTGGAAAAAGTCAACAAAAGTCAACTCTCGGGAAATGAAAAAGTCAACAAAAGTCAACTCCCGAGAAAATGTTCCAAATATTGAGACAAACTTACCTCAAGTGGTGAAAATGAGAAAAGAAGCTCCGAAATCAAATTTTAATCGGTCCAAAGTGAAGAGAACTGAAAGTTTTCGCGAAACAACTTGGCGTGGGGCGTTGGAAAACGCGTATAGAGCGCAGATCTGAGAGAGAAAATGGTCTAGGAAGCAAGGGGAGATGATTTCGGATCTGATGGTGTGAGCCAAAAAGTGTTTGGCAATGTATATTTAAAGAAACAAGGGTGAAAGGACAAAACTGCCCCTGTTTTGGGCTAGGTGGTCGGCCGACCACCTTTTCTGGTAGGCCGACCACCACCTTGCACTACCCCTGGTCGGTGGCCTTCTAACCTGGTCGGTGGCCCTCCCCTTTGGTCTCCAATGCTTCTTTGAGCTCCCCACAAAATTTGGTAGTGATTGGAGTCCCCGGCACTCGAGAAAGTACAAGAAAAGTGCACTTTTCGTCGCGAAATCCCTCCGCGGGAACTTCAACTCCAACTTTCGATGCGTGTTTCATCGTTACTCGTCAAGAGCAAGGTGTATCCTTTTTGAACACGTTGTGACCCTTCCGGGAGGTAAACCAGAGGTCGCGATTAAGTGGCACTCGTCGAAACTTGCATTTCTTTGCTCGTTGTTTCGTGTCAAACATGCATTCGAGTTTGCACTTATCCTGCTTTGCTATGCACGTCACTTGCATTCTCATGCACATTGCTTGAATTGTTGTGCACGTCTCATTGGTATTGACATGCCTCCGTGCTTAACTTGCGTTGTCACGCACATTTCTTCTCGCATTGCGATGCACTTTCCCACCGACACCATGTTTTCCTACGTTCGATATAGCGTTGAACATATGTTGCTAACTATGTTGTGCTTGTTAAGTTTCTCTCTTTTGCAGGCACGATATTGTATGTACGGTTCATTTGAGGCTGGTGCGACCGGATGAGCCGCACAGGTATTGTATGTTCTCCATGTGAGACGTAGCGAGAATTGAATAATTCTCCACTTTCTTACTACATGAAATGTAGTTGTTGCTTTGCATTCTTGCTTAAAACTGTTGCATCTATTGCGAATACTTGCTTCATTACAGCTTGCTGCCTTGCATGATCATGAGTCACGTCCGACTTTGTGCATATCATTTTGCATCTTGCCCCTGCCTGCGGGCATGCCTGCGGGCGCATCTCTTTTTATCTTGCCTGTTTGCCTAAGTCTTCGGCCTTGTCAAAAATGGGTCGTCTCTGGGCTTTGACATTCACTCCCATCACGTGTGACTTTCGAGTTCTGTCAAAGAGGGGCAACTGTAGACACCCCATTTTTGACCGACCTTAAGACTCAGACGTCACCGATTAAGCACTCGGTGATGTTGCATATTGTGCTCGTTCTGAGGTTTTAGAGTCTCGGCTGTGAGCCTTGCCTCCGGACTTCGGGGCTCTTTTGTGCTTTGTCTCGATTTGCAAACCAGGTCCTGTTCTCTCTGTTTTCTCTTCCCGAAGGGAGGGAGAGGACTCGTAGACCATCTCTCAGTGGCCGTAGGCTACGTTTCGTGGTCGTAGACCACTTTTCCCGTTTGGAGACCAGTTTCCGGTTTTCGGAGCCGTCGGCCGTGTGCCTTGGTTCGGGACCGCCTAACTACCTCCGTTTGCTCCGGTTTTTGGCACACACCTTGTTTCCTCTCCTTAGAGGGACACTATGGCCCGGGAGACCACCTTCGTGGTCGTACGCCCTTCGGTGCCTAACAACCTGTTTTCAGGGCCCCGGGCTGTGCGTTTTGGCCCCCGAACCCTTGTTTTGCATCGGTTAGGGTTCTTTTTTGGTATGGACCCTAATTTCATTGTTTGGAAGGTGGTACTATAGTGGGAGACCAGCAATTCTTTTGGAAACCATTTTCTCTCTCCTCCAGCCGGTTTTCTTGACAGAAAGCTGGTTTTTCTCACTTTTGGGCCATAATTTCTGATTTTTCATATCACCATTGTGTTGTGCTCATCTGGGAGGTCACCAATATGGGTAGGCCGACCAGTATTTCTTCTTGACCCTTTTGAACCTTGCTAGAAAGCTGTTTTCCTCTCTCCTGGGTCACATTTTCTGGTTTCCCACCATACAGCTGTATTCTACTCATCTGGGAGGCCACCTTTCTGGGCTGGCCGACCAGCTTTTCTCCTTGAACCTTTTGACCCCTGGTCGGCCGACCAGGGGGAATGGCCGACCGACCACCTTAACTGGTCGGCCAGCCATCTGCTTTTTGCTCTCTTTGAATGCAATCTAGCTGTGCCAGCTGGGAGGCATTTGGACCATCCTCCATACACGTGTATGGAGGATATTTGAAGCTTCCAAGAGAAGCTTTGGCCTTTCTTCTCTATAAGAGAGGCCCTCCTCTTCCATTACAAGGGTTGAACCTTTTTGTTTAAGACATACAAACACTTCCCTCCATAGCTCACTATTCCAAGCTCCAAACCCTAATATTCTTGCACCATTTGCACTACACCTCATAGCCTACCACCTCCACCATCCATCCAAGCATCTTGGAGCTGATTTTCAGAGGTTGAAGAACTCCTTTCTTGGTCCAGAGCTTGCTGCCTTGCTGTGCTACAAGGGTAAGTCTCTATTTCCCATTTTCTTACATTATTTTGCTCCATTGTTTAGCCTTATTTTCAAGCATTTCTGGACTTCGACATAAACTGAAAAAAGTTTTATTTTGAGCTCCTCTTGAAGTTTGATTCAGGACACTTTTCTGTTTGAGGTCATCTACCTCCTTGTATGCTCCATCCCTCTTTGTAGGCTTATTTTGCTTCCTATCTTAGCCTTGCTTGCAAGCATTTATGGGTTTTGTTATAAATTGAAAAGAGTCTTATTTTGAGCCCCTCTTGAAGTTTTATTAAGGGAATTTTTCTGTTGGGGGTCATCTACCCCCTTGTATGCTTGTTTGCATCTTGTTTTGAGCCTTGCATCTAGGCCTTTGTTTCATGCTTTGTTTGGCTTTCTAGACACTGATATCCAGTGGATTTTCAGTGGCTAGCATACTATTTTGAGAGCCAAAATCAGAGGGGGGTGACCCCCTCTCTCCTTGTTTTGTTTGTTGGTCCTTTTGGCCTTCCAAAGGGGCTCCTACTTGCATGTTGTGAAGCCACATTTCAGGCCCTATTTGGTGAGTTTTAAGGTCTTCCTTGACTCTGTCCAGAGCCCTTTTGGCCATATTTTGTGTCTTTGATGCATGTGTAGAACAATCCCATTCAAGGCCTTTCAAAGGGACCTTTCATTGCATGCTTCATTGACCCATTTCAGGCCCCTTTTGGTGGGTTTTAGGACCCTCAGAACCTCTGTCCAGAGGTTGTTTTACCATCTTGCATGTCTATCTTATATGTGTAGAACAACCTTCTTATTGGCCTTTCAAAGGAGCCCATCATTCTTGCATGCATTGACTGAGTTTCAGTGGTTATTTGGGCATATTTTGGTATGGCATACTTCTGTTTTTGGCTGGTTTGGTGAGCCTTCATGTGCTTCATATACGTGTAGTGTAAATCATGGTTCACTAGCTTTTTCGCATGCTTTGTTGACCCTTGATTTTAGCACTTTTTGGCCATGCCTTAAACTGATGTTGTGCTTATTTTGGACTTCCCTAGCTCTGTTTTTGGGTCTCATGATTGAATGATGTTGGTTTTGCATGCTTGTAGTTCAATACCCATGCTTAACTTTGAGTTTTGAGGTTCATTCCATGCATATACTGAGGTGTGTTCATGTTTTGGGCTCATTATACATCATATTTCAGAGCTTTTTTGAATGCCATATTGCCATGTTTTGTACTCTTTAAATGTGTTTGAGAATTGGACTTGTATGCCTTGTTTTCGGACCATTGAATGAGCTCCATTTCGTTGCATTCCGAGCCATCATTTTAGGCCATTTCCCCACTGTTTCAGACCTGCCTAGGGTCTGTTTGGGGTTGGTTTTCCTTTGGTGCATTGCTTTGGGTACCTATAGTGCAACGCACTTCACTAGTTTCGGTACTCGGGCACCCTAGCATGCATTGTGTGACATACTTGTATATTTCGGGACTATATTTTATGCCATTTTAGAGCTGTATCATGTGCCATCCTGTGCCATATTTCATTCCTTGCCATGTTTTGGTAGAGTGGCATTTGTGCCTTAGGATCGGTCCTTTGCATCCATGCATGTTTGCATGTGTTTCGGTTGTCTCATTTCCATCAATGGCCACTGATGTGGGTGTGGCTGAGGTCCACTCATGTTGGTGTAAGTCCATCCTGCATTGTGTATGCCATTTCAGTCCATAGCATTGCGTATGCTAGGTTGCATGTTAGAGCATTGTGTATGCCATGTTACATCACGTGCATTGTGTATGCCATGTTAGTCGCATTGTGTATGCCATCTCATTTGCATTGTGTTTGGGATAGAAGTTAGCCCAAACACGGAAAACGAGGGACGTTTCGTACTCCAAGTGACGAAACGTGTCTCAATTCCCGGTCGCCGACACTCTGGATTACCCATGATGGAGTCTAGGCCTTGTTGTGTTTTCATGCGCATTCATTTCACATCGAGTCGTGCAATTCGACTCCTCGGCCATCATGCATCGAGATGCGTGATTGGTGGCACGAGGATCGAGGTGTGCATACATATGTGAAAATACTTTGCCATGCTTCCTTCTTGCTCTCTGTTGCAGCAAATCAGAAATCAACAGCTTTCCAGAGCTTTGCGCAACATTCCGGGATTAATTGCAAACAGAGGTGAATTGGGGCATCGCAAGGAATTTTCCGACGAGGCGACTCGAGCATGCATCTTTCATCATTCGGAACAGAGCTGAGGCGGTCCATGGATTTGCATATTAGTTTATCTTGCTTTCCTAGTTAATTTGTTAATTAATTAGGGTTTTGTAATATTTAATTTGTTCGGACTGTATTATTTATTCGGACCCTACGAGCGAGGGCAATTGTATAATAAGTGTGCGTGTGTGTGATGTATGTCTTCCAACCCCACGTCTTTCTCCCTTTTATTTACCAGCTTATGATGGTTAGATTAGGGCATGTTTCAATTAGCATACTTATGCTCGCATGTTTTGCATCCATTCATCTGTCTTGCATGCACCGGGCTCGGTGCATCATACTAACTGCATCGTATTTCAATTCCAAGTTGAATACATGTTAGCTGTAGCATCATCATATGCCATTCTTAGAATAGCCGAGCCTATTATAGTTGCATTTTTGCATGTGTTGCATTAGGCATTTCTGCATAGTTAGGATCATGCATTGATTTCTAACGTAGCTTCTGTTTTGGCTTGGAGTACTCGGTAAGTGTTTATGCTTTAGCATCCTCGCATGCGTGTGAGTGACTGCCATGATAGCATGCTTACCATGAGGCTAAATGCTTATGTGATATAATTGCCTGAATGCCTGTGGGTGAAGGTTGGATTATCTGAATTGGAATAATGCATTGACTATGAGTTTTAAGCCCACTAGATAGTGGCAAAATCATGTTTTCTTAAGCCCACCTGAGGGTGGCAAATCCACATTTTAGCCTACTTGCGAGTAGCAAACTATTTTCAAAACAAACATGAGATGTTTCGTTCCAATTCAGGCGATCCGGTCTATATTTGTATGCTGTGCGCATCACATAGTAATTCTAGGCTAATAACCGGAATAAGAATGCATAATGTTTTCAAAACTTGATATCATGGTTAGTAGAGGCCGATCTTTGATCGGGCGAGCGGGGATGCTCACGAAGTGACCTTCCCCAATCGTACCCAAGTTCCCGAGTCGAGGCAACTTTGGTGATGACGGACACGTGGCCTTAGGCAACGAGTCAGGATTTCCTAAATTCCCCCAAAATAAATATTTAGGTGGCGACTCTGTATCTGGCAAAGCAGTCCATGTTTGGCACTTCTTTCAAAAAAATCTGTTTTCAAAAACGATTTGCCGGATTTGGACTCTTTGATGATTCATCGGTCTTGCATTGCACTCTGCGAGATTAGATACAGGACCGTGACATTGAGTCCTGAACTGTAGTGAGCCCAAATGAACAAAACGGGATTCCCTCCCGAGACGTTCGGGGACGTCTACAGCATCCTCATTGCATCTTAGGCATTCCTAAGCCTTAATTAAGCCATAGTAATGAGGTTATGGATTAGAAACACACTACGACAAGGAATGTACTAAGTTAAGAGATTACAAGTGTGTGTGTTGAGTAATGCATTAAGCAGGAACAATAATCAATGTAAAGAAAGCTAAACCATGTATGGCCACATGAATGAGTAATAATGAGACATGTTTTGTGCTATGTACATTTATGTTTGTAGGTCAAGACTCGAAGACTGACCAACCGTTTACGAGAATCACTGTGAGTAACATTTCTGTAAAGATATGTTGATATGAATTATGTTCCAAACAAGTTATGATTTCTGAAATGATATTGTTTACGTGAACGAATGTCCTATGATTGAAATCTATTATGGCATCCATAGATAGTCCCAAGTCATGGGGGACGGCATGTAAATGCGGGTCCATGACATATATGTGATTACGAGATCTCATTAGCCACTTCATTGTGGTGATATGTGTTTAATCGGTATCCGGAACTGATTACTCTAGTCGAAAGACGATATGTGATGTGTTCTATGGGATGTACCATTATTATGTTCAGATACGAGAATGATTATGCTATGATCTGTTTTACGCTTATGACATGTTCGGATTTCGTTCACTAACCTCTTTATCTTAATGTTATTCACTGGGCTTTAGCTCACTGTGTGTGTATATATATATATATATATGTATAGATGGGAATTTTGGAGTTCGAGCCTGAAAGCTTTTGTCTGAATCTGTGTTCTATTGTCAGCCAACCATTGCGCATCACGTGGAGGTTCCGGATGTGTCGCTTGTTATGAGTTTTGGTTACTTATGTATATATGATGTGTTTATTTCGTTGGCTGTACTTAAGATACATTTATGTGTATGGGTATAATGTATGAATGACTTTTGGTTATGTATATAAAGTTTTAAATATTCTGTTTCATATAAGTCAGTACAGCTCATTAGACAATTATATTTATGTATTTGCTTCCGCTAGCCCCTTAATTTTGTTAATCAGTTCAGAGGCCATCGGTAATCCAAGGATTACTGGCCGGTTACGATACAAACCCTATAGGAGCGGGTTTGGGTCGTGACAACACTCTAATCATATTCTTTATTTTAGCTAATCAATCAAACTAACTTAACTAATTTTTAAGTTTTCTCACCAATCAAACAAACAACTACACAGTTCATTAATTGGGTTACCATTTTTAGGTCATTTCACAGTGCCCATTGTTTCTTCTAAAATCATGAATTCATAATTTGTGAATTTGTCTTTTGATCTTCATCTTGAATGCTATAGCTATTTTATGTATTTCCCAATATCAGAATATACGGCAATAATAGGAACCTCATTGAGTCGAATAAATTGATGACAAACATACTAGGAAACAAAGAAAGAAATCAAAGTGAAGCAAATGTATTGATTTAGGGTTCAAAGAGTTCTGACCTTGAAATCCAATGTCCAGACCTCTTGAATCTTCTTGAATCGCAAGAAGTAAACTAAGCTTAGCGAGATCAAACAGAAGGGGAAGGGTTTTGTAGTGCAGGAAGTGGGTTGAGAGAGATCGTCGATGAGGAAGAACGGGAAAGGGAGAAAGAGAGAGAAAGAGAAGAAAGTCACCTAAGTTGGCGGAAACACACTTTGCCTAACAATGAAGGCTAGCTACCTGTGGAGAGCCAAAACGAGAATGGGCAAAATGCCTCACAATTTGCCTCATGCGTTGGAACCCTAAAAATGCAGCTTTAATAAGCAAAATGCCTAATTCTCTCCATTTGCCTCGTGCATTAGAGATGCTGAGGGTCTAAAATATGATAATATTAGCTATAATAGCTAACAAGTCTTATTTGAAAAGTCCATTGAAGATACTATTAAGAATTTAAACAAAAGGTGTTGTCAAGTACCCGTAGAGCAGGAGCCGAAAACAAAAAAAAAAAGAAAGTTAGGCCTTGTTTGGGAAGACTAAATAAGTGCACTTTTTGTCTTTTTTGACTAAAAAAGTGAGGTTGAAAATATGGATGTTTGGGTTAACTTTTTGACTTTTTATGGAAAAATGTGTAATAAAAAATTGTAAAAATTAGTTTTTAGAGGAAAATTTGAATTGGGAGTTGTGCAGCCGTAATTGTTGACTTTTGGTGAATAGTGTTAACTTTTTAACTTTTTGAGTAACTTTTTGACTTTTTGGATTATTCTCTACATCCCAAACTTAGCCTTAATAAACACAAGGCACATTTTATTAAATTCAGTGAGCTTTTATTAAAATCAACACATTTTTTTAACATTTTTACATATTTTGAAGACAAATTTTACATACTTCTCAACATTAAATAATGCCTATGATGTACTTGTTAGCATTTGTTTTATAATTTATTTGAATAAATTACAAATACACACCTCTAATATTTGTTTAAAATACAAATTGTCATTTGGTTTGAAATATTATAAATACCCCTTTATCAAAAAAATTTATTTAATAGAATTAACTAAAAAAATAAAATTCCTAACTATTCTTTTCTACAATAATAAAATTATCTGAATTATTAATTGAAATAAATTTCTGACGTCATTAAAAACTGTTAATTAACTTAATGATTTATTAATAAAAGAATCCATTTGTTATAAAATTAAAAACTTCAAGGGATTAGATGTAATTTCCAGAACTACAGTGACAAATCGTATTTTAAGCAAATTTCGAAGGATGTACTTGTAATTTACCCAATTTATTTTTAAAACATATGGGATTTGTTAGTTTCTCAAAAAAAATTAGAGGAACCAACGTGTAGGTCCTAATAGTGGATTTATTATTCAATAGGACTTATGATAATTAATGACATTTTTTATAAAACACTATTAAAAAAATAACTAATTGTAATTTTCAGCGACAATTTAAAAATTGTAACAAAAAATGTCAATAATTATAAGTTCTAGTGATAGTTTAAAAAAATATCACAAAAAATATTATTAATTTTTAACTTTTAGCAATAATTTGAAAAATTCATAACAGAAAAATGTCACTAATTATAAATTTTAGCGACCATTTATAAAAATCGTAACAAAAAAAAAAGATTACAAATTGTTAATTTTTAACGATATATATAAAAAATATCACAAAAATTATTTTGAATAACAATTTTAATAAAACTTATTTTTAATAAGATTTAATAAAATTAAATCTAATTATTACGGCCTATGAATAGTTTAGTGGAAAAAAAAAGAGAAAGAAGGAGTAAAGTAAAAAAGGAAAAAGAAATCCACGTAGAACAACCGTCAGACGCAGAAAAGCGAATCGAACCTCCCACTGCACTAAACACCTCCATTATACTCAAATCTGAGCTCCATTTGAATAGTAAATCATGATTTAACAACTAGAATTTGAGGGTTTCTTAAAGCTGACGATTCTCTGTCAATGGATGGTTTTGGGTGAAGCAATGATGAACTTGGAATTGAAAGATCAGTCTCACCTTTCCTACACTTCGCATTTCAAATCCAACCCCTGAATATCTTCCATTCATCTTCATCTCAAAACCACCCAAATAGCATATCTGTGTGTATTCACATTGAAATTCATCATTTTGGGTTGAGAAAATGGAGGGGATTTGGAAATATGGGGTTCTCAAAACTAGGGTTTTGATTGGGGCCCTTTGATTTGGAAAAAGGGACCTCTGGGTTGGAGAAGAGAGGGGCAGAGAGTGTTTTAGAGAGAGAAGATATGAGGGAGCTGGTAGGGAGGCCAGGAACCGTGAGTGGGCTGATGTTGAGGATAGGGCAGTGTTTGTTTGGTGCTGCTTCCATTGGAGTGATGGTCTCTGCTATGGGCTTCTCTACCTACACTGCTTTCTGGTAAGTTTTTGTGTTCTTTGTCACTTCTTAAAGAATTGTCGCAATTTTGTTGTTGTGCAGTGAAATTTGTAGGTGAGATTCAAGTTCTTATATTGAAGATTTGGGTTTTGTAAAAATGAAGGTAATGAGTGTTTGAATTAATTTGCCATTTTCATTTGAAAGACTTCCAAATATAGAGAGAAAGGTGAAAATATATTGAAGCATGATAGAGTAATCTCTAGCTTAAAAGCAGAATCAAGCAAGGTTTCTTTCTTAAAGAAGTAAAACCAAGTAAGCGAACATTCATTTATGGTAGGCATATGCTCACTATCTGCCTATAAAACCATAAAATTCCCTCTTGTAGTGAATTTTAAATGCAGCTCTCTATTAATTTTTTTTTCTTGTTCAGACTTATATTATGAATACAATATTGGAAAGACAAATTAGACAGTTGTATGAAATTTCAGTTGTAACAGGTGGGAAATATTTGATAGCATAGCATTCATATATGTAATTTTCTAAGTATAGCATGGGATTGCACTTATCATACATCCAGTTTGTTTCACACATTTCCTCTAAGGTAGTTGGACCAGAAAGGCAAAGAAAACTAAAGGTTTATGACTTTCTATACATTTATTCCTGGGTAAAATTTTATTTTCTTGTTCACATAAATGTATCAAGCAGCCACTGGTTCAGTGGTTAATTACTAACCTCGAGGTTGTGGGTTCAAACCTGAGGACAATCACTTTGTGCAAATTATGCCAAATGTTAGGTCTGTACCCAATCTACCCCCTCTTAGACCCCCATCAAATGGGGACTTAAGTAGGTGTAATTTTTCTAACTGGCTCACAGAAATGCGTTCATAACTTAATTTGGGGGAAGGAAGGTGGTGTTTGGGGCAGTGTTCATTCATTTATGTGCATCAGCCCACTTTACATGTTCTCTCATGCACTTGCATGCTAGTTCTGCTGACTACAGAGTATAGACACTTCTAAAAAGGTAATGTCTTGTGTCCGGCACCTACACAACATGACACTCATCAAACACTTCCCAACACTTAGACATATGAAACACATTACAAGTTTGAATAAAATAACTTGGAGAGATTATTGTTGCCTTTCCTACCACAACTATTATTTGATGCTTTCTTGTATTGACTTTTAAATTCTGTTGAGACGTCATCCTGTCAATTCCTTATCGCAAATTTAATCAAATTCCATGTTGCTTGATGCAGCTATCTAATTGCATCAATGGGGCTTCAGGTAATGTGGAGCTTTGGACTTGCATGTCTTGATGTCTATGCTTTGAGCTTAAAGAGAAACCTTCAAAATCCAATCTTAGTGAGCCTGTTTGTTGTAGGCGATTGGGTATTTAATTTTCTCCTTACACTCTTGGCAGCTTTGCTCCTATTATTTATTTTTGTCATAGATGCATTAACTTTGGCATACGGATCAATGCATGATTTTACCCGGGAAAGCATTGGTTCTCTAATTGTTGTAATCATTATATACTTATAATACCATACTTCTTCATATTTATTTTTGTCATAGATGCATGACTTTATCTCATTGGTTTCTATACTTATAATACCATACTTCTTCATATTTGTGTTCTTTTATTTGTCTCATCACTTTCTTTTGTTAAATTATTGTAATGGCACTTCAGATTTTTGTTTTTTGTTTATATATATTTCTTTTTGGGTTAGTTAATATGTTGCTTATGTTTCAAAACCTCCCCTCTGCAGTTAAATGATGCCCCGTTTGGTAAAACTTGTTGCCAACTGACAAAAAGCATCACAAACTCGGTTTGAAAAAAATGAGTTTTTTGAGCTGAAAGCACAAGCTGAAAACCTGTAGTAACTAAGTAGCATAGAAAAGGATACACTGACAAGGAGATTTTCAAAAAATGTCAAGGCACGAAATGTCTAGGACACTTCATAAAAATTCTCGTAGAATCGAGAATGAAGTTTTCATTTTGTACATGCCAGATCATGAATTAGTAACTGCATCCAACTTCCAAAAAAATCCCAATTGTTTCGAACTTTCTATTTTTGGAATAGAATATTTACGGAATCTCCATGAATAGGATCAAACCTTATTCCATGGTATTTACATGAGGTTCCTCTTTCTCATTCTTAAGCAACCGAGAGGGCTTAGTTGATCCATGATTTTTCTTTCATCTTTTGTTTCCTTTTCGTTTGTTTCGAGAAATATATCGATCAATTCCGATTCTTTCTTTTTCTCTTGATTCTTTTCCGATCGAGATGCATGGTTAAAAGTTTATATATATATATATATATTAAATTTATTATATGTCAATAGTAATAGCATAGTACTACATTCGTGCTTTGCAATATATAATTTAGTTATTTTATTTGCACAAAAACCAATCATAGAACCACACACATTCCTCTCACGAGTGTGGAGCCCATAAAAAAGTGGAATTCACTTCATGTGAAAGAGTTGTGTCCGGTTCTGTGTTCTTAGACCTTTTTAAATATTAATTTACATATCAATTGGCATTGTATTTGTTTCAAATGCAGGTGACTGCTACTCTATCGCTTGCAGCTGCATGCTCATCCGCAGGAATTGCAGTTCTGTATGAACGGGACTTGGACGTCTGCAAAGTTCAAATGCATCTCCCATGCAGTAGATTCCAGCTCTCCGTAGCTCTGGCTTTCGTCACTTGGTTCCTCATTGCTTTATCTTCTTATGTGATGTTTTGGATCTTAGCCTCGGTTTGAACAACCTGTGCTTTCGTCCCTCTCACTTGTTACACTTTCTCCATTGCCCTCTGTTTGTCAGTTGAATCCCATATCACAGTTTTGTGTGATTGTCAAGATTTCAAGGTTTCAACTGCAATGTTTTTTTGTGTGCTATGCAAGCATGGCTCAAATTGAACCGAATGTGGTTGTAACCTCTTTTGTGGCTCCCCATTTCTTGTGTCTAGCTAACCCATTGAACCATATAATGTAATTTTATGATACTTAACCTGGCTCTGCAGAGCGATCCTTAAATTGGAAGACGAAGTTCAGTTGGGAATTTGAAGCGAAAGGGTTTTGAAAAATAATTTCTCGTATTTTCTGGGGACAATGAAAAATGAATGTCAATGGGAAATGTTTTTCATGATCAATAGAAAATAAACTTATTTGGGAAAAAAAATATTTTTAATTTTGAAATGTTAAAAACTTAGTTTACCCTTTTTATTTTGGGCAAAAATAATTTTTTCCAGTTTTTTAAAAAGTGAATTGTTTTAATAATTTTTTTCCAATTCTATTTTTTTTTTCAGAAATAGTATGCCAAACTTTTTTTTTTTTTTTGTGTTTTTTAAAAAATTAAAAATTGAAAAAAAGAAAAGATAGAGAAAATTTCATTATTATTCCTATATTTTGTTTCGATGATTAATTACACCTTCAGACTTC
Organism: Camellia japonica; assembly: GCA_030407325.1. NCBI lineage: Eukaryota > Viridiplantae > Streptophyta > Magnoliopsida > Ericales > Theaceae > Camellia > Camellia japonica. Next base: position 51,277,661 of record JAPPVO010000017.1, read on the forward strand.
GAATAATTTTAATTTTATCCTTAAAATTTTTAAAATCGTATCAATTTGTCTCATACTGTCACATTTAAACGGAAAAAGTCAAAAAAAAATTTATATTTTGACCCCAAATTTCAAAATAAAAATGCAAAATTATTCCCTAAATTACCCAAATCCATCCGCCACTCCTTCCCTCTCCACCGTTATCTTCCCCGCCACCACCACCAAGAAGCCCTTTGCTCTCACTATATACATCAAATCGTCTCTATCAACACAAGACACAGTAATACATTACTCAATCTGGGTTTGAATCTGATTCGATTCATCAAATCGTCTCTATCAACACAAGAAACAATAATGCATGACTCAAAAAGTTCGTTTCTTCATTCGATTCATCTATATTTCATTTTTCAGTGTTTGAATCTGATTGATTTGATCTCTAATTTTGTTAGTTTGGGTGTAAAAATTGTGCTAAAAATTTGGGTTTGTGTTGGGTTCGTCTGTTTCTTAAGCTTTAAGTTGGATTAGAATTGTCAAGAGCCATTCTACAAATAGAAGATCGAAGCCATGAGACCCATCTAATCCAACACCATGTTCATTAATTTCTCTCATGTCATGCTATTCAAAGATGTTCTTCAAAAGGCTATCTATCATGAATACCTGAGATATTTCATTCAATTCTCTCACTTCAAAATCCTTAATTTTTCTGGGTTGGGTTCAATTTTTAGGTTCGAGCCGTACTTGAAGAATGCTTGCAAGAGATTTGTGATGAAAAAAAACCGACATTCATCATCGATGATAACCCTAACAAGGACATCATTATTGTGTTCTATTACTGTCCCCAATCTCCTTACAAAAGTCAAACTTTCGTATTGTGTTGTTTTGCCTCCAATTCCCTACTAAATTAAAAAAAAACTTTTGGGTAAGGATTTGAATCCTGTTGATGTTGGGAAACTGGTAGCGATGGGTGGCGTCGTCACTCGCACCAGTGAGGTTAGACCAGAGCTTCTCCAGGGAAGTTCTGCGAATTCGGAACCAAACGACGGAGGCTCGGTGAATCCGACAGCGTTGGTTCTGGGAATCCATTTTCGGACATTTCTTGAATGGGGTTGCAGTGGCGGAGGGAGGAGGAGGGCTAGCCGCCGGCGGTGGTGGCCGGGCAGAGCTGTAGAGGTGCAGAGAAGAGAGATGGTGAGTTTGGATAGGAGAGGGTAAGTTCGTATTTTGTTTTGAAATTTGAGGTGAAAATGTAATTTTTTTTTGAATTTTTTCCTTTTAAATGTAACGGTACGTTTTTAAAAATTTTGAAAATAAAATTTAAATTATGAGTATGTAAATATAATTAATTATTTAGATAAAATATAGGGATGAAAATAAAATTTTCTCCAAAAGAAAACCAAAAGCAAATAGGCCCGAACTTTCTAACATATTTTCTTTCAGCAATGCTAGGTATCATGAAAAAATTTTCATGAAAATAATCATGAAAGTTTTGTGATCCTTAGATTATACTTAGAATAAAGCACCACACACTAATCAAGGTAATCCAAGAATAATAAATCTTTCATGATCATTTTCATGAAAAAATTTTCATGATTCTTAATTTTTCTCATTTTCTTTTGCCCCAACGACTCTTCACTAAGGGGTGTTTTGGGAAGATGGTTATAATCTGATTTTTGGTGAAAAGCTGATTATAAGCAAATTATAATCAGCTTTTCTGTGAGAGAAGAGGAGATAAAAAATCTGAAAATCAGATTTTTTATCTCTTCCCAAAAGAGGCCTAAATGACGAATCACGTTGGGGCATAAAATTAGTGGAAAATCAACCAACAAAATAAAATAAAATTTTAGCAATCCAACACACGCTATCATCCTCTTTTAGTGACTGGGTATTTGGGGTTATTTTTTTAATTTTTTTTTCTATTTACTCGATTAGACTTATTGGAAAAAGTAAATTTTTTTGTTTTGTAAAAATTGTTAGAAAGTCTTAAGAAAAAAAGAAAAAAAAACAGAAGCCAAATCAAGCTCGTTGTTTTGACTTTTGTTTGGCAAATGAAATATTCCTTCGAATGAATGTAACGTAACTGGGGTTTGGAAGGTGGTGGTGGTGGTGGTGGTGGTGGTGGTGGTGGTGGTGGTGGTGGTGGAAGTTAAGAAAAAATTTTAAGATAACATTTTAATAAAAATAAAATTAAAAAGTGGTATCCAAAGAAAAGTAGGTTAATGGCAACATCAATGGATTAACATACATAATTTATAATTTGTCTTGAAAATACTGGGCAAAAAAAATATAATTTTAAAAATAAATTTATTTTTTTAATACTATAGTTATAATATCAATTTAATTTTTAATATCGATGATATGCACATAAAAACCTAATAAATGAATGGTATGAATTGTTAAAACTGGACGCATGAGGGGTTCAGTGAACCAAATTGAACTATCTAAATCAGTCTATTAAAAAATGCTATCTCATAATTAATTTTTTATATAGAATTAATTAGTAAATATACTCCAATTACATAAAAGGGTGAAAAACAAGGGATGTACACCTCTCTTTTAGGCCCGTTTAGTCAATAAATTCCACTGCATCAATAAATGTCACATCATACACATTAATTAAGTATTTTTTGACTTTTTCATTTTATGAAGATTGTTTATCTCTTTTTAAAATATTGTGATTAATCACTAAATCAAATTATTCCGATCTTTTATTGATTTTGTTCGATAAAATAAATCATTCCAAACACATTATTAACTTTCATCATCTTATAAAAAAAAATTAAAAAGTCAAAAAATATTTTAACAAACTAAGTTCTCAAACGGGCGTGGTAAATTTGAAATAGAGTTAATTGTATGGTCCCTTTAGCCATACAATATAAATTATTCCCACATAATACAAGCTATATTTACACATTATTATCTATTTTCATAGTCTCCTTCATATTTCACACTATAATAACACAAAGTGTGTGGTCCCTTTGGTTATCCACACCCTTGATTATCATCACACCAAGCTATAAAACCATAAAAAAAAATAAAAATAAAATACACACATAATAGTTGTCTAGTTACAGTTACCAAAGGCCACCATGTTTAACAAACTTGAGAGAGATACAACGAGCCTTCAGCTTTCCTCCGGCACATAATTGTGTGGATGATCATCATCATGCAATGACTCAGCGGCGAACCGGAGATTGAACCTCAGTGGAAACACTTCTTTGGGTGGCGGAGGGCGGTGGTGAAGAGGCGGAGAAGCCACAATCTTGCTGGAAAAGCTGGATGTCCGACGAGGCGTGGAGGCGGCCGGAGTCTCCGGAAAGTCTCATGTATGAAGATGAAGGTGATTCTTTTAGAAATGAGGATATGAAGCCTTGTCCACCATTTTTGTGTTGCATTATGGCTCTGCACACAAATGGAATAAGACCCTCCATTGCTTTGAGAATTTTGAAGAGAGAGAGAGAGAGAGAGAGAGAGAGAGAGAGAGAGAGATGTGTTTAACTTAACGAAGGAGGGGATGGGTGGGATTGGTTAAAAAGAAAGAAAAGGAGGGGGGTCGTGACGTGGCGTAATGGGTAGTAGCAGCTCAAAGTTATGTGGGACATTAGGCAATCTTAGGTCTCGTTTGGGAACAGGCTAATTTAATAATTTTTTAGTTATTTGGCTAAAATATGAGTTAAAAAAAATTAATATGTTTGGGATGGTTTTTTGACTTTTTATGAAAAGATGTGCAAAAAGTAGAGAGAAAAGAATCTTTGACTTTTTGGCTAATTTAGTAACTTTTTGACTAAAAATAATGGTTCCCAAACGAGGCCTTAATAAATAAAATAAAAAAGTGATTATAAATTGTTATATCATTATTTATTTTTTTATATTTTTTTAATAAAAAATTAAAAATATTATTAAATTAATATATTCTCCAACAAGACTTAAGAGCGAGTTTAAGAATACAAAGGCTTGGTTTGTTTATGTGAGTTGAGTTGAGTTGAGTTGAGTGGAGTGGTTTGTCTATAAACCCCCTTTATCTTCCTTTCATTGTTAAAAAGACTAAGAAAAAAATTATACTTTCTAAACCCCCTCATAATTATAAAGTCTTGCATAAAGGACAAAATTTATTATTTAAATATTTTATTAGACTATTATACCCTCAACTAAATTTTCCCACCTTTTCCACTCACTCTCTCTCCACCTTTTCTGTCTCTCTCATCTCTCTTTCCCTTCCAGATCTGAAGCTCCGTTTCTCGACAATTTTGGTAACTTCTTCTTCTCCGGCGATGATAGCAACGTCATCGTCATCACTCTCCTAGCCAAGTCCGGTCAGTTATTAGGCGAAACTCCGGCCATCAACAATGCCGAAACCGATCTCTATGATGAACTCATCAAGAACATCGGGAACGAAATCAACTACGGGCCGAAAAATTGTCCTCCGATGCCGGAATCGAATGAGATCGTCTACGAGGAGAAACATATCGTCTTTAAATTAAGACATGTTTGGTGGAGTTGTTTGGTTATACATATTTTTTTAAACACAGATTTGAGTTTTGAATATATGTATGTATATATATATATATATATTTGTGTGTATGAGTGTTGTTGAACACATGTATTCTTTTCATTGAGATTTGTGATTGTTGATCGAGTTTTAGAAGTTTTTCTTCTCAATTAGATATGTTGATTTGTTAATTAATTTGTTTTGTTTTTGTTTGTTTGTTTGTTTGTTTTTTTTTTTGATTTATTTTTGTTGTTTTTTATCTAATTTCATTTGATAGAACCAGAGTAAAATTTTACTCTGGTTCTATTGCTCTGTTTTTTGTTTCAGATAATGAGAGTAAAATTTTACTCTGGTTCTATTGCTCTGTTTTTTGTTTCAGATAATGAGAGTAAAATTTTACTCTTGTTCTATTGCTTTGTTTTTTTGTTTGAGAGAATTAGAGTAAAATTTTACTCTGGTGTTAGAATGACAGTAAAATTTTACTGTCAAGAGGTGGTCATTGCCAAACACTTCAGCCGTCACAAACACTGCCTTCGCTTTTTTACTTTTATGCAGAGTAACATTTTACTTTTAGATTTAGAGTCTCACAGTTTACTCGTTTTTCAGAGTAAAATTTTACTTTTATACAGGGTAAAATTTTACTTTTGTGTAAAGTTTAACATTTTATTAGTTTTTCAGAATAAAATTTTATTTTTATACAGAGTAAAATTTTACTTTTAGCTTCAGAGTCTCACAGTTTGCTCGTTTTTCAGAGTAAAATTTTACTTTTATACAGAGTAAAATTTTATTTTTGTGTAGAGTCTAACATTTTACTAGTTTTTCAAAGTAAAATTTTATTTTTATACAGAGTAAAATTTTACTTTTATTTTCAGAGGGTAACATTTTACTCTTATTCAGAGTAAAATTTTACTTTATATAGAGTAAAATTTTACTCTGAAATACACAGTGAAAATGGCTTAATAGGAGAGCTGATAGATATGAGGGTAATATAGTAAAAGAAACAAGTTTTAAAATATTAGGGAGTTTTGAAAGTACTTATATAATTCTTGTCATTTTGAAAGACAAATTAGATAGTGAGGGGGCTATCACCAAATCCTCCATTAAAAAAGTGATTATAAATTGTTATATCATTATTTATTTTTTAATATTTTTTTAATAAAAAATCAAAAATATTATTAAATTAATATATTCTCAAACGAGACTTAAGAGCGAGTTTAAGAATACAATGGCTTGGTTTGTTTATGTGGGTTGAGTTGAGTTGAGTTGAGTGGAGTGGATTAAATTAATTATTAAAAGATAAAATAAATTAAAAAATTAATAAGGTAAAAATATCATATTTAAATCATAAACATTTAATTTTTTCTTAAAAAAATTTAAAAAAATTAATCCAAACAAACTTTTAGTTCCGATCTAAAAAAATTTTAACTCCAAAAAGTCAACTAAAATTTTTTTTTGCCAAATGACAACAAAATTATTTTATCAATTTTTTAATTAAACAATCACATGGGTGTGGAAATATGCTGATGTGCACTCACTATTTGGTAAAAATTTTGATAAAAAATTTAAAATCTCCAGGATTTTTGGGGACATTAATTATGAAAATGAGTTTTTAATTATTCAACCCCACCAAAAAAAGAGTTTTTAAAAAATTGGCACTTTCAACAATTAGAATTGGTTAAATAGACAAATGGTGCATAAAATATGTGTTATGCATTATTTTGATCTTTAAAATATTTTAAATATGGAAAATATTATGGTACATCCTGCCTATGAGAGCGTGTAGCATAGAATTTGCCTTTAAATATATATCAAATTTTTTTTTTGGATAAGTAAGTCATATTATAACCAAAAAAGAAAGATATACAATAAAATTCAATACACAGCTTTTGATGGGAGCACAAAAATAAACAAAATAAACTACTCCATCAAAAGACAAACTGAGCTTATAAAAAACAAGCACAACATTCCCAACAAAACAAGGATTCAGAATTTCCTTCTAGCATTCTTCAAGTCATGAAGTTTCGCTTTAAGTTTTCTTCTGTTATCCTCTTTTGAAGTCTCCCCATAACTAGGATCACTTGGAGATGGACTCCCTCTATTTCTCAACTCTTGACTTGAATCTCCATTTCCTAACTCGTCCATATCACACGATTCAAGGACATCAAAGGCATTATATGTTGAGGGGACAGAAGACTGCGTCTCTCTCTCTTTGTTGATCAATGGCGTTGAACCTTGCCCACTATCTCTCCTCTTTTTCTTCACCACTTCCCATTTAGTCGGAATTTGTGTTTTAGTGTCCTTGACTCTCCACTCATGTTTGAAGGAGGGAGGGTTCAAAGACTTTGGCTTTTGATGGCACAAATTAGTGGTATGGCCAAAAGTCTTACAGCCATCACACCTTTGAGACTTCCATGGTACCTCAACTTGAATCTCATATGGGTCACCATAACCAAGATTTATTTTGAAAGACTTAGGGATCTTTTTATTTGCTGGCACTTCAATACAAATTCTCGCAAATGTAAGTCTGCTTCTCTTGAAAGTTGGCTCATCCAAATAAAGAGGAGTTCCCAATATGCTAGCTATGTAACCCAAACCCTCTTTACTCCAAAGTTCCAAAGGAACATTGTACAACTTCACCCACAATGGCACACTTGAAAATTCACACTTTTAGTCCAGGTTGCCATTGTTTAATAACAATCAATCTAGCCCCAACATAATAAGGGCCATCTTCCAAGATTGTGTCCATAGCCTCTTCACTTTTTACTTTAAAAATAAAAAAACCATTGTTAATGGAGACAACGTCCTCAAGCAAATTTCCCCAAAGTTTCTCCGCCCAAGTTTTCACATAATGGAAAGAGAATCTTTTATCAATGAAGTATCCAACCAAAGCATTTTCCCAATGAGAAAAGCCTTTTTTTGAGATCTCAATAGGGACATTGTAAATGCCATCTACTTGGTTCTCAATCTTATGGGCACCTATTTTATACTTCAATTTTGACACTTTGTTAATCTCTTCTTTAATTAAAGAGCTCCCAACTTGTAGAGTTTTACCTGATATAGCAAGTGTATCCAGACCTTCACTACCATCTTCCATATGTAGATAAACCGAATCCTCATTTCGACAAGCTCGCACGGGCTTATCACTCTCTCGTTGCTTGGAACCCATTACTTCTTTCCTTTGATCAGCACTAAGTGAGCCAAATTTATTTGACAACATCATTTCGTTTGCCACCAATGGGGACACAGTGGTCAATTTTGGCCACTGCTCAACATCAGTTAGCACTCTAGTTGGTGTGTTCCATGCATCAGGTGTTTGATGTTGCTTTGGTGATTGCTCAGGTGAGGCTTGCATTTCCACAGTCCAGCGAAACTGTGTTGTACTAAGATCACAATCACACTCAATTGAGCTATCCTCTGAATCTACGTCCCTCAATCCCCTCTTGTTTACATTTGAGGGCCCTTGCCACGGTCCCACAAAATCTCCAAGTGAAAGAGATTTGGGGGGGCCTCGAATGCGTGTAGACCGGCGGGGAAGTACATTAGGCATATCATCAGTAAATAGTTGATCCACCTGATTTACAAACTCCTTTAAAGATACCTTAGTCGAAGATTTGCTTTTTGATTTACTCTTGGCTAGTTTGCCCTTCTTCAATGATAGCTTACTACCCTCTCTGTCCCTCTCATTGTCTTTCTCTTTCTCTTTCTCTTTCTCCTTAATCATCTTATGACAGCACAGTGACAAGGTTTTCACTGGGGCATTTTGACCAGCAAACAGAGCTTTGTCAACGCAGCAAAGAATAGGAGGTAGGGAGAGTAGTTTACTTAATCCAACAAATTGGAATAGAAATCAACACAACCTCATGAACCTTGACATTACATTACCAGTTTCAAAGAAGAAAAAGCATAGAGCATACCCAGCTGCAAGATTGAAACTTGATCAGACTGAAGATTGCCCAGCTGTGAGAAGCCCCTCTTGATGCAGGTATGTTTTTCAGTTTTGGTCGTGCTCTAGGTTGCTGAATCGTTGGACAACGCTTCCATAAACTGGCCATATATATCAATTTTCTCTTCAACTTATTAATTTTGTCACTAAATGATTCTTATATTTGTTTTTTTTATCTATAATTGATAACAAACATAAGGTTATTTTCGTCAAATCACATTTACACATCAACAAAATAATCCAAAAAAGAAAAGAAAAGAAATCTCCAGAGTATTTGATTTGTTTTAATTTAATCCTCAATGTTGTCATTACCTTCATTATTAATTATATATAAAAATGAAGTGAGGGACAATTTAGTGATAAATCAATATATCAGGAACTAAATTGAACATCTCAAGACGCATACTTTGAAAATTATTTATGATTTAAAAAAATTTAGAAAAATTTAGATAGTGTTGGGTAGAATTTTAGAATTATGATTTAAGAATAGTATTGTATTTTGAGTTTGTGAGTTTTAGAATTATGATTTGAGTATGAAAAATTTGTTTGGTTATGAATTTTAAATTTTTTTTTAAATTGAGTCTGAATTAAGTGATGTGACATATGATATTTGCTACAAAAACTTACAATTCATAACCAAATACATAATCTAAAATTCTATTAAAAACTTATAAGAAATTTAAAAAAAATTTCGCAAATATTTTTTTTTTATAATATAAAAATAACAGGTGCAAAAAAAAAAAACTGAACACTGTTCCGGTCAACTGGTGGGACAACCGGTTAGTCTAAATTTTCCCGCCTTGGAAAGAGTTTTCAAAAGTGAATGTGAAATTAATTTTTAAAAACGCTAAACAAACACCGTGAGTGTGAGTGTGGAATTATATTTTGAAAGCTCCACCAAACGAAACCTTAGTAGTCTTAGGGGATGTGCTAAATATCGTGCAAGGATCCTCTATCTCTAAATAATCATGTTCCCTTGTCCCATTTAACCTACAATTATTAAATATGTCTTGAAATTTTTACATTTTAAATTTTTATATAATCCAATAATTATGAGTAAATTAAAATAAGAAGACGGGATTAATTTGAGAATAGAAGATCCTTATACGCTAAATATGATATGGCGGAGCATGAATCGGAGGCCAGCTGTATATTCTAAGCCACGCGGATGACGACGAAGACTTTAACGCAAAACCGCACGAAGACCTTGAAAGCTCCATTTTAGCTACATCCAAACTTCACCAACATTTCACCAAATCTCACTACAACCGCAAGTGCATTGGCTGGTTATCGCAATAAATTAAGATTTTGAAAATAAAAATTTGAATATATAAATTTATTTTTTAAAGATAAAATATGTGTTTGCGAACTTACATAAATTTATATTCAGTTTACGCATTTTGTGAGATCATTTATATGAATTCGTGAAAACTTACATAATTTTGTGATAAAATTACATACAGTGTACATTGCACACAGGAACATTTCCCTAATCTAATTGCTTCGGTGACTTATAAGATAAAATATTTTTTTATTCACATTTAATAGGTCAAATATATGTTTACTAGGTCTTATTAGCAGATTTTAGAAAAGGGTAATCGTTAATATGTTGAAACTAATTGTATATATTTATATTTTTTTCATAAAAATGCATAGTTAAAAAATGTACAAAGTATTTAATATGTTATTAATCAATTTCTTAGTAGACTCGCTAACAAAAGTCATGTTTATTAGTTCATAAACATCCACTTTTCCTTTTTGCTGAATTTTATCATACATAATCATTTTAGAGTGATAAAATATGAATACCAACTTTATATATTAAAAAAAAAAAAAAAATTCATTTAGAATGAGATGGTAAATTTGTGTCCATTCATTGTAAATAAAAAAATTCATTAAAGTAATTTATAATTTTTAAAATGTTATTGCCATATTATTTTTGTAGGAGTTTTTGTATGATATTTTTATTTACAAATCATTTGTCATATTTTATATTAATGTTGCTTTCCTCAACTGTGATTGTAAATGCAGCACGCAATCGACACACATCTATGGTAGAAGATCTATGCATTATTCATTTATTTATTTGTTTGTTTGTTTGTTTTTTATATAAAAAAGTCTAAAGTTGGAATTAATAATTGAATAGTCAAATATAGTTGGTTCTTCTCTTACTTTTTCCTAAGCTGGCTCTTGCATAAGTCATCCAAAATCATCCAAATTATTTTTATCATATATTTTTAGGATCTTCACCTTATGAATATATATTCAATTTAAGCACAACTCAAGTGGTTGAATTTTTAAGGTCGACCTAGAGAATAAGACGGTAAAGCCACCGCTTTTTTTCCTAAATTTTAACAAAATTTAAGAGCTCCTAAATAATTTTAGCAAAATGAAGGTTCAATCCAACTTATTCAAGTCCACAATCTTATTTTCTATTAACCATGTAAACATAAAAATAAAAATAAAAATAAAAAGAAAGAGAAGAAATAAGAATTATTAATTATAATATTATTGAATACGATATGGTAGATAAGTAAGATTATACAAGTTTAATCAATAGTTTTGCATTAAAAAAATATGAGAAGGTAATGTTTAAGTGATATTGTTTGTTGTAGT